>CM053603.1:98621619-98713208 GCA_028646535.1 Procyon lotor
TTCTTCTGTTTTACTGTTGGTATATAGAAATGCAACTGATTTCTGTGTATTAATTTTATATCCTGATACTTGACTGAATTCCTGGATGAGTTCTAGCAGTTTTGGAGTGGAGTCTTTTGGATTTTCCACATACAATATCATATCATCTGCAAAGAGTGAGAGTTTGAGTTCTTCTGTGCCAATCTGGATGCCTTTGATTTCTTTTTGTTTTCTGATTGCTGAGGCTAGGACTTCTAGCACTATGTTGAATAGCAGTGGAGATAGTGGGCATCCCTGCCGTGTTCCTGATCTCAGGGGAAATACTGAGAGAGCAATTTTTTCAAATAAAATAACTTTATACAGGCCAATATAGTCTCATTAACTTATAATTTCAAAGATTTGAACCTAAAGGAAAAATGTCAACATGGCTCAAGACAATATAAAATGTAAGGAATGTGGAAATTATTTACCTAGGGTATTTAAAATAAATTCTAAAATACAAGTTAGCATGAATTTTGAACTCTCCTTAAATTATAACACTTTATAATATTAAAATCTGAGATGTAGACAGTGACATTGTATGAAAGGACTTTCACTGCCTTACAAAATGGGATGGTTTTATAACATGTTAGGAAATTCTTTGCTATTCCTCCCTTCAAAAGGTGAAATCTAATTTCTTTTTGAATGTGGGTCAGATTTAGTGACTAGCATCTAATGAATAGAGTATGTCAGAAGCCATGTGACTTAATTTAAGGTTAGTTCATAATATGTGTAGCTTCAACTTGGCTCTAGTTTTCTGATGGATGGCTGTCATGCCAAGAAGAAACTCAAGCAGTCTGTGAAGATCCATGTTGCAAGGAAATGAAATCTCCCACCAATAATCAACACTCAATATCTCAGCCATGTCAATGAGCTACCTTGGTAGAAATCCTCTGGTATTAGTCAAGCTTCCAGATGACCTAGCTCTTGTCTATATGTAGACTGTTGTTTCATGAGAGGTTTTGTACCAGAATCCCTCAGCTAAGCCTTCCTGAATTCCTGACCAATGAAAACTATAAGGAGACAGATATAGATATATAGATAAACAGATATATAGACATATAAATATATAGATATATAGATTTTTTTACCCTTGTTTAGTCAGTGGTATGTTGGTAAATGTTTACTAACCAATCCTTTGAGGGAAAGAAAAATCATTAACTTGTAACATTTGCTAATCTTTGTTGTGTAAATATCCTAGCGTGGATCATTTTTAAGCTACTAACAAAGGTGACACCATCGAACACAGATTTTGAAAGAAATGCTCAGAAACACACAGTCATATAGCACTGCTACCACACAGATACTACAGACATAAGCTTAAGGACACAGATAATAGTAAAAATTAAGTTAAAAATTTACCTAATTATAAATGTATGTAATTTAATTTTAATAATGATTTTGTTTAGCAAGTTCGTGAAATCCCTAAAATTTAACAAATGTAATATTCCTTCAACTTAAAATAGGATATAGAATATGTTGTTTTCTGTGAGAATTGATAATTGAATAGTACATATTTTTAGGGCTAAGTGACTGCATCCTACAGCTTTTGATTTGTAATCCAATTATATCATATTATAACTATGGTATCAGTAAGCATCTAATGAATATTTTTGATGAGTTATTTCATACTGAGTAGTTATAATTAACATTAAACATTATTGCTACTGAAGTACTTAAAATTGAACTCATCAATTAATATTTATAGTGCATACATGATTTTGAATATAACTTTGGTGCATTACAATTAAGGAACAAAAATAGGCTCTCTTGCCTTGGTGACAACTAATATGAATTTCTTTAATCTTCATGGGATCCCATTCCAAGAATAATAAGTGAACAAAAAGAAGAGTTTTATTTGTGTAGTATTATAATACATTTTTTGGATAATTATGTCTAGTCTGCCTTTTTAATGTGATGACAATAACCGCTGTATTTTATTTTCTTGCACAGTTCTACTCAGCAAATTGGGAAATTAACAGTGCATTTAATAATTCACGTATATCAGTAACTCTGATGTTATCATGCAAAGATGTAGCACTATACAACACTGTAACTGAGAGCTTTCATTTCAAAGCTGGGTGAAAGATGTGGAATTAGATATATTTTGTTCCTCCATTTTAGTAATTTAAGATATTATATGTCATGACATAATCTTCAGAGTACCTTAAACTTTCTCTTTTGGAAAAGTGTCAACCTAGACTTAAAAATGCTAGAGAAAGACATTTCATAGCCACTTTCTATCATACATGAGGAAGCTGAGACAGCGTAAACCTGTAGAAGGCTGAAAAGTTTGTCCCAAAGTTGTTGTGTCTTAATTTCCAGAAACTGTAAATATATTATTTTACATGACAAAAGGGATTTTTTCAGATACAGTAAGTTAAGGATCTTGAAATGGTAAGATTATTATGGATTACTTGGGTGGGCCCAAGGTAATAGCCAAGGTCTTTCTAAGAGGAAGAGGAGAGTCAGAGATAGAGAAGGCAAGATGACTATGGAAGTCGAGGGAGAAAAGGAGATTTGAGGACAGATGATCTCAGAGATTTGAAGATGTTAGTGATTGACTCAAAGACAGAGGAAGGGACAAGCCAAGGAAGGCAGATGGCCTCTGGAAGGTGGCAAAGACAAGAAAACTGACTCAACTTTAGAGTATCCAGGAGGTATGTAGGCCTGATGACACCTTAATTTTAAGACTTCAAACAGCTTGAACAGTAAGATAATAACTGTATGTTGCATTAAGCAACAAAATGTGTAGTGATATATTTTTTTAAGATTTTTTATATGTTTGACACACAGAGAGAGATCACAAGTAGGCAGAGAGGCAGGCAGGGGGGGCGGGAAGCAGGCTCCCTGCTGAGCAGAGAGTGATGCAGGGCTGATGCAGGGCTTGATCCCAGGATGCTGAGATCAGGATCTGAGCTGAAGGCAGAGGCTTTAACCCACTGAGCCACCCAGGCACCCCATGTGGTGATTTGTTAAAACAGCATCAAGAAATAATACATTATCTATATGACTTTTCAAATTCCCTATGTATAGATACTGCTATATGAGACTGCCCCAATGAATGTTTTTATTTTGTATTATTCCTTTGCTTTCCAGAATTCCACCCCAATCTTTTTTTTTTTTTTTAAGGTTTTATTTATTTATTTGACAGAGAGAGATCACAAGTAGGCAGAGAGGCAAGCAGAGAGAGAGGGGGAAGCAGGCTCCCCGCCGAGCAGAGAGCCCGATGCAGGGCTCAATCCCAGGACCCTGAGATCATGACCTGAGCTGAAAGCAGAGGCTTTAACCCACTGAGCCACCCAGGCGCCCTCCACCCCAATCTTAAAACAGATTTTAACATGTATCGAAAGATCACTGTGTCTAAAAATCAAATTATTAGCAGTATCACAGATAAAAATCAGGAGACAAAATCCTAATAAAGGGGGAAAGATGTAGGACACGGAATTAAAGACTTTATAGGGGATTATTTTACTCTGAGAGGAGATAGACTAATTTATCTGAAGCACAAATATAGAAAATAAATGAAGTAATGAGTAAGAATTCTAGTCACTAAGTTAAGAAAGCAAAGTCTTTCAAAATCAACTACTTATGTGGGGTTATATCCTGAGAAATCCACCATAAATTGAAAATATCCTAAGTTAAAAATGCATTTAATGCCCCTAGCCTACTAAACATCACTGCTTAGCTTAGCCTACCTAAAACAGGCTCATAACATTTACATTATCCTATAGTTGGACAAAATCACTTAACACGAAGCCTATTTTATAATTAAGTGTTGAAAATCTTACATAATATATCAAATACTGTACTGAAAGTGAAAAACAGAATGGCTGTATGGGTACAGAACAGCTGTAAGTGTATAGGTCGTTTTCCCTCGTGATTGCATGGCTGCCAGAGAGCCCTGGGTCGCTGCCACTGCCTGGCTTCGCAAGAGAGGATCATATCATTAGCCTGGCAAAGATCAAAATTCAAAATTCGAAGCCCAGTTTCTACTGAATGCATTCCGCTTTTGCACCGCCATAAAGCTGAAAGATCATAGGTCAAACCATTGTAACTCAGGTCTGTAGTGGGTTTATGAGTGGAAAAGCTTTATCTTGCCTGTTAATTGCTGTGTACCTCATGCTCAGGGCATGATTTGCCTTTAGTACTTGGTCCATAATTATTTGTCAAATAAATTTCATCTAGAAATTGAAAGATAAAATTACAATTCAAAAGAAAGATGTGCTCTAGGTAATGTACACCTTATTTTCAGGCAGTAAAAAATTTTAAAAGTTCCAATTTTTTTTCTTTAATGCACCAATTTTCATTTTTAATGCAATTTGAAAATGCTAAATGTTTCCTGATATGGATTGCTATGATCATCATTGAACCATTAGGTTCATTTTATGAATCATTAAGTCAGCCAATGTTCCAAATATAGTGGAATGAAAGCCTTATGAAATTTTGGGGCCAAAAGGGAATCGATAATTTTAAAAGGAGGTGATGACTGAGAAGCAAAAAGCATGGATGACACCAAATTTAGTCAAAACAGCAAAAGATGAGTCAAAGAACCATCTGGGTTCAATGATAATTTAATATGGCTGAGACATTAAATCTAGTAAGGGCTAAAGGAATGAGAATCATTAAAAATTTTAATTCCAAATTCAAGTGATTATTAAATGAAATATAACTGATCTAACTCAAAGGGATCTTTGGTTTAAGAATTGCGGGCCTCTGAGAATATAATGTGATAAATTCTGTGTATTTTGTTGGTCTATGAGATTTGCAAAGAAACTGGTGATTCTAAAATAGGTTGTGAGTCATAGGTCTAGACCAACTTTTATGGATATACTTTTTTGCAAAGCGACCATTTTTGAAATTACAGTGACCCGTTTCCACAGTCATAAAAGTACAGGTCTCTTAAAACTTAATTTCGACAAAAGTACCAAAAATAGACATATTATATTAAGAAGTTAGGTAAGCTCATAAATTATTTTATCTTTTAAAATATTACATATTTTCATAACCTCACATTCCCATTCTAGGTATCATAATCTAGCTTCCTTATCATCCTACACATCTGCTTTTAATCCTTTGCAGTAGCATTGGAAAGTAAATATCTAGGCAATATAGTTATGACACTTTTTTGATGTGTCATAATACATGTTAAAAATGAACAGGTATTTTTACATTATATTTTATTTTATATATACACATTAGTATATATTATTTTAATTATGTAGTATTCCAGTAGAGAGAATAGTATAATAAATATGCATCTATTCATCACCCATCTTCAATTATTATCAACTCATGACCAGTCTTATTTCATTTATACTCTCTTATCTACAGCTCTCCTCTCCAGGTTATTTTAAAGCAATTCCAGACATCACATTATTTCATCTATAAATATTTTCCCTATGTGTTTTGAAAAGATGTCTTTTGTTGTTAATTATCTTATCCCTTTTTTGTGTATAATTTGTATTATTTTATTTTCCTTCTGATGATTTCTTATATAATTTTTACTATTCTTTTAGTGTTTATGCATCTTTGACTTACTACTGTCTGATAAAAAAAATTCTTAGTTTTACCAATTCTGAAAGAATTAGAAAACTTTAGATTCTTTAAAATTTGTTTACCCTCAATCATGTTTTTCTTTATTTTGGCATGCATTGTTTTTCCTAATATAATTTGAACTCTGCAAGACATTGCCGTTACTGTTTTGTTCAGTTGGCATTTATTTGACTATACGTTATATTTATATTCTCTGATGGTCTTCATTTCTCCCTGAATAGTCATGTTTTTGTCTGAAATATTTTCCTTCTATCAGAAGAACTGTGCTTACTTTTTTCTTTAAGTATAGGCCTGCTGGTGATAAATTTGCTTGGTCATTGCTTGATAAGAGAAGTTTTTATTTTATTTTCTCTTTTCAAGGATGTTTTCACAGGGTATTTCTAGATTTGTGTTTACTTCCTTTCATCACCTTAAAGATGTCTTTCATTGCCTTCTAGCTTCCAGTGTTTCTGGTGAGGATTATAGGACCTTTTAAAGTAATGTGCCTTTTTGTTCTGACTGCTTTTAAATTTTTTTCTGAGATTACTGAAAGGTTTACTTTACATGTCTTCATGTGGATTTCTTTGGTTTTAAGGTTTGCTAACTTCTCAAATTTGAGGGTTGATATATCTTATTACTTTTGAAAATTTTCAGCCATTGTCACTTCACATATTGTCTCTGCCATATTGCCTCTTGTCACCTTTTGAGATTATACTGACCCTATATTTACTGTCAAAGCCATCCAGTGAGATCTTAATTTATTTTTTTTCAGTTCTATAATGTTCATTTGATTTTTTGTAGGTTCCAGTTTTCTTTATTTTTTTCTTTTTATTTATTTATTTATTTATTTATTTTGAATATTTATTTTCTTGAAGGAGGGACAATGGGGAGGGAGGTTAGATAGGGAATCTTAAGCAGTCTCCACACCCACTGCATGTGCCTAATGTGTCTCCATTTCACAACCTTGAGATCACGACTTGAGCTGAAATCAAGAGTCAGACGTTTAACTGACTGAGCCACCCAGGTGCACCTTTAAGTTTTTATTTAAATTCCAGTTAGTGTACATATAATGTATAGTTTCAGTAGCAGAATTTAGTGATTCATCACTTATATACAACAGTGCTCATCACAAATGCCCTCCTTAATACCCATCACCCATTTAACCCACCCCCTCACCTACCTCTCCCCCAGCAACCCTCATTTGTTCTCTATATTTTATAGAGAGAACAATAAAATAATAAAAAAAACAATCTGTTCTATGGTTTGCCTGTCTCTTTTCCCCGCCATGTTCATCCATTTCATTTCTCAAGTTCCACATATAAGTGAAATCATATGCTATTTGTATTTCTCTAACTAACTTATTTCACTTAGCATAATACACTCTAGCTCCATTCATGTTGTTGCAAATGGAGAGATAATTCTTTTTGATGGCTGAGTAATATTCTATTGCATATGTAAACCACAAATTCTTTATCCATTCATCAGTCAATAAACATTTGGGCTCTTTACATAATTTGGCTATTGTTGATAATGCTGCTATGAAAATTGGGGTACATTGCCCCTTCAAATCAGTATTTTTGTATCCTTTGGGTAAATACCCAGTAGTACAATTGCTGAATCATAGGGTAGTTCTATTTTTTAACCCCTTAAGGATCTCAAGTTCCAATTATCTTTTGAAAATCCATACTCTACTGTCTTTCTACCCCCCATTTTATTCTATTTTCTTTTAAAAATTTTTTGTTTGTTTGTTTATACAGTTGAGAGAGATGCAGAGATAGAGACAGAGAGAGCACAAGCCAGAAGGAGAGGGAGAGGAGAGGGAGGAGCAGACTCCTTACTTAGCCGGGAGCCCAACATGGGGCTCAATCCCAGGACCTAGAGATCATGACCTGAGCCCAAGACAGATACTGAACCATCTGAGCCACCCAGGGGCCCCTCCTTTATTTTCTTTAATAAATTTATCATAGTTACTTTTAGTGTTTTACAGAGATAACTCTGTACTCAATATGATGAAAGATTTGGAGAGAAAAGTCTATGATCAAAAAGAGGTCCCTATTCTAGGAATGGAAGTGAATAATAAAAATTGCAGAGAATATTGTGAATAGTGGCTATTCTGAAGAATTTTCTTTTTTTTTTTTTAAGATTTTATTTATTTATTTGACAGAGAGAGAGAATCACATGTAGGCAGAGAGGCAGGCAGAGAAAGAGGGGGAAGCAGGCTCCCGATGAGCAGAGAGCCCGATGCAGGGCTCAATCCCAGGACCCTAAGATCATGACCTGAGTTGAAGGCAGAGGCTTTAACCCACTGAGCCACCCAGGTGCCCCTATTCTGAAGAATTTTAGAGGATGATGAGTCATCCCTTAAATTTGGGGATTAAGAGACAAGGAAGAGAATATGAGAAGTAAGGATGGAAACCACTAAGTTTGTCATCTGAAGTAATATAGATTAGAATTTGATAATGATGAAGTCAATTTTTAATGAGTGAAACTCAAACCACAGCTATATGGGCAGTTGGTTGCAACTGTGTTGAAACAAAAGTCATTAGTATTTAGAAGGGTAAAGTAACTAAGAAGTGAAGATATATAAGATTAATCGAAGTGGATGCTGACATCACTCAAGTGGATAGGAATTGGAAAGCTGTACTAAGTAGACTGATATTGAGAAAGTTTAGAAGGCATGAAACTCTTACTATTGGATAAGTGTGTTGAAAATGGGAGGGGTGCCTGAATTATCCTTCAGTCAGAAGATGACATCAGACATCACTTTTACCATATTAATTCCATTTCTATTTATTCATATCTTGTTTTAATTTTATTTTATATGTAAATGTTGTGATTTTTGTTTAGATATTAGTGTAAATACAGAAAATGGTCTAGACATGAAAGTACATTACAAGAGCACAAGACTGTAATTCATTTGGAAAACAGGATTAACTGTATTAACATGTGATATTAACTTAAAGAGTAAATTAACTTACCTAAATATAATAAATTACTCCTGTGAAACAGATTTCGGTACAGCCATGAAGGAAAAGCTAAGACTCTTTCATTTTACCTAAGGAGAGTAAACAAATGGATATCAGCACTGACAAAAATGTTCTTTCCTATGCTTATAAGATAGTTTTACTAAAGAATCAGAAAAGTTGTTGATTTTAGTTAAATGCTGCTACATTCAAGAAACATGGACTTTGAAAATGGCATAGTAAAGCAGAGAATGGTATATAGTGCAATCCTGAAAATATTTAAAATCAGTTTTAACCCATAAGTGCATATCGAAGGAAGATAAATTATTATAGCTATTTTATCTTTGTTTAAGATTCAAATAAAAATTTGCATTCTTGGAGAAAAAAACCCTTCTTTTGTATATCTGAAAATAAAAGCTGAAAAGATTTGCTAATTTTTGCTTCCTTGGTCTTGTTCAAGTCATATTCAGATACACAACCCAGGAAAATATATTCTAAGGGTGCGAGAGGCTAAGGAAACAGTGACATCTATAGCCAGCTGTAGTTAACATAACTGATATCCATCACAAACCAAAGACATCCATTTCATCTTCAGTTTGGAGAGCAGGAGCCCAGCTGCCGCTTGCTTATGTGCGTGCATTCTATCTAAATGATGAGAGGTGAATCATTCAAATCCTCTTTACTGTAATGAGAAGGGAGAAACCTGCCATAGCCCACATAGGAAAAAAAAAATGATTGTCTCATATTCAAATGATGTATAAAATATAGATCGTAAAGCTGTTTCTCTGGTGAGGACACGAAGGAAGCTTCTACACACAGAAAATAATTTTGGAGTATTATGTCACAAAACAAATCAGAACGTGGGGGCTATTTATTTATTTATGAGCAGAGAACATACAACAGAAAAAGGAAAGACAGATATGTTCTCTGAAGGCTTGTTTCCCCCTGCCAGTAACCGTCTACGTCATTTCCTATCTGTTACTCAAGCAGTTCCATCTCCGTGTTCCCCATGTCATTCATTACTTCCTGTCTCCCTGCTGAATATCTCTCCACTTCTTTCCCCCAATCTGATTATTTCCTGATTACCTTCAAGAGGTAGGTTCACGGTTGCCTTTTTCAAAAAGTATCTCTGCTTTCATGTTGTGGATCCAGACTAAGTTTAAAGTGATATTAGCAACTAGTAGTAACGGTTGTTGAAATTATGCTAAACAGACTGAGAAAGACTCGTCGTATAGAGCATAACTCAGATCAGGCCAGACATGGGACACTTCAAAATCCAAGGTATTCAAAAGAAGAAAGACAAAGTTCAAAGCAGAAAAATGGCTACCCAAAGTCTCTGGTCTTCTGAGTCAGACAGGGTAAAATGCTTACTCTGGCCTGCTCTGTGAAAGAAAGGTACATGAAAGTGGCAAACTCTCAGTTACACTGGAGAACTCTATTCTCTGTTTTCAACCAATGCTTCAGAAACTTTATTCATTGATCTGTAAATAAACTTTCACCGGTTTACAAGAGAAACAATCGTGAAAAGTGTTCATTAATGTGCCTAGTTGCTTATATGGCAACCTTTATTCAAGTTAAAAGCCTGTTCTATTACCCTCTAGATAAAATTCTCCTTTTTCATAAGGAGATATCAAACAATTTAGTAACCAAAAAAAATCTTAATTCCTCAGCAGATTTTTAAGCCTTATTCTTTCATTCTTTAACTTAAAAAACATCACTAAGCCAAAAAAAACACCAAAACCAAAAACAAAAAAACATTAAGCCTTACCATATGCCTCATACTATCCTTGGCACCTAGGATGTATGTGAAAAAGCCATCAAGTTTTCTTCTCTAATGGAGCTTAAATTCTACTTCAGGGACATAGACAATAAACAAATAATCAAATTAATCAATGTATACATACATAACTAAAAAATACAATATATGATATGCATAAAATCAAAATATGATTATGTAATCATCTTTGAGTAGGTTATTTATATTTGAATGATCATGGAAAGTCTCTAAGAGGTAACTTTCAAACTAAAATCTGATTAACAGGTAAGAAGCCAGTTAACAAAAGCCTCTTTCAGGAAGCTGGAAGAACAGCTGGAGGAAGGCCCAAAGGCATATTCTAAATAGGATGACTGAGGCCCTCTGGAGTTGTGAAGGGCAGCAGGGCTGATTGGAAAACAGAAAGTAGGCGGGTTTGCTGAAAAATATTAGGCAAGTCTAAGGAAAAGGAATTGGTTATGGTCAGAAAGATAGTGAGGATTAAGAAATCAGTTCCAAAACATACATGCTCCTCAAATTTAATCTCTCATTCCATAATAGCTCATATCTGTTGGGTGCTCAGTATTCTCAATGAATGCCTTAACTCATTTTATTCTCACAGTAAGAATTTAACATATTTACTTTTTAGACTTCAGTTTTGTAGAGGCAAAACTGAGGCACAGTAATTTGTACCTCATGACACAGATAATAGGTGAGAAGCAGTATTTAAGCGCACAGAATCTAACTCTAATTTAAATAGGATATTACACTTACTTAATATGTTGCTGGCATATACTTCATGACCATGCCATAAAAAGATAAATGCTCTTAACTTATGAATTCTAAATTCTATTTGAAGATAATGCATTTGGTTAAAAATACTATACAGCTGAATTAAGGATTAAAATTTATTTATCAGCTCTTGGGGATTTTCTTGGTCCCCTGACTGCCTAGAAGGACTTGTACCTCCTGGCGATCCCCAGATGGAGAGATGGGGCATCCCCACATCAACTCCGGCACTGGGAAGCAATACTGGTCCAGTTTGTCCCCAGTGGGCCATTCCCCTGGAGCTTTGCAAACACAAAGACAGAACAGGATCCTTTCCCAGGATTTTACCTCGGGAGGCTTTTCCCAGAATTCTGATGCTGGCTCAGTTCTCGTTGTTTGATCCCGGACGAGCCCCCAGATATTGGTGTTAAAGGAATGAGACTGATACAGAGTTAAAGTTAAGCAAAGTTTTATTCCATGCCAAGCATCAAGAATAATTCTGACCAGTCAGGGCCATCTCTATGGACAGAGTGATGACGCCTAGTCTTACAGGCTAGCTTTTATAGGCAAAAACCACAAACTGCAAACTGACCAAAGTCACATAGTTGCCTAGGAGTTGTGCATATGTTTGTTTTGTTTCCACCTGTGGCTGTTTCCACCCCTTTGGCTCGCCTTTGTTTTCTGGCCCCCTTACCAGGAACAAATACCAGGAACTGATACCACGTGATTCCTGGAAGAGAGCTAATAAATAACAGTATGGCTGGCCAGATGAAAATGGAGTCACTTTAGCTAAGCTGGTCCTAACACAGAGATGCTGCTCAACATCCTGCAATGCACAGGATGGATCCCGTAATAATCATCTGGCCCAAAATATCAATGCTGCCAAGCTTCCACCTCTGCTTTGTAGATATGAATGTGGAAAATAAGATATTCTGTGACAGTTAATTTCTTCTTAGAAATCCAGATGGTGCCTACACCATAAGCAAAGTTTAGAGTAAATGGTTTCCCTTCCTTCTCTCTTACTATCCCTCCCTCCCTCCCTCTCTCTCCTTAATTAATTAATTAATTTATCTATTTACTTACTTACTTACTTATAGTTGCCCAGTGTCTGAACACCTTTTCTTTGGGGGAAATTCCCATGTTTGATCTGCAGCAAAAAGCTGAGAGAGCTTCCAATTATAGGAGCTTAAAAATGTCAGCTATTGCATTTTCCTTGTAACTACCACATAGTCATGTGTCATGAGCTCAACAAAACAATCAAATAACCCACCCAGACCTTGAATTAGGACTTGGTGAGGCAACCAAGAGGGATAGCCAAAACCTACTTCTGGCAACAAGCCACACTGGAAGGCCAAATTCCTGGAGGAACGGAGAAGCAGTGCTAAGGTCTAGATGTGTTGGCAGTTCAAGCTTCTATTTGGTGCTTGGCAGCTGCAAGGTTTTCATCTCTAAATCTGCTACACAGGATGATTTGGGAGGTTGTTCCTGGATGCACAACTTGATACAGTGGCCCATCTGGCAATTATGAGAATTTCCCAGTATCCTCTAATAAATTTTGTTCCATTTTGTTCTGCCGGAATGGGCTTCAGTGGATTTCAAACAAACAAACAAACAAACAAACAAACAAACAAAACAAACAAAACTCTGATTGGAAGCTACTTTTTGTTTTTGCTCTGTGGGTATCTTGATATTTCTATCTTATGGCTCTATCTTAAGATAGATAACAGTGCATATATTCAATTTGATTTTCCCTTTTACTTTTTATTATAATTATATATTATGTATAATTATATATATTACAAAAACATATAAAATAGGGATGGAATGTTTTTATTTTTATTTTTATTTATTTATTTTTTTAAGGATAGAATGTTTTTAAAAGTAGCAAGTCAAATCCAGGTAACATCACCGAGCTTATGAAATTAAAAAAAAAAAAAAAAAGCTACCAGGAAATAATGTGTTCTCCATATGTTATATACACATTTGCCCCATGTCTTTCCACACAAAGGCAACCACTGCACTGAATATATATAATATTTACGTATATGTGTTTGTGTGTGTGTGTGTGTGTGTGTGTGTGTGTGTGTGTGTGTATCTGAGTATTTTGGCATATATTTGCATATTCTGATAATGTAGAAATACTGATTCTTAATATATCTGAAAGACAGAAAGTTAACAAAGAAGTAAAGCTTCCTATCTTTAAAATAAAAATTAATAATAAAAATAATGATAATGGAATTTATAATTAAATTAAATAAGTGGATAATAACAAAACAATAAATAATAATAATGGAATTATTATTCCATTATTATTCCAAACTACAATTATGTTCAATTTTGAATACTGATACCCATTTTTGTGTTAAAATGCAGATTGCTCAAGTACAATCTAGAAATTATAAATTGGAATCTTTGTTATTCAGAACTGGCATTTTATTTTTCTTTTCAATATTTTATTTATTTTATTTTATTTTAGAGAGAGAGCCTGTGCATGACTTGGGGCATGGGCAGAGGAAGAGAGAGAGAGAGAGAGGGAGAGAATCTCAGGCTGACTCTATGCTGAGCAAGAGCCCAATATAGGACCACATCTCTCAACCTCAAGATCATGACCTGAGCTGAAACCAAGAGTCAGCTGCTCAACCAACTAAGCCACCTAGGAACCCAGGGAGCTGGCATTTTAAACAAGTCTTTTCCAGTGTATACTTTTAGTATCCACCCCTTCTGTCCTTTTGCCACCTTCCTCTGAGGCATCTTTAAACATGTTTAAGGTTTTCCCAAATTATAAAGGATCCCATAACTTTTTTTTTTCTTTTTAACATCCAAGAATCTCAAGAAAAATTTGTGTATATGTTTTCCCTCATCATTACTCACATAAATTACTCACCACAAAAAACCTGCCCTCATTTCTCCCAACTCCACTCAAACTTCTCTTCCTAGATAACTCCTAGTTATAAAATCCCAAATCCTTTTTTAAAGTTTCTAATTCCTACAGCCATTTTTAGAAAGTTTGTTCTTTTTCATATTGTATTATTTTTTTTCTCCTTCTCTAAAAGTTTTCTATTTTTTAACTGGTTTATTGGGTATTTTTTCATATTCAGTTATATGAGTACCTTACATATTTTGGATATTAACCCCTTATTGGACATATGCTTTGTCAATGTTTTCTTTCATCCCATAGGTTGCCTTTTCATTTTGTTGTTTCTTTTGCTGTGCATAAACTTTTTAAAATCTGATATAGTCTTGCTTATTTATGTTTGCCTTTGTTGCCTTTGCTTTTGTTCTCAAATCTAATGTATTATTGCCAACACCAATGCCAATGGGTTTCCCCCTGTTTTCTTCCAGGTATTTTATCATCTCGGATTTTACATTTAAGTCTTTAATGTATTTTGAGTTGATTTTTGTGTATAGTGTAAGATGGGGCCCTTTTCATTCTTTTGAATGTAAATATCCAGTTTTCCCAGCACCATTTACTGAAGACACTATCCTTATTGTGTATTCTGTGTGCCTTTTTCAAAAATTAATTGATCATATATTTGTGGGTTAATTTTTTGGGGGGGTTAATTTTTCGACTCTCTATTCTGTTCCATTGATCCATGTATCAATTTTTATGTCAGTACTATGCTTTTTTGATGACTCTGGCTTTGTAATATAGTTTAAAATCTGGAAGTGTGATGCCTTCAGCTTTGATCTTCACACTCAAGATTCCTTTGGCTATTCAGCATCCTTTGTGGTTCCATTCAAATTTTAGGATTGTTTTCTCTATTTTGGTGAAAAATGCCATTGGAATTTTGCTAAAGATAGTGTTGAATCTGTATATTGAGTTGGGTATTATGGATATTTATTTTAATAGCAATTCTTCTAATGTATGAATATAGAGTATCTTTTTTCTCTTCCAATTTCTTTCATCACTGGTTTATAATTTTCAGTGTATTAATCTTTTACCTCCTTGGTTAAGTTTATTCCTAAGTATTTTTTTTAAATATTTTATTTATTTATTTATTTGTTTGTTTGTTTGTTTGTTTATTTGACAGAGAGAGAGAGATCACAAATAGAGAGGCAGGCAGAGAGAGAGGGGGAAGCAGGTTCCCTTCTAAACAGAGAGCCCTATGTGGGGCTTGATCCCAGGACCCTGAGATCATGACCTGAGCTGAAGGTAGAGGCTTTAACCCACTGAACCACCCAGGTGCCCCAAAGAAATACAAATATAATTATTATTTTTTAATACTATGGTAAATGTGATTATTTTCTTAATTTCTCTTTCTGGTAATTAGATTGTATAAAGACACAAATGATTTTTGTATATTGATTTTATATTCTGCAACTTTATTGAATTCGTTTATTAGTTCTAGCAGTTTTTTGGTGGTCTTTATGGTTTCCTATATAGAAGATCATGTTTTATATATCGTCACATCTCTGCAAACAAAGACAATTTTACTTCTTTCCTGATTTTGATGCCTTATATTTCTTTTCCATGACTAATTTTTTGTCAATTTTATCTCAATAAAGTTTGGAGGGAAAGTATACCTCTAAACAGTTTCCTTAAATACTTTACTATCCATCCTTAGACATCACCTATGTACTAACTCCTGTCACGTTTATACCATCATCATGATGCCTTTATTCCTGAGATCCATTTGCTTAACAAATAACTTCATCCTAATGACCAACAAACAGTTCAGGCTCAGCTGTCTGAAACTGAAATATTTTTCACACCTAAGTCAATGCTTCCTTTCATTTTTTTGGCCCTTGTTTGAATGCACCAACTTCTACCTATTTATCATAATAATAATGTTAGGAATAAGCCCCAAGTCCACATTCCCTCATCTTTTAGTTTTTAGTACTCATGCTCTTAATTTAATCTAAATTCTATCTGTTCCCCCTAACTGCCCACACTAGTTCAGGCCATCATCATCTCTTTTGTGGGTTACTGCAATACTGTGGTCTCTTTACAGAATTCTCTATCTGATATCTTGCTTCTCTTAAATCCATGTTCCATACAGCCATGTTAGTTTTCCTTCCAAAACAAAAATACATGATTTCCATGAATTTTTCTTTTACTTCATTATTTGATTACTGCACAAATTGCCATCTCATATTTACTCAGCATTCCCTCATACAGTCTACATAATTGCACAGTCCTTGACTTTTATTCTATTTCTTTAAATATTTTATTTATTTATTTGATAGAAATAACACAAACAGGGGAAGCAGCAGACAGAGTGAGAGGGAGAAGCAGACTCCCCGCTGAGTGGGGAGCCTGATGTGGGGATCCATCCCAGGACCCTGAGATCATGACCTGAGTGGAAGGCAGATGCTTAACTGACTGAGCCACTCAGGTGCCCCAATTATTATTCTATTAAGTGCACCCTTGTTTCTCTTCTTGGAATACTCATATTTTTCAAAACCAACGCTAATCTTTTATTACTATCAATGTGAAATTTTCAACTCACTTTTAGATACCTTAATCATCATCATCATCATTGCTACCACTAATGCATATATTTATAATACCACATTAATAAGCATTATATATGTATCATATTACTGTGCTAATGTTACTTCGGCAAAACTAGGGTTAAAAGATTAAATAATTATCCAATATTACAAAATTAGGATGTAGTAAAGAGAATACTATTTAAACTTTTTCTGACTTCAGAAACTTATTTCAGACTGGCACAGTCTACCATACTACCTGGATCTACAATACCATTTCTGTACTTTCCATATACATTCTTTATTACATATACCACATAATATTGTATTTACTTATTTACATGGGTGTCATCTATATATCATCAATGCAGGAATGAATATTTCCTGACAATATGGATTGTAAGATATTAGTGATTATATGTATGGATATATCTATATATCTTGATCTGTATCTGAACCTATATCTATATCTCTAGAACTTGGTGAAGTTTCTGGCACTCTATAGGTGTATCATTTAAAAATAAAAAATGTAGAAAATAAGAACAAAAATTACAAATGTATGGAAGGCATATGTGCATATGAAAAAAATAAAGCAATCAGTTTCTCCAAAATTAAGTTCCAATTAATTTTAATAAGATAGTTTTGGGGATTTTCTTTTAACTGACAAATACTAGGAACTTTACATAGGAAACAAATGGAAAGTAATCCCAAAATATTAATAAGAGAAAAAAATAGGTATTATTCTTATAGATATTAGAACATGCTATCATAAACCAGAATAAAGAAAACTATGCTATAATGCTAACAAAAATAGATTAGAGAAACAATAAATTCATCATACATAATCATACTTTTAATTTTTATCTTAAACTCATGAGAAAGTGATTTTAAAAATTGATTTTAGAAATGCTGATGATGAATTTTGAAAAATTAATATCTTTGCTTCATATTATATGCACTATATTATAGTTTAAAAAATACAATACTTAAAAATATGAGACAAAGATAAGATTTAAATATTGAGGTGGTTCAAATATAGCAAAACTGTAGGGGTGCCTGAGTAGCTGCTTTCCACTCAGGTCATGATCCCAGCATCTGAAGATCAAGCTCCACGTCAGGCTCCCTGCTTAGTGGGGAGCCTGCTTCTCCCTTGTCTCTCTCCCACTTGTGTTCTCTCTCTCTCTCTCAAATAAATAAATAAATGAAATCTTTAGAAAATATGTAGAAAAACTATAGAAAATTTTGCTAAATAAAAATGAAAACCTTCTGTATATTAAATATAATAAAATAAAAATGCCAAATAGTATAGAGAGAAATTGCAGAAAATGGGATAACAAAGGGGTTATTTTTATTTCAAATGTTTGGCTAATGATATGAAGATACTATAGACTCTGACAAAAACATATGACCAGATATATATAAATATGGAAGTAAATTAGTTGATGAATGATTTGCAACTTCTCAGAATAAAAAATTATATTATTACAAGAAGCTATTTTTTACCTAAAATGTTGGAAAAATTAATTCAAAACTTTCCAATGTTTGTTTAGTGCCTTAGTACACTGCTGGTGAAGATGTAATTTTGAAGGTTTTTCTGAAAGACAAATTGGTATCACATATCTAGAGCTTTAATTTATAAATTTGACCCATTATTTCCCCTTAAATTTATTGAAATGAAATAATTAGAATTATAGGCAAAAATTTATATACACAAATGTTAATCACTATATTATTCTGGATAAAAAATTTAAAAAAATTGAAAAAATGTAGATATGTAAAAATATTTTATCTTAATAAAGAAATACTGTGGGCTTATTAAAATACAGCTTTAAAAGATAATTGAATATCATGAGGATAGGCTCATGATATAGAAATGAGCAAATAATAGAGCAGATTCTAAAAGTAATTGAAGTCTGTTAAATTATACTGTTCGTACTCATATATAAAATTTAATACTTACTGGACCTAACTTATTTACTTATTTATTTTTATTTTAATTTCTGTATAATTAACATACAATACAAATTTATTTCAGTTGTATGATATAGTGATTCAACAATTCTATACATTACTCATTACTCAATGCTCATCATGATAAGTGCACTCCTTAACCTCTTTCACCAATTTCAGCCATTTCCCCACCCACCTCCTCTCTGGTAACCATTTGTTTGTTCTCTATAGTTAAGAGTTTGTTTTTTGGTTTGTCTCTTTTTTTCCTTTGTTCATTTGTTTTGTTTCTTAAATTCCACATATGAATAAAAATCATATGTATTTGTCTTTCTCTGAATTATTTCACTTAGCGTTATACTCTCTAGCTCCACCCATGTTGTTGCAAATGGCAAGACTTCATTCTTTTTTATGGCCGAATAATATTCCAGTATATGCACACACACACACACACACACACACACACACACACACACACACATACACCCCACATCTTTATCCATTCATCTATTGATGGACACTTGGGCAGCTTCCATAATTTGACTATGTAAAATAAATACTACAAATAATATAAATAGGGCTGCAATAAACAATGGGACATGTATATCCTTTTGAATTAGTGTTTTTGTATTCATTGGGTAAATATTCAGTAGTGTGATTAGTGGATCCTATAGCAGTTATATTTTTAATTTTTTAAGAAAACTCCATACTGTTTTCCATAGTGGCTACACCAGTCTGCATTCCCACCAATAGTGTATGAGCATTTGTTTTTCTCTACATCCTTGCTAACACTTGTTTCTTGTGTATATATAGAGATGGTTAGTAATTTTGCTTTCATGTTTGTATTTATCTAATTATAATATCATATAGTTTTATATGAATATTATATATTCATATAAATATAATAATCATATGGTTTTATTATTTTCACTAATATAATGTTCCTATGGAAATTATCTTTTCAAAGAATATTTATTTTTTTAAAAATGCTCAGAGTCTAACAAATAGAATAAAAAAAGTCCATAAAATTTTGCAAATACTCTAATGCAACTTGCAAAAATAACAGAAATAAAATTTTAAAATAAAAACTTTAAGAATATTAAACTAATGCCACAATGGCTGTGTTAATTTGATGTGGTTTTCAGGTATAATTCTACTTTCCAAATGTTTTATAAATTGTTATAACCTAAATAAAAATGTTCTAAAAATGTATCTTTTTATTAAACTTCATAAAAATTTCCAAAGATGATATATCTTAGTTTAACTGAGTGGTTTAAACAAACATTTATTTCTACAAATCTAAAGGCTAGGAAATCCAAGATCAAGGTGCTAGAAAACTTGGTGTCTGATGAAGACTCTCTTCCTGATTTGCAGATGGCCACCTTCTCATTTCATCCTCACGTGGCAGAGGGTAAAGAGATCTTTCTAGAGAGCCTTTTATAAGGGCATTAATCTCATTCCTGCGGGCTCCACACTCATGACTAAATTAACCCACTTTCTAATACCATCACACTGGGAATTGGATTTCAACATGAATTTTAGGGTGGAGCACAAATTCTCAGCCCATAATAGGAGTCAAACTAAAAATAAAACTAAAAAAATCCAATAAGGTTTTAATATTATACACGATTAAAATTTTTCAGGTTATTGTTTTTATGAATATGAACTTATTCAATAATTACATAATGATGTCTTTAAATACAAAAGAGCTGCCTTACTAGTTTATGACCAATTGTTATAACAATCATGCCTCCTACAAAGTCAAATGAATAACTATTATAAACTAACTTGATGTAGAGAGATATGGAAATTTGAGACTGGGGGCCTCAAAGGTTGTCAAACTTTACAGTGCTCAAAGTCACAATTTTTTAAGTTCCTTTGGAACCTACACAGTGTTCATACTTTCATATAAAATAAACATTTATTTTTCAATCTTTTTAAGTTAATTTAAAACTATTGAAAATCCTCTCCTGTGCAGAAAATGATTCTCAAGTATAAGATAACTTATCAATATTTTAAAATAAATGCAAACAATACATAATTTTCTCAGGTACCCAAACTGCTGGGTATAACAGTTTACCTGAAACTAATTTTATCTAACAGAATCAGTTACTGAGAACATCTCCTGTTATTATTCCCCTCATCTTTCTCAGTGTTCAACTGAAATGCATTTTTAAACTTTACTGCAATTTTAAAATAATTTATAGTTCATATTGCTCATTTCAAAGGCAGATGGTTAGAATATAAACTGTCTAAATGTCTCAATTATTTGTTATCTTATTAGTACCATGACTGTTTTTTTCTGAAGTCTGAACAGAAAACTAACACACAAACATATTGCTTGTACCTGATTATATTGCTCAAAATTGGATGAAGAAATTACAAAATGGAGGAAAATAAAAATCAGCCATGTAAACATTAAAATGACTGTAGTTACCAGAAACATTTAAAAAAATCAGCTTCTCCATATCAGCCCACATCTCCTTTTCGATTTGGGAATAATATTTTTATAATATTGGAAATGTTCACAGAGCTAGCATTCTGCAGCTGCAACTACCATTCAAATTTTCATACTGATTATACTCGCTAATTACAACTGGGATATAAAACAGATTTCATACTAAGTTACATTAAAATGGAAGATATTAAAACGGAGCTATTTTTTGGAAGTCTTATATTCTTTGGGAGACTGCAGATTTTCGGGCTGCATTAGCCAATTAAAAACACCAGGCTAGTTCTTGAATAAAGCATTAAAGCAAAAGGTTACTTTCACACTTGAGTGGTATATGTCAAAACAGACATTTTGCCTGTGGCCACCCTTGTGACAAATTAAATGAAATGCTAGGCTATACAATAAAAGATGACCATTTGTATGGTTCCATATTAAATAACGCATTTTGAGAAGCCTCTTCTGTCTCCTTGGGAGGCGGTCTAATCTCAACTCAGTCTGCACTTGAGCATTACATATTTCCCTTATTTACCCTTGTATATTCATCAGGCATTTGTGTTTCTAGTGCAAGTGTTCTCTCCATGACTAACTTTATCCTTTTAGGAATGAGCTTGCTGGAGTGTGACATATAAAACACCATGTAATTTAAAAATCCAATATATTTCTATATAAAGTGTGGATTCAATATTCCTTCCTCAGGACACAGTATTGTTTACAAATGAAGGAAGACAAACTGCCCTGGCATTAAGTTCTGAAACCATATGTTGGGTAAAAGTAATTTATCTGCTCTGAAAGTAATTCCTGACCTGATAGGCCAATTGGATAAAGGTTTAGCATTGAATCTGAGATGAACAAATGTGGACTAGAATGATTCAATCAGACTTTCGCACTTGCTTTTTTCTGGGTTGGTAACAGACTGGGCAAACATTTATCTCCATGCCTTTGCTCATACCGTTTGTACCTAGAACGCTTACCTTTCTAATTCCCAGTCTCGACTGCATCCACTTTTTAAAGCCTAAGTCAGGATGCATGTCTTTGTCGAAGTCTTCTCTGCCACACTAGTAAATAAAGAAGCTTGATTTTTTCTGAGGTTTCTGTACATCTTTTTCCTTCCACACAGTTAATTCCATGATATTTAGGAAAGAGCACACATGTCTGTAGTTAGATAACACTCAGAATTTTATTTCTTCCGTTTATTAGCTGGTGTTATTATCTCAGCTTAAAAAGAAATAATAATGGTACAATAGGAGATGATAAGGATTGAATATCTTAAAGCAAAAGGAAGAATGTGGTAAACAGAAAAAGAAAGATTTTGTATTTAAAACTATATTTGGGGGCGCCTGGGTGGCTCAGTGGGTTAAAGCCTCTGCCTTCAGCTCAGGTCATGATCTCAGGGTCCTGGGATCGAGCTCCGCATAAGGCTCTCTGCTTAGCAGGGAGCCTGCGCTCCCCTCTCTCCCTGCCTGCCTCTCTGCCTACTTGTGATCTCTCTCTCTGTTCAATAAATAAATAAAATCTTTAAAATAAAAAAAACTATATTTGAATTTCATTATGTCCTTTCCTTTTTCACATAATTGCTTTGTGTGTCTATATGCTTTCCAATATTGTTTGGGCTATAAATCTCTGTTAGAGCAGAGGTAGGTAGGATCATCCATAGGTACAAATGGTGTTCTACATTTTGGAGATTTTGGTACATTTATATAATGGATGAATCTGTCTGTCTGTCTGCCTATTTTAGGACCAGAATAGATAAAAGGCCAATAACAGTATAGAGACCAGTGCAAAGGGGAAATAATTAAATAATTGACCTTATATTGATATAGGCAGAAATATTTACTATACTAAGAGAGTAGATCTTAAAAATTCTCATGATAAGAATTTATGAATAAGTGTGGTAATAGATGTAAATTAAATGTATTTTGGTGATCATTTTGCAAAATAACATATATCAAAAATCATTATGCTATACACTTAAAACTGATACAAGGTTATATGTCAATTAAATCTCAACCTAAGATCTTGGTATTTAATATATATCAAACTGTATCATGACAGAAAAAAGCTCAATAGAGTAAGTAAAATTTTATTTGTTTAAGAAGAAATAAAGCAGAATTGAATTGACAAGCAAGCATGTGACACCATGTAGGAAGAAACAATAAGAGTAAACTGCTTGACCAAGCAGAGGACTAGAAAACAGCAGATAGTAAATATATATGGTTCATAAAATGTGAAGAATTTAGTTAACAGAGAAATTTAATCAGGAATTGCTGAAATAAGAGATGGCCTAAGAATTATGAATAAGCTAACGTCAAAAGGTCTTTTTAAAGATCTGCTTATTTATTTAGAGAAAGAGCGAGAATGCAGTGAAGGGAGAGGGAAGAAGAAGCCCAAGCTGACTCCTCACTGAGCACAGTGCTCCATGCAGGGCTCAGTCTCGATCTCGGGACACTGAGACCACGACCTGAGCCAAAACCAAGAGTCTAGCTCTTAACTGCCTGTGCCACCCAGGCACCCACTTAAAATTCTTTTATACTCAAATAATGTTCTCACTTTTGCCTGTAGTTTCTCCTTTCTGTCCTAGAATTCTCACGTATAAAGGTCACCAATTGTCTTCAGATACACATGGTTAAAAGTGAGACCTCTAGGCTCTTTCCATAGTTTGGCTATTGTGGACATTGCTGCTATAAACATTAGGGCACACGTGTCCTTTGGATCACTACATTTGTATCTTTAGGGTAAATACCTAGTAGTGCAATTGCTGGGTCATAGGGTAGCTCTACTTTCAACTTTTTGAGGAACCTCCAAACTGTTTTCCAGAGTGACTGCACCAGCGTGCATTCCCACCAACAGTATAGGAAGGTTCCCATTTCTCTGCATCCTTGCCAACACGTGTCATTTCTTGTTTTGTTAATTTTAGCCATTCTGACTGCTGTGAAGTGAACCTCTCACTGAGGTTTTGATTTATACTTCCCTGATGCTGAGTGATGCTGAGCACTTTTTCATGTGTCTGTTGGCCATTTGTATGTCTTCTTTGCAGAAATGTCTATTCATGTCTTCTGCCCATTTCTTGATTGGGTTAATTGTTCTTTAGGTTTTGAGTTTGATAAGTTCTTTATAGATTTTGGATACTAGCCCTTTATCTGATATGTCATTTGCAAATATCTTCTCCCATTCTGTCGGTTGTCTTTTGGCTCTGTTGACTGTTTCCTTTGCTGTGCACAACCTTTTTATCTTAATGAAGTCCCAATAGTTCATTTTTACCCTTTCTTCCCTTGACTTTAGTGATGTGTTTAGGAAGAAGTTACTGTGGCTGAGGTCGAAGAGGTTGCTGCCTGCATTCTCCAAGGATTTTGATAGAATCTTGTCTCATATTTAGGTCTTTCATCCATTTTGAGTCTACTTTTGTGTGTGGTGTAAGGAAATGGCCCAGTTTCAGTCTTCCACATGTAGCTGTCCAATTTTCCCAACACATTTGTTGAAGGAACTTTCTTGTTTCCATTGGACATTCTTTCCTGCTTTGTCAAAGATTAGTTGACCATAGAGTTGAGGATCCATTTCTGGGTTCTCTATTCTGTTCTAGTGACCTATGTGTCTGTTCTTGTGCCAGTATAATGCTGTCTTGATGATTACAGCTTTGTAATAGAATTTGAAGTTCAGAATTCTGATGCCACCAGTTTTGGCTTTCTTTTTCAACATTCCTCTGGCTATTTGTGGTCTTTTCTGGTTCTATACAAATTTTAGGACTGTTTGTTCCATTTCTGTGAAAAAAGTTGGTGGTATTTTGATAGGGATTGCATTAAATGTGTAGATTACTCTAGGTAGCATAGACATTTTCACAATATTTGTTCTTCCAATCCATAGGCATGGAATGTTTTCCCATTTCTTTGTGTCTTCCTTAATTTCTTTCATGAATATTTTATAGTTTTCTGAGTATAGCTTCTTTGCCTTTTGGTTAGATTTATTCCTAGGTATCTTAAGGTTTTGGGTGCAATAGTAAATGGGATTGATTCCTTAATTTCTCTTTCTTCTTTCTTATTGTTGGTGTATAGAAATGCAACTGATTTCTGTGCATTGATTTTATATCCTGACACTTTACTGAATTCCTGTATGAGTTCTAGTAGTTTTGAGGTGGAATCTTTGGGTTTTCCACATAAAGTATCATGTCACCCATATAGAGTAAGAGTTTGACTTCTTTGCTGATTCAGATGCCTTTTATTTCTTTTTGTTGTCTGATCACTGAGGCTAGGACTTCTAGTACTATGTTGAATAGTAGTGGTGATAGAGGACATCCCTGCCATGTTCCTGACCTTAAGGGAAAAGCTCTCAGTTTTTCCCCATTGAGAAGGATACTTGCTGTGGGTTTTTCATAGATGGCTTTTATGATAGTGAGGTGTGTTCCCTCTATCTCTATACTTTGAAGAATTTTGATTAAGAAGATATGGTATATATATACAATGGAATATTATACAGCCATCAAAAACCAAAAATCTTGACATTTGCAACAATGTGGATGGAACTAGAGGGTATTATGCTAAGCAAAATAAATCAATGAGAGAAAGACAAATATGATATGATCTCACTAATATGAGGAATTTGAGAAACAAGACAGAGGATCATAGGAGAAGGGAGGGAAAAATGAAAGAAGACAAAATCAGAGAGGGAGACAAACCATAAGAGACTCTCAATCTCAGGAAACAAACTGAGGGTTGCTGGAGTGGAGAGGAGTGGGAAGGATGGATGGCTGGCTGGGTGAAGGGTATTTGGGGGGTATTGCTATGGAGAGCACTGTGAATTATGTAAGACTGATGAATCATAGACCTCTACCCCTAAAACAAATAATACATTATATGTTTTAAAAAAAGTGAGACCAATATATCCTTATAATCCACCTACAAACTTATAAACCAACCAATAAATAAAAAGTGATCAGAATGGGTAAAATTCCCAAACTGGACAACCTGAAAAAAAGTTTCAAACATCTATTTTATATGAATAAACATTATCCTATTCACTTTAAGAGAAGATTAAGATGAAAAATCCTTAGTTACTGTTCTGAAAGATATAATTTGTGAATAAAATAAACAACAAACAATAAAATTAAGTATCCTATGCTCAATATGAAATTATTGCTGAAGATACTAGTTACTGCCTTTCATTCTCAGAAGATCCCCTTTTTTAAATATTCCCAACCCACCACTCAGGCTACATAAATCAGCTACAGTTTAACTTCTGTCTCTCAAATGCATTCAACTTAAACTGACGGAAGTTAATTAACTTTTACTTAGCACTCAGGATGCCATAGTCAGTGTAGGCTGCTAAGATTGTTCTATTTTAGGATCTCACTTTTCATATTTGAGTTTTTACTTTTTCTATTTTCCTAAATTTTACTCTCCCTTCTAGAAAATAGAAATTCTTCTACTATGGATCCTGTTTTGATTGCCTGTCAGTAGCCCAGTTTTCTGGAACTTCAACTTCCTCTAAATTTCTCCAACCACGGACCAGACAAAGATCCATAGATCCATCCTTGCTAAGGGCAAATAATTATTTCTGATGCAACTGCTTGTCAGTCTTGTATTGAATTTGTTAACATTTTTGGTTTTGACTTCCAAATACCATTTTTATGGAGACTCCCAATTTCTCTCATTTAGGCTTCCTGACATTACCTGCTGGTGTAGACGTGCCAGTGACCTCTTGTTATATGGTGAGTATCATATATTTCCTGCCAGATATCCATATAATTTAAGGATTCATATGTAGTCTTGATGTGTGACTCTCTATTTTTCCTTTTTATTTCTCTTCCAGCCATTCCATCCCTAACCTAGAACTGCCTGATTGTGTGTCCTAAGATGTATCAAAGTAATATTATGGAATGAATAACAGTTACATCCCATATCTCACCAGGCTATGGATATGTTTTCATAAAACCTGAATCAAAGTCCTGCCAAGGAACAGAATCAGGTTAGTTTCTCCCAAGACATGTAGAGTCCTAATAGGGGCAGCCTAAACATTCAATTAGGTTATCAACTTGTTCACATTACTATTGAAAGTAGAATAAAACAAAACAAAACAATTCCTGGAGAATTTATTGTGATAGGCAAAATAATGGTTCCTAAAATATGTCCATGTTCTTATCTCAGAAACCTTTGAATAAATTATGTTACATGACAGGAGAGAATTAAGGTTGCCTGCAGAATTAAGTTTCCTAATCAGATAACCAGAGAATCTTATAAGGAGAATATCCTGGATTATCCTGGTTGGCATGATGTAATTGCAGGGATCTTTTAAATGTGGAAGAGGGAGGCAGATGGTCAGATTCAGAGCAAAATCTCAACTAACCGGGGTGGTCTTTAAGATGGAAGAAGTAGCCATGGCAAGAATGCAGGCAGCCCTTAGAAGCTGGGAAATGTAAGGAAATGGCTTCTCCTCCAGAGATAGAAGGATGGAAAAAGGAAGAGGAAGTGGAAGAAGGGATCCAGAAGGAATATAGCCCTGCCATACCTTGATTTTAGTCTAGTGAGATCTGTGTCTGAATTCTGGCCTCCAGAATGATAAGAGAATACATTTGAGTTGTTTTAAGCTACTAAACTTATGGTAATTTTTTTACAGCAGCAATAAGAAACTAATGCAGCAACAATTCAACATTTCTAAAGAAAATTCCTCAATTAACAACTTATAATGCTATTGCATATAATGCTTCTTTTAATCATTAGGGTAGGTTGGGTAGAAAAACCAAGCCTTATTAAAGCAGAATGAATTTCCAAGGTTAGATCAGAGATCCCCAAAGTGATCTTCAAGTCTCCAAATGCCTCAGCCAAACCATTTGCAACTGATGAATTTACACAAAAAGGTTTCCACATAGTTTCTTCATATTTAAGGCTCTGGCCTCTTCTTTCACTCCAGTTTAGGCTCATAATCTATTCTGTAAAGTTTAAACACTATTCATTAATTTGTTCATGTGCTTGCAAAAATAGCTGAAGGGCATCATCATCTAAAATGGACTTAAATCTGACACTAGAGTCAGTTGGAGGATGTCAATACTCATGGCGAATCCTGCTGAGCCCATTTATATTCTTTCTCTGACCCCAAAGCATCTCAAATAAAAGGAAAATTTATTTCACCTTTCTTCTTTGCAGCCTACTTTTGTTTTGTTTTGTTCTGTTTATTATCACTAGAGTTATCTCTGGTTACATTTCTGAAAGACTCACTTTCTTTTAGTGACTTATGGAAATTAGAAGGAAACAGAATTTTCTGCCAAACCTTTAGGCTCAAGCTACACATTTCCACTCATATTTTGATTGAAAGCATGCCTATAAATTCATCCAGTGAGGCTGTTACCAAATTTCACCTTGAAAGATTTATGAATTGAATGCTGTGTATGTGAGGTACTGGGGTTCTTCCCCCAAATTAGGAGGTATTTCATGTATGTTATGATCATGACCTTTTCTGACTCCTTAAAAAGGAATGTTGATTTTTCCTTTATATTTTAATAAGAGCAAATGTCAATGCAGTAAATTTAAAAATATAATAAAAATTGTGTCCAACATCTATCAAGAATATTATTTGAACTTCTTCAGAAATATTAGAATTCTACTAAGTCTATGAAGAAACAGAATTAGGGGTGGCACAGATTCTAATTACTACAGAGATCAGAATATTGAAGAATATTCTGATACTTTGTGAGAAACTATTAAATTTAATTAAAATGGCAGCTCAAAACAAAAAGAATTAGAATATTAATGTTTAAACACTTTTATATAAAATATTTCAAAGTATATTTATTAATCTATGTTAAGGTTTTTATTAGCTGGTGGAAAGGTTTGTTCCTTAACTTTATATATATTAGTGTCTTTACAAATCTAAAAAGCATCATTGTACTGAAACATATAAAGTATCAGGCTAAAGCTAACAATTTTAAGGGTTTGGGTTCAAAAAGTCTTTGCATGATATCATTTATAAAAGACTGAAAAGATTCATTAAATATCTTTAAAAATCACTCCAGACTATATATCAGTTTTATTGAAGAGTTTCATTTGTGTCTGAGTAATGGAAATTCTACACGGCTGTAATCTTGATCACCTGCTTATATTGAATTGTATATTGAATATACAATTGAATTATACCTTGAATTATATTCTTCCATGGTGCAATCTACATTTATGTGATCACTTTGGAGATGAAAGTAAACTTTTCCATTTATTCAAATAGTATTCAATATATAATGTCATTAGAAGATAATTTCTCATAGATTGTGAGTATATGAAAATGAGATAGAAAAGGAAAGGAAAAAATTTTTACAACTATCAGTTTATATATAGCAATTGGTCGATATTCTAGTCAATTAGAAGTTTATAAATCATCCAAATGATTGGTGTTCTGATTTTTGAGCCAGTTGAATATTTGGCTGCTGCTTCTTCTTTTTTTTTTTTTTTAGTAGTGATTAAATTGTAATAACTGGCAGTTTTCAATTGTTTGCTCTGGGAAGGTACTGAATTAAATACTCTACAGGCACTTTATTATTTGCTGTTCACAACAATGTCATGTAGTAGTTATGGCAATTATCCACATTTTAAGATAAGGAGACTGAACTTAAAGAAATTAAACAAACCCTATAGAGAGCATGTTGTCTGAGCCAATATATATTTGAGAGAAAAAGAGAAGCTATTAATAATGATCTCACTCTATTGGTGTACATCAGCCTTGTGCCAGGTAAATCAAGATATATGGTTACTCCACATATATAGTAAATAGCAGAAATAAGACTCAACCCTAAGGAACCCAGGTTATTTTCTAAATACATGATTTCATGGCATGGTAAACCTGCATGATTCCAATACATAAAATTTTAAATATTCCATGACATCATGAACCAACATCTTAAGCAAAATTAAACATTTCTCTTTGCCATCCATATCCTTTCTTTCATTTTTATTTACCCAATACCAAAGCCAACTTAACATGTCTAAAGGAGTGACAATATTTCATTTATTATCTCTGCAATATCTTCCTCCATCTCAAAAGTCAGATTTCTACCCATATATAAATTATTCTTAATTGTATGCTCAGATAAAAATTCCCTCTCTGAGATGCATTTCCAGATTCATTCCTGGAAATTTCAAAATATGTCACTTGTGTTGTCATAATGATAATTACTGTAGTAATCACCATATTCATTGTACTTTTGTGTACAAATAGTTTTCCCTACATAAAAATCTCAACTCTTACATATGATTGAAAGGTGATATATGATTAATAGAATGCATATTCATGAGAGATCTTTATTTTAAAATTTTTGTTTCTCTTCAGATTTAGTAAATTCTTATTCTTGAAGAAAGATATTTACCCTTTAGTCTACTCTGGTTATGAGGATAATCAAATTGCATTGAAGCCTTACTATTCATAATCTAGAGAGGCAACGTAGAGCAATTAATTTTGGCTACAAATCTGTTTTTTTACAATTATTTGATGTAAATATAAATTTCAATATGATTGTGTTTATTTTAATAAGAGAGTCATTTTAAAACTCTAACAGGTTATCTAATTTTGTCCAGCAAATATTTGTTTTTTATGAAGCTGTGCAAGCCATGCTTCTATGAGAAACTCTCTATCATGCACATTTCAACTCATCAATACTTTTGTAAGTGAATATCATGCAGGAAAATCACTTTGCGATATGATTTTGCTTTGGATGCACATCATCTACCTTTTAGTCTGAATGACATTTGAAATTGAAAAGTAATAAAAGAAGTTCTATATCATTATAACTGTTTTTTTTAACATGAGCTTCTTCTAAATCCACATGGATGACATTTAGTGCCTATATAAGGTGGAATGATAGCTGTCCATGTGTTTAGGAACCTTAAAGAATCACCTGGCCTAAACAATATGCCTCACTATATTTCTACAGTGCCTAAATTTCTGTCAATTAATGTCACTCCTAAGGGTGTTTCCAAGAAATGGCCTTTTAATGCATTACCTTAGAAAGGAGGCACATTGGTACAGATTTATCTTTATAGCAAATGGACTTTGGCAAATAGCAAGATACAGCAATAATAAGACAGTAAACAAGGACATTTCAAGTCAGAAGTAAGCAGGAAAAAAATCTAAACTGATGAGTTTTCCCCAAAGGCCTACATTTTTTATAGACATAGATACCCCAGTCTTACCAGCAAAGACTCTTTTAAGATTCAGCAAATTTGAGGTGAATCTCAGATAATCTTCTTGTACATCAAAATTGAAGTTATTCAGTGTTGTTCTGTACCTCAGGGAGGACCTGGAGATCTAGAGACAGCTCCCCAGCTCCAGGGAGTACGGAAGCAATAAAAAAAGCCCAAAAGGAAATAGACAATTTAGACTCAATCATGTTCGTCTAAGAATCCTAGGTTAAATATTTCCTGTGTTCACTCTGAGTACCTTTGTTGAATTATAGGAAATATTTTCTTTCTCAGAGAATTATCCAGAACAAAGCATCCAGGCTGTTCGAAACTCTGTAAAAAGTTAGTCATCAGACTTTCTGTCCTATGAGAGTTTGGTTTGATTTTTAACACTACCTATCTAGTTAAGTAATGCAGTACTGTGAAAAAAGAATTTCATTACTTCTATATAGAAGGAGAGGAGATGTATCTTCCCAGCAATGGGTCTCAGGAGGAATTTCCTGTAAAGTGACCACATATGGATTTAATGACTAACGCTGCTGGACCCTGGTGAGGAAGATATTGCAGTGTTGTCACTGTGGGTCTCGATGCAAAGAAACCTGCTGGTCAAGATAAAAAGAAAAAGAAACCAAAATATGGATAATACTGCAATAACAAGAGGAAAAAATTGACACCTTTTCAGTCTGGCAGCATTTTTATCTTTTCTTACCAAACAAAAATTTCTACTACTTTTCAAAATAGCCTAATTGAGTCTCAATTATACATCATACTTTTTATATATTGTTTATTACATCCATATTTTCTTTTCCATGGAAAGTATTATTTATTCATTAAAATCCCTTTTGAAAACGTTGAAGCATCTTACATGCATATACATGTGTATCCTTCAAACTCCTATTAAAGATTTTTCAAATGACAATTCCTATAAGAAATCTTCTCAAATGCACCTAAATGCAATCAATTTCTCTTTCTCCATATCCATAACATTAAGACCTTTATTTATGAAGTAACAGTTTCAGTCTCTTGTGTTCCCATTTTAGATGACATTTATAATGGTTCCCATCATATATTGCATATGTAATATATTCATAATTGGATTTAATTAAAAAGTATCTATTTGGTTTACATTTTGGTCTGGAAACGTAGAGATGTGATCTCAAATCATTAGTCACACACACACAAAAATAGTTAAGGGGTGCTTCAGTGTCTCAGTAGGTTAAGTGTTCTACTCTTGATTTTGGCTCAAGTGCTGGGATGGAGCCCAGTGTTGGGCTTCACGCTCAGTGGGGAATATGCTTGAGATTCTCTCTTCTTTTGCCTCTGCCCCTTCCCCTACTCATGTGCATTCTCTCTCTCTATAATAAACAAATACATCTTAAAAAAAATAGTTAAATTGAGACAGATTCTAAAGGAATGTACACTCTTCTATATGAAGAATGTAGCTAAAAATTTAACTTACTTTTTAAATCACATCACCCTACACTTTAGCCTCGGTATAAATCTTAGCACACTCCAATAAAATCAGTTCTTTTTTTTTTTTTTTTTTGCTAAATCATTTCAAATTCCTCTCTCAAGTTTTCTGTCTCTATTTCTCTCTCTGTCACTCACACATTCAGAAACACAAATATTCTTTATCATTTTCCTTTTGTCTTTATTTCTGTGTTTTCTTTTATGTTTTTATACACAAATCTCTTTTCCCCACAATTTTATTCTTCTTCAATCAACTTATCATGTACAGAAGTGAAAGCAAAATACTTTGCTGGAAAAGGAAATTGGTTTCTGGAACCATCCTCTTTTCCTGTAGCTATTGAAATTTGATGGTAAAGAAGAGGATGTTTAAGTTCTTGTTAGGATATATTTTATTTTATATATCCTGAAGCCTAGCAAAGTCATGTATAGACTTAACATTCAGTTCCTTGAATGCATAAAATGAGAAGAGGGTACTGCAATAGTATTAAACTATCATTTGAGCAATTATTCTCTTTTCCTGGGGGCACCTTTATGTTAAATCAAGATGAAGAAAATAGTTGAATAAAATGAACAAATTTTAAGTGTATAATTAAGTTAATTTTAACAAATGTAGCATAATCACCATCATAATCATGATACAGAACATTTTTATCCCTCCAAAAAAGTGCCCTCATGCTATTTTACAGCCTATCCCATTCCTTGACCATGAGTCTTAGTAACCTCTTATCTGCTTTCTATCACTGTAGTTTTGCAGTAATACAGTATGTGGTGTTGTGTCTTGCTTCTTGAGGCAGCAGTGATGTTTCCAGCAGTAGAGTAGTATTCTATGCCTTCTGGTTAAGCATTAAATTATGATCTATGTAGTCAATATGTATTTTTATAGTCAATATATATTTGATAAAAAATTTTTTTCCATGTAAAAATTTAAAAACAATCCTTCTAATAACAAATGTGTTGAGCACATGGGGAAATACAAATGGACATTAAAGAATTTCTTTAAACAGACAGAGAGGGGAGAGGACATATTTATTTTAAAGGACTGACTCATGTGATTTTAAAGGCTATCAAGTCTAAAATCTGTAGGGTAGACCAGCAGACTAGAGACCTAGGGAAGAGCTGATATTCTAACTTGAGTCCCCAGAGAGTCATCTGGCAGAATTCCCTTTTCTTCCAGAGAGGCCAGGTTTTGTTTTTGTTTTTATTTTTGTTTTTTTCTTTTTCTTTTTTCTATTAAGGCCTTCAAAGAATGAGGCCTAACCACATTACCGAGAATAATCTGCTTTAAAAATTATCTCAAAATCTACTGATTTAAATGTTAACCTCATTTAAAGAAACAACTACAAAGAAATACCTAGAATGTTTGAACAAATAGCTGGATACCAAGGCATAGTCAAATTGACACATAAGGGGCGCCTGGGTGGTTCAGTGGGTTAAAGCCTCTGCCTTCGGCTCAGGTCGTGATCTCACAGTCCTGGGGTCAAGCCCCACATCGGGCTCTCTGCTCAGTGGGGAGCCTGGTTCCCACTCTCTCTCTGCCTGCCTCTCTGCTTACTTGTGATCTCTCTCTCTCTGTTAAATAAATAAAATCTTTAAAAAAAAATTGACACATAAAAGTAATCATTTTGATTTATATTTATTTAAAAAATTGATGTTCTACCGGACAAAGAATAAGTTAAGAAAATCACAAGGAAGAAATGATAAAGATAAAAGCATAAAATAAGGAGATAGAGATAATAAAAACAATAGATCTGATTAATAAATCTAAATAATTCAGAAATTGTTTTCTTTAATAAATTAACAAAATAGAAAAAACATAATTATTTCAAGCCATTATAATGTCTGAAAAAGGTTATACTGATTGGTTTATATTATATTTGTAAGTGAGATGTTTAGATTTTGGAGACAGGGCTTTTATTACCATTAGTTTATTTTATTTTCTAGCTTTATTGAGGTATATGAAAATGCTAAATTATATATATTTAAAGTATATATTAAATATATTATATATTTAACTTAGTGATTTGATATACATATACACTGTGAAATAATTACCATATTTAAGCTACTTAACATATCTGTCACCTCACTAGTTATAGCATTTTCTTTTCCTTTCTTTCTTTCTTTCTTTCTTTCTTTCTTTCTTTCTTTCTTTCTTTCTTTCTTTCTTTCGTGTATATGGTGAGAACACTTAAGATGTACCTTCTCAGCAAATTTCAAGCATACAATAGAGAATTTCTAACACACTGTTGTACATTAGATCTTTAAAACTTATTTATCTTGCACAACAAACTTTGTACCCCGTAACCAGCATCTTCCCTTTCCTTACCCCGCTTGTTTATGGTGACTTCTATGATTAGACTCTTTTAGATTCCACATATAAGTGAGATCATGCAGTATTTGTCTTTTTACATCTGACTAATTTCACTTAGCATGATATTCTCCAGGTTTATCCATGCTGTTGCAAGTGGCAGCATTTTTTTTCCTTTTTTAAAGTTGAATAATATTGCATTTCATATATGTGTGTGTGTGTGTATAAATTATATATAATATTATATTATATGTACATATAATACATATAATAATATATATGTATATATACTACATTCTCTTTATCCATTTATGCAACGATGGACTTTTAGTTTGTTTCTATATAGTGGCTACTGTGAATAATACTGAAAAGAAAACGGGGGGCGCCTGGGTGGCTCAGTCGTTAAGCGTCTGCCTTCGGCTCAGGTCATGATCCCAGAGTCCTGGGATCGAGCCCCGCATCGGGCTCCCCGCTCTGCGGGAAGCCTGCTTCTCCCGCTACTATTCCCTCTGCTTGTGTTCCCTCTCTCGCTGTGTTTCTCTCTGTCAAATAAATAAAATCTTTAAAAAAGAAAAAAAAAAAAAAGAAAATGGAAGTGCAGATATCTCTTTGAGATCCTGATTTCATTTCCTTTGGATATACACCCAAAAGAGGGATGGCTAAATTATAAAGTAATTTTATTTTTAATTTTGGGGGGAACTTCCATAATGTTTTCCATGTGGCTATACCAAATAACCTGATTTAAAAATAAACAAAGGACTTGAATTGGCATTTCTCAAAAGAAGACATGCAAGTGGCCAACAGACATATGAAAATATGCTCAACATCACTAATCATCAGGGAAATGCTAATCAAAACTATAATGAACTATCACTTCATGTCTGGCAGAATGGCCATTATCAAAAAGACAAAAGATAATGCTGATGAAGACGTGGAGAAAGGGATACCTTGTATACTGTTGGTGAGAATATAAATTAGTACAGCATTATTACTAATTTAGGAAAAAAGTGAAACTAACATAATGCAGAAATTATTTTATTGCAATAATAACTAAATATTATTTCACAGTTTAGGTTTAGGGGATTATATATTCTAAATGCAATTAGAAATCAAAGTGTCTCTTGTTAATATGCTATGTCAAAGCTGTAATACTACTCAATGTGGAACAGAAGATTAAGCAAGTTCATGAGTTTATGAAATAATAAAGTAAAAAAAATAAGTAAGATTGTTATGAAGATTTTAGAGATTTTCTTTTTGATTCAATTATATATTTTAAAACTTTCAAGCATTAATTGATGTAATATCTATGTTACTTACATATGTAAAAAATCAGGTTGAAGCTATCATTAAATCATGTGATTCTCCATCATGTTGGTGGAAGAAGAAATGAATAGATTAACTGAAAGAAAAGTGTAAGCAATGATGTTAATAAAGAATCAAATTTATAAAAAGTGAGCTCTAAAAGAGCTTCTGTGCTGACTAACCTAATTTAAGATATCTGATATTAAATCAATATGGTTGTCACAATTCATTTTTTAAATATTGCATCATTGTCACCTAGGCACCATATGGTATATCAAATGACAAGGTAAAAGAGTCCATCAGTATAAAAGTGAAAACTGCCATCATTAAATCAAATCCATTACAGAAGAAATGAGAAAAAAGAATATGATTTTAGTATAGCAAACCAGATGTTCTTTCATTAGTTCATGAAATTAAGAACCATATAAACCTGCAATGTAATTAAATGTATCATCAGGCTATATAGAATCTAAGATTAGGTTTGATTTAAGAAGATATTCCCAAAATTTGACTCAGAGTATGCTTTTCACCTTTATTCTGTCACATTGGTTCTGCTAATAGTTTAATAGCGATTCAGAGTATGGTTTACAAACTATCTAAATGAAAAATTAGCATAAATATTTTGAAAGAAAAAATCTAAAATGGACTGACTGACTTTGTCTCCTGACACTGCAAATAGATATGCTTAAAAAAAAAAAAAGCTCTAAGTTAATTCTAACATAGATCTAAACAAGTCTAATTAGGGAAAGAGTTATTCATCATTGTCAATTTATACTTAGTTGATATCAATATGTATAAATATTTAGAATGAACTGAACTTTATACAAATTGATCTTAGATGAACCTTTATGTTCAATGAGAATTCTAATAACTATTCTTTTTTACATGGTATTGAAAACTGAAAAATATGAAAAATCATACTCTTTATTTCCTACATTCAAAATCTGATCCCACCAAGAAATTAAGATATTCTAATAGTGTAAATATATTTATATGAAGTGCCATATCTATCCAAATATTTACATTTAAACAAGCTTTAGCCTCATTCTTGGATTGTAGAAGTTATAAATTTTAACAGACCAAGATTTTCTCATGTGTGTATTGGCCTAAATATGTATATTTGTAAGGATATAGGGAATGCCATTCATAAAAAAAGTTACAGCATTTACTTTTAATTTATATATAGTGTAGATATTACAGAGAAAAATATTATAAAATGATTCACATTAGAATTTTTTACACATGAAGAACAATTTTAAAAATAAAATCCATGGAAACTTTATTTCTTTCCCATTTTTCATATGTTTAATACTGGGGATTAAATTCCCACAGTCAAAAGTTCAAATAAAGTATTTCTCTTGGACTATCCTTTAGAAATTAGTGGATTAATCAAAATTGCATGTGTACATAAAACAGTCTGGTGCAGTCCTACAAATCATATTTTTTTGGATGCAACAGACCGTAAAATTGAATAATGGATACTTTAACTTCATTCACTGAGAGTAAACCTATATGAGGGAGATTTAACATTCCTATGTGGATTACAAAACATTTTCTAAGGAGTTGACTAAAAAAAGGATCCACGTATTACTTTTTTTTTTGCAACTTCTGCAATTCTCAAAAGTTGAAAAAAAGTTTTTCTCACTTCAGTGAACTCCACTTAAATCACCTAATAATTTGAAATAAATTCATGTATTTTTTGTAAATGCTGTAAAGCATCAAGAACATAGAGATTTCTTTAACATAGCACTAAAAGATCTAATTTAAGTATGTTAACCAAAATAATATTTTAAAAAGGTATGAACTGTCTTTTTAAAAAGAAAGTGGGAACCCAATATTTGTTTATGTACTAGAAAAAAACAGTATGTGACCACTCTATGTTAATCTTCATCCCCTACCCACTTACCCTAGTCTCGGCCTCCCTGCCCAGTGCTTATACAATCTATAGTTTCAGATGCAAGCAGTTCCCGAGATCATTGTGATGAAGACAGGAAAATCATTAAGGGCCAGTCCTCACCAGTTTTCTAGACCTCCAATTTGTTGTGTACCCCAACATACGATATATGAGAGAGAAAGTTACAAGTGTTCCTCTTCCACACGCTATCTGTCAACCAATGCTGTGGGCTCTAATTTCAATATGTGTAGAATTTGAACATTCTTACCACTTTCATCTTATCAAAGTCACCGTTATCTTTTTTTCTTCCTAACAAGCCTCTCTGCTTTTGCCTGTAGCCCACTAAAGTCCCTTCTCCACAGAGTAACCAGAGTCAGCCATATATTATTAAATATGTGATCAATCCCAAGAGTGCTACCTTTTGTTTAGGATAGAGTTTGGGAATAATAAGGGAATAGATCATATTTCATACATCCATATGTCGTTCTCTCTGGTTTTTCTATTAGTCTTGACGTTGGCTTGTCACTTAAATTATTTACATTTTTAAAATTCTTTTAGCATCTCCTTTTATTTTTATGAGATCGGTTCTTTCTTTCAGTCCCCTTATGTGGCTGGTGATGTATGATGGGGTCAGGGAGTGACCCACATGTCCTGATAAATCCTCCCAGATATATTTGGAGGGTCATGCTGCTTGCGAATGGAAAAGGATAACGGAATTCAATAGCTCACAACAGGAGTATAATCGTTTTTCCTATCACTAAGTAAGAATCGAAGGCTCCATTAATAGAGCTTTTGGTTACCTCAACTGAATCATCTCTTTTTCTCTCTGACTTGCTTACTCCTTTCCACCACTTTGGCCTCCTTGATAGTCTTTAAACATATCAAGTATGTCAGTGCTTCAAGCCTTTTGTTCCTGCTGTTTTCTCTGCCAGGAATGTTCTGTGAGTTCCTACAAATTGAAGCCTCTACTCAAAAATCAGATTATCTACAAAGACTTCTAAGACTATCCTATCTCACTGTCACCGGCTCTCCATATCCACTCTCTTCCACAGTTTGGGTTTTCTTCCTAGCATCTATTCACTATATTTAGAAAAGTGTCTGCAAATAGTTAAGCACAAACAAGTGTTTTTTTGAGTTTCTTAAAGATTAAGGCTTACATTGTTTGTAAGGTAATCTTAGACAACCGTTACCCACCAGTTTGCCCTAGCTCCTATCCTTTATTCCTCTACATTGTGGACCTTGGATCTGACTTTATAGGTAAAAGAAAAAAGAATGGTTTTGAATTTGCACAGTACAGACTCTCAGAATATATATTCCTTGGATTCTTGCAACGAAATGACTGTGTTTCTTGGCAAATGGTAGGGCTTTGTGACTCACAAATGCCAAAAGTCAACCGAATCATCCGACCATTTGTGGTAGTCAGCTGAAACACTCATTTTATAGAAGCATACAAGGAGATTTGTATGCACACTGAAGATCCAGAACCACTAGCATAATGACTTTATAGTTCTGTTCCTGTCATTTATATTAAACTCTTTTAGATAATCCCCTTTTCCTGAAAAACCTCTGATAAGAGTATGGTATTATAAATAAGCAAAATTTCTATACCTCAAGATCTTCACAGCACAATGTTTTTTTTGTTTTGTTTTGTTTTTGTTTTTTCACAGCACAATGTTAAATGCATTACTGTTGTGGATCTTAAATTATTAAAAAATAGAATTCTCTGTAACAGTATCATAAGTATTTTCTATTTATTTTGTTACTGGGTTTATCCTATTGCTAGGCTGATATTAGATTCGGAAGGAGATTAATAAAATATTTTGTGATTTCCATTCTTGTAATCGCTGTGATAGTTTCTCTGTATGTGTCATCTTTTAATTTACCTAAATATGATTTTATTGCAGTCACCATGTCATCAATAAAGTATCCCAAGATTATTCAAAGCAAATAGTTGCTATCCTTATTTAAATTTCTCCAGGACGCCACTGGGTGAAGGAAATGTACCTTAGTTACCTCAATATTACATATTATATTTATTACAATTATTAATATGTGATTTTTCACGGAGCTACTCTTTTAAAGTGTATTTTGCATGCATTTGACATTGACAGTTTTTTAAAAAATCAAGCTTATAGTTTTTGATGCATATATGAAGCAAGGTGGTTTTGTGAATGACTCTGCATAAGAGAAAACAAAATGAATATATATAATATATATTATATTTAAATATGTAAAATATATAAATATATATTATATATAATATATAAAACATATAATATATAAATATACATTCATACATATAAAATACACATAAATTTAAATATACATACAAATATGTGTGAATAATATATTATAAAATATATAATATATATAAATATACATATGCAATAAATATACAATATACACCTTCTAATTGACATTGTTTTTCAATATACAAAGAAGGAGTTTTAGGCCTGACTAGATGGCTAGTAAAAACAAGAGAATGAGGGAATGGGTATAAACGCACAAGTATACCCTCCATTGTTCCCATACAAATTTCTTAAATTCTTTCATTTATTAATAAATAAGATTGATTTTAATGAGGGATGCCTGAATGGTTCAGTCAGTTAATCATCTGACTCTTGGTTTTGGCTCGAGTTGTAATCTCAGGGTCCTGAGATTGAGCCCCACCTGGGGCTCTGTCCTGGGCATGGAACCTGCTTGAAATTATCTCTTCCCTCTTCCTCTGCCCCTCACCCACTGGCCACACAGGTGCCTGCTCTCTCTCGTTTTCTAAAAAGAAACAAAACAACAAAAAACCTGACTTTAATGAACCTTAAAATGGCAAGAAAAAATCAGTAAAATATTTTAGATACACAATATGGAGTGAAAAAAATGGAAAAATTATTTAAGTCACCTTCTTAAATGAATTTATAGCTACTTATCCATGTGGTAATAAAATATATAAAATTCTGCTAATAAAGAATTAAGATGATATATTAGTTTACTCTTTGGTAACTCTTCAAGTTGTCCTGAGTTTTTTGGAGATTATTATTTCTAAATCTCTGTTTCTGTAGTAAATGAAATGGATTTTATTTTATTTCTCATTAACACATAAACTGATATATTATTACTTATATGGCTGAGTAACTGTTATGATTCTGAACTTGGGATTATTAACATAATAATAATAACGATTCTTTATATTTAAATAGTGCTTTAGGGGCACCTGGGTGGCTCAGTGGGTTAAGCTTCTGCCTTCCACTTGGGTCATGATCTCAAGCCCTTCATCAGGCTCTCTGCTCAGTGAGGAGTCTAATTCCTCCTCTCTCTCTGCCTGACTCTCTGCCTACTTGAGATCTCTCTCTGTCAAATAAATAAATAAAATCCTTAAAATAAATAAATAAATAACAAACAAACAAACAAATAAATAAATAAATAGCACTTTATAACATACCAAACACTTGATCACACATTTTCTAGCTCAGTTCCTATAAGAAAATTTCTTTGTCATCATTATATTCCAGGTCATACCATGCAATAAAATGACTAAAGCAGGATCCCTGGAGTTAGACTTTGCATTGGAAATGTTGATAATTCAGGAAGATTTTGCCATATTATATTAGAGGGAAACTTACACAATTTCCAATATGTAAATGTCCAACACAATTTCCAATATGTAAATGTCCAATACATATATTGCAGATTTATTTTTTCCTCTTATTTTTGTTTTATCTTGTTTTCCACCCTTTTTTAAGAAACAAGAAAAAGAAATTTTGGGTGTGTTGATAAAAAAAAATGTCAAGAGAAGTAAGAAAAAAAGCTGTTACCATCACATGAAGATAGAAAAATCTATAAAAATCACTCTTCTTCTTTGGTGACCCCACTTTGAGATAGAGACTGCTTCTATCAACAAAATGGATAGTAGAGAAGTATTTTTACTATTACTGATAAATATTCTGCACCCTAAATATGTATATTCAGTGTTTAGGAATCCTTATTACACTTAAAAAATTAGATATGGATAAGGACAAACTAAAATAACTATTCTGTGAAAGTTTTTTTTTTTTAATTTTTTAAATTTATTTATTTTAGAGAGAGAGTACAGAGCAAGAAAGGGAGAGAGAGTGAGAGAAACAATGAGCTGGAGGGGAGAGGAGAAGGGGGAAGCAGGCTCCCCACTGAGCAAGGAGACAAATGTGGGGCTGGATTCCAGGACACTGGGATCATGACCTGAGCCGAAGGCAGACACTTACCAGTTGAGCTTCCCAGGTGCCTGTGAAAAGTTTTAAAAAAGTAATTAGTATATGAATGGTTCTAAATCACAGATTACCTAAAATAACATATGCCCAGGAAGGTAAGCCTTTTCATTTTCACTTGAATACTTGCAAATGGTTTAGGAACCTTGTTTGGTATCAGATGACCCTTTCTTTGACATTGAATAACACATCTCTCAAACCATCTCTGCTTCAATATTTTGTTCATAAGTTCAGAACCTGGGAAAATTATTGCTTAAGATTTCAGGCTAAATATTTAGATCCCATGACCTTAAGAAGAGGATTTTAACAATCAAGTGGATAGGATGACCCTTTCCACTGGGTAAATATCACTGAGTAGATATCTACTGGGTGGATTACAGCTTCTTTCTACAGCCACTCCCATTTTCACCCAATGGGCTCATGAACAAAAAGTAGCCATGGTGACAGAGATGGAAATTGTTCATGGGCTCAGCAATATTGACTTCTGCTCATCAAGGTTGACCTGGCTATGGCTACCACTGAGTGCTCAGTCAGTCAGTAGTGGAAACTGACACTAAGCCTCTAATATGGTACTGTCCCCTGGGGTGATCAGTCAACTACTTGGTGACAGGTTAATTATGTTGGATAGCTTCCATTTTGGAAGAGTTAGTGTTTTCTCCTTACTGGAACAGATTCTCTGGAAACAATTAGTCTTTCTTATGTGAAGTGCTCCTGCCAAAAACTACCATCTACAGATTTACAGAATACCTTATCCATGATTATGATATTCCATACAGCCTTTCTCTGATCAAGGAACTTTACAGCAAATGAAACATGGCAATGGGTTCAGGTGCATGGAATTCATTCACTGGTCTTACCAGGTTCTCCACTCTCCTGAAGCAGTTGGCATCAAGACTGATGGAATAGCTTTTTGAACACTCAGTCACAGGGCCAGCTAGGTGATAATACCTTGCAGGGCTGGGACAAGTTTATTCAGAAGGCTCCTTATGCTCTGAATCAGCATCCAGTATATAGTGCTATTTCTTCCATAGCCGGGATTCATGGTCTAGGATAAAAGGGATGGAAATGGGAGTGGCATTACTCACTATTACACCTAGTGAACCACTAGCAAAATTTTTGCCTCCTATTTCTGTGACTTTTATGTTCTGTTGGCCTAAAGGTCTTAGTCCCAGAGAGAGGAATAATTCCTCCAAGACACAGTTCCATTCCGTTGAACTATAAGTTAAGACTGTCACTTAGATACTTTGGGCTCCTCATATGTTTCTAAATCACAGGCAAAGAAGAAATGGTGCTGGCTGGAGTGATTGATCCTAAACACCAAAAGAAAATTGGATTACTACTCCACAATGGCTTAAGGATGAATATATCCAGAATACAAGAGATCCCTCAGGATGTCTCTAACTCTTATAATACCCGGTGATTAAGGTCAATGGGAAACTACAACATTCCAATTCACATGCAATTACTAATGGCCCAGACCTTTCAGAAATGAAGGTTTGAGTCACTCCAGGTAAAGAACCATGACCAGCTGAGGTGCTTGCTGAAGATAAAGGGTAGGTGACATAAAAAGATAGTTATAAAACCAGCTATGTTTGTGACCAATTACCCTGGAGAAAGGAGAACTGTAATTTTCACAAGGACTTCCTTCTTTATTTTGTTATAAATATGTTTATTTGTGTGTATATGTGGATGCACATAGCAGATATCTGCACTTTCTACTTTCTTTCCTTTTATTCCCTTATCATGTGATATAAGATGTATTGATTTTATATTGTAGTATTTAAGTATTGTTAAATTTATACTATAGTATTTAAATTATGAGCTATCAGGAAGAGTTAATATCACTCAAAAACTTTACTTTCTCTTTTGGGGAAGGTGTTAGTACATTTTTGGTTGTATGTAAGGTAGTTGTTATCACGTTAAGTGGAATTGTGACCTTGTTATTGTCTTTATTTGGAGATTAAGTATGGTTTAAAGACATGTGTTACATGTGGCAAGTTGGCCAGGAGTAGACTTGGGATGGATAACTTTACATGTCAGTTAGGGCCACAGACCACCCAAATTAAACATTATTTCTAGGTGTGTCTGTGAAGGTTTTTCCAGATAAGATTAGAATTTGAATGGTAGACTCAGTAAAGTAGATTGCCCGCCCCAAGGTGGATGAGCATTATCTAGCCAAAGCAAAAATAGAACAAAGCAACCTAAGAAGATTCTTTCTCTTTCTGCCTGCCTATTTGAATTATAACCCTGGCCCTTAGGCTAATATATATCTATATACACCATTGGGCTCCTTGGGTCTCAGACTTTGGGAATCAGACTTGATTAACACCACTCATTTTCCTGGGTCGCCAGCTTATAGTCTGGTATATTTTTTTAGCCTCCAAACATTGGTATGTTGAGTATTACTTAAAATAAAGGAGCCATCACCTAAGTTTCAAACTTATGTCATTACACTTTACCCTTTTAACCTGGGCATTAATAACATATGACATTTTTTTATTGTTTTAGTTTTTTTTTTAAAGATTTTATTTATTTGACAGAGAGAAACACAGTGAGAGAGGGAACACAAGTACAGGGAATGGTAGCAGGAGAAGCAGTCTTCCTGCAGAGCAGAGAGCCAGATGTGGGGCTTGATCCCAGGAGCCTGGGATCATAACCTGAACCGAAGGCAGACGCTTAAAGACTGAGCCACCCAGGCGCCCCTATTGTTTTAGTTTTAATCACCATTTTGTTCATCTCTTTTCAGGGAAAGATAATGGCAATTAAAATGGCATTGCTAAATTCTAAGATTATGAAAGCCATGTAGAGAATGCTTTTAGGCAAATAGGCCTCTGCGATGTAATGTAAAAAGGGCCACAGTGACCACCTGGCTGATACAGAGAGGCCCATAAGGCAGCCCACCTCAAAATATCCACAGGCCCTAACTGACCAGTGGGCTATTTACAACTATGAACAGATATCAGAAAAGGGAGAATTCCATAGGACACCATATCTCCTCATCTTTCCCCTTTAAAAACAGCCCCCATCCACTAACTTGTTGCAGACAACCTCTCCTCTGCTGTCCTGCCCATGCTCCCTTGTGGTGTATACAATAAACTTCTCTGTCCTTTGTTCTGCCTCAGGTGAATTCTTTAACCTCCCTCACCATTGGCTTCCACCAGATCATCACCCTACATTTGGGGACCCCCATCTGATTGAGAGACTATAAGACACCACAAGTAACACTAGTTTACAATCATTGAATAGGTTAGTGGCAGACATTCATAAGTGAATTAACACTTCTTAGAAATATACAATGTGAAAGCATGTTTTACAGAGCAAGAGAGCCACATTACCCCAAAGATGGTAAATTCAATAAATTTTTTGCTCTTATATTGACATAATTAAAAGAATATTTCTACTACTGTGGTAGAAATGAACAGTTTTCTAGATATATTTTCATTTTTTTAAAGTTTCTAAAATGTTTGTGATTCAAAACTTTTTAATAGTACTCAATAGAATATATAGTTGAAATTATAATAAAAGATAAGATGTTGAAATACTATTCATAAATTACTAAATATATTTTACTTTAAAAAGAGAAAAACAAACAAAAAAAATAAATAAAATAAAATAAAAAGAGAAAAACCTCCAAAAATTAAAACCTATGCTGAATAGATTTTAAGTTTTCTATTAAATATTTTCTTTGATGGCCATCTCTGGCCAGTTGTGATATGTTGGTGAGATCCTGTCAACTATGACATTGCTCCAGAGTATCAATACATAATGATTAGATTATAAAAGTGCCACCTAAAGATCAATTGTTCCCCCCCCCCACTATTGCCGCAATATTTACACTTTTAAGAAACGTGAGCTTCGGATATAGAAATTTGTCAATTCTCATTCATAATTTTTTATTTAAATAACATGGCTTTTCCTCAATTAAATACCTCATTTCTATTTATAGTCAAAAAATTTTAATGGAATTCTTGTATTTGCATTCTTTTAGCTGAAAAATCTACACAGCTTAAAAAATTAATTGGATGCTTTTGTGTCATTGTTCCTTCACATGAATTAAGAGTTTAGATTTTTTTTTAAGTTTATAGGAATATAATACACAATTGGACAAATGTGTTTTCTAGCTAATGTGTTTTCTATGGTCTGGCTGCTTCTGTTGAGCTGGAACATTGATCTTACACCATTGGCTTTTCTGGTTCTCAACCTTTGGACTAGAACTGGATCTGTATCACTAGCTGTCTCTGGTCTCTGGCTTACAGATGGCAGGTAATGAAAATCTCAGCTTCTACGGTCAAGTGAACCAATTCCTTATAGTAAATTTGTGTGTGTGTATGGCATATATCTATTATATACATACATACATGTAATATTTACATATATATGTAATAATAATACATATAATATACATGTGCTATATTTTATTTACATGAATTAAGAAGTTAGATTTTAAAAGTTTACAAAAACTTCACAATGTGATTTTCTAGTCTTCTTCTTTTAAAATGAGAATATAAAGGCATGGATAGATTAATACATATATTAATTAACATATATCCTATTTATTTTGTTTCTTTGGAGAACCCTGGCTAAAAAGTAGTTAAATATCCAGTAGTGAACAAATGTTGAATATAAGCAAAGGTTCTGCTGTCATACAGACTTGAATAGAGTGGCCTTCCACAGTTTTTGCTGTGTGATCTTAGGCAAGATATGTCACTGTTTAGTTTTGTTCATCTGAAAAATGGAAATATTACCTACCTCATAGGTTTTTTTTTATGAAACACTTTGTAAATTGTGAAACTGAAAAATATATGTAAAGTTCACAGCAGGGTGTCTGGCATATATTAAGAGCCCAATAGCTATTATTGTTAAGCTTCTAAATCTCTTTTTTTACAAAAATTCTCTTTGGAAGCTTTATCTCCCTATCTCTTTCCTCCAACCATTTTTTGAAATTTGGTGGATCATTTTTCAGATAGTGAATTTGCTGAAAAACATTCTCTATAAATCATATATTTGATCTATATTTTAATATAGCAAACAATTCAGTCTGATAATAATAAATGCAATTATGTGAATATGTATAGTAACTGACACACTTTTAACTGAAACTTTCCATTGACATTAATGCTCAAAAATACTAACCAAATATAATGAAAATGATCATTATGTACATTTCCACTCTATTAATCTAAATATACTGTCTCCATCTTGAGGTTTATATAAACTTGAATGACATTTTCTTCAGCATAAAATTGAAATACATTTTTTGATGGGTCTGAAAATGTAAGACATTTCATCAATATAGTATGAAAATCAAGAATAGCACCAAAAAAAAAAAAAAAAAAGAAAGACAACAAGAAAACAGAAGAAAAATAAGGCTACCACATACAGACAGCTTATTCATATATATTGTATATATGATAAGAGTATATATTTTCTTTGTGTTATTTGACTTTCTTAAGAACTTCAAGCTTTACTACTCTAGAGAAGAACATATAAAAAACAAATTTCGATAGCAACTGTGTTCTTTCTGGGACAAGGACTTCACTCTTCTTTCACAATGATAAGAACATTAGCATTTAAAAAATTTTTTTTTCAAAGATTTTATTTATTCACCCATTCTAGAGAGAGAGAGAAATCATGCATTAAGGATGGGAGAAGTCAAGGGAGAGGGACAAGCAGATAGGGTGCAGAGTGAGGAGTCTGACCTGGGGCTCCATCTCACAAACCTAAGATTATGACCCAAGCAAAATCAAGAGTCAGAAGCTTACCCATCTGAGCTACCCAGGTGCCCCAAGAACATTTACATTTCTTTTGCTTTGAATTTATGCTGTTCCGCAATTCCCTTGAAGGTTGTTCTTGATTATAAGAGTACTGATAAAAGTGCCCATGAGTAGTTTCACTGTTGCTTTCATGAAACTATTTCAGATATTAAAGAATTATGAAATTATAGAAACATTTACATGTCATTTCTTTTTTGGATATATAGAAATTCTATAAAATATTAAATAAAATATATATGTTATAGTTATGTGGATATTTGCATATTAAGGAGATGAGTAAATTAACACTGGCAGTTTTCATGGGGAAAAAATGAAAAAATTCTCAGTTTTATGAATTTCTGCATGAAAAGTAAATCTTGTCTTGTTATTAATGGTTTCTTCCTAGGAATTATCACTTAAAGATAGTTTTGTATTTACCTGAATGACTTTCTGATTTTCAAAAATAATACCACACCCAAAGAAATTCACTATCTAAGAAGTAAATAAAAGTGAGGCATGCACAACTTAATGTGAATATTTTTCAAATTTGGAGCTTTTCATAATTAGTATATAAGGTTATTCTGTAAAATGAATAGATGTTTTACTAAAGACACAAGTCCTAAGCACATACATGACTCATGCTTAAAGTGAATATTTTGCTTTATTTTGGATAAAAAACAACCTCATTGAATACATGAAGCCTTTATAGATTTGTAAATTGATTGAATTATGAACTTTAGTATAAATTGTCATAGCTGGGCCACCTGGGTGGCTCAGTGGGTTAAAGCCTCTGCCTTCGGCTCAGGTCATGATCTCGGGGTCCTGGGATCCAGCCCCATATCCGGCTCTCTGCTCAGCGGGGAGTCTACTTTCCCTTCTCTGCCTGCCTGCCTCTCTGCCTACTTGTGATCTCTCTCCTCTCTGTCAAATAAATAAAGTCTTAAACAAACAAACAAATAAATTGTCATAGCCAACATAATTGCCAATAAATCCATGTAAAGAAAAAGGAAAATATCATCAACTACATGTGCGTCTGATTCCATGGTTGAAACGTATCTGAAATAGCATTCCTAGAGAAGAAATCCTGCTCTAAACCTGATCAATGAATATGATCATATAGAAAGACAAAGGTATCTTGAAGAATCACAATAAAACAGTAGTTCAACGTGTGTATCAGTTATGATACAGGTGCTTTATAAGAAGAGTAATTATACACTTTTGACACTTAACAATAGAAGTGAGATAGTAAGCAGTGAAATAGCCCTTTAACCAAATAATATCTCTAGAACACATGTTTAGTTGCATAAATGCCATTTTTTTCAGTTTGAGTATCTTCATCTCTAAACTAAGTGCAATGAAAGTTTGATTTAACAAATATACACAGAAGAGAAATAGAAATCTATAAAGAAGGAAAATATATTTTAGTAAATGGTACAGTTACTATATTTCATTGCTAATATCACTACAACTCCCCTAATAGTATATAGCTTTTTAAAAATGACAAAAATGTATTTACAAAATAAATGTATGTATTATAGTTAGGTAAAACCACAGTGTTTTGTCAACTTTTCCTTATTAAATGAATAAAACATAAATGTTTGACAAACATCCGAAAATTAATAAGTGAAACCCAGAAAGTGTATGGTTGTATAATCTTAAAGGTTTGATTTAATATTACATTGGGACTTTATATGTTATTAGTTTCTCTGCTATAGCAGGTAGCATCAATCTGGGAATTAATTTGTAAGCATTGGTTTATTGGTCACAAATGTTGATTCCTGTAAAGGATAAATCTTTATGAGGGCTTTAAGTGCTATTCTTTTTTAACTTTCAGTGACTACAGTAGGTAATATTTATTCATAATACTATGAACTTATGGATACAGAAAAATATTTAGCAAATATATGGAATTTTAAATTGTTGATAAACACAGCAGGCCTCTACATACCATAAAAACGAGCTCTTTTTATTTTAAAATTAATGTAAATAAAGATGCCTACTATACTAATACCTATAATATTCTTATTGACATCTTTTTGATAAATATTCCATTAATAAATTTCTCTGTAATTTCTTACTAAAAGATTCAAGAAAACTGATACTCAAAAGGTTTCATTAAAAGATACATTCACTTTTCTCTTTGAGAAACCAAAACTTACCCATTTACTCATTGGAACACTATTAGTAATAGCTACAGATGTGACTAAAAAGCATGGTTGATTAATTTAGAGCAAAATATTAATAATTTTTATATCTATAGGATATGGTACATTTACATAATATGGTGCATATCATTCTTTTAAACTCTCATTTTGACATTTTATGTAATATATTTTGAAACTAGATTAGGAAAAAAAATCATTCAGCTCTAAAATGCTTCATCACTCACATTACTCTGCAAGTTTATAAATTTCCAACCTACTTGAAGAAAACTCATTACTATAGCTATTGGAAAAAAAAAAAAAAGATGGTGCCTTAACACCAGGAAGATCAACCAGTAAACTTATATGAAATTAAATAGCCTTGCCCCTTTAACTTATTTTTGGTTAACCCTAAGTTGGCAAATAAATGTTTATTATAAACTACTATGTATGTTTAAGCAAAATAAATAAAACTGATACTTTAATAAATTTTGAATGAAATGTTCATGTTACATAGTATGATGTGTGTTAGGTTTCCTTTAAGCATAAGATGCCTTTAATATATTTTAAATATACCATTGGCAGACTCGACCAGTGACATATTTTTCTGGATGTGACTTTTTCCAGGTCTGAGAAGAAGCTTCATAATGATTGCATGGATCAGCTTAGTTACTTATGCTTCTGTTGCCTGTCATTGGAATGAAATATCTCCAAAGGAGTATTTTTTTAGTTATGTCTTTGAATGAGAGGATATGGTCTAGAACAGAGCCACAGTCTACCTTTGGCTAATGTGTGAACGAGAAGTCAGTGTTTACCAGTGTGGACCCACTGAGATTTTAGGAGTAACGCATACCACAACATAACTTAGTAAAAGCGGATTGAGTATAGCTAATGCTCACAGGTACTGGTACCATTTCCACCGGATATTTCTGCTCCCATTTTGCACTGCTAGATCTTGGGACACATTACCTCTTCCAGTGCTTAACACTGCATGTTCTAAGTACATAAACTCCTATTATTCCCTGCCATATTCCATTAGGTAATAGCATTATTTTAACAAGATTTTCTCATTTCCTAATAAGCACAGACAATGCGTTACTTCTAATTCCATTGGGTGTACTCATATCTTATCGGCAGCATCATCATTTTCAATAAATTTTATCAACTCATTCAACACCAGAATCTTGTCAAATGCACCTCCAATAACATAGCTTCCATTCCATAAGCTAAATGTTCTGTGAATATCCCCGTATAGCAAAGCTGTGTCAACTGCTCTGCAGAATTGGAGATATAGGTGTTTTCCATGGTATTCATTTTCAACCATTCAGATCTATCTTTATTGACACTTTGCTTATTACTTCTATTTTCCTTCTAGAGGAATTATAACTCATATCTTAGCAGTAAACTTCTTTCTGTGCTCAGAATTGCCCCCATATTGAAAAATTTTAAATACTGATTTCAGTGTTGAAAAGTATAAGTTACAGATTTTTCATGTTATTGCTAGTACTTGAATATTATTTCTTGCATACATTATTATTATACAATGAAAAAGTACTGACTCTAATTTGCTTCTCTTTTACATTGAGACACTCAATGTAAGAGGAATTATAACTCATCTCTGAATAGTAAAATATCATTCTGTGCTCATAATTGCCCTAAATCATTGGGAGTGAAAGGCCATGTAAGTGACTTCATTTTGTCATCTTTTATAGCACATGATTAATAATTATTTCCTAGGGGCGCCTGGGTGGCTCAGATGGTTAAGTATCTGCCTTCAGGTCAGGTCATGATCTCAGGGTCCTGGGATTGAGCCCCGCATTGCATTAGGCTCCCTGTTCAGTGGGGAGCCTGTTTCTCCCTCTCTCTCTGCCTGCCTCTCTGCCTACTTGTGATCTCTCTCTCTGTCAAATAGATAAAAATAATCTTTAAAAAAAAATATTTCCTAAATGTTAATTACTTAAAATTTTAATGCACAAATTTAATGTCTTGTTTTTAATCGTATAGACCTACAGAAATATTTACTGAGAAAATTATGAAATAATTATCCTTTTTGTTCTCCATTAATATTTTTTAGAAGAATTAGTTTTAAAAAGACTAATATTTCATACGAATTAACTTCATCCTGACTCACTAGAAATAAGAATTCCAAAGAAAGTCCCAAGTGGGTTAAAATTAGGACCTGATCATAGTAAAATTTATCTCTATAATGTGTAACATGGAATGTCCAACCCCAGGTATAAAATATTTCATAGTTTATAGTATCCTATTTTTTCCATTTGAGTATAATTATATGTATATTTATACTCTCTCTCTCTCTCTCTATATATATATATTTCTTCTACATTCCACTATATATATATATACGCACACATATACATATATATATACACACACACATGTCCACATAAATAATCTGTGATTATATGTCCACATATAATAATCTGTGTATATTCAAACTCTGACATTTTGGTACAAATATCTTAAATTTAGTAACATTCTGTTAAGGTTAATTACAAAAAAGGAAATGGAATCCAGAAAAAAAAATGAAAATAAATTAGTTAAAATATATAAATAGGATAATTTTTATTTTGTTTTACAATAAATTTTTTAAAATGCAGAAGATGCTAAGAAAAAGTAACTGTAGACTTTAGAACTTAACCTCCTTTATTTATATAAAATAAGTTGATATCATTTGCTTTATCCTGAAGTTACTGGGAATAGTATTTTAGCCATTTATCTTTTTTAATGGAGAAGAGGATTTTAAAATAAAGAGATTAAATGAAGATTATTCTCCCACCGCTGCCCTCTACTTTCTCCTCTCTTAAAAAAAAAAAAAATGTTTAAACTCATAAACAGTTCTCTGTCCTGGATAGGTCCAGAAAAAATGGATTCAGAAGTATCTGAAATGTATAAATAAAGACTTTGAACAATGATTAGAAATAAAGAAAAAATTACTTTGCCATATATTATTATAAACACCACCAATAAAAGTTTGTAAATGTGTTATTTTTGTTTTAAATATATTCTGTAGGTAGACACAAGAACAGGTTTTATAAATAAATGATAACAGATGAAAACTGGTATAATACTTATTATCATTAATTTCTGACATTATAAAATCTTCTTTAATAACCTTTTTCTCTAATTTTTAGTCCCTACTCTTTCTTTTTCAAAGAATATAATAATATCTTGTTTGTTTGTTTATTAAGATTTTATTTATTTATTTGACAGAGCGAGATCACAAATAGGCAGAGAGCAGGCAGAGAGGGGGGGGGAAGCAGGCTCCCTGCTGAGCAGAGAGCCCGATGCGGGGCTCGATCCCAGGACCCTGAGACCATGACCTGAGCCGAAGGCAGAGGCTTTAACCCACTGAGCCACCCAGGCGCCCCTAATATCTTGTTTATAAAAGATTTTGTAAGTAATCCCAATTTTTTTTTGGATGGGTAAAGCATACTACGTGTCTATAAACTTAATTTTTTGTTTGTTTCTTTGCTTTAACACATACTTTAAAGAGTTGTGGTAAGTTTTGGAATGTGTTCTCCATTTCCATTAATTTTATCTTTACACTAATGTGTTAGAAGTTTGGTGTTTATCTTTTATAATCTTATAAATTTTGTTGAAAATAGTGTTTATTTTAATAACATGAATACATACTAGGAGAGTGAAAAATAATGACCCATTCTTTTCTTTCTTTTTTCTTTTTTATTTGAGAGAAAGAACTAGGGAGAGAGGCGGAAGGTCAGAGGGAGAAGCAGATCCCCTACTGAGCAGGGACCCTAATGTGGAATTTGATCCCAGGACTCCAGGATCATGACCTGAGCATAAGGCAGTCACTCAACCTAATGAGCCACCCAAGTGCCCGACCATTTTATTTCTTAACACACATCTGAAATTTTCCAGTAAGGTGAAATAAAAGAGCATAGCCATCAAGGAACTCCCGACACTAAATCTACTCTTAGTTTAATAAATGCCTTTCGGTTTCTCATTACTTTAAGAGATGAAAAGAAGTGGCATCGTCGCAGTCCCCAAGATGTAATGTATTTTGCAGCAACTGTAGCATAACACAGTGGGAAGAGCACAGGCTTTATTGGCAGAATTTAAATTTTGATTCTACCAATTACTTACTATGGGATCTTGGGTGAGTTACTTAATTTTTATAAGCCTTAGGGTCCTCATTAGTAAAGTAGTGATGATCATATGTAATTCAACATACTGTGAGATTGAAATGACAAGTGGTATGTTAAAGAAATTAGCACTGGGAGCACTAGTAAATGTTAGCTGTTCTATTGAAATCATTATCATTATTATTACAGCTATTACAGAAGTGACAGGTGGCCCAAAAACAGTTCTGGGGTTACAAATGGCACCTCCTTCCAAATCACCTCTCCCGAGATTCAGGATCAGTTGAGGAAAAAAAAGCAGAAAAAATACTTGGCTACACAGTATTAAACCTGCCATAACCTCCCCTCTTCCTTTTGTCTGGTGATTTCAACAATCGTGTCAAGGCTGAAATGGATTACTCACTGAAAAGACCCCAAAAGAGTAGGAGAAGGGGTGTCTTGGTGGCTCAGTAGGTTAAGCATCTTGATCTCAGCTCAGGTCTTGGTCTCTGGGTTATGAGTTCAACCCCTTCACTGAACTCCACACTGGGTGTGGAGCCTACTTAAAACAGAGTGGGAGAGAAGAGTGCACTGACCTAAGAACAGTAGCTGATACAACTACTGTTCCTGATAATTATAGAGAATTTAAAATATATGTTTAATTATGCATGGCTACAATATTTCAGTATTAAATTCTATAGTTATAAATTTTTCATTATACGAACATGTCATATGTTTCATATGTTTAATTTAGAGATACTGAAATGCCATTTAGTTTACATATTGTGAGAAGGAGTTTTAGAAATACTATTCTAGCATCTTCATTTATTAAAATAGCCATACTAATGTATATTCCTATACTTTTCCTAAGACAACTTTTTAAAAATTCCTGCTTTCTTCTTTTTTGTAAAGCTTACCATTTTGTAAACTAATTGGAACCCTATCATCACTTTGATCTGTGTAGCTCCAATAATAAGAGCTAATATTTGTTGAGTGCTTATCTAGATAGACTGTTCTATTCAATCATTTAAAAAGCTTGTGACATTATTATTATTCTCATTTTATAGTTAGGAAGACTAAGATAGAGGTTGCTACTATCATTATTTCATAATAAAATGTTAAAGTAATAACTTAATAAGAAATCTCTGAAGACAATAACTCTCAGGTATGTTTTCAGCTCCTAAAATGTGAATTCTTGCTTCAGTTAGTGTCTCCTTCTTCTGATGTCTCTTTAAACCACTCATACCTATTTTTCAAATGATATAAAAAGTTGGTTAGAGAAGGTGCTAATATGTCAGGTACATAATTTCAGACTTCCTCCCTCATTTAAGAATCTCAGAACCATTCCATGTATAGCAGCAGTATTGCCTGTTTAAAAACAAGACATAGTCACCATTTCTCTCATGTATCATCCTATGCTTCCTTTATTTTCTTATTTTTTAAAAGATTTTATTTATTCATTTATTTGACAGAGAGAGAGAGGGAGAGAGAACGCAAGCAGGGGGAGTGGGAGAGGGAGAAACAGGCTTTCCGCTGAGTCCCCCCGATGTGGGGACCCTGGGATCATAAACTGAGCCAAAGGCAGAAGCTTAACGACTGGGCCACCCAGACACCCCTCCTTTATTTTCTTATAGATGATATCTAAAATATAGCAATTTGAAGTGAATTCACATTCTTAGTTATAAAGAGACGTCTCTTGTTTCTTCACATCCACATTGTTCCTATTTCTTCTATTTCTTCTACATTCCACATTGAATCAATTATTAAAACAGTGGTTGATAATATGTTTAATAACCAAGTTCAGTGGTGATTGTAACATTATAATTCATTAGGAAATTAAACTATCAAAGCCTTTAGTGAATATTTACAAAGCTGGATATTACTGGACATATTAAATTTATTTCTACTAGTTAATAAGGAAGAAGATAGAGAAAGGCAAGGGAAAAATTATTAGGGGAGTATCTGAAAACTGAATTTGCATGGAGATATGTACATATATGTGTATATGTATGTATATGAATATAGAAGACAAAGCTCTCTCAAGAGCTAATGGACTTGTAAGTGTACCTCGTCTCTATCAAGAATACCTTAAGCAGCTTGTGGTACAAAGATTGATCCGGCAAATCATCACCTCAATAAGACCAGGCTAACTCTGTCAACACTGATGAAAATAGGTACTCAACCCCAGATCAAATATATCCTGAGCTTGCCAGATATTCATTTTGGTCACGAAGAAAATGGAGAGTAAGCTTTCGGGATTTGAAAAGAAAGGTGCTTTAAAACAGAACTCCAAGGAGGCCTTCATTGGAACTGTGATGATGCTGTTAATGGATCACATGACTCTGTGTCTCTGAAACACCATTAGGTCTAATTATCCATGTACATGCTTACCATGCAATGGCAAATAAGTATAAATAAGGAGACATAGGAATGTAAGTCTTCACATGATAAAATGTTGCTGTAACTGATAGGTATGAGAAGCAAGAGAACAAAGTTTTTGTTATTGTTGTTTTAGATTTTAAACATCCAACGTATCTAAAAATTCTGTGTCTTCCTTACTGACTAATTTGTGCAAAGTCTTCCCATATGATATTTATTGTATGTTTGTGTTAACACTTTAAAAAGTAATACATGCATTTTTGGAAATTATCTAAAAACACACAAAGAAAACTGTTATCTTTAATACCAATATCCAGATTTAACAAGTGGTAATAAGTGTAGGTTTCCTCCCACCCTTCCTTGAATATACATGTAGGGTTTGGGGACAGGTAGAGACAGGTACTGGCCAGTTTCTTTGTGCCTAAATTGGAATATAAAAATCCTTCTTCATGTACTGCCAGTACTGATAAAATACAAACTAGGAACGGAGGGAGAAATAGTGACTAGAAACAGATTAGATGAATAAGGAGAACACTAAGATGTTGAAATCTCATCCCTCTCTATTTCCTTTAATTGAGTTTTTATTCTCATATGTAAAATTATGAGATTAGAAGTTTACTCTTCTTCATGAAAACATATGATGAGCCACTCAGTGAGTGAATATGTTCCTGAAGGAGGAGGAATACTTTAACGTAGACTCTGAAATTCTAGGCAGCTTGTGGCACAGTTCAAGCAAGAGGTATTACTCCCTTTATAGGTGAGAAATGACCATGGAAGTTTGGGAAGATTCTAGAGAAACCCTTTTGGCACAGATATTGATTGGTATTCCAACTATTGGCATGGTCTTGATCCAATTGTTACACATTGTCAGGTGGCAGCAAGAATAGGAAAAGGAGATTAAAAAAAGATACTGTTTGTGATTTCTTCTGGACTCCCAGAATGTCCTATGGAGATCTAAACCCCAGCTTGATCAAGGATCATGAGACTGAAGATAATAGACTACATTTAGATATGCATAGTATGAATGTTTTTCATAATCCTAGGATGCTTTAAGTAGAGACCACCAGTGATATAGGTAGATAATGGTAGACTGATAGATGATAGATAGATATTTTCATTTACTTTTGTAGTATCCTTTACTTGTCACTAATTTATAAATAGAGCACTCTACTGCTAAATACTATTATTTTTTTTCTGTAAATCATAGAAGTCAATGTTTTGACATAAAGACAATGTTTTGCATAAGATGCAAAAATTAAAAGTAAATAGCATTTTCATTCTTATTATATCATTTTTATTTTTAAATGGTGATTGGATAATTTCACAATAAATGCAAATGTTACCATTACAATTAATAGCTCAATTTCAAATGTGCCTAATAAAGATCAATTTCTTGGGTTGCCTGGATAGCTCAGTCGGTTAAGCACCTGACTCTTGATTTAGGCTCAGGTTATGATTTCAGGGTCATGAGACTGAGCCCCAAGTTGGGTTCCACACTCAGCTTGGAGTCTGCTTGTCCTTCTTTCTCCTCCCACATGCACTCTTTCCAAACAAACAAACAAATAAACAAACAAATAAATAAATAAATAAGGCTGGTTTCTTATGTGTGGAGTTAGGATTTAGTAGATTATAATTTGATGTACATTTGTGATAAAAACTAATGTGTTCTATGAGATACCTACTATTGCTTCTACATAAACTCATTTCTCAGAAATCTTTTTTTCTCACAGAGATGAAAGTAGTATATATTTTTTGTGCTAGGCATAATAATAGACCCCCCCAAAGATATCTACATCCTACTCCCCCAGAACTGTGAATGTTAGATGACATGGCAAAGGGAATTTAAGTTTGGAGATAGAAAGATAGAATTAAATTGTTAATCAACTGATCATGAGATGAGGAGATTATCTTGCTTTATCCAGGCAGGCCCAGTGTTATTACAAAAGTCCTTATAAGTAGAAGATGGAGACAGAAGAAAGAGAACCATTGAGACAGTAGCAAAAGAAAGACTTGGCCCAACATTGTTGCTGTAAAATTGGAGGAATGGGACCATGAGATAAGAAATGTGGGTGGCTTCTGGAAACTGGCAAAAGCAAGAAAACAAAATTTCCCCTAAATCCTCTAGCAGAAATTTAGCCATCCTGGCACCTTGATTTGATCACAGTAAGATCTATTTTAGAATTCTGACCTCAAAACTGTAAGATTATGAATTTGTGTTTTTTTAAGTCACTAAGTTTTCCGTAAATTGTTACAACAGCCATAGAAAACTAATACAACTTAAAATTGTCAATTTTGAAGAAAATTAGTCAATGCAGTGAAAATGTATGATTCATGAACTAAAATATTTGATTACAGGCTTAAAAACTGAACAAAAATGAATACTGTTACTTTATATAGAGATAGATAACTACAACTTTAGAGTTGCTGACTACCACTCACCAGAAATCATTCCAGAAGACATGTTTTCATGTTACCTAAAATATCATAGTTGACCATCACAATAATATCACCAGCAAATGCAGTAAGTTACATGGCTTTCTTCATCAGTCTTGATATATAAGGGTATTGTGCATTGGGATCTATTTATTTATGGAGTTAACATGTTCTTTATTGTCCTGGTTATTGTTAGCTGGAACATCTTCTACCTCTACAATGTGTCTTTATAAAGAAAGAAGAAAAATAACTATGGATATTTAGACCCTGCAAGTTAAGATCTGAACTCATCTAAATTCAATCTCCTAAATGTAATTTCAATTAGCATATATCTAAGACTTGGCATAATATTCCCCTTGTTCCACCATTGAGAACTGTTAGATAGGTTGAAGACGATGTGGAAGAAAGACAATGTTATGATCAATATTGTCCTCAACAAGAGACTATTATCCTTTTAATGTTGACAGTAAACTTAGTCTGTGACTGCCTTTAGAATTTATTGATAAACTAACCTAAAGGCCTATCAATCCCAGTTTCCAGAAAGACATATTCTTTCTCACCTTTGAGCTTCTATAAAAATTTAGGTGCACCAGGGTGATTTATGGATTTATTTTCCTACGACTAGATTCTAAGTCTTAAGGAAAAGCCTGTTCCCTACCAATGGGTGACTGCCTACTCTGGTAACTTCTACGACTGTTACCATAATAAATTAACAATGTTTTATAAAGAAGATAATAAAATAGAGCATTAGACAGATTTCAAATCCTCTCTATGCTCCATATTCTCTATATTTCAAGTCCTTAAATGTTTGCTACTGCAATAAATAATCTCTGCCCACTCTGTTGACTATTATTGGAGCTCACTAAGGAATATTTCCAGCAAGCCACCATATGCTGCTCTCCTTAATATTACACACCAGAGCATACAAGCTGTATATTCTATTCTGTTAAAGAATATATGAAGATTTATTGGAATAGAATTTACTCTATCATTTGGCTTAAATCAAATTCATGAGATTCGCCAGCTTTGCTAATTACTTTGGGAAATATTGGAAAAAAAGTCCTCATTTTTTATTCTGAAGAGGTCAACTTATTCCAGCTTGAGATATCTCTCAAGCTTTTTCTTAGCAACAGGGACTTGATGTTCCATTAGCATAATTGCATGCATCCTTCAAGCCTCAAGGAGGACTTCGATACACTGAAATTTTAACTGTGTCTGACTCCTGATTTAAAAAAAAAAAGTAATTTCTCAGAAAAAATCCTACAGGATCAACAAAGTTATGTGTCATACTGAGGATTAAGGACATTGCAAATGTCTGTTCTATGATAATAAACTTCTTCATTCCTTTAAAATAGAAACCTCAGAGGAAGCAATTTTGAAATGAGAAATTAAGGCTTAGAAATGAGGGGTCATACATAGTTAACCTCTATTATCACCAACAACTCACAAATCATATTAGTCTTGAGAAGAATCAGATAAAATTTAGCAAATTACATGAATATTGGATAAGAAAGACAATATCCATTGCTAATATAAATAGAAACTGAACTGTATTTTAACACACATTTTTTCTTTATTAATGCCTGTTGTTTCAGATTTTTATGTAAGAAGAATTGCATTTTTAAAATAGCAAAAATAACCACCATATTGACAAATGTAGAAACATTACTGCCTTACAGTTAACATAATGAGTTATGATTTTAATTCTTTCTGCTACCTTGATGGAAAAGTGCCACTTCCCAATAACTCACGAAGAAGAATGAGGCACAAACAAGTCAGCATCAAGAGAAAGGGAGAAGGGGTTGGCAGTTAAGAAGACTGCTGCCCAGAACAACCCCTCAGCCCCGTATTTATTAGATACAAGATAACAATCAACAAAGGAGTCAAAGGAGATTAGAGATAAGCAAGATTATACCTGATCAAGCAGTATAGGATTTGTGATTGAGTAAACACATTTAAAGGGATTGTCTAATTAACTACAGGTGATCTCTGGAGAAGGTGAGATAACAGAAAAATGAAACAGGCAGGCAGCATTCCACCCTGAGTGGGCCATGGAAAACAATTCATTGAGTTTTGTTACTTTCTTTTAAAAAAATTAGGAATATGGAAATATGAATTTCAAGATTTTTTACCATTTGCATTTGTTGATTGTAAATTACATGTATTCGTGTATATTATCTCCTGATAACTAAAAGTCCAGTGTTGACTATTTTTTCCAAAATCATGTCAAAGGAATGAATTCATTTAAAATTATGGGGACACCTGAGTGGCTCAGTCAGTTAAGCCTCTGCCTTTGGCTTAGGTCATGATTTTGGGGACCTTAGGATGGAGCCCCCTTGGGGGGGGGGTCCCTGCTTAGCAGGGAGTCTGCTTCTTCCTCTGCTCCTCCCTCCCACTTGTACTCTCTCTCTCTCTCTTTCAAATAAATAAATAAAATCTTTAAATATTGTTTTAAAAATTATGTCAACTTTTGGTAAATATAGTACTCCTTCTTTACCCACAGAGAATACATCCCAAGATTCCGAGTAGATGGCTGAATCCACAGAAAGTAGTACCGAACCCTATATATACTGTTTTTCCCTATACCATACATACCTATGATAAAGGTTAATTCATAAATTAGGTACAGTAAGAGATTAACAACAATAACTAATGATAAAGTAGAATATCATAACAATGTACTGTAATAAAAGTTAGTGAATGTGGTCTCTTTCTCTCCCAAAATATCTTATGGACTATAGTCATTCTTTTCCTGATGATATGGGATCATAAAATGCTTAGCTGGGGAGGTGAAGTGAGGGGACTGACCCAGGCATTGCGATGTAGTGTTAGGCTACTATAGGCTACTATTGACCTTCTGGCGATAAGTCAGAAGGAGAATCCTGGTTTGACAAGCAGATAACTAAAACCCATGGAAAGCTTAGCTGCAGATAAGGGTGCATTACTTCCTGTATCTAAATAAGCATACTAATGTGGAAATTCAGATGAGATACACAACTAAAGATTAGTATAAAATACTGATATATATTTGGGGTACAATAATTATTTATTAAATGAATGCATAATCAAAGGATAAAATAGAAAGAGAAAATGTAAACATGTTTAGGTAGACCAAATTTAAAAGAGCTTTAAAGTTGTGGGGAAAGAAAAGTGTTTCGGATGGGAAAAGCAGGAAAGAGATAGAAAATAGAAAAATATAAGAAGGGCAGACTCTGATATCATACGTAATAACATTGAGAAAGATTGCCTTTTCAACTTCTCTTATGTCTCCTTTTTTTTCTTTCAATGAAAATTTTCTGCTGAAAGGGCAACCTGAAAAACAGTAGTAAAGAGAAACAGGCTCACAGATGAGTTCAGGCAGTTAAGGGGGAACCTAGATTCTTTAAATGAATCAAGAAGCATTGCTTCAGCCAAGATCCATTCCAGGGTACATATTGATCGTATGTTCTGGTCCAGCTTACTGTGTAACTGACACCTGGTACCTACTCAGGGAAGGTGGGTAGAAGCAAATCCTCTACATTAGGGGATGGCCAACTGTGGTCTATGGGTCAAACTCAGGCCTCAGCCTGTTTTGTAAATAAAGTTTTTCTGAATGTAATCACACCCATTGTCAATAACTGCTTTTGCACCCCAAGGGCAGAGTTAAGTAATTAGGGCAGAGACCAGAGAGCCAACAGGGATGAAAATATTTACTATCTGGCCACTTATAGAAAAAGTTGACCAATTCTACTGTAATTGGCTACTTGGATGTTCTTTTTCTCTGATTCTTTATTCATTAAGGTTCATAACACTGACAATGTAGAAACACATAATCATTGCTTTCTTGAAGTAAATTTTAATTTACCTTGAAAGATAGATTTTTTCTTTTTTTAAAAGATTTTATTTATTTGACAGAGAGAGAGAGATCACAAGTAGGCAGAGAGGCAAGCAGAGAGAGAGGGGGAAGCAGGCTCCCCGCTGAGCAGGGAGCCCAATGTGGGGCTCGATCCCAGGACCTCGGGATCATGACCTGAGCCAACCACTGAGACACCCAGGCGCCCCGAAAGATAGATTTTTTTTCTCTAATTTTTTTTCCCAATGTTGTTCTCATAGTGCAACAAACAAAACACACCTTACCAGAATCTAACAATCCCCCAAATATTTTACTGAACCTTGAACTACCCCAAAGAAAAACCTCAAATGTTACAAATATTTTTCTTGTAAATATTTATTTATGTTACATAGTCATGTAGCAACAAAGCCCATATCACCACACAGTCTCATTATTACATTGTGTGAGTAAGATAAACTCATTTATGGTGTACATTAGAAAAACTCCAGAAAGGATAAATGATGCAAATACATATAAAGGTGGGTCTCAAATTCAGAATCCTTCTAGTAATGGAGGAGAGATAACTTTTGAAAGTGTTAAAAGTTAAAGTTGGAACTCTTATGTTTTGAACTATAATCATTATCAAAGCAAGCAAACAAAGAAACTCATTATTAGTAATAGTAGTGTTACTGTGATTACTATTGCAAATGAAAGTGGTGGAAGTGTCTAAAGATCTTTATTCAAATTCTAACTGCTACTGTGTTTTTGATGTTGGATCTGAGGTTCAATTTATTGCTAATGTGGTAGTTTCTGATATCACTAAAATGAATTTACATTTAAGAGATCAAAATCAATCCAACACTGAACATAGCTTTTCCTTTGACATTGAAGAAAAATGGCTCAAAAACTTTTATTCATCAGCATTCACACATTCATTTAAAATTATCACAACCAATATGTATAAATATCTGGCAATTGTGTTGATGAAGATGATATAAATGATCAAATTGTATGCATTAAATCAGCGATTAACTGAAAAATATTCAACTATATCTATTCCAGATACCTAGTCTTTAGAGCCATATTGAATGATAATTAAATCACAGTTGAGGGTGCCTGGGTGTCTTAGTTGTTAAGCCTCTGACTTCAGCCCAGGTCATGATCCCAGGGTCCTGCGATGGAGCCCTGTATCAGGCTCCCTGCTCAGCGGGAAGCCTACTTCTCCCTCTTCCATTTGTGTTGCCTCTCTTGCTGTCTCTCTCTCTGTCAAAAAATAAATAAAATCTTAAAACAACTGGGGCACCTGGGTGGCTCAGTGGGTTAAGCTTCTGCCTTTGGCTCAGGTCATGATCTCAGGGTCCTGGGATTGAACCCCAGGATCGAACATTGGGCTCTCTGCCTAGTAGGGAACCTACCGCCCTCTCTCTTCTCTACCTGCCTCTCTACCTACTTGGGATCTCTATCTCTGTCAAGGAATAAATAAAATCTTAAAAAAAAATGTTAAAACAACAACAAAAAAAGTTGAAGTCCACATATTAATTTCATAGAGTGGGAGAGGTATTTTACATGTCTGGGCATCAAATGGTGTGTTTTTAAAACATTTTATTGGATTAGTGTTCTAAAATCAGTAATCTGGTCTTTAAAAACTTAAATTAAAACTGGTAATTGGATGACAGTTATTCTCATTTATTAATTCTGTGTTTTAGGTGAGAAATTTGACATGTCTGGTCAGAAGCAAGAACTATTCAAATTTTCCAAAAGAGGAAGATGATGAGGAGGACAATTTTCTTTGCCTAAACAAACATATATGTGCCCAACCTCCTTTGCTAGCTCTACAACAGAAGCTGGAGGATGAAAAAGCTTATATTTTCTGGTTCGTTAACATGCGTAGGTCACCATTAGATGAAGTCCTAGATGGAAGAAATCAGAAATATGCTACCTTTCTCTCTTTTTTTCCTATCCTGATAAAAGTGACAGATATGCTGGTACCTTGCCTTCTCATTCTTTGTTTTAGAATTGCCATATTATGCCTAGAGCTTCAGCTACCATCTTAAGACTGTAATGTAAGATACATAAAGGAAAGACCAGGTGAATTTCTGAGTACAAAACCAAATTTTGTATATTTGTGTGTATACAGACAAATGGAGTGTATGGTGTGTTAGTATATGTGCATTTATGATTATGTTAATAAATATCATCTGTGTATAGCATATAGGCACACGAATTAGAGATATAAATGGAAATAGATTTGATATATATTATTTAGAGATTTTCAATGAATATTTCTCAATAGAAATAATAAGTTGCAGATTTATGAGATTACCTTTGAACAATAATAAATCTTATAACCAGTCTAGTCAAAAATACCCCAGAAGCTTATATTTGAGCCTGAATGAATATATGAGGTTGTGTATGTACACAGAATTATATATATACCAGAGTGTTAAAATTTTATATTTGATATATGGCTGCCGGAGAAGGTGAAGATGGGAGAATGCAGAAATGATCTTCCTTATTATACATCTTAATTGTTACACTTACTAAAATGTGAATATTTGGACTATTATATGATAGCTCATAAGCTTTTATGAATTATATTGAAAACCATATAAAATAAAAATATTGAGAACTCATGAATGAAATTATATGAAAGAGAAACAAGTGTTCATTCTTTAATTTTTTTTAAGATTTTATTTACTTATTTGACAGAGAGAGACACAATGAGAGAGGGAACATAAGCAGGGAAGTGAGAGAGGGACAAGCAGGCTTCCTGCTGAGCTGGGAGCCCAATGTGGGCTTGATTTCAGGACCCCAGGATCATGAACTGAGCCGAAGGCAGACGCTTAACAACAGAGACACCCAGGTGCCTCCATTAATTTTTTTTTAATTTAGTTTAAGTAATGGTCAGTCTTGATGACCCTCAGTTTAGTATATTACTAGCTGTGTTTTATAACTTTTCCTGTAAATTATATTTTGTTGTTTATTGAAATCATCATGACAAATTCTAACTTTTAAAGTGTAAAGCTAAGAAATAAAACATAGATAAGATTGTTTCCAGTTCTCTGTTTAAAATAATCTTCTCAGTAAAGGTATTAGTTTAAAACTGAGTTAACAGATAATTTCGTATATATAAATTCATAGGAGAGCATCTCTACGTCTTGTAGATGAGGTTGACTTCATCTTCCTGACTGGAATGTTTGAATATTCCTGACTTCATTTATGACAATAAACATGAGTTATATTTGTTCAGAAATTTGTCTCAATATGTGCACATAGCAATATTTCTACTTAGAGGCCATAGAATTTGATAATGGAATATAGAAAAGTAAGATTTTTGTGGTTATGTTAAGCACTGATGTAATGGTTAAAAATTTTTGAGCACCTGGGTCTCTCAGTCAGTTAGATGTCTGCTTTTGGCTCAGTTCATGATCCCAGGGTCCTGGGATTAAGCCCCATGTTGGGCTCTCTGTTTGGCGGGGAGCCTGCTTCTCCTTCCTCTGCCCTTCTACCCTCACTTGTGTTCTCTCTCTTTTGCTCTGTCCTCTCTCAAATAGATAAAAATCTTATAAATAAATAAATATAAATAAAAAAATGAACTGTCAGTTTTAACTTGAAAAAGTAACTTTGAACTTCAAGCGCCATTTAGTATGGAGAAGAACACGACAGACTTTTGCCTCTGTGGAATAAACAAACAAACCATCCAGTCATATTTTCTAGTGCTAATGAAGATGGTAGATCTTAATTATGGAAGCCTCAGTTAATTGAATTACAAAAAAGTGCACAATTTTCTAGGTTAATGGTAGCAAAAGCTGAAAAAAAGCACATTTAGGATGTAGCTAGATTGACAAGTGTGTCTACGATGGGACGAAGGACTTTTTGTGGGTGAAATCAGGATATTCATAACTGTAGACAAGGCAGACTGAAATCTAATAGTGCCTTGAACACAAGAAAACATCATTAAATTCCCAAATTTTTCATCCAACAGAATTTTAAACTTCACCATTATTTTCCACACTCTCTGAATGCAATAAAAAAAACCATCATGGGGCGCCTGGGTGGCTCAGTAGTTAAGCATCTGCCTTTGGCTCAGGTCATGATCCCAGAGTCCTGGGATCGAGCCTCCGCATCGGGCTCCCTGGTCGGCAGGAAGCCTGCTTTTCCCACTACTATTCCCTCTGCTTGTGTTCCCTCTCTCACTGTGTTTCTCACTGTCAAATAAATAAAATCTTAAAAAAAAAAAACACATCAGATATAAAAAAGAAGCAAGAAAATGTGTTCTAAAAAGTGAGAGGAAAAACGGCAACCTATAGATAAGACTCACAAAAGACCCAGCTTTACCATAAAAACCAGAAAAAGACAAACAAATTAAACCCAATGTAAGCTGAATACAGAAAATCATAAAGATAAGACTAGAGATCAATGAAATAAGAAACAAGCCGACTTTAGAGCAAATTAACAAAGCCAAAAGTTGTTTATTTGAAAAGATCATTAAATGCTTTATTATCTGGTGAGATTTAACAAGAAAAAAGAAAATGCAAATTATCAACATCATGAATGGGGAGAGGATTCCACTGCACATTTAAAAAGGATAATTAAGTGATATTATTAGCAACTTTATACCAATAAATTCAACAACTTAGGACTAAATCAGACAGAGATAATATAATCAAAAGCCCCATATCTAAATTAAAATCATTGTCATAAAGCATCCATGCAAAAAATTAAAGGTTCAAATATTTATTTAATACTGTCGAGCATTATGGGGCGCCTGGGTGGCTCAGTTGGTTAAGTGTCTGCCTTTGGCTCAGGTCATGATCCCAGGGTCCTGGGATCGAGCCCCGCATCAGGCTCCCTGCTGAGGGGGAGTCTGCTTCTCCCTCTCCCTCTGCCTGCTGCTCCCCCCTGCTCTGCTCTCTTCCTCTCTCAATGAAATAAAAATAATAAAAATATTTAAAAAAAAATACTGTCGAGCATTAAAGAAAAAAATATTAATTTTAATAAAATTATTCCAGAATATAGAGGGAGAAATACCATTACCTAGTTCATTTCATGAAATCAGATTAACCTACAGAATAAAACTTGGCAGTAGCATTAAAAGAAAATATATCACAGGTCAATATCCCTCAACATAAAAGCAAAAATTATTAACAAAAGTTTAGGAAATATAATCCAGCAATATACAAGATATATAATACAACATGATTAATTGTGGTATATCACAGAATGCAAAACTGAATCATCATTTGAAAACCAACCAATGCAATTCACCTTATAAAGGAAAAAAGTCAAACCAAAAATTTGACATCTCAATATGTTTTGAAATATTTTCTGATAAAATGTAACACTCATTTTTTTAAAAACGCTGAAAAAAAAAGAAATACAAAAATAACAACCTATATCTCATAATGAGCATCTAACAAAAACCTGCAGAGATAGTATAATAACTTAATATTGAATACTTTCCTCTGGGGATTGATTAGTCTCGCATCAATGGCCCCACCTCTGAAATTTTAAAGGAGGTTCTAGTCAGTAAAATAAGTCAAGAAAAAATAAAAGTTATGAAAATAGAAAATATGAATTAATATTCTTTTTATTCACAGTGCGACTATATATACAGAAAAAATTCTGCCCAAACCGCTAAAGATTAAAAATAACAATTTAATGAAGCTTCAGTAAACAGAGTCAAGAGACAAAAATCAAATGTATTAATTGATAAATACATAGGTAGATAGATGATAGAGAAGCAAGAAATAATTGCAAAATAAAATTTTAAAATTTTGTTTTAAAAAACCTGAAGAAACTAACAAAATTAGGGATGAATCTAACCAAACGTGTAAGGCCTATTCTCTAAAAATTTCAAAACAACTCTGGAATATATTAAAGGATTCTAGTAATAAATGGAGAAATATACCATGTTCATGAGTTGGAAGTTTTAACATTTTTTCAGTTTGCACTAGTTAACAGATTCAGTATAATCCTAATGAAAGTAGATTCTTAAAAATGAAACTCACAAGTTAATTCTAAAATGCAAATAGAAATGAAAAGGGCCTAGAACGGATACAATAATCTGTAAAAAAAAAGGAAAGGTGGAGGACTTATATCACATGTCTCTAGGACTTAGTATCATGGTACAGTAAACAGATCAAGGAAATATTGGCATCAGAGGAGGTAGATACATATTCAATAGAACTGAATTGAGAGACCGGAAGTAGTTCCAAACATAGGGTTGGTTGACTCCAAAGCAATACAATGGAAAATAGAGTTTTTTCAACAAATATTTCAGAAATAGCAGAGTGTCCATGGCAGAAAAAAAAGACCTCAATTCCTAGCTCCATCACATGAAAATTAATTATGGATTTATTATGGTCTAAATTTCCTCAATCTCTATTGATTGACATATCTTCAAATTCACGGTGTCCTTTCTCAATCTTCTCTGTTCCACTGTTTAGCCTAACCAGTGATCATTTTTATTTTAAAAATTGTATTTACTCAGTTCTAAAACTTCCATTTGGTTATTTTTTTACAGTTTATATTTCCTTGTAGGAAACTTGTACCTTGCTGTATTTTTCAATACATTTACTTTTACTTCACAGAATTTAGGTATGACAGCTGCTTTAAAGTATATAATTCCAACAGGTGCATTATCTTAGAATTGACATCTGTTGTTTGTCTTTCCCTTTGAGAAGTGTCTACATATTTCAAATAGTGTATCCAGAGTAATTTTGGATTGTGTCCTGGATATTTTGAATGTCATACAGACTCTGAGTCTTGAAATAATACACTGAAGAAATTGTGTTTGTTTTAGCAGACAATCAGGGTGGTTAGTTTCAGACTCTTAAGTTCTGCTCATTCTCCTACACTTCTTTACAACTGCTTTTGTTCTCCCCATGCATGAGATACTCAGAATTTACTCTGAGAACTGAGCAGTGATTTAAATCGGAGTCCAGTCTTCAAAGGCTTTGCTTTGCTCATTTAGGTCTGTCCCACACACGCACACCTTAGGAATTGCCTAGGACTTGTGTGGATTCATGAGGGGATTCCCTTCATTCGGTGTTCTATTCTCCAAGGATGCCCACTTTCTGACTCACAGAGTTATCTTTTCACGATTGCTCTGGCTAAAACACACTGATTATCTCAAAGTTTTTTACCCACTGCACGGCTGCTGCTATGCCGCTTTGTGACAGAGTCTGTGGCTAGAAAGATTAGAAAGATGGAGTTTATACTAGAATTTTAATCATCCCCCTGCCACCGTATAGCCCTGCAACTGGGAGCACACTCTGGGCAAAATCATGAGGGCCAAATGAAAAATTAAATTAGAAGTTAACTCTCATACAGATCACTTTTTCAAGTGCTGTCTTCCTTCTACTATCTTACTTTTGTCTACTTTCTGAGTCTTCAGATAGATGCTTTTTCATTTTGTCTAATTTTTAGTTGTTACTCTAATTGTTGTGACACCTTACTTCAGCAGATAAGATAGGTTACATAGTAAGCTTACTCCATCATGGACAGAACTAGAAGTCCACTGTAGGTATATTTTATCTCAAAAATATTAAATGAAATATTGAATTCTATTTATTAGTTTTTACTGTGGTACAGTTTAGAAATTCTGAAAGCACTTTCTACTTCTTTCATGTTTGAATGAATATAAAACATAGAATATAATAGGCGATGGGTTTTTCACTATTGGACATGGGAATTTTAACTTTTGAGAGGGAAAATGAAAATATGCGCTGTAATTGCCGTATTAGTAAGAATCATGGTTACACATATATTATGTGTGCAGTGTACTATATGTATGCCATTGAATGGATTTGGAACAGCATTATCTAATAGAATTTCCTGTGTTGAGGGAAGTGTTCTATGTATGTATTGTCCACTATGTCATTAGACATGTTTGGATACTGAACACTTGAAATGTGGCAAGTATGATTAAGAAACTGACTTTTAATTGTATTTAAATATAATTAATATGTATTGGGGTGCCTGGGTGGCTCAGTTGTTAAGCGTCTGCCTTTGGCTCAGGTCATGATCCCGGGGTCCTGGGATTGAGCCCCATATTGGGCTCCCTGATCAGTGGGGAGCCTGCTTCTCCCTCCCTAGTGCCCTCGTGCTTGTGTTCCCTCTTTTGTTATCTCTCTCTGTCACAAATAAATAAAATCTTTAAAAAAAGAGTAATTACTATGTGTTTATGTTAAAATATACATGTGTTGCTAATGGCTATTATATTTGACAGCACATTAGAAGCAAGAATATACTATTAGCAATTGAGTATACAGAGAGCCTAGATTTTTATTTTTAAATTTCAATTGTTACTAAAAGAAACCAAGACTCCTCAGGGAAAAGGTTTATTGCGGAGCTTCTCAGGGAAAGTATGAGATGAGCTTGGAAAGTCTTTTTGTGACAAAAAATGAAGAAGTGCCTACAGAAGGAAGTCATATCAAAATAACATGAGATCCAGCTTAAAGGATTCTTGCTGGTCAAATATGGGACATTTGGACATCAAAATACATAGTAGTCATAATGAATTATAATCCTTTAGATAAAAAATATCCATGAGTCCCTTTGAATACAAATTAATAAACGTATAAATAAACAGCAAAAAAAGAAAAAAAAAAACTGTTTCTAAAGTTGAATGTCAAATGGTGGAAAGAATAATGGAGTTAGAAAGTTATCAGTGGTTCCTAAAACTATCTACTGAATGTTTGATAAAAAGCAGGAGATTTATATACTTTCAAAATATTTCATATTTAAATGGTCTTGAAATATCTCTGCACATAACGTATCAGTTACTAGGGAAAATAATATTAACTTTACAATGAGGAGACTTGCAAACACCACCTTAAATAGGCAATCTAATTTTACCTATTCCAAGGGTGCCTGGTTGGCTCAGTCGGTTAAGCTACTGCCTTCGGCTCAGGTCATGATCCCAGCGCCCTGAGATTGAGTCCCATATCAGGTTCCCTGCTCAGGAATGATCTGTTTCTCTCTCTGTCTCCCTCTGCCCCTCTGCCTGCGTGTGCTTTCTTTCTTTCTCAAATAAGTAAATAAAATCTTAAAAAAATAATAATAATTTAACCTATTCCAATATGACGAACCAATATCATGTTCTAAGAAGAACATAATATCATTTATAGTATTTCTGTAATTTGCATAACCTAAATTTAATCATAAGGAATTATCAAAGAAAACTAAATTGAAAGCCATCTACAAAAAAAAAAAAAAAAAATAGCCGTCTTGTTAAAATGTCAATGTCAAGAAAGATAATATTCTAGGTTAGATGAGACTAAAACTAAATAGCAACTATGTTATGCATGATCCTGAACTAGGAAAACAAATAGCCATTAAGCACATTAATGGAACAATTGACAAAATAGGGAAATGCACTGAATTCAGATAATGGCATTATATCTATGTCATAATTCCTAATTTTGATAATTGCTCTGCAGTCATGTAAAATAAAGTCTTTGTTCAAAGGAAGTGCACACTGAATGATTTTAGACTAAAGTGGCGAGTTATTTCCCATTTACTCTCAAATGACTTGGGAAAAATTCATAAAGCATATAGGGAGAAAATGTAAAAAAATTGATGATTCTGAATAAAGGATCCTTACAAATTTCCTGTAAATTTGAAATTACATAAAATATTTAAAATTCAAATCAATGATATTTCTAAAAGAAGCAAAAGATGAAAATAAGAATGATATCCCAAACTGTATAACACTTAGAAATACATTTACTAGAAGATGGTAAGTCTCCTATAAAACACGACAGACTCAGTATCTTAAAATGTCAGTTCACTTCCAAGTAATCTGTTGAAGCAACTCAAACCCTGTCAAAATTCTGTCAGGCTTTTTTGTAGAATTTGACAAGTTAATTTTAAAGTGTCTATAGGAATGCAAAGGACCTAGAATAGTCACCAAAACTTCTTTGAAAAAGAACAAAACTGGAAAAAGTACATAAGGTGACTTTCGGACTTACTGGTGTGCCGTACTAATTGAGACACTGACAAAGGATAGATAAATAAATCAAAGGAAGAAAACAGAGAGTCTAGAAAACAACCCGTTCAAACATAGTAAGTTGATTTTCTACAGAAATATCAATGCTAATAAATGGATAGTGGGAAGTTAATTTCTCTCTCTCAAGAGAGGGTGACCTGAAGTATATATGTATTTTAATGAGTGATTTTATGTTCATAACATACTAAATAAAAATGATTTATTTTATTGCAAGTTAAGCTAACTTGCCTTTAAATATTATTTTCATAGCTTTTTGGTAAGTAATGTGCCTAAGTGTGACTTTAAATTCTGAATGTGCTTGCATTGAATCAGAATTTATATGAATTAAAGTTTCCATAAATGTTACTTTGTCAGGGGATTGCTGTGAGTTCCAGCAAACATTACTCTTAAAAAGCCAAAAGGATGAAGAAACATAAATGAGATAACTATAAAGTGATATATAATATTCATAGCCAGCTGTGGAATTGCTCTTATTATGAGCATGTGACTATAGTCACATGTAGCATAAATGCAAAGATATATTATTATAAACCAACTAAAACATTAAATCAGTCTATCTATATATTAGCAGTAAGAAACAATTTTACAGAAAGAGTAAGCATAAATGATTTTAATTAAAAATGTAACACATTGATTTTCTGAGAGTTATAACTTCAGGACATCAGTTTCTCTTTCTACTCTGGAAATTTTGAAGCCAGCTTGATGCATTCCAGCTGCATCCACCTAACCTCTCATGAATGCAAACTGAGCATACCTGGAGGGTTTCTAGTGATTTGTTCCCAAGTTCATGCTACTATGTACGATCTTACTTTGATTTGGTTACACAATTTTAGTCCCATCATTCAATCATTATCTATTCATGCACTGAATTAATTTAGTTTCTTTGTCTTTTGTCTTTTGGCTTATCCAGAAACTTTCCCTATTTTAGATCAGTCTGGGTAATGCTTTTGGTGGGAAACACGAGGCAGGCTGCTGAGAAAAATCCCTAATGAGAAAGTACTAAAATTAGAGCAGTCACTGTCAACATATATCCATCCCATCATTTGCTGGAAATGTTTGGGAATTAAAAAAAAAAAAAAAGCAAAGGCGAAAAGAAAGGGAGGGGAAGGGAGTTTCGAGATATGTGCTTGATCTTGAGGTCTACTGATTGAAGTTAAAGAAAACTAATCTTTTTGAGCAAAAGTAATATTTTTCTTCATTCAGTGAAGAAAATGTTATTACCTGGAAAGATAAGACTAATCATTTGAAAGCACAGCAGTTAAGACCATTAAATGCATGAAAATATTAATGATAATACTTAAAAGAGTAAGTTAAAAAGAAAAAAAGGCCGTTTATTTTCTTCTATCAAATGGACAATTATTTCATTTTCTCAGTTATGCAGTTGCTGGCAAAGATTTAGTCAAAGATACAGCCTCCCAAATTGTTGGTAGAGTGTAAATTGGTATAATCATCCTGAAAAGCAATTTGGCAATGTACCTTAAGATTTTTATAAATTGCTGACTCGTAACATTTGATCCACAAATTCCACTTCTAAGGATTGCTATTAAGGAAATAATCACAGAGGTGGACACATACCTTGTAAAAGAACATTGATTATGATTTGTGTAGCAGTGAATCATAACAAGCTACTGATGGCTTCTGTAAAGAACTAATGGTTGGGAAAATAATACCATAACTTTCTAATAAAATACTTAGTAGTCATTAGAGCCTTTATTTTTTGAAGAACGTTCAGTTACATAAAGAGTTGTCTATGAGGGGTGCCTGGGTGGCTCAGTCGTTAAGCGTCTGCCTTCGGCCCAGGTCGGGTCCCAGGGCCCTGGAATCGAGCCCCGCATCGGGCTCTCTGCTCTGCAGGGGGCCTGCTTCTCCTGCTACCATTCCCTCTGCTTGTGTTCCCTCTCTCGCTGTGTTTCTCTCTGTCAAATAAATAAAAAAAAAAAAAAAAAAAAAAGAGTTGTCTATGATAAAATATCAAGTAATATCTGGATATAACATTAATGTATTTTGTTAAAACAGGAGGAAAAAAGACTTGAAGTCAATACTCTGAAAATTAGGGAGTAGTCATTTTATAATTTTTTCTGTAGTTTTTTAAACTTTATCTAAATTTCCTTGGCATAGATTGCCTGTTTTAACCTATCTCCATTATAGTTTGTTAGGCATGTTTCTAATTAGAAATGGATGTGTTCCCACCAAGCTTTTCTCCCTTCCAATTGACTGGGAGTAAAGAGATCCAGAGCAACTATCTTAGATGCAGGAAATTTTGAACTAATGATGTGGCCCATCCTACTTAACTGGATTGCTTATATGTGGACTGTTAAAGAGAGAAAAAATAAATCTATTGTTAAAGCATCTGTATTTTAAAACTTTATATTACAGCATATAGCATGTGCCATAATTAATAAATACAAATGTTTTACAAAGAAAATGTTACAATAAAAGAACCAAATAAATGAGTAAATAATCATACTGTATAAAATATGTTATAGTATATAGAAGCTATGAGCTACCTTTACAAATTTTTTAGCTTAGTCTCCTCAAGCACCGATGTATAAAACATGGTATGTTTTCATATGAAACAAATATAGAAGAGTTTTAAAAACATGACAATGAGACATAATTCTTGACCTGCGGTAAAGTGTTTCAACTTCAGCACTATTGAGATTTTGAAATAGATGATCCTTTGCTGTGAGGGGCTGCCCTGTGCATTGTAGGATGTTTAGTAGCATCCGTGGCCTCTACCCACTAGATGCCAGTAGCACTCCCTGAGTTGTGACAATCAGAAATAATATAGATATTCTTCAATGTCCACTGGGGGGCAAAATTGTCCCCTATTGGAAATCACTGATCTATTGTAACGCTTAGCATGATGAGGAAGATCACATATCGTAAAACCAGTGAGAGCAATACAATGGGAGCAATATTAATTATGTGCCATGGGCCTAATGAAAATTCTTTAACCAAACTGGTTAGGCTTCTCTCAACCCTCTTCCCAAATAGGTCTTGACCTTTGAACTTGTGCCTTTACATTGTCCAATTTTAGCAAAAATCCTGCTAACTCCATTTAGCCAACCAAAATCCCCAGCCTATCTCAATATGTGATCAACGATCACTTCAATATTTAATCAAATTCCCCATCTTCCACCATCCCCCAGATCATACTTGATCATCCTGGCCTGTCTTGAGCAAGAATTCTGTTATATCAGTTTAACTGGAAGTTTTTCATCATCTGACCACCTAAATCGCACCTTGGCTATAAATTTGCATTTTCTCTTGCATTCAGAATTGAGCCCAGTTCTATACTCAGGTCTTTCCTCCCATTACAACAGTTCCTGAGCAAAATCTGTTTTTATCACTTTACTCTCCAGCTCTGATTTTCTTTGGCATATCCATAAAGAGCTTAAATTTGTGGGAAAAAAAATCAGAAAATCTTGTCAAATGGAGATTCCAGAGCTTTTGAGCTAAGACTCAAAGTATAGTAGAATGTGGGGGCTGTATAATTAGTTCAGTTAGATGCATTGTGTTTTAGATGCCTAAATACATGTATTTTTTCTTAACTTCTTGATTCACTTGTAAAATTCCTGCCCTAAACCGGGCATTTAGGTAGTCATTCCCTGAAGAAAAGAAATGAACCCCCCTCCAGCCCAGTGGGAAAGTAATTTCTTATGCAATTCTTTTTGAGATTAAAAAGAAAGATACCAAAGATCATAAGGGCACCCTCACATTAAGGTCGGAGTAGAATAAATGTCAGCAATGAAAGAATATAATATAATATATTAATATATAATATATAATATATATTATATATAATATATTATATATATTGAAATATATAATATTTTATATATAATATAATAAAAAAATTTGTATCCTATATGATACCTTTAACTGTGTTTATTTGTGCATTTCTATAATTTAAAACCATAATATTATTGCACATCAGATAAATTCAAGCAATAATCTAGACACAGATATCATGTTACCATTTTTCCTAAATAAACTAAAGTCACCCTAAATAAATCAATCAAAACTCCTAAGATGTTTTTATATGGAGCTTTCCTCAAGCAAAGCTCTTTGTATCCAAAGAAACAAACAAAAAAAAATTGCCAGAGGCTTTTGGCTAATAACTGTTAAATACTTAATGACTCTTAAAAGCCTGAGTCTCCAGCTTTGGTTTATTCTTAAGCATCCAAATCTTTTTGACTTTGAATCCAAATCCTTAATGGCCTCAAAATTGGTTGTTTTCTCCTCTCCTCCTTTGTATTACTTCAGATGTTAGCTCTTCAAAATATACGATATGATGTCATAGTTAAGAATTTAAGAAATACAATCTCAGCCACTCACCACAAATGTTTTCTTTTAACAACAAAGATAAATTAATCTGTATGTGTCGTCTTAGGTTTAAGAGATGGCTTGGTAATAGATAATGGGTATTTATCAATATGCATGATCTTATAAAAAGACATCAAACATTATTATAGGCTTTTTCCTATTTTTAAAAAAATAAGCATTATGCTAATTAAAATCTTTATAAGGTAGTTTTACTTATTGGGGTGCCAGGGTGGCTCAGTCAGTTAAGCATCTGCCTTCTGCTCAGGTCTTGATCTCAGGGTCCTAGGATTTAGCCCTAGTCCTAAAGTGGCTCCCTCTTCAGCAGTAGAGACTGCTTCTCCCTCTTCCTCTCTCCTTCTGCACCTTCCTCCCTGTTTGTGCTCTCTCTCTCAAGTAAATAAAATCTTTAAAAAAAAAAAAAAAGGTTATACTTCTTTGTAATTATATTTACCATTGTACTTAATTCCAATAATATAATGAAACAAATTAATTAGGCAACAATGTATTATCTGCAAGCCCAAATGCCATCCTATTCTTTTACATTCTCTTATTTAACTTTCAGCCCCCATTTTACTTTAGAGAGAAAAGTTATCATAAATTCTCAATCTGCTTTCTGAGGCACATGATTTTAGGTTGTAGTTGAAAAGTGATTTAAGAGATCTAAAATGCAATGCAAAGGTCATTCTTGGAATTTCATTTCTCATGCAGTCTGAATTAGAAACTCTTTATAAACCTCTCTTAGAATATATAAAAATCTATATGTGATTGCTTCAAACATCAGTTCTAACAACAAAATTCTTTTTAATTCTTGTGACAAAAAAAACCTCTCAAATACATCTGTATTGCAAATTACTCTAAACCTTCATCATTCACAGGCTTAACATTTTAATATCAGGCTAGATGATACTCAAATACCTAGGTTATGATGAGTAAATGTACAATTATTGAGATCTTAAAAGGTAACATATTTTAAAAACACGTCATGTGTTTATTTTTTTTATTTTTTAAGTTTTTATTTTAATTCCAGATAACATACAGTGTTACATTTAATGAGTACAACATAATGATTCAACAATTCTTATATCGTGTGTTTTAAAAGTGGACTAAAAAAGGAAACTAATACTGACTAATATTTGCAATGTCTAGAACTCAACAAGAAGGAGGTTAAATTATGTTTACATCAGGCCCAAAGTGATTTTACTTTCTATAAAATGTTATATAGGGTTATAAAAAGTTAGCTCTCTCTCATTATCTTAGTAAAATTTTGGAATAAAATCTTGTCTGTTGCCCATGTTATAGATAGAAAAGGGTCAGAAAATTATAAATCATAAGACACTGTTGCTGTTGAAATAAAGACAGTGCCTCCATCTCCTGACTTCTAAGTCAACACAGGAAAAACTACACTTGGTCCCTTGCATATAAGAGAGAAACAATCAAAAATAGAAATAACAGTTGAAAAAAGAAGTATGAATAGGATTAGATATAAATCTAGTTATGTATAATTATTGATAGATTTCTAGCTATAATCTAGAGATTATATGTTCATATATTTAATTATATATATTACTTATTGGCATCTTTACAAAGGGTAGCAGAATGTGCCACCCCAAAATATGCTTCTTTGGCATAGGAGTATTTTGAGTTGATTATTTTGAGAAACTGCAGATATAGAGGAAAGTTAAAAATAGAGAAGTAGTCCTTTAAAAGGGAAATCTATACGAGAAATGGGGCCTACACTAGGAAAAGAGCTATTACCAGAGATAAATTTCTCATTTGAGGGACTTACTTGCAGGGCAAGCTTTGTTTATGAAACATTTCCTCTTCTCACTTTCCTTTGAATTGCCTTCTGTTTGAGGCCACAGTCCTCTATCTGTTCTTTTCATTAGCTTAGAATAGTATATAAACCTCAATCATCTGACTGTCTTAGGAGCCTCATATCTCTGTGGGACTCCTATATATATATGCATTTACATCATTAAAATTGTTTTTTTTCCATCTATTACAGTAGTGTGTGGAAAAGTATCTCAGCCAAGAACCTAGAAGGATAAAGGGAAAACTTTTTTCCTCCCCTATACTTAAGGTAAAATATGAAAATTAATTATTGAACCATCTAATTAGCTATCAATAAACTCTTGCTACTGTAATTCACTTAATTCATTAGATCAGTATTTAATGCAGCACCTGAGAAATCGTGTATGACTTGGAAAAGAATAAAAACTAACGCAGGACCTGATTGCTATTTTTTTTTAATTTAAATTCATTAGCCAACGTTTAGTACATCATCAGTTTCCTATGTAGTGTTCATTAATTTATCAGTTGTGGGCCACCTGGGTGGCTCAGTGGGTTAAAGCCTCTGCCCTCAGCTCAGGTCATGATCTCAGAGTTCTGGGATCAAGCCCTGCATCAGGTTTTCTGCTCAGTAGAGAGTCTGCTTCCCCCCCCCACCCCACCTGCCTCTCTATCTACTTGTGATCTCTCTCTCTCTGTCAAATAAATAAATAAAATCTTAAAAAAATAATTTATCAGTTGTGCATAACACCCTATGCTTATCACATCAGGTGTCCTCCTTAATACCAATCACCCAGTTACCCCATTCCCCCACCTACTTCCCCTCTAGAAATCTTGTTTGCTTCCTATAGTTAAGAGTCTCTCATGGTTTGCCTTCCGCTCTGATTATGACCACTAAGTTTTCCTTCCTTTCCCCAATGATCCTCTGTATTGTTTCTTATATTCCATATGACTGAAACCATATGATAATTGTCTTTCTCTGACTGACTTATTTTGCTCAACATAGTATCCTCCAGTTCCATTCATGTCATGAAGGTGCTAGTTTACCTTCAGATCACTACATTTTTATCTTTGGGTAAATATCCAGTAGTACAATTGCTGGGTCATAGGGTAGTTTATTTTTACCTTTTTGACAAAATTCCATACTGTTTTCCAACTTAGCTGTACCAGCTTGCATTCGTACCAACAGTGTAAGAAGGTTCCCCTTTCTCTGCATCCCTGCCAACATTTGCTGTTTCCTGTCTTGTTAATTGTAGCCTTTCTGACTAGTTTGAGGTGGTATCTCATTGTGGTTTAGATTTGTATTTGTATTTCTCTGATGCCAAGTGAAAGTTAAAAATGTGAACATTTTTTTCATTTATCTGTTGGCTATTTATATGTCTTCTTTGGAGAAATGTCTGTTTATGTCTTCTGCCCATTTCTTGATTAGGTTATTTGTTCTTTGGGTATTGAGTTTGATAAGTTCCTTAAAGATTTTGGATACTAGCCCTTCATCTGATATGTCATTTGCAAATATCTTCTTCCATTCCATAGGTTGCCTTTTAGTTTCATTGACTGTTACCTTGCTGTGCAGAAGTTTTTATCTTGATTAAGTACCAATAGTGCCTTTTTGCCTGTTTTTATTGCCTTTGGAGACATTTCTAGCAAGAATTGCTGAGTCCAAGGTCACAGAGGTTGCTACCTGTGTTTTCTAGGATTCTGATGGATTCCTGTCTCACATTTAGGTCTTTCACCCATTTTGAGTTTATCTTTGTGTATGGTGTAAGAAAATGGTCCAGTTTCATTCTTCTACATGTGGCTATCTAATTTTCACAACAACATTTATTGAAAAGATTGTCCTTTTTTCTATTCAATATTCACTCTTGCTTTGTCAAATATTGTTGGCCATAGAATTAGGGGTCCATTTCTGAGTTCTCTTTTCTGTTCCAGATCTATGTGTCTGTTTTTGTGACAATACCATTCTGGCTTGATGATTATAGCTTTGTAATAAAGTGTGAAGTTTTGAATTGTGATACCACCAGCTTTTGTTTTCTTTTTCAACCATCCTCTGGCTGTTTGGGAGTCTTTTCTGGTTCCATACAACTTTTAGGATTATTTGTTCCAGCTCTCTGAAAAATGTTGATGATATTTTGGTAGAATTAAATTGAATGTGTCAATTGCTCAGGGTAGCATAGACATTTTTAGGTTTATTCCTAGGTATCTTACAGTGTTTGGTGTAATTGTAAATGAGATTGATTCTTTAATTTGTCTTTTTTCTGTCTCATTGTTGGTGCATAGAAATGCATCTGATTTCTGAGCATTGATTTTATATCCTGTCACATTGCTGAACTGCTGTATGAGTTCTAGTAATTTTGGGATAGAGTCTTTTGTGTTTTCCACATAAAGCCTCATGTCATCTGCAAAGAGTGAGAGTTTGACTTCTTTGCCAACTTGAATGCCTTTTATTTCTTCTTCTTGTCTGATTGCTTAGGCTAGGACTTTTAGAGTTTCAAGCATTGTGGTCTGAAAAGATGCAAGGAATAATCCTAATCTTTTGGTGCCAGTTGAGACCTGATTTGTGACCCAGTATATGATCTATTCTGGAGAATGTTCCATGTGCACTAGAGAAGAATGTGTATTCTGTTGCTTTAGGAAGGAATGCTCTCTATATATGTGTGAAGTCCATTTGGTCCAGTGTGTCATTCAAAGTCCTTGTTTCCTTGTTGATCTTCTGCTTAGATGATCTGTCCATAGCTGTGAGTGGGGTGTTGAAGTCCCCTACAATTATTGTATTATTATCAATTTTTCTTTAATTTGGTTACTAATTGGTTTATATAGTTGGATGCTCCCAAGTTAGGAGAATAAATATTTATAATTGTTAAAGCTTCTTGTTCAATAGACCCTTTAAATATGATATAATGTCCCTCTTCATCTTTTGAAGTCTTTGGCTTCAAATTTAATTTGTCTGACATGAGGATTGCTACCATCTTTCTTTTCATGACTACTGGAATGATAAAGTGGCTCTCCACCCCCTCACTTTCAATCTGGTGGTGTCTTTAGGTCTAAAATGAGTCTCTTATGGACAGCATCTGGATAGGTCTTGCTTTTTATTTTTTTAAAGAGATTTTATGTATTTATTTGATGGAGAGAGAGAGAGAGAGAGAGAGAGAGAGAGGGAATACAAGCAGAGGGAGTGGGAGAAGAAGAAGCAGGCTCCCCTGTGAGCAAGGAGCCTGATGTAGGGCTTGATCTCAGGACCCCAAGACCATGACCTGAGCTAAAGGCAGCTGCTTGACAATTGAGTCATCCAGGTGCCCCAGGGTCTTGCTCTTTTATCCAGTCTGATACCCTGTGTCTTTTGATTGGAGCATTTAGCTCATTTACAATCAGAATAAGTATTGAAAGATATGAATTTAGTGCCATTGAATTACCTATAAAATCCCCATTTCTGTAGATTGTCTCTGTTTCTTTCTGGTGTGTGTTACTTTTGGGCTTTCCCTTCACTTAAAGGAACCCTTTTAATATTTCTTGCAAGGATGGTTTAGTGATCACAGATTATTTTAGTTTCTATCTGCCCTGAAAGCTCTTTATCTCTTCTTCCATTCTGAATGACAGCCTTTCTAGCTAAGTATTCTTGGCTGCATTTAGCAGCCTGCATATATATCATTTTTCTCAGTACCCTGAATATATATAATACAAGCTCTTTCTGACTTGTCAGGTAACTGTGAATAGGTCTTCTGCCAGTCTCATGTTCCCTCCCTTGTAGTTTAAGGACCTCTTTTCTCAAGCTGCTTCCACAATTTTCTCTTTACCTCTGAAATTTGCAAACTTCAGTATTATATGTGGGGGTGTTGATCTATTTTTTTACTCATTTTGAGGGGATTTCTTTCTACCTCTTGGACTTGAATACTTGTTTCCTTTCCCGGATTAAGGAAGTTCTCATCTATGATTTGCTCACATATACATTCTGTCCCTCTCTTTCTTCTGCCTCTGGGACCCCAATGAATCTAATATTGTTTTGCTTTTTGATATCATTGATTTCTTGAAGCCTCCCCTCACGTCCATTAGTTGTTTTTCTCTCTTCCTCAGCTTCCTTCCTTTCCATCAACTTCTCCAATTTAGACTGCAATTTAGAGCATTTTTTATTTCAGCCTGATTAGATTTTATTTATGCACTAAGAGATTCTCTAGTGTTTTTTATGCTTTTACCAAGCCAAGCTAATAACTTTATAATCATTATCCTGAATTGCAGCTCTGACATTTTACTTATATCCATGTTGATTAAATCTGTGGCAGAGTATACCTCTGGTTCTTTCTTTTGTTGTGAATTCCTACTTCTAGTCATTTTGAAGAATGGATGAAGAAGAGATCAAAATAAAAAAATATCAATCATGACCCAAGCAAAATGCACACTGGACAAATCTAAAGAGGTCAGAAACCAAAAAGAAAAGAAAAAGGAAAAGAAAAGAAGAAAAGAGTAGGGATGGGAACAAGAGAATATAATCTCCCAGGTGGACAAAACAGGGTGATCCACTTGGTCCTGGGTGTATTTTGGTCTGTATGCTAGAAGACACTAAAACCCAAAATTGTAAAGAAAGCAAAACTTTTATATATATACAAAAATAAAATTGAATACAGTGTAAGGAAGCCAAAAATAAAGAATATATCTATAAAATTTAAATGTAAAAATGAATGTTTAAAAAAAGATTTATAAAAAAAGAGTTGATAAAATAACAAACTAGTTGAAAAGGAAAAAAAGAATAAAAAAAGAAATTAAATTGAAAAATAAATGAATCATAAGAAGAAAACCTCAAATTCTATATAATATTTTCCCCTAGTGCTCGAGTTTTGTAGTCCAGTGTGCTTTGTAAACTTGGTGTTTGCCTGTTGTTCCAGCTGATCTTCTGAGAGAGGGGTCTCCTGGGCTGATTCTCAGATGTCTTTGCCTGGGTGGAGTTATACCCATCCCTTGCCAGGCACCAGGTTCAAGGTAAGCTACTTCTGGTTGCTCTATGTGGCTTTTGTTCTCTGAACGCTACCCATACCTCTTTAGAGGATGAAAATAAGAATGGCCATGCCCCAATCTCCAACCCTGGAGCTGAAAGTTCAAGGTCTCTTCTCTTCAGTAAATCCTCAAGGATAAGCAGTCTTCACTTTCGTGTGTGCCAAACTCTGTAGACTCCTGGGTGAGTGCCTGCACCCATCCTCCTGGGGGAAGATGGAGGGATGCAGCATTTCTGCCCTTTTCAGAGCCCCTTGTATGGAAAGCTTTCATCCAATCATGACTTGGTTCTCACTTTATGGCAAACTGAGCTGAAAGCTTCCTCCCAGGCTTGTTGACCATAACCAGTTTCCCCACTCCAGTGCTTCTAGGTACCTCCATTCTTTCTGTGACCCTGGGGATCCTGAAACCACACTCTCCCACATAGGATTCTGCCCCATCTTGCCACCTAAGCACCTTTCAGTCAGGGATCTCTCATTGGAGCAGACTTCTAAAGGTTCCAATTTTGTGTTCCAGGGCTATATCACTTTCCAGGTGCCAGCTTACAGAGGCTCCCTTCCTCAATTGATTATCTTCCAAATATCCCCTCAAATTCACTTCTCTGCACCTCCTATCCTTCATAAAGTGTTCACTTTTCTATTTGTTGAATTCCAGCAATTCTTTTCTTACATCTCAGGTTGAATTCATAGTTGTTCAGAATGATTTGATAGTTACCTAGCTAAATTCAAGGGGCCAGATGAAACAAGGTCCCCTACTTTTCTGCCATCTTGCCTCCTTTCTTGATTATTATTCTTAAGGAGCTCATAATTTACAGGAGAATTTTAGATAAGGACACATTAACATGAATTTCTGGCAAAGAATGTATATATAATAAAAGCAAAAAAACAAGAATGTAGAATAACAGAACTTTTCATAATTAAACTTTTTAATGTGGTATGTTGACTAATCCAAAATATATCAAATCTCAAAATAAAATTTTTCATTAAATGGTATTAATTTTGAAATCAATAGATGATTCAAAAGTAGTGCATGCTCCAATCTACTCCAAGCCTCACTGAAACCTTTTTGAAATATAAAAATAAAAGAACAGAAACTCTGCATTTCATTGCATTCAATAAATGCAAACATAACTAAGGAAATAAAGGCATCTCCAGCAGTTAAGACATTGCAACCAATTTTTCAAAAACATAGAGGATAAGGGTTATTTACTGATGAGTGCACTGTACAAAAGTAATACAATTTAGTGCATGTACCACATATAGAGGAGTTCAATTTATAATCCTTAAGCAAAATGCAGGGTACTCCCTTTGGGGAAAAAAAAAAAGAATGAATTTTCAAGGGAAAGGTAAACTTTTCAATGTAGGAGTTAGTTCTACCAATAAAAACTTCTCCTTCAGGCCTTCAGGCATTGAAAGAATCTCATCCAAACAATCCACCATCCATCAGCTCTACCTAATGTGAAATTTGTCCTGACAAAACACACATTTCTCACAGTAATAATGACTACCCAAGATATTAAAGGGGAGCAGAATATGCCATCCCAAAATGTGTTACTTTAACATGTGGATGATTTTAAGCTGAAGGCAATCAAGACCCAGAAGACTCAGGTAAAACTTTCCCTTCTCCTTTAACCACCTTAAAGAATTTAGTTAGGGTACTTATACCAAAAAGAAAGCTATTACTGGGGGTAACTTTTTTTGAAAGACTTCTCTGCATGGCAGAGGAAACATTTCATTACCAAACATCTGCTCTTCTTATTTCCCTGTGAATCTCTTTCCTCCACTTTGAAGTGAACTATCTCTTTCCTTAGCTTAGGCTATTATATAAACCACAATTGCCTGACTGCCTTTGACTCTTACATCTTTATGGGGCTCCCATATGTAGGAAATTAAATGTTTCTCTCTTATTAATCAGGCTTATGTCTAGTTAATTATTAGACCAGTCAAAGAAACTGGAAAGGAAAATATCTTGCCCTTATAATATCTAGTTGTGAGTCCTACTTATAATATGACAGAGGACAGCTACTTGCTCTTTTGTTTTTACTTCTTAACAATGAAAGATCAAATAATGATCAAAAACAAATGAATAGAACAATATGTAAGAAAAAGAGTAAAGACAAAGTATCAGAAAAAGTACAATATAAGAAAAAATAATTTAGCAAAGAACTTTAAAAACATTTTAATAAATATGATCAAAATATTGAAAAGATATAACATTTTTAAAATGAGATTTTTGTGCTAAAAAAAGCAAGTAGAAAATTATACAGGGATCTTGGAGATTTAAAATTAGGCAAGGAAGAAAAGTCTTTAAAGTTTGGGGGAAATATTCACAATTTAGGAGTACATATCCAGGTAAAGTATTGAGGAAATATAAAATAAAACCATTATGAAGCATGAGTTCTCAAAATATTTCCGTTCTTTATATCCTTTCTGAAGCAATTGCTAAAAGCTCTATCTTTAGCAGAGTGAAGAAGTAAATAGAAAATTGGAAGGCAGGAAATCCAGAAAACAACCCTATCCAGGAGAATATAAACTTTCTGCAATGGGAAGATAAAGTACCAGAAGTGTCTTGATGTGTCCACAAAAAAAAAAAAAAAAAAAAAATCTTTTTTTAAGAATAAAAATGTAGTATTTAGTGAAAAATGTAAAATTCAAGAGAAACAAATATCTTAGAAGAAATTCATAATTCAAATATAAAGCTAAGTATAATGTAGCCTTACCATACAAATTAAAAAAGTAAAAAATACCAAAAAAGGAGAGAGAGAAAGAGAATATTTAGTCTCAAATCTAGAAAGTACTGTCCCTGAATTACCATAAACTGAATCTCCAATGCAGTTTCTGCTTCTAGGATAACCAAAATTACCCCAAATAACCACCACTCTTCAAAATCTGAATTTTCCTCTTCTTTGCCAGAAGTCACTATCTATGCTCATTTCAAATACATCTCAAATGCAAGGATACATCCCTTCCTGTTGATATGCTGAGCCTGGGATGGCAAATGTTTCTTTACTCAGATCCTCAAATGTAAGCTCAGATTCATTTTGAAATCACCATGTGGAATAGAAATCATTTAAGTATTGATGGTCTCATTTGTCTCAGCTTTCAAACAGATTAAATAGTTCACAAAAGCTTCGATAATAATGATATTTCGAATTTTAAGTTATAATGTCAAGAGTCATTAGAAAGTCCCAGGGTGACAGAAAATAGCTGAATTCAAAAGTACCAAGATTATCTTGCTATGTTGTGTTTTTGTTCTGAACAGTTCTGTCATCTGGGCTGAAAAGAAATGAGGCATTGGGATAGTCCAAGGAGATTTTGCTACCCATTGTCATTTTTCATTTTCAAGAACTCAGTATATTATTTTCTTACTCATTGGAATATACAAAGCATCACTTTTCAAAATATCTCTATGGGTTCAAGAATAAACATAGACAAGATATTATATTTATGAAAATTATGTTAGATAAAGCTAAGTATAGATACGTAAAGTTTTTTTTCATAATGAATTTTACACACACACATATACAGAGGTACCTGTCTCTAGAGCCTTCCAATATCCATTATAAACAGTTTCCATTGTGGATAATTCAGCCTATAGTAAAAGGGAAGGAGATTGAAATATTCAATTGATGTTATTTTTAAGACTGGAGGATTAAGAATTTACTCTGGCCTGAAGTTATCATTTAAAAAGTGTCAAAACTCAAAGAACTGAACAACACAAAGACTAAGTCCTAATATAAATTTTGAGTTTTTGTTTATAATGTTCATTATTAGCTCAACAAATGTAACATTTGTAACACAACCATGCAGGATGTTAATAATAAGAAAATATGTGCAGAGAGGAGAGGAGATACATGGGAATGCTCTGTACTTTCTGCTTGATTTTTCTGTAAACCAAAAACTTGTTTTAAATTATTTTTTTTAAGTTTGGAGAAATTATTTTCTTTTTTTTCTTTAATTTATTTTTTTATTAACATATAATGTATTATTTGCCCCAGGGTACATGTCTGTGAATCATCAGGCTTACACGGTTCACAGCACTCACCATAGCACATACCCTCCCCAATGTCCATAAACCAGCCACCCTATCCCTACCTCCCGACCTCCCAGCCTCCCTTAGTTTGTTTCATGAGTTTAGGAGTCTCTTATGGTTTGTCTCCTTCAGAAAGGATGCAGAAATTATTTTCTAAAAAAAAATTCACACTAATAATTAGCTCTGGCTTTATTCTTATTAGTTGATTTTAATTCTGCATTTTCTAAGCCATTCATATCACTTAAATGTCTTATTTTAGAGTAGGAGATATGATATTCAGACTATTTAGTGTCCCAAAGTTATACAGCTTACAGATAATAGAGGAACAACTGAACCTAGTCTTATTTGCTTATTTGACATAAAGATGATCATTTACTATTAAAAATAGTTTAAGGAAATAAAGTCATATACCATACTCAAATTGAGAAGTCACAGACTCCTGTTGGGGGTGGGAACCTACAAAAAGAGAATTTCGTAACAAAGATTCAATAGTTCTTTACCTGATTTTAATTAAACTTACCCTGTTTTTCTTCCTTCCAATCTACTACTATGTAATGCCAATAGATTTTTGTACCTGAGTCACAGTGTTTATTATTCAGGTGAATAATCTTTTTTTAAAAAGATTTTATTTATTTATTTATTTATTTATTTATTTATTTATTTATTTATTTGACAGAGGGATAGAGAGCACAAGTAGGCAGAGTGGCAGGCAGAAGGAGTGGGAGAAGCAGGCTCCCCGTTGAGAAGGGAGCTGGTTGGGGGCCTGGATCCCAGGACCCTTGTGATCAGACCTGAGCCAAATGCAACTGCTCAAACAACCAAACTACCCAGGCATCCCTATTCATATTTTTGTTGTTGTTGTCAGTTTATCATTTTTTTTTAATTAACATATAATGTATTATTTGCTCCAGGGATACATGTCTGTGAATCATCAGGCTTACACATTTCACAGCATTTACCATAGCATCAGGCATCCCTATTCAGTTGAATAATCTTAACTTTAGGTAGATTTCTTTCCTTTCCTTTTTTTTTTTTTTTTTTTGCAAACAATGTAAACCGTTGTAAATAGTTGAGCCAAAGGGACAACTGAATCTGAAAATGCATATGTTCCTCTCAGACATGGAGGTCTGCAGTCAGCCAGACTCGAGGAAGTCACTAAAATTAGGAATTGGAAAGTTCTCACCCCTGCTTTCTGTTTCTCTCTACAGACTTGCTTTCTCTGCCTCCCTGAATGAATAGATAAATATGATTATCCCATAGCTCCTTGAGTTCTCCCCCGCCTCTCACAATTCTTCCATTAGCCACAAACTCTATCTGAAAATTCTCATCAAAAATTTGAGAGAGAATAATTCTGACTGGTTTAGTTTTGTAATGAGTATACTCTCAACTCCCAAATCCATTAAACCTTCTCAGAGGTGGGGGTCAGAAATGGGTTATAAAAAATCAGCATGTCTGAAGGATAGATACCCTGTGGATCAGGTGTCAGTGTTCTGAAAAGAAATTATTATTATTATTTTTTTTAATTTATTTATTTGTCAGAGAGAGAGAGAGAACACAAGCAGGCAGAGAGGCAGAAGCAGGCTCCCCGCTGAGCAAGGAGCCCGATGTGGGACTCGATCCCAGGACCCTGGGATCATGACCTGAGCTGAAGGCAGCTGCTTAACCAACTGAGCCACCCAGGCGTCCCTGAAAAGAAATTATTAATATTGGTTTGGATCAAGTTTACCATCTGTCACTTTACTAGGTAACAGAGATATAATGGTTAATTAAATTCACTTTTAGATTTTAAGGACCTCAACATCTGATTGGAGTAATAGGCATATACATTATTAAAATACCATTAGTAAAGTCATGTGCATATATAGGGATTCTCTGCTTAGAAATCTTTAATGGTTTCAAATTTTCTAATAGTTTTAACTTCTTTGAATACTTTAAAGTACCTAATTCACCTTTTTAATCTCTCTTCCAATCAGACACAATATAATACATAGTAACTGTGACTCTATATAACGCTGACTTAGTTATATATTCCCTTTGTGACAATTTCACTTTTAATGATTTTATAAACCAATTTAAGAGTAGTAACTGCAACTTACAATTCTCTAGTAACACTCAAATAACACATATTTAGATACTTGGTGTGTGTGTGTGTACTTGTGTGTAAACATAATTGAATGAGGTTGTGAGGACAAGTTCGGATACTGTCTATTTATATGGTAACTTTATCAAAAATACATCTATATTGATAAATGTTAATATATGGATTGTGTCTTATGTTTCTGGCCTGGTAGAAATTAAAGTCATCCTTTTCACTTTGTGTAGTATAATTAACTGGAAAGACTCCATGTTTTATTGGTATCTGTTTTAGCTAATAAAAATATGTAACCTAATGACCTAGTCTACTAGAATGTCTGCAAAGAATCCATTGCCTTAAAGTGTCCATTAAAAAGAATAAGCGTGATGATGAGCTAATGACTGGAAAGATAACTAAACTTATTTATTATGTAAAATCTGGAAAATTTGCCCAATATGTGTAGGATATTGCCAATGAAACATTAAAGAATGGGTTTTATTTTGTTTTATTTCAAGAATATATTCTCTATCAGGCCCCCAAATAATTCATCACTGATTAAAATAGTTCAGTATGTTAGAACAATCGTTTTAATATACTTAAGTAGTAATTCCTGTACTTGAAATATATGTAAACTTGCTGTTCATGTGTAGAGAGAACAATGGAGAACTAATTATAAAAATTAAAACCTTTATTTCTAAAATTAACATGTAAAATTTTTTAAAAAGTTGCACTGTATTGAGTATCAATATTTACTTATTGTTGAAAAAAACTTTGTAACTCCCAATATGTATTATTTAAGTATTTTCTGTGAAGAAATTTTTTTATGTTCAATTAAAATGATTTCTGCTCTATTTCTTGTAGTTGACTTGATCTTATCTCAAAAAGGTGAAGGTGTGACATGCTAATAGCATTGCACTGCTTTAATAAGACATGTGTGCATTGGTAAACTATTTTATTTATACTTTACAAACCCACAAAGCATTTTGTATTTGTCATTGAAGAAAATGGGCTGTTGGGGGTCATGTTACCTTGTGGTTGGGATATGAGTTGTGTCAAGAGGCATGACTCTGTTCAAGATACTTGGAAATGAGAGAACTTTAATGATACTGGGGCAAAATATTTGAGGTTTTACTTTCTAGCCAGGTAGGCAGAACCACATAACTGCTTTAGAATATACATAGAAAGTTAATCAGTTAATGAAAATAATTCAATGCTAAGACTTTTGTAAATAACAAGTCACTGGTGTTAGTGTTATTAAATCTCGGCTCTGCCATTTTTAAAAAATTAGATATTCCTATTCTTTCCTTTCTTCATTGAGAATATTATGAGTGTGTGCAATCCTCAGTAGCAAACATGAAAATTCTGAGTTAAGCTGTAAATATATATATGCTAATATATTTGTATAATATTTATAAATTATAAATATTATATATATATGAGACCTATTTGATAATCTCCATCTTCTTCTGGATTATTCATCCACACTAGAAGTCAAACTGTACTATCAAGTAAATGACAACAAGCT
>CM053603.1:98713708-98729049 GCA_028646535.1 Procyon lotor
ATGTTATTTGAGGGAAAGTAACAGATTGAAAATCCTACAGGGATTTGATATAAATTTCTATCCATTTCTTGGAATTAAAACAGTGTTTAAATTCTGTTTCCTTGATCTGTCAACTAGAACAAGCAAATTTTTTCTACTAAGTGCTTGCATTAAGGGACATCTGGGTGGCTCAGGTGGTTAAGTGTCTGCCTTTGGCTCAGGTCATGATTCCAAGGTCCTGGGATCAAGCATTGCATCTGACTCCCTGCTCAGTGGGGAGCCTGCATGTCCCTCTGCCTCTCTCCCTCCCCATGTTCTCTCTCTCTCAAATAAATAAATGAAATCTTTAAAAAAGTGCTTGCATTAAAAAAAAGTATTCTGGTGATGAATTAAAATAAAAATCAATGTATGCAAAATATGATGAGATTATCCAATGAAACCAAAGAGATTTTTTACATGATTCACATTATAATTATATATATTATTATTGTATAGCTACAAATTAATTTTAACTGCATTTTTAATTTTGTAATTAAAGGGCTTACTAATTATAGTGATGGAGATTAAGAGTACTATTTTATCAAATTTTTCTACACCAAAATTTATTTTATGCTTAAAACCTATTTCAAAAGACTGATACGTATCTGATATCACAGACATGTACTAAATTAGCACCAAGACTAATATGCTTTGTGCAAAAATTCAAACATATTCTCAAATAGGTATTAACATTTGCTCTCCCATGATTTGAGGTTTGGATGTGGATTTAAATCTTATACACAACTAGTAGATAGTTAATATCATAGTTAATATGCCATTATTTGGCATTTAACAATATATTGCTATTGCTAAAAAGCTGTTCACATTAATAATGAGTCATAATATTGTTCTTGTACCAAAAAAAGAAAAAAAGTTAAAAGAGGTTGTCATATATACTCATATTCATGGTTAAATTCTATTTTGAGTTTATTTTGAAAGTGCGACAAAGAACAAAGGCTCTTAATACATATTCTTTGTAATTCAGGGATCTGTTGAGTCATTTGAAATCATTTATTCATTTGAAAATCATCACTATTATAGTACATAAGCTTTTATAAGAAAATATTAAAAAAATATTAATAACAAAATCAAACCAACTAACAAAAAAAATCAAAGAAACTAACAACTTGGGAAAAACTGAAGATAAAATGCAACAAAAGAAAAAAATGGGCACCCTACTAAAGTAAACAGATATTAACTGACAATATACTTCTTTATCTTAATCAGAGCTTATGCAGAGAATAGGCAATTCTCTTAAGTAGTATGATTTGCAGTGTTCTAAAAAGAGTGCTCATGACCCAAACATCTTCTTATAGTCAAACCGTATCATTACAGACATTAAGTTTTTAAAGAGAGGGGTCTATATATTAAGCATGAAAACAGTCATTGGAATGTGGTAGTTCAGCCTCACAAAAATTTAAAAGAACACCTGTGCTAGACTGTTCACACGAGTAGAGGTAGAAGATGTAAGGGAAAAGATGAAGGGAGGCCTAATTGGCAGGTATAGCTGAAGGGCTTGGCAGGAGGCCTTGAATGGTGCTATTCAAAGACCAGCAAAGTACAGCACTTTGGGAGAATATTTCCCCCGAAAAAAGTATAAAATCCAACTTTGTCTTATTCAATGTGTCCTTGGCTTGGCCTTTATTTCCCTTATGTCCTATACTCAAAGCCCCAGAGAAAGTCTCTTATATCCAAGGCAAGTGTACAATTAGAATTGTGTCGCTATACTATCTTTGTTATAGGTCCTTTAGATGGACATCATTAGAACTGACTGTATCATAATACGCCTTTAAAGTGTTGTATATTTAAAGAAATAATAAGAGAGTTTTATGAACTGACTCTGAATGAAATCAGGGAGGAGAACTTTGAATTTCAAATCAGATAGATAACAGACATATTCTGATTCCATTTCTTAGTTATTGATCTTATAAAAGTTAACATTTATGAAACTCAGTTTCTTCATTTGCTTAATGGAGAATGTGATACTGCCTTGGAAGTTTTCCTTGAATGTTTCAAGAGGGTTGTATAATAGTAAGATAATTTATTTAAATTGATTTACACACGATTCCTCATTCTCACAAATGATAGTATTATTATCGTTTGTTCAAAATTAAAGATAGAAGTTTAATAAAGTTCAATGAATATAACTTCACCTCCTTAAGATTCATACTTTTGAGTTCCAAACCATACTCTAAGCATTCTAAGATCCATAGTATATTATCAGTATTCATGGCTAGCCTTGTTTCTCAATAAATTAGGCATTTACTGAAGATAAAGAATACCTTCCTCATCTAGATAGTCTACCAAGTCTTTCTGTTGTGACAATATGTTTGCCAAATGACAGAGTCAGTTCTTATCATGTGTAGGAGTCAAGTCTGAACAAAATAGTTCTTAATATTTAGTATACAAACCTCAGTATTTGGGGCACACAACAGAGATACAAAAATAGCTATAAATTAAGCAAAATTTGTTTTTAATATTAGGGGGAAAAGATGGAGAAAAAATGAGAAAATATTCCAATAGGGAAATTTTAATAAAATGTCATCATAGAGAACATAGAAAACTCACCAAATTTAGAAAGATTGAAAATTCTGAATGACAAAGGTAGCAAAGTATAATTAATATAGAAGAAAAAGCATGAGTCCAGGTAAATATGAGGTTATTTTGAGAAGGGTGATGTGTTTGGTCTGGAAGTTACATGAGTAAGAGTAAAAGTTAAGACCGTAAAAAATGTTTTAGTGAAATCCTGGTAGTGCTGTCTAGAATTTTAGATTACTTAGCTTTTCAGCAAACCTCTTTTCTCTTCATCCTGAGTACATTGCTGGATCACATTCTTCTGTTTTTTGTTTGTTTGTTTGTTTGTTTGTTTTGTTTTTTAACAGCTGAAGTGGGCTTGTGATCACAGCCTAGTGAAGAGAACAAGGGTGGAACTATTACTTCCCACGTTAAAGCTTGGTCAATATGAACCTCATGTACAGTATTATCTTATCTTCTCCTCCACTGGGGGTGGCCATGGTGACCTTGGGAACCAAAATATGAAGGTAAAGAACTTCTATCCTCTTGGGTCCCTGAATTTATTTTGTCAAGCCAGAGAGTGAGAATCTGTTTTACCAAGCCATTAATACTTCAGGATTTATCAGTTATGATGGCTTGAATAATTTTAATGCACTATACTATATTCTGGACTGAGTCATCAGGTACTAGTGAACAAGTGAGAAGCACTATTCTGTATTTTTAAAAGATTACTTTGGGTGTACCTCCGTGGCTCAGTAGGTTAAGCATCTTCCTTCAGCTCAGGTCATGATCCCAGGGGTCTGGGTTCTAGCGCTGTGTCAGGCTCTCTGCTCAGCAGGGAGACTGCTTCTCCCTCTCCTCCCCACTCATGGTCTCTCTCACTCCATCTGTCAATATCTCTGTCTTTCTCTCTAAAATAAATAAACATTTTTTAAAAAATGATTACTTTGTTGGTGACATATAGGAAGAGTTTAAAGAAAGGGCTTTTCAAAAAAAAATAAAGAAAGGGCTTTTCTTTTTTAAGAAACTTCTAAAATAGAATAAACAAAGGATTAGGGAACTTCAGACTAGGGAATATATAGTGAAAACAAAAAAAGGCAATGCAGTGACTGCCTATATGAATCCATTACTTCCAGGATAATTGTTGTTGTTTTTTTATTTTTTTTATTTTTTTAATGTTATATTGGAATTTATCTGAGGCCATCTCAATGCTAAAATGAGTAAACTAGCTTCATGTATTTAAATTGGGGAGAATCTAAGTTTAGCCGATAAGAGATACCAATATCTGAAACTTGTAAAATACCATATTTATTCATTTTCCAAATGGTTTCAAATAAGCAAGATTTGAAAGGAAAGTGTAGAGTTCAGAATATAAAGAAAAAGCAAGCAAGCAAGAGAGAGGGAAGAAGGAAGGAAGGAAGGAAGGAAGGAAGGAAGGAAGGAAGGAAGGAAGGAAGGAAGAAAGAAAGAAAGAAAGAAAGAAAGAAAGAAAGAAAGAAAGAAAGAAAGAAAGAAAGAAAGAAAGAAAGAAAGAAAGAAAGAAAGAAAGAAGGTTGAATGAGAGGAAGAGAGGAAGGGTACCAAAGAGGGATATCATACACTGCTTTGAGTATGATCCTTTATTAATCAGAAAGCCTCTTTAAACAGCACTTCATAAGCTATATATGATTGTATTTCTTCATTATTAACTACTCCACAATATTTATTGATGATAATTTGATATTGGACAGACATTTTAAGGTTACTAAACTGTCCCTTCCTTTTACTACCATCCACAGTTTACCAAAACTTCCATCAGATTTTCTGAAATGCTCACAACCCACAATAATCTAGTGAAATACCAGTGTGGTGGAAAAGGACAGAGAGGAAGAAAGCCAAATGGATTCTGGAGCTGAGCATAAAGGAAGTTGGTCAAGAAAAAGAGAAAAGGAGGGACGCCTGGGTGGCTCACGTTAAGTGTCTGCCTTTGGCTCAGGTTATGATCCGAGTCCTGGGATGGAGGCCCATATTGAGCTCCCTGCTCAGCAGGAAGCCTGCTTCTCCCTCTCCCACTCCCCTGTTGTGTTCTCTCTCTTGCTATCTCTGGGTCAAATAAAACTGTGCAAGCAAACAAACAAATAAATAAATAAATGAGAAAAGGGAAAGAGGAAATATTTCTTCAAAAGTTTAAGTTTAAATCATTTTCTGAAGCAGTGATTCACATAGTTGCTACTGAGCTGGATTTGGAATGCAGCTCTCACACAGCCATCCTGCTGCCCATGAAAAAGTCAAGATGCCTTTTCAAAAGCCAGTGTTCAAACCTGGTTCAAGTCATCATATCTTCTCATTCTCAAATCCCATTTCTTGTACCTCCTGAAAAAATTTGTTATACTGAAGTATTAATATACATACAGATAAGTATACAAATCAAAAGTGTATGGCTCAAAGATTTTCTTACAAAGTAAGTACAAAAATATGAAATGTTTCACAAATATGTGGGTCAGCCAAAAGAGAAGATATGTAAATATTCTTGGTATCATTCAAATATACATGTACATAAAACTAGAGTGACTGTCCCTGTGTGGTTTTGCTAAGAGGAAAACAAAACATCTGAGACTTCAAGAAATGTGCGGGATAAAAGATGATAGAAAGGCATTCTTGGGGTGCCCTGGGTGGCTCAGTGGATTAAAGCCTCTGCCTTCGGCTCAGGTCATTATCTCAGGGTCCTGGGATCTAGCCCCGCATTGGACTCTCTGCTCAGCAGGGATCCTGCTTCCCCCACCTCTGCCTCTACTTACATGTGATCTCTCTCTTTGTAAAAAAAAAAAAGACAAGAATTCTTAATCAAATAATTACAAATAAATCTCTAAAAAAGAAAAGCTCGCCACAGATGTAACCACTATGTTGTTTTGTCTTTAAGACTTTTTTATTTTTACAGTGAATGAAATATATGTCCTTTTTGGATGAGGTAGAAAAAGAAATTTTAATACGAAGAAATTTTAATGAGAAATTATTAATGTTTAAAACTGACACTAGTGATATCTGGAGACTTCAGCATATGAGAGAACTGGGTGTTACTTTTGGAATATTCAGATTCCTGACAGCCTGACAGATGAGCATAACAACATGGCAACAGGAAAGAAAACACATATTTGGTTTCAGTCACTGAGGTAACAATGTTATCAAATCTTCAAGCAGTTACTTCTGTTTAAAATCAGTTTAAAATCTGTTTAAAAATCTGTTTAAAATCTGTTTAAAAAATTTGCCATTAATTGATAACTTACTAGTATATACACATACATAGGATTTTTAGCAATCATGGTTAAAATTAGTTTCCCAAATTATTTAATCACCTTGGCATTTAATAACTAACTGGATTAAACACTCTTATTTTGAACATCAAGGTATATTTGCTGCCGGAAGTTGCTTTTGGGTTATCGCCATCTCAACCGCTATAGTTTAAATAAATATCACCTAATAGTGAGGATTTTCTTAAAATATAAATACACTATAAGAACTCTAAATAATTATTTCTATATGTAATTATTAAAGCTTTTACATTTATACGTATTTCAGGATGATATACATTGTGTATATGAAAAGGATAAGAGCATACAATCCATCATCTGATATATTGTGCAAAAGTATTTGACCTAATCTCTGATAGTATCTTGGGGACTTTTCCCCTCAAATTGCTTTATAGTGTAGCCAAATTCTAAATCAAATATTTATTTGCATTTTTTAGAAAATATTTTTTCTAAATTTTTATTTATTTTATTTATTATTTATTTATTAGAGTTTGTGTATAAAACTTAATTGAAAGCCTAATATTATTTTGTCCTTATTAATAGCTTAAAACACATAATTAGGCATTTGGTCTTTGTTATTGAACATTGACTATTTGGTTTCCCTTGTAATTTCATTATTAAATACTGAGATCTGGACCAAATTCTCTAAGTTGTTTATTACACACACACACACACACGTGTGTGCACACACACTTACGCATTGTGTATATAGCAGGCAAAACAACATAAAGATGTTCATAGATCACTGTAAGACAAGACAGTGTTAACAAAAGTGGAGACAAACTATAATATAGTAATTTGATGAGGAGGAAAATATATTTCTTTTTGGAAGCATCTGAATATTCAAATATTCTTGCTGCTCTCAAGAAGCAATTATATAGTTTTGAGGAGGTAGAAAAATATATACCTCTAAGGTCCCAGTTCTTCAAATGTTCTCTTTATTTTATTACTTAGCCTCAAATTCACATATGTCTCAAGACATAATCAGAAGCACGAATATTACCAGATCCCTCTAGAAGTTTCTCCCTATGTTTGTCAAAGAAAAAAAAAAAAAAAGTTTGAGTATCTTAAGCCTTAAGGGAAAGTGCCACAATTCACAGTTTTTAACTGTGGGGAGGGAATATGGTTAAAGCATACAAAACTTGACAGAAGATTTTCTTTTGATTTTTATTGAAGCATGGAATAATCTTCTTTCAGTCTTAATTATGATAACAACAATTTTAATTAATTTCTAAAAACACATTCATTCAATTTCTCTCTGAAGGTAATAGAACTGAAGCAAGAAGTAAACAATAGAGCATTTTTAAAAACCTCTTTCAACGATTCTTTCTACAAAGAAAGTTAAATCTGTCCAGTGAAAGTTTTCTATCTCAACACTGTTTTCTTATGGGGATAAATTTCTGTTAGCCAATGTGTACTTAAAACACTTGCAAGGGACCTTCCCTTACGAAAATAAAAGGCAGCATCATTTTTTTTGTTGCAGAATCACAATGACCCACCTGAACAATTTCTTCTTCCATCATTAGATCACTCAAGAGCATATAAATACCTTAATATTTGCAGACAGGATTTTTTCATTAAAACAATGAAAAATTGGGATATTCCTTTTCTGATTTATCTAAAACAATGTTACTGAATTCTTGAAAAGTTAAAGATATATAAAAAATGTTTTAATTGCCCAGAAAATCAAAATACTTGCAATATTTCAGGCAAATACACAAACCTTATATAACCAGAACTTGTCTAGTTTTACAAAGTTTGTAATTTGGTCAGAAGCAATACATTAGATAGTACTTTTTTATTTTTACATGACAGCTTTATTGAGATATAATGCACACATAATGAACTTTGCCCACGATTACTAGCTAATTGCTCTATTGTTTTCATCAATGTGCCTTGGTGCATAATTCGTTCCAAATAAAGTTGCTGCCCTCAGGTAAAGCATGGCATTACTAGTCTCTGAGGCTGCTCCCCCAACAAGCTCCCCACTTCCTTTCTTACAGGACAGAACAGTTGCTCCATGAAGCAGGAGCTGAAGGTGGAATTTACCTTTCACTGCCTGTTACAACAGGATCCTACCTAAGGAGTGGGATCTACGTATGTGAGAGAAAGAAGTGGTGCTACCACCCAGCTATCCATCTCCTACCAGTAGAGATTGTCCTCAGCACAGAAGTGGAATCTCTGGGGTAGCCTGAAATAGCCTTTCCATGTCAAAGATAGGAGCTTTCACTTGGTTGCTAAGTTCTCCAGGATAACTTTTCCCTAACACAGAGCTGCAGGGACATGGGAGACTGCCCTCTACCAGCCAGCTGCCTTGCCAAACTTTCCCTGGAGAGTGCCAGTTGGGGGTGGGAGGATGGGACCATTGCCTGGCTACCATCATCCACCTAATCTAGATCTTTTGTAAGGTAGAGCTGGGGAAGATGGTATCTACCACGCTTTTCTGAGCCTGCTAGGATAGCTTTTCCACACCAGGGATTTCAGGGGGAGTGAGTCCCCAGTTCAAATGCTATTGCCTTTCACTCTTATTACTAAGTTTCCAGAGATCTTGTCGAAAAAATGCTTCTCAATTTGTCGTAAGTCAATCTCCAGAGACTATGAATAATTGTTTTTGCTAATTTTGACCAATTTATAGATCCCTCTCTGGGTGAGACCTTTTGCCAAGCTGTTCTTGCTGTCGTTGCATAAGACCCACCTGGGTATTTCTTTCTAGTTCAAATGCCAAGTTAGATCAGGTTATAAACTTGAAATGTCTACAGTATACCATAAATAAGAAAAATCTCTAACTTTTAAATAATTGGAAAGAGGGGGCAGACAGTATGTTATAAATAAAGTATCATTTTTTTATGACCACTCAGCCTTTTCTAAAAAAATCAGACTCATTCATGACTTTTTTGTTTTATTTTGTTTGTTTATTAAGGAGGAGGGGTATTAATTTCTAAAATTTCTGGCAGTAAAAAATAACCTACTTGATTTTAAATTGCTTCCTTGTCTTGGGCCCTTAAGTTTAAAATTAGTAAAGTTTTATTTGATATTTTTTATAATATATGTTTATAGCACTTCTCTATAAAATATATCCTTATTAGGATCATCTAGGAATAACATTAGATATTCAGTATTTTTTAAATTTTGGAATATTATTTTTATTTAGTGAAACATGGTTAAAAATTAATTAGACTCTTGATATCTCCATATTTGAACTTTAAAATAAGGTATTCTTGTTTTTATTGATCATATGGAATTATCTTAATGGTTGTGATTTGTAGCTCTTTGCATTCTTTTTCATTGTTCAAAATAATTTAGAAAATAATTCCACTTTTACTCTTCCGTATTTTTATTTTACTTTTAATTTATGTGGTACATCTATGCACTCTAATTATAGCAATTTAATTTTTAAAAATCCTCACAGAATGCCTATTATATGTGTGCTTATAAGCTAATTAAAAAGGAATAAAGTAGAGCCTCAACCCAGTAATTTTCACCTAAGGGAAAGTAAAAACTTAGTTTAAAATAAAATGATCATGTCACTGAAGATTGAACACAAAGAACTATGACAGTTCAAAATAAAGAAAGATTATATCATGTTGGGAGAATCAAGATAGAAAACTCATATGGTATATGATATGTTTATTCATTCATCAGTCATTTCCTGCTGGGCACTGGGGTATAGGATGTATACATAGGTGTGTGCGTGTGTGTGTGTGTGTGTGTGTGTGTGTGTGTGTGTGTGAGAAGAGAGAGAACAAGTAAGATCATACTTGATACTTCAGAGTAAGAACATTTGGGCATATTTATGTTACATTAAGTTGGAAGCAAAGAGCTTTGCAGAGAGAAAACTCTTAAAAGCATACAAGTCAAGGCACTGAGTCCAAGAAGGGAGTCACAGACCACTATGCCCTCAGAGCCCAATGGATTACTGTCATTAAGTGGAGTGGGCCACATGTAACACAATAGGGGAAGTGAGCACATGTACCCTGCAAAGAACATAGACTCTGCTTTTCTCCAGACAATGATTTTCATGCAGTAAATATATACAGTCATAAGACAGATTATCTGCATATCCTAGTTACCTCTCATTGATCATCTTCAAGAGTCAAGCGAGCTTTAACGAAGACACTGTTCAGTTGTCTTTATTCACTGGCCCAGATACCAGATAAAAATAAAATATATAAAAAACTTGTGATTTTACATGTCAGTGAGTCTTATTGTAAATACTTTAGAAAAAAATCTCTTTGCTCTTTATTTTGATAAAGGATATTCCTAACAAAATTCAGTTCAAATATTTGGGAACTTAGAAAAGCTCACTTTTACAAATTATTTAGAATGTAAAAAATAAATCATATAATGAACAAATTTCTGATGTGAATGTGGCCTTTTTATAATAGTTTATAAAACACAAGTACATCTTGGGTGCCTGAGTGGCTCAGTTGATTAAGTATCTGCCTTTGGCTCAGGTTATAATTCCAGGGTCTTGGGACTGCGTCTTACACCCAGAGCAGAATGCTTTTTCCCCCAGTGCCCCTCCTCCCACATATTCTTTCAATTTCTCTTTCTCTCAAATAAATAAAATCTTAAAAAAAAGTACATCTTCAGTGATTATTTGTCATTATTCTAGACTTTCCATCTTGATTCTTAGTATTTTCTTTTTTTAAAGATTCAATTATTGATTTGAGATAGGAAGAGCACATGTGCTTGTGCAGGGGGGGAGGAGCAGAGGGAAAGAATCTTTAAGCAGACTGCGCACTGAGTGCAGAGCCCCATACCGGGCTTGATCTCACAAACCTGACATCATGACCTGAGCAGAATTCAAGGGTAGAACGCTTAACCAACTGAGCCACCCAGTTACCCCTGTTTTCAAGACAAATTTCCAACTGTAATCTTCGTTCTTCCATTGCCTAAATAAATAAATAAATAAATAAATAAATAAATAACACACTATGTCTAAAGAGATCCTCTGGCCATATGTGAGATTGCATTCTAAAGTGAATTTGTATCTTTGATACTTTTCCATTACACAAAACACTTAATCACTAATAAACTTACGTTTCATAACTCTTTTTATATTAAAAATTCCAGTGATAAAAAAAAATTCCAGTGATAAAAATTATCTGAATTTTTGTGGTATCAAATTTCTAAAAGTCTCATTTGTTGAAAATTTTCATAATTTATATAATTGAATACGAATTACAATGTATTCAGTATATTCATGGCAAATACTCAATTAAAATGACATTACCAATTAGCGAATAAATAAAGAATATATTTGATATTGGATTATCTTTTTTTTTAAAGATTTTATTTATTTATTTGACAGAGAAAGAGATCACAAGTGGGCAAAAAGAGAAGAGGAAGCAGGCTCCCTGCTGAGCAGAGAGCCCGATGAGGGGCTCAATCTCAGGACCCTGAGATCATGACCTGAGCCGAAGGCAGAGGCTTTAACCCACTGAGCCACCCAGGTGCCCCAATATTTGGTTATCTTGAGAATTTTTTAAAATATCACAATAATTCATATTTGGAAAAGACAATGATTCCTACAGTGTTCCAATCTGGAAAGATCAGAATATAGAAAAAACCCTGTGCTTCTAATAATAATAATGTGTTTCCAATAATAACTACAAGGTATTATTAGATATGAGGGATCTCAGAAAATACCTATTAATTCTCAAAAAATAACTTATTAAAATTTATTAATTACATGATGAATATAGTTGATTTTATAGTGACATATACACACAATCACAGATTTGTTACAAAGAAAACTGAACAGGTTTTGAAGTAAAGACACTTTAATTGTGGAAATGGAAAGCAAAGTTAAGCACTTTATTTTTAAAATCCCAGGGACTGAAGTGCTCAAAGAAAACGTGTGCATTTTTTTTAAAGCATGTTATCAACTTGAACAGTGTGCCTAAACTTGCCTATTTCTAAAAAGAGTGATTTGAAGCTGAGAAAAACTGCAAGAACGGAACATTAAGTATTACATTTAGACGGGGACTACTAGAAAGGTGACATTTCTGCTTCACCTGTCCCCCAGTGGGAACAATGGATTTCTAGCCTCCTAACTAATGTCACCATGAACATAAAATTGTTATGCCACACTGATTGAAAAATCACTGCCCCACAGTCTATGTTCACTACATTTGTGGTTGCATTCTCCTATCACTATTCCTGAAGCGCCTTCAGCTGTATGTTGCTGTTTAACTTATAGCTGCTATTGTTGGGAAACTACAATGAAAAACAAAATCTTATTTCAATACAGAAGATCCTCCCCACAAAGATAGTAGAGAAAAAAAAGTTTTATTATTGAATAAGCTTTCATAGGCCATCTGCTAGGAGGTTCAAGGATAAAAAGAAATCTCACCCTTTATACAGCCTAGCAGAAACAGCCATTGCATGTTCCCAAGATAAACCACACCCAGTTCTCAAGGAAAAGAACTTGACAGCATCAACAGTTGCACATAGTTTACTCTAACTTTATCTGGTAATTGAAGTGACCACCTGTGTTGGCTGATTGGCTTTCTCTGGAGGGAAAACAAATTTCTTACATTTTTATGACAGAGGTAGCTCTTTCTTCCTTTTTTTTTTTTTAAGATTTATTTGAGAGAGAGAGAGAGAGCATGAGAGGGGAGTGCGTCCGAGGGAGAAGCAGACTCTCTGCTCAGTGGGGATCCCAATGCAGAACTCCATCCTGGGACTCCAGGATCTTGACCTGAGCCAAAGGCCATCACTTAACCAACTGAGCCACCCAGATGCCCTGACAAAGATAGTTCTGTAAGTTGGAGCAGGGTGCCCACTCCTACCCTCCTACAGAAACTTGGAGATAGGGGTGCCATTTCCCTTGATATTTCCAGGTCTTTGAAGAAAGACATTATCGGGTTATAGAGCTGACAAAATGTCTATTTAATTATCAGAAAGGTTTATGTATATTTCAAAGAGAGGAGAAAAAAACTTACAGAAAACTGTAAGTGTTCTAAAGTAAATAAATGCTCTGAAAAAAGGAAGGAAAGGGGATCTCTTTCCTCATTTTCAAGAGGGAGAATTAAGCCTTTTTTTAAAAAATTTGCCCTTACTATATAATAAGAAAACACATTATAAAAATTTCCTATAGGCTTAAAATGTATGCTTAAACAAAAATTGTGTATCCCATAATTGTGGTACAATGAAATTGATGTTATTTCTCTTAAAAACGTGCTTATAAATATTTTTAAAGTATTTCTTCTCTTTTCTCCAAGAACTTACTGACATCAAAGCTTCCCCTTGAAAAAGACAGCATAATCTGGCTTTCAAGAAGGAATGCCATTTTTGGTACATGACAAGCACCTCATGACAACCACCTCAGATTGGCATCCCCTTCTTTCAGATGCCAGCTTTTCTTCAGTAACTGACCTATGAGCATGTAAGAAAGGAATGGGGTAGGTAGTACAATGAATAGTTCTTTTCTTTTTAACAATCCTTTCTTGTCTCTGGCAAAGTCTAATTTTAGCACTTGCTAGAAAAACAAAAGTCATTTTTGCTGTTGTAAATTTAATCCTTTCTTTCTTTTCCAGAGATATTCATTACTTTATTTATTTTTAAAGATCTTATTTATTTATTTGACAGAGAAAGATCACATGTAGGCAGAGAAGCAGGCAGAGGGGGGGGGGGGAAGCAGGTTTCCCACTGAGCAAGGAGCCTGATGTGGGGCTTGATCCTAGGACCCTGATCATGACCTGAGCCACCCAGACACCCCATGGGGCCATTCTTTTTAGAGTCTGCATTGTGACTAATCTATTAGCTTGTTTTGTTTTATACTATTCCTATGCCACAGTGGTATCATGATATAAAATATTAAATTGTTCATGTGAGCTTAACTAAATTTGCAGAGCAAGTAAAATATTTGTTTTAATGTAATATTTTTGGGACGCCTAGGTGCCTCATTGGGTTAAAGCCTCTGCCTTCGGTTCAGGTCATGATCTCAGGGTCCTAGAATCCAGCCCCGCACCTGGCTCTCTACTCAGCAAGGAGCCTGCTTCCCCTTCTCTCTCTGCCTACCTCTCTGGCTACCTGTAATCTCTCTCTCTGTCAAATAAATAAATAAAATCTTTAATGTAATATGCTTTATTCACAGTGTTTATCATGTGAAAATAAAGTGACTGTCAATTTTTAAAAGCATCTTTAACTGCTACAAAACTTTCATTTGAATTCCTTGAGGCAACTAAATTGGTAAAATAAAATAAAAATTGACAAATGTTACTAATCCTCTATAGATTATCCAAGGATAAATTCATTTTAATCAAGGAAGTGGCCACTTAATTGTAACATTCCTATTGTAATAAGTTAATCCAGATATCCAAAGGCCTACTTTGTTTTTTTGCTGCATGCTTTTTCTTAGTTGTATTAGAAGGTAGAAAACTTGGTAATGTAGAAAGACTCAGGAATATATTCCATGGAACTTAATAGTTTCCTGGCTCAATATTCTCACATCTATGAAATGCATTTCAACAAAAAGCCAAGCCTTTGTTTAAAAAAAGGACATATAATACCAAGTTTATCAATGGTGGATTAATCCCATATGGGATTAATGGGATTAGCCATCCCATTCATATTTATAGCTCTAAGTATATTCCGTCAAGGGAATAGTCAAAAAGAAAGAAACAGTAAACCCAATTAAAAATTTTATTGAGTGTGCATTGAATGAATAGACAATAATTACAAATAATCTTTTGAAGCCTCTGTATTCTTGATCATGAATTTTTAAAATGTGATATTTAACATTACATCCTATTAATTATTCTTTTGATTTAATAATAATTATAATTTCAATAAAGTATGTTTATCTATGATATGCTACAAGTCATCACTGCCGTATGTTCTCTGAAAGAATTCAAAATGGATTAAGGTTAATTCCTTACTGAGTAGCGTTTGAAGACTCTAATTAAAGTTCAGGGAGAACAGCTGAAATTTCTGGCATGTCATCTGCAAAAGTACATGCAGGTTATTGCTAAGTAAAGGAGTACTAATTTTTTGGATTATAATGAAGATAGGAAGCGATTGAAAACAAAGCCAGTCATGTAGAGAGGATAATCTTATCAAATATTTCTTAAACATTTCTGTTTCATTAATGCTACCATTTTCCTATTTTTCTTATTCCAATAGAAAATTAAGTTCTTAGTCATCTGTATCAATAATAGTCCAGCTAAATTTGAGAACTAATGGTTAAAATGCTTAACCTTGAACTTTAAATGATAGACCTTTTGCTTAAACCTATATGTGAAAACATTCATGTACTAGGAATATTAAGCTCATGAATATTGTGCTAATTTGACATCCATGTCTTATCTGAATGTTTTATTTTCTTATAGAATTGAAGAATTTCTGAAAAATTGAAGATAAAAATCCATCATTTTAAGAAAGGCTAAAAACTTTAAACACATGCAAACAATTTTTACCTGAATTTTAAAATATAAAAACATTTGTTGCAATATCATTGAATATTTCTGTCATGGTTAAAAGATGACTCATAGGGGTGCCTGGGTGGCTCAGTGG
>CM053603.1:98729549-98744833 GCA_028646535.1 Procyon lotor
GTCAACAATTTACTAGATCAGAGATGTTTTAAAAATAAATTATTGAAGTAAACATTTATTTGAAGGTTTTCATTGAAAAATGAATTTCGGGGGCACCTGGGTGGCTCAGTCGTTAAGCGTCTGCCTTCGGCTCAGGTCATGATTCCAGGGTCCTGGAATCTAGCCCCACATTGGACTCCCTGCTCGGCAGGAAGCCTGCTTCTCCCGCTACCATTCCCTCTGCTTGTGTTCCCTCTCTCGCTGTGTTTCTCTCTGTCAAATAAATAAAATCTTAAAAAAAAAAAAAAAAAAGAAAAATGAATTTCATTAGGGTCCTAGAGAGAAACATCCATTAAAAGACTTTAAATCCTAAAAAAAAAAAAAAAAAGACTTTAAATCCTTTTCTAATAAAAGTATTTTTCCATTGTCAGATCCTTTATTCTGCAGGGCAAAAGTAGTTTTTTCAGACTACTACTTCTCTGAGCGTGTGACTCTTCAGCTGGCTTTCAAGGCAAATATATTAATTTTATATTTCTAAATTTTTAACTTACTGTACAGTATATGTTAAGTTAATGAGATAGTCATCAAAAAATGAAGATGCTACACTTTAACAATATTTTTAAATATGCCACATTTGTTTAACGATAGTTTAAAATTGGAAGTTTTTATGCAGAACCATCCCCTTAACCAAAATTTTTCTTTATTTTCTCAAGCTACCTTTTGTTAGCTGAGAAAATTCCAACTTTTGTGGTAGATACTGGATTTGAGATGATGATTCCACTGTATTAATAGTTGATCTTCCTATTATCTTACAAATCTTGGATCATAAAATATTCTTACTTTCCCAGTTCTGAATACTCATTTAACATGGTTTGTAAAATATTATTTGAAATGTTTAAGACCTAGGTAAAGCACAGGAATATAGTAGAGCAAAAATGAGTTAGACATAGAAACTTGCTTATTGACTTGAGGTTTTTGTGAAGGTTTCCAATGTGACCTTCTCTGTAAATGTAAAAGTGACTCTCACAAATCTGGAAGAGTTTTTACCTCAAGGGAAATATTGTCAAAGAATACCATGTGCAAAATTTAGTATGATTTTTAAAAATACTTTAAAGTTTCAAAGTGACAGATTTTATTTCAAGGATTGATCCATTTTTTTTGTCTACTATCCTTCAATCTGGTGTATTCTGTTTTTCAGCACTGTGCAAATATATCACATGTCAGATTTTATCTTTTGGTTAAAGGAAAATTCTGAACATTTGTTTTAATTGTGAAGAATATTTTAATTATGAAAGTTTTATTTAAAAATACACAACTCTTATATTTGCTTCTTTTTTAAAGAAAAATAACCATTTCTTAGTTATGATTCTTAATATATATGTTTCCTACTCCCCTAACTTCGTTTTCTAAAGAAGTTGAGAATATAAGAAACTAAAGGTCCACTGACACTAAAGCCAATAAAATCAATGTTGAGGGCACGTGGGTGGTTCAGCTGGTAAAGTGTCCACTGTTGATTTTCGCTCAGGTCATGATCTCAGGGTCCTAAGATTGAGCCCCATGTAGAGCTCACTGCTGGGCCTGCTTAAGAGTCTCTCTCCCCCTCCCTCTCCCCCTCCCCATCTCTCTAAATAAATAAATAAATAAATAAAATTAATGTGAAGCTATAATTCCATCTTTTTAAAAAATTTACTATGACTTAATTCCATTCTTAATGGGATTATTCAATAATTCCATTATGAAGTTTAACCTTTGAAAACAATGCTTTTGAAATAATAGTAATAGTCATAATCTCGTGTGTGTTTTTTTTAAGGTATAATTCTTCCATCTGACAATAGCTGATGTTTTTAAGTTTTTCGATATTGCAAACACATTCATGGGAGTTATGAATATAAAAGTGAGGAATGTTTTCAGCAGATGGTTGATACAACCCTTTATCCTTATTTAAAGTAACGTCTCTTTCATAATTCCACTCTGCACCTGTTGAGAATATGATTATTCAAGTCCTTGTTTTGCTTGTAAGACAAAACACTGGGCACTGAAGTGCGATGCATTGAAATTCCAAAATTTAAAACCCTTTTAAATTAAAAAATAAAAGTATTTAGAATGACTTTGTCATAAGTTTATGTGTTAGAGATTATGGATAATATTTCTGTGAAAGATCAAAGATATTAAAAAATGAGGAATAGATGTGGGAAGTAAGTTTATACTCACCGGGTGTTCAATGCACTCCTAGGTCCCGGATGCAACAGTTAGTATCATTTTCATCACTTAAAAGCACATAACAAACAAACAAAAGACCAAAACAACAGAACACATTTTGCACTCGACTCAGGGATTAAAACCTGAGTTAATTTAGTGTGGAATTGAAGTTGTAACTTTCAAAATATTTAGAGGAACAACAAAAAATAAATTCTGACTTGAAAAAAACAAGTCTAATATCATCATCCCTAATGCAGTGAGCTAATTATTATCCAGATAAATTATATTGGGCTCTTACAACATTTGTAAATGTTGAATAAACCTGTTGTTTTAGATAAAAAAAAGAAATGAAAACAGAAGATTCAATCTTGGCTCAAACATAAAGTAGTTTTGTGACCTTGGTCAAGTCAGAGGACATCTCTAGTCTCACTGTTCTCCTAAAGAAAGTGTCAATAATAATTCCACTTTTTTGTGATGTATATAAATGTACCTACCAAACCAGGAGCTCTTGGGAGGCTTAATGTTCTGCCAGTGTCATTTGCTTCCAATAATGATTATAAGCACTTCTCTATATACTGCATATTGTATATACACTAATCTCATGGTATAGATTTTATCAGTATCATGATGAGTAGACTGAGAGTGGAATGATTGACATTTGGACCAAATAAGTCTGGTGTTCGGAGCCGTTCTATGCACCATAGGATGTTCAGTACCATCCTCGGCCTTTGCCCACTAGATACAGGATGCATCCCTTTGCCCCCACCACCCTAGTTATGACAACCAAAAATGTCTCCGGACATTGCTAAACATCATGCAGCTGGTAAAATTGCCTCCAGTTGAGACCACCAAAGTAAATTGCAATTAAAAAGTGTGCCAGAGCTCTGCTGGATTTCAATGGCATAATATATTAATATTCTGAGGCACCTGGATGGCTCAGTTAGTTAAGCATCTGCCTTCTGCTCAGGTCATGATCTCAGGGTCCTCGGATAAAGGCCTGCATCTGGCTCTCCTGTCAGCAGCAAGTCTGCTTCTTTCTCTCGGTTCTGTGACCTCTCTCTCTCAAATAAATAAAATCTTTTGAAAAAAAAATAACATTTATATTCTAACATATTGTTTGTTTAATTTCAATAAAACACAATAAGAACAAGCTTAACGGTGCTTTTCTTCAGATGAGATGAAAATTAGATCAAGTAAGAGTTATCAGGACACAAAATTGAAACAAAGTTTGAAAGCGGGCAAAAGAAAACTAGGATTTATAAAGGTGAATCAGGGTACATTTACATTTGTTCAAACAACAATACATGTTACCCCAACCAACATTTATCTTAAAGAAGTTAAATCAGCCCTATAAGGTAATGTTTGATAAAATGGACCAGAAGTTCAGGGAAAAAGTACAGAAGTCACTTTATAGACCTGAGTAATTTTCTATTACTGAGGTCCCAAAACTTTCCTGGGCGTAAGAATTGCCTGCAAATCATTTTATATACATAGACTCTCAGGTGCCAGGGATTTAGATTTCATGGATCTGAGGTGGGACGGAGATGTGCATCTTACCAGTATCCTCCAAAGTTTTGATGCAACTGATCCACCACATTTTGCAAAACTTTGGAATTTCATATGAAACAAGTCCTGAGCCTGGAATTATTACCACCCCCAGATCTGAAGCTTAACCTCTATTTCTCAATATCAAAATGGAGCAAGTATAGGGTTTTGGTCACTATAACCTTTTTTTCTTTTTACGAAGTATAATTGACATTCAGTTTTGTTTTGTTTTGTTTTTTTAAGATTTTTTTTATTTGACAGAGAGAGAGAGAGAGATCACAAGTAGGCAGAGGCTTTTACCCACTGAGCCACCCAGGTGCCCCTTGACATACAGTTTTATGTTTTGGGTGTACTACATGGTGATTTGACATCTATTTACATTACAAGCTCTTAGAAAAGGTGTGCGAATCTTTTTTTGTGCTTGCTTTTGTGAATGCTGTGATTCCATACACTTGATTACACTTGTAGAAGAAAAATTGCTTTTCAATGGAAAATTAATTATGTATTTGCTATAGCATACAAGGTGGACTATTGAATTCTGTAATTTATCTTGGCAATTCTATCCCATCTGATATGAAGTGAGTCCACTTCCCTTCCCAATCTTAACTTTTCTGTGGAAAATCATTTTTGTATCCATTTGAAAGTCATCCAAAATTTCTTTATTTTATGTAAATATGTGCTGTTTTGACTTTTCTTTTGCACTCATTATAACATCTGCCTGGTTCCTTCATGGCATGTGAGGAAAAGAAATTCCTTACCATGCATTCATTTTTATATCTATATAAGAATCATGACTTTATTTTTTTCTGACAATTATCTTTTCACATTTTTTAAACTTTTGCTTCGCTATTTTGTGATACCATGAATTGAAGTTATTTTATTTCAATATTTGGGACTTTTTCAGATACAAAAGGTGGTTTACAAAAAAGCATAGATCTAGATGAAAGAATCCTATTATTGTCTGTGTTTATTCAATCATAATCTTTAATTTTCAATTTGACCCATAAATTATTTAACAATTTTTACTGAATTTCAGCTAGTAAAGTTTAGTTCCACGGCTTTGAATTAGTCAGTTTCACGAACTAAATAGAAAGTTAGCATTTTTGTATTTTTTAAAAAATAAAAATCAACTGAAATTTTTATTTTGTAAGAACTTTACATAAGAATTAGAGACTTTCGGGGCACCTAGGTGGCTCAGTGGGTTAAAGCCTCTGCCTTTGGCTCAGGTCATGATCTCAGGGTCCTGGGATCGAGCCCTGCATCGGGCTCTCTGCTCAACAGGGAGCCTGTTTCTCCCTCTCTCTCTGCCTGCCTCTCTGTCTACTTGTGATCTCTCAAATAAATAAATAAAATCTTAAAAAAAAACTATTAAAAAAAAGAATTAGAGACTTTCATTTAATAGTTTTTTAAAACCATTTTTTAAAGATTTATTTATTTTAGAGAGAGAGTGTGTGAGCAGGTGGGAGGGGTATGGGAGGGAGAGAAAGAGAAACACAGGTATCCTGCTGAGTGGAGAGCCCAGATGCAAGGCTGGATCTCAGGACACCAAATACATGAGCCTGAGGTCATGACCTGAGCTGAAAATTAAGAGCTGGTCACAACATACTGAGCCATCCAGGTGCACCAGTTTTTTAAAACTAAATTGTATAAGTTTTATAGATGACCTTTTTTTTAGTATTAAAATCAGGTTATTATGGAAACATTTCCAAATATCTGTTTTCATAAAATTTACCAATGAAATGATCTAATTACTACTTCCACTTCAGATAATGGTAGAAAAGTAATTTGGACCTGTCCTCTTGCTGATTACAACCGGCAATGTTGGAATAAAATTCTGCATGAAAGCTTCAAAAAGTTAAATCGAAGAGGTGCTTTGTAGTCTGTAGGAAGGGTAAAGATTGACAGAAAGTTTAACTACAAAGCTAATAGTGAGGGTAGAAAAAAAGAAAGAAAAAGAGAGAAAGAGAAAGAAAGAAATAGAAAGGGAAAGAAAAAATATACAATTATAATCCAAAATCTTAGATCCAAAATCTAAGAGAAGGAAAGTAAAACAAGGCTTCAGTACCAAAGGGAGGTTCATAGAACAGTGAAAGTAAAAAGAATAGAATTGATGGTATCAGGTAGAAAACAGATTCATATTTTCCTAAGAATTTGACTTATGTAGAGGCGCCTGGCTGGCTCACTGGTTAAGTAAGCATCTGCTTCTGGCTCAGGTCATGATCCCAGGGTCCTGAAATCGAGTCCTGCACTGGGCTCCCTGCTCTTCCTTCTCCAACTCCCTCTGTTTGTGTTCCCTCTCTCGCTATGTCTATCTCTGTCTTATTTGATAGAGATAAATCAAAGATAAATAAAATCTTCAAAAAAAAAAAAAAGAAAAAAGGATTGATTCATGTAATGAATGAATGGAGGCAATTATCTAAAACAGTGACTCTTAAAGAGATTTTTAGTTAGTTCCAGAGGTGATAACTAGGTCATGTATATAACCTGGCTAGGGCTCAGATTTCTTTTTTTCTCCTTGCTTGCTTGCTCTTTCTCTCACTTTCTCGTTTTCTTTTTTCTTTCTTCTTTCTTTCTTGCTCTTTCTCTTTCTCTTTTTCTTTTTCCTTTTTTTCTCTTTCCTTTTCTTTCTCTTTCTCCCTCTTTCCTTTTCTTTCTTTTTCCTTCCTTCCTTCCTTCCTTCCTTCCTTCCTTCCTTCCTTCCTTCCTTCCTTCCTTCCTTCCTTCCTTCCTTCCCTTTTTCTTTTAATGAATGAAAACATAATAAAAGTTGTATTTTATATTGTGCAATTCCTTTAATCCATTTTGACTCTCTGCCTACTTCTGAGCTACTGCTCCATCCCTCCATCCCATAATCATTGTTAGAAAGATGTTCTGAGAGACAGAACATCTGTTTGTCTCTCAGCTGGCAGCGCTATAATCCTGATAACATTGTTTTTCTCTCTTTTCCTTCCTAAAAAGCCAACATATAAACAAGTGGACTTACATAGTTTATCTCATGAAAATAGTATAAAAGAACTATGGAACAGTGAGGAAGAAGAATGTGTCACCTTGCTTACTGTGTAAGTATAGTTTTTATTAATAAAAACCCACAATAGGAGCTACAAACTATTTTATTTATTTGTCTTTCTCTTTAATAATCTGTCAAAAACAAATTTCCTGATGGTTGCCACTGAATATCCATTTGGAAACCATCATTGTAAATTCGCAATAAATGCACTCACATGCCCAAGTTGGAGAAAAGGTGTCTCTTTTTGAATATAACTCTTAAAGCTTCGAAAGTATTTGTTACTGTATCCAATTACCTATAGAACTGAAAAAAAAACAAAACAAAACAAAAAAACCCTTAGCCTTATCTAAAATTACTGCTAAGATTGGAGAGAAATTCCTTGGTAAAAAAAAAGTTTCCACAGTAACTAAAACGTAATTACTGCTTGGTTCTCACAATATTCTGCTTATTCATTTAAACATAAATATTTAAGAATTATGCATAGATAGAACTGTTACTAAGAGAACAAATGTTTATAATTTATGAGAAACAAAAGTTATGGAATTATATTTTTATCGTCATTCTTTTTTTTTTTTAAAGATTTTTATTTATTTATTTGACAGAGAGAGATTACAAGCAGGCAGAGAGAGAGGAGGAAGCAGGCTCCCAGCATAGCAGAGAGCCCGATGCGGGGCTCGATCCCAGGACCCTGAGATCATGACCTGAGCCGAAGGCAGAGGCTTTAACCCACTGAGCCATCCAGGCGCCCCTTTATCGTCATTCTTAACTGTTATTTTTGTCAGCTTAATATTCATCAGTTCTTAGTATTCTCATCTCTGTTATTAAAGGAACAGCAACATGAAGAAATTGTTTATTTTTATATTCCCATAAAAGACTATCTTTTTTGCATGTTGAAACCAAGTAATTAATTAAATTATATGTTGACTAATTTTGACTGAGAAATATTTAAATAATAAATATAACTTGTCAGAGTAAAAAAAATTGAGGGATTAGGAATCTGATAGCGTAGGTTTTATGATGAGCTTAGATCATATAATTGTGGCCTCATAGGCAAGCCATTTGGTAATTTTTCACAAATTAAATTTTATTTTATTTTTCTATCTAATTCTTGATTTCAGCTAACTGAAAAAAGTGAAATGTATCTTATTACTAAAGGCCTTTTTGAGGGACAAGCTTAACCCAAGGCTGTAAGTTTTTTTGTTGACCCCAAATGTTAGTTACCAGGATTAGGGCTCATTACTGATTTGATCACAAGAACTTTCAACTGTCTACTTCATTATTTTCATTGTATCAGTGAAATATAATATTAAAAAGAATGTAATATTTTAATGTGAAACTTTGTTTTGAAGACAATTTTACTACACTGTTGCATTTTTTTAATATGGAAAAAAATGCGTTTTGGGGGGAAGACTGTAGATGTTAATGATACAGTTAGAAGTAAAAGAAAAGACCAGGAGACCAAATTTTGGACAATTTGCAAGTGAACTATCCTGCATTACAGGTCCACATAAGGAAGTTTTCAATAATCTATTTAAAATATCAAAAGTTGAACTAAATAAGTAGAGATTTTAGACTATTAGGAACTAGAGGACTTAGTATATAAAGACATACCTAAAGAATAACTACTAGGAGAAACTTAACAATATGAATATATGATTTTGAATTTCATTAGAAGATTATTAATATTTGACATATAGGGCATTCAAAGATTATGAAAATTCCAAAAGACAATAGAAATTTTGTTTATATTTTTTAAGAGAAGGAAAATGACATTTCCTAAGAAATAATTCTAAAAACCCAGAAATTCCTTTATTTTGAAAGATTAGTTTCATGTATTAAGGAAAAAAAATCTCATGAAAAATCTTTAATATACATATATATTCTGACATATATATATGTTTTAAACTGAATCTATATATCCTCTGAAACCTTCTCTAGTTACTTAGGTATAGATTTAGCATCTGGAGAAAATTAAATCTGAAAATCAAATTGCAGGTTTGAATTTTGACAAAAGAAATTAAGTATGAGGTATGTATGTACCGTGAAAAATTAAATAGCTTTAGGGTGTGGGCATAATTTGTCATGAGTAGTTGAAAAGACTGCTCAATTTCTATATTCGTGGATAAAAGTTTATGATCTCTGGGGCGCCTGGGTGGCTCAGTGGGTTAAAGCCTCTGCCTTCGGCTCAGGTCATGATCTCAGGGTCCTGGGATCGAGCCCCGCATCAGGCTCTCTGCTCAGCAGGGAGCCTGCTTCCCCCTCTCTCTCTGCCTGCCTCTCTGCCTACTTGTGATCTCTCTCTGTCAAATAAATAAATAAAATCTTAAAAATAAAAGTTTATGATCTTATTCAATTAAAGGCTCATAGCACCATAATATTACAGAAGCAGCTATGTATTAAATGCTTATACTATGCTACCTACACAGAAATCCAAATCTCTATATCTATTATCTACATATCCATATCCATCTCTGTATCTCTATATTAACCTCTTAATTTTTAGTTAACCTATAGGAAGCAGATGTTGTCATAGATTAGGAAATGGATGTTGAGTAAGCTAGGACCTCCTTTGAAGACCATACAGTATGTAAAAAAGACAGAAGCATAATTTCAGTCCTGGATCTGTTCGTTTTGGAAACCCTTCATCCATATTTATTGCATGTCCTCCATGTCCCGAGTGTTTCATGCCCATTCTAAACCTACCTAGCTTTCATGCCTATTCTCTACCTAGTATTCTGAACACTTCAGTTAAAATGGGCTGTCCAATTCACTTCTTCATTTGTTCCAGTGAGGGCACTCCCAGCTACCGTGATAAGGACATCTCACCATGGCAGCTTCTGGCTGAGGCCCATTCCTCCTGATTCCCAGTGTGGCAACCTTTTTACCACACCATAAACCGATAAGGCAAGGCTTAGTGTGTTTTTAACATTCTGTTAATTCACTGAGTATATAATTTAGGCTTCCAAACAGGTACCTTTATTCTTTCAAGCCTCTAGGACACCCCTGTGCTGCCTCTATAATGTGGGGGAGAAATAAAGTTTTTATCTTAGCACAGCTGTCTTCACAAAGGATACGAATCACTGCTGTCAAATTGTCCTTGTGGCAGCACTCATGGATTGTTAAGACAGTCGAAATAAAGAGATCACCCATGCTGTGCTCAGTTAATTTTGCATGTATAGACACGATGTCTTATAGAACCCAGTGATTAGTTTACACCTGGTTTAATTAAAGGACAACACGTGTAAGAGCAGAGTCCCTACTTGATTCACATTAAAAAAAGAAGACATACAGCTAGTTAAAACATTCCAATATTGCCTAAAATCTCAGTATTACCTCTTGCAAATAGGAAAAGGGAAGGAAAACAGCGAGCAAAACACTGCAGATAAAGGATTTACCACCAGTGGAAAACCTCGTAGTAAGAAATGTTTACATTTATGTTTATCTGATCCTAACAATTAGCCTGAAATTCTTTGATATAGTAAGGAATATTAGTTATTAGAATCTGTTAAGAAAAAAAGCAGTTTTGAAAACACTCACCAGAAAAGTAATTTGTTTTTATTTCTATATTAAACTCCTTCCCTAATTCTTATACTTTTGCTATTGTAACATTCATGGGGAGCAGAATCAGCCATGAAGTTAAAATGAAGATAGGACTTAAAAAAGACCAATGTAGGAGGTGCAATTTTATGTCAGAACGTTTAAATTTTCTTTTATCATTAAATATTGCTGATTTTTCTACTTAACTCTTAAGAACAAGTTTGATTCACCATGCTATAAAATTTCAAAGTAGGAGAAACAGAACCACTTGAGGAACGAGAAACCACCAATCTTCACAGTATAGGTCAAATTCTAACCTAAAGCAAAATATTCTCATAGTTTTTACTATGTGCAGAAAACATGACTAATTCTCAGTAAGAAAATACAGATATAGGCCTAGCACTTTAAATGTTTTGCAAGCGATTTTAAAAAATAAGATAAAATGTGGTAGTTTCTATTTTAATAAATCAAAGTGCACATAAAAAATAATAATGAGGGGCGCCTGGGTGGCTCAGTCAGTTAAGCTGTTGCCTTTGGCTCAGGTCATGATCTTAGGGTCCTGGGATTGAGTCCTGTATCAGGCTCCTTGCTCGGTGGGGAGCCTGCCTCTCCCTCTGCCTGCTCTACCTCTGCTTGTATTCCCTCTCTCTCTGGCTCTATCTCTCTCTCCCTGACAAATAAATAAATAAAATCTTTTAAAAAAAATGGGATATGTATATATAATGTAACAAAAATGTAATGACCTGATCTGCAAAAAGCATTTCAATTTTATGACAATAGAGTTTACAACGTAAATGAATGTAATAGAGGAATCCTTTACAAACATGTCAATATTGGAACTGGATAGCATTTATTCTTATAATGAATCTTTAATTGTCGGTGGAAAGATAAATTATATTTGTTTTAGCATGTTTATATAATAATATTTGTCCCGGGGCGCCTGGGTGGCTCACTGGGTTAAAGCCTCTGCCTCCAGCTCAGGTCATGATCTTAGGGTCCTGGGATCAAGCCCCACACCTGGCTCTCTGCTCAGCGGGGAACCTGCTTCCCCCTCTCTCTCTGCCTGCCTCTCTGCCTACTTGTGATCTCTCCCCTCTCTGTCAAATGAATAAATAAAATCTTTAAAAAAAATAACATTTGTACCTATTTTTCTGTCATGATTATAGATTTACTTAATTTTATTTCTTAAAAAAGTAATATTTAATATTTATTCTCCTAGAGTTTTGTGGGTTTGGGTAGGTATACTACTTTACTGGGATTTCCATAGCAAAATACCAGACTGGGTATCTTAAATAACAGGAATTTATTTTCTCTAAATTCTGAGGCTAGAAGTTCAAGATCAATAACTGGCAAAGTTAATTTCTTCAAAGACATCTCTTCCTGGCTTGTAGATGGTCACCTTCTTGCTATGTCCTTATGGGACCTTTTCCTGTGTTCACTCATCCCTGGGGTCTCTTTCTCTTCTTATAAGGACATCAATCATATGGGATTAGGGCCCCACCCTTATAACATTCCACTTTAATTACTTCTTTAGAAGCCATACCTCCAAATAGATTCACATTTGGGGCTAAGGCTTTGACATATTAATTGTGGGGAGTGCACAATTCAGTCTATAACACCAAGAAAGGGAGAAACAATTACATTTTCAAATGCTGGTGAGTACATGTGCAGTAAAGAATTATGCTTGCTCAGAGAGAAGTTTGATCAAATCAAGATCAAAGGTGCTTGATCAAATCCTGGGAAGTGACTTCTAAGCCCTTTCATGTCTTGTATATTAAGAGTTTCTTTGTTTACAAGGGGACCTTGGGATGCAAATAATCTATGCTAGTAATGTGATCTATGGTGGGGCCCTTTGGCCATGTGGTATCAACCCTGGATACCTCTGGAGGGGCTAGACCTAAGATACAAAGGAGTTTAGCCAAATTTGGGATTAAGAACACAGTCCTGGAGACTGCCAAATCTATCCAAGAATTCTGACATAAACTATATATTTGTGACTTTCCCAAAAACACCTTCAGGTTTAATAATTTGCTAGACATACAGAATTCACTGAAAGTTCTTATACTCATGGTCAAATTTATTACAGGGAAAAGATGCAGATTAGAACCAATCAAAGGAAAGGACACAAACAGAGCAGTGGACATATGTGATCTGAAGTATGTCTTTTTCCTGTCATTATTTTGAAGGTAGGGAAGATACTGAGAACTATCCCTATACAATATTGTTTTGGGTTTGCCGGAGGTCAAAGAAACTAAATTCCACTAACTATTTTTTTTGCATGATGATGATACAGAAGATAAAATAATTCAGAAGATCCTAAATCACTTTGCTAACTTATATCTCCCTTTCGGAGAGATATATGAGAAGAAAATCAATCTGATGAACCTCCTAAGGTGAGACATTTAGTCCTGGCAAACCACATATGCTACTTGATTTGGTCACTGGCCAGTGCAATTTAATGACAATACACATTTGTTACTATTCTTTAGTGCCAACAAGAACATTCGAGTCAGAGATATTGGGATTTTTTCTGTAGAGATAGCTAACATTTCCTAAGTTATAACCACTGGGGAGAGAGCAAATCTAAGCCTAACTCATAAAATGTGGTGGATATGAAGGCACAGAAGATGTTAATTTAACTTCAATACCTATGTGTATCTATAAATGTACATAAGGTGTTCATATAAGTGTTTGTATATAAACATATATGGATAAGCATATAGCTATCCTTGTATACACATGCCTTTTAAGCATTTTTAATGTGTATTAACTCATTTGTTCCCACAATAATCCTATGAGTTAAGCTCTATCATTAAACTTCTTTCGTGGGTAAGGAAATGTAAGCATAGAGGTTAGGTAATTTCTTTCATTATTTTATGAATAAATAGCTTATAAATAGTAAATTGTGATTCAATTCAAATCTTGCCAGCTTGGACCCAGAGTATGAAGTCACCATACTCTGGTGACTTTCAGATAAATAGATAGGTAATTAGGTAGATAGGTAGGTAGGTAGATAATAGATAGATAGATAGATGAAATTTTGTCCAGAATCAATGTAGATCAGTTCAGTATTTAAGAGCAGTAACATGAGAATTGAAATCTTGGCTACCACATTTCGTTCCTGTGTGTTTTAGAAGTTATAATAACCACATTGTGTCATTTCTTCAGTAATAAATTAGTGTTGTCATAGTAATTACTTCAGGGTGGGGTATAATGATTAGATGAGCAAATGCATGTCAAGCACTTAGAAATTTTTCTTACAGCATAGTAAACACTTGAGTGGTATTATACTTACAGTTTTATAGTTCAAGTTCACAAACAAATCTTGGGCAATTCTTAGACAAGAATCCAGTATCGGAATTGCGCCATATACATGTATTCAGGTTTTATAAAACAGGAAAGATTCAAATTAGAATATTTGCGAGGACTTCTCTGATAACATTTGACTACTTGAACTTGAAATATGGGCATGCATATCAGGAAGGTGTCCAATGCTTGTATTATTTCTGTAGTGTGCAGATTGCAAATTCTGAGAAAATTTCAGAGTCACCTGGCTCCAACAGCAAACAAGCATTTCTCTGAATTCAGATATAATGAGCTTTCAGTTCAGTTTTTTACAGTAAATACTGCGAGCTCTACATAAAATTTGAATTCTTAAGTTTGCACAATTTGGCAAAAATATGCAACAAAAATTCAATTCACACAAACAAATGTGGCCCCTGAAATAAGTGACCTTGACATAACCCTATGTTCTTCTTTCCCACTGGAAGTTTTGTTTTGTTGACTGGATAGCAGATTTGACAGAGCAATTGAGGACCCTGCATCGTTCTGGTGTGTCTTCTGTGATGAAACCTTATCCTAAGATAAAAAGAAGCCAGAATTTTAGACTTTTGCCTAGTAATCTTTGTCAAGTGAAAGAATTTCTAAGTTCATTGTGTATACAATGTTCTTTTGTTTTTTAAAAATGTAAAGTGATTTGAACCTTGTAGAATGTGAGGTATTTGTAGATCTCAAAAATGTGTTTGTAATAGTAAAATAGTAAACTAGGATAAATTAGGACCTGTCAGTTCATCACTCTAATGAGAAAGGAGACATTTTCTGAGTGGGCTCATTCTGGAAGATGCTCTACTGGTCAAGAAAGTCGGTAATTTTATTAAGTTAGAAGAATACACTTTGGAAGGATACAGCAATTTAGAGAGAGAGAGAAGCACAACAGAGTGACAAGGAATAGACAATGGCATCAACATTTTCCAGAGCATAACAGATCACAAAAATTATCATGGGGAGACAAATAATAAAGTATCTGCTTATAAAACCTGAACTATTAAGAGCTAAAACATGAAACTTTATTCTTTCCGTTTGAAATTTTAAATACCGTTTCAAGGAGGATAGCATTCCACGGAGAGCCAATATATGGCCCAAGAAATATATGGAATATACAAATGGATAGAATAAAAATGTTCCTTGTGGCTTCTCATGATCGAGAGTATTTCAAAATTTTTTACAGGTGAAGGATTGCCAGTTAGAAGTCATGTTGAGGCTGTGAGGTGTGTTAATGTGACTGAAATGTTCGATACTGAGCCATTGTACTTTTCAAAATGGCTTGGTTTTCCCTTAATTAATAAATAGAGCAAAACCAAGAAAAGTTTTAATACTTTGCAGAGAAACTAAATAACACTTTTGTTCAAAAATGTTCCACCTTCTGTGATATTTGCAGACTTCAAGGATTCTGTCAGTTGCTGTTATTTAATAATGTGAAACAGACTCACTCCACTGACTCGATTTGTCCTTTGCTGTCCTTATAGAACTCTGCACTCTGCCTGCCTGCCTTGCTTTTGCACACCCGATAAGAGATTGCCTAGGAATGCTGCTGCCACCTGTCATTGATGGGAATTTAACCCCAAACAGAGGATTGCTGGAAATGCAACTCCACCGCCAAACATGTGGCTGTATTCTAAGAGGTGGCGTAATATGATTGAAAGTGCGTGGGACTCGAAGCAGGATCTCTCCGTCTGTG
>CM053603.1:98745333-98781548 GCA_028646535.1 Procyon lotor
GATTCACAGACATGTACCCTGGGGCAAATAATACATTATATGTTAATAAAAATTAATTAAAAAAAAAAAAAAAGAACTTTATATACAACTCAGTAGTGAGAATCCAAATGGTCAAATTTTTCACATGGGACAAAGATGTACAAAGTAACTTCACAGAAGAGGTATGACCATAAGCTCTTGGAAATATGCTTAGAATCTTTAGTGTTCAAGGCAAAGCAAAATGTAACTATGAGATAATATACACAGCCATTCCAAGATTAAAATTAAAATGATGAACAATATCATATTTGAGAGAATTGGAGCAATAGGATTCATTGCTGATGGAAGTGTAAATGACATAGTCATTTTGGAAAATAGTCCCACAGTTCCCCGTACACTTACCATATAAACCAGAATTCCACCTCAAGGTAAATGCCCAAGAGAAATTTGAAAACACTGCATAATTCTAAAGTATATTTGACATGAAAATATTCAAGACTACAAGACTACTAAATAAAAATACACATTTGAATCAAAATACTTTCTTTTAAAATTATTCTTTGGGTAATAATCAAAGAACTAAAACCAAAACAAAATATACAAAACAAAAATTTGATGATTAAAATATATTGAAATATTTCTCTCATAGTGATCCCTTTGGTTTTAGCCAGTATGCCCAACCAGGCATGCCTGAATTCTGTTTATTAATATTAAAAATATAGTACCTAACAATTAAGTTGATCGATCTTTTAAAAATCTTTAGGTAAAAAAAAAAAAATCTTTAGGTAATGTCTAAATCACTCTTTGTTTCTGTCTCTCTGTCTCTGTCTCCATCTCTCTCTGCCTCTCTCACTATAAATATACTTAAAAATTTTTTTAAATAAATTCTATTTAGTTAACATATAGTATATTATTAGTTTCAGGGATAGAATTTAGTGATTCATCAGTTGCATATTACACCCAGTGCTCATTATTACATCAAGTGCCCTCCTTAATGCCTTTCATCCAGTTACCCCATCCCTGCACCCACCTCCCTTCCAGCAACCCTCAGTTTGTTCCTTATAGTTAAGAGTCCCTACGGTTTATCTCCATTTCTGTTTTTATCTATTTTATTTTTCCTTCCCTTCTCCTATGTTGATCTGCTTTGTTTCTTAAGTTGCCCAAATGAGTGAAATCACATGGTATTTTTCTTTCTCTGACTAACTTATTTTGCTTAGCATAATATCCTCTAGTTCCGTTCATGTCATTGCATACACCAAGATTTCATTATTTTTGATGGCTGAGTAATATTCCATTGTATACGTATGCCACACCTTCTTTATCCATTCATCTAGCGATGGAGGGGCTCTTTCCATGTTTTGGCTTTTGTGAACATTGCTGCTATAAACATTGGGGTGCATGTGTTGCTTTGAATCACTATTTTTGTATCCTTTGGGTAAATACCTAGTACTGAAATTGCTGGGTCATAGGGTAGTTCTATTTTTAGCTTTTTGAGAAAACTCCCTACTATTTACCAGAGTGGCTGCACCAGTTTGCATCCCCACAAAGAGTGTAAGAGGGTTCCTCTTTCTCCACATCTTCACCAACATCTGTTGTTTCCTGAGTTGTTAATTTGTTAATTTTATTCTGACTGGCATGAATCTTCAACAAAGCAGGAAAGAATATCCAATAGAAAAAAGACAGTCTCTTCAACAAATGATGTTGGGAAAATTAGATAACCACATGCAAAAGAATAAAATTGGACAACTTTCTTATGCCATACACAAAAAATTTCAAAATGAATGAAAAACCTAAATGTGACACAGGAATCCATCAAAATCCGAGAGAACACAGGGAGCAATCTCTTTGACCTCGGCCTCAGCAACTTCTTGCTAGACATGTCTCCAGAGGCAAGGGAAACAAAAGCAAAAGTGAATTATTGTAATTTCATCGGGATAAAAAGCTTTTGCACAGTAAAGAAAATAATCAGTAAAACTAAAAAGCAGACTACAGAATGGGAGGAGATATTTGCAAATGTTTTTCAGATAAAGGGCTAGTATCTAAAATCTATAAAGAACTTATCAAACTCAATACCCAAAAAACAAAAAATCTAGTCTAGAAATGAGCAGAAGCCATGAACAGACATTTCTCCAAAGAAGACATACAAATGGCTAACAGTCACATGAAAACATGCTCAACATCACTCAGCATCAGGGAAATCCAAATATATATGCTTTTTAAATTTATATGTATTTATCTTTAACTGTGTAACTATTACTTTAGATTCATTAGTAAAGTCAGGGAAACCTAAGGGGAAATCATATAAATAAAAAAAGTTTTTTTGGGGTTAATGAGACCAATGTCAAGCTAATGCCATGTAGGCTAATATCTTTAGGAGAGATTCATGGAGTAGATAACAAATATACATGAGTTATTTTAAAGATTATTTGTCATGATAAACTTAGGCAGTTATTTAATCTACTATCTACTGACTATGTTAGTAATATTAGAAATGCATGTAATAGTGTCTTAGGAAACTCCGGTGTTGTGGACCTATCCATTACAGGAGGTTCTATTTTCCTACATTTGTGCTTTACCTGTTTTCCAAGTCATTTATTTTATCCAAGCTTCATTTTCACTTTTAAAAAAGGATACTAATATTATAGCTTTAAAGGGAATTTTAATGATAAAATATATCATTTATGAAAAAATGTTTTTGAAAAAAATGTTTTTGAAATGCTCTTGAACATATACAATAGAAGTGATTAAGTCTGGAGTAGCTCACAAAGTATGTAGAGTATTTAGAATACTCTATAGAGTACTCACAAAGTGAGTATATAGTATATATACCCTATAATAGGTGATACTCTATATACTCTATAATGCTCACAAGGAACTTAGAATACAGAAGTAGATAGAGCATACTTCTGGTCTCTGACATGCTTACTTTGATTCTGAGTGCTCCCCCCTTACCTCTTCTGTGGTTTATCCTCATCTCGAGGACTGATTGAATATTTACAAAGAAAGCTTGCAGCATAAGCCCTTCTTTCTAGTAGAAATGTAGATCAAGATCTTTAGTTTCAAGATCCAGAGTCCCAAATGTGTTCATCTGAATTCTGCCTGACTCCCCAAATTTTGGATAAACTCTCAGCCCCACCATAGTACCTACATGCCTTGCACTTTCTCAAATCTTAGGACTAGAGGTGTGTCCTGTTCCTTATCTCCAGTGTATCTAATACATATGTTAGCAGCCCAACCCCCTTAAAAATGATACCCTAAAGTTCAGTCTTTCTGGTAAAGTAGGAATATTCTCTTTAATTTTTACAAGTTTCTTCCTATGGCCTATGGAATGATCCACATATGTCTACTGTAAGTACTGAAATCTTATATTTATAGACTTATACCCCTAATAAAGATACAGAACCTTTTTATCCCACCAGTCTCAGGACTCCTTATTTCCTGTCTACCTAATTGGATCATGATTTTGGCACTGTCTTATCCAATTCTGTGTAACTACATAACTGCGATAAGGCACTGTTAAATAACAGTATTGAATACTGTTCTAGGAACTGGATAAGTCATTCTTTCCAGGTCACCCACAGTTGGCTGACTTGTACCACAGGCTTCTCAGCCTTCTCCTCCCACAACCTGCGCTGGCAGTTGGTCTAAAGTCTAGACTGAACAGTGGCCAAGTGAGAAGGAGCATATGTATGCTTAGGGGAGAATCAAGCACCATGTTGGTATAACAGCTTTGCATTTTGTAAATTTTTGGAAGGGGTTGCAGGAATTCATTTTTTTAAATTTCTTTACTTCTGTGTCAAAAATCATTCAAAATGTGATTATTGAATCAATTTCAAGGCTCCCACAAATGGGAATATTCTATAATGTTTTGATATCTTGTTTCATCCCATATTCTATGGCTGAAATACTGGGTGAAAAGTCAAAATCAGTTTAAAATATCAGCCTAATGTCTAATAGTCTATTTGCATTTGTTAATTAAACATTAAAATCATTTACTAGTAATGTTACATAAAATTTATATATAATTTTATATGATGGCCTGAGAATAAAAACTCTTCTATATTTTTTTACTTCAATCTTTTTCAATATTCATTTTTTGGATAATTCTCAGAAAAAACAAACTAAATCCTTCATCAGACATCAAAATTTTAAGTGTGATAGAAAATACAATAAACATATCTTATCTGAACATTCTGAATTTAAAGATATCTGCTGAAATTTAACTTCTTTTTAAAGTACACTCTACACCTAACGTGGAACTTGAACTCACTACCCTGAGATCTACAGTCACACGCTCTTCTGACAGCTAGCAAGACATCCCTGAAATTCGACTTTTGATGCCAAAATAATACTTTTTTAAATCATGTATTTAAACTGATTAAATGTAGGTTTGACCAACCGACATTAATGGTGACTAGCATTTCCTTTTTCTCCTTGGATGTAAATTAAAAATCAGTATGCTCATTTGAAATAAAGAATTCTAAAGTATTAGCAGAAATTTAATATACTCCTATGCAATATATTAGAAGTCACTAAACTGTGTATGTTGTATGTATAATTTTTTACTTCATTATATCTTTCTAATTCTTAGTTCAAATCTCCTTAGCAAAATTAATAATGAAAGTACTTTTCAAGAATTTGCTAGCTAAAACCAATAAGAATAAATCAGCTGCATGGTATTGTCTCCTTGTTGTTTACCTTAGATCACTGGATCAAGATGAAACTACCATAACTCAGTTGATCTAATTACATAAAATCTTACCAGACAACTGTAAAGAAAATGGGGGGATGGGAAGAAGACCTAACCAGAAAATTAAAAATTGAAGCCTGGAATGATCACGGTATGTATACGAATGAGCTATTGATCCAAGTGGCAGTTGAGATTGTGCAATGGGACAGGGAGTGAAAGCGCAAGTCAGGGCTCTGAATGTTATCAAATGACAGGCAAAGTTTCAGTTTCTGGGGTAGGTTTCCAGGTTAGATACATGCCCAACGTCAGAAGTTCATATGGGCATATAGATACAAAAACAGAGCCACTTACATAGCATGGAATCAATTTTTAGGTCTTTTACTATAGAGACTGCAGGTGGGAAATCCTGGAAGAATGTAATGGGGAGACTTATATGCAAACATATACCCAAAACATCTTACCATAATTATTCCACAATTAAATTTTCAAGGAATTTGGTAACAGACTGGTGGAAGAAATGATGTAATATATAATCTGAATCCTGGACAGAGCCAGCAAAAATGAAATAAAAATGAATTTACTATAAATTTATTTTATCTTATGTGTACCAAATATTTAAAAACACATTTTTTCAATCTATAGATAACATCCAGAAGTATAAAAATGGTGTGATTATAATTTTTGCTTAAAAAAAGAGTGTTTTTGTCTACTTAGTAATTTCCTTTTTCATCCAATATTAAAACTAGGCTTACTTAGCCTATCTTTATAACTGAACAATTGATCATCTGAAATTTCTACATGGATTGTTAGACAGTGTAGTCAGTGGCCAAAAATACTAATAGGAGTATTTACTGACACTGTCAATGTTTTTTTCCATCAAATGTTATCTCGACATCCTCATGCATAGAACTTTCAAAGCCAGGTTCAGATGTATCCCAAGCAAGCTGCTCACTAAATATTCCCTTCATCAAGTTTTTTTTTTTTTTTTTTATCGATTAGGACTTTAGGTTGTAAGCAACTAAATATACGGCTGAGAAGAAAGGCCTCTAATTAAGGTTCAATATTACATACTGCTTTAATGGCCTCATCACAAGTTGCCCTCCTCACTGTGCTCCCATAGAGTAATTCCACTAGCTGAAGAACCATCCTTACCAAATGGACTAAATGCAGATCCTGCTGATCCCTGTGTAGCAGGTTTTAGTTCACAGATTATTCAAATAAGCCAGTCACATATTCTCGTGAACCAGAGGAGCACCTGATTCTCTTGGTATTGCAAAGCATCCTACCATGAACCCCTGATTGTTGGCTCTGTTCCCCTCAGAGCCCTGCATGCCATGCAGTGTCTGTGTATCCAGGCTGTGATTATGTAACTAATTAATTGCTGTTGATCTCATCTGTCTGGAGTTGGCTGTCACACATTCAGTCATTTCCATACCCTAAGGTGGGAATCCCTCCCACATCAGTGGGACAAAGAGGGGGGGATTAAAGCAATCACTAACAGTGGCTCAACCAACAGAGATTTCTTTAAATCTTTAAATTTCTTTAGCTACTTCACACAAGGAGAAGACAGTAGTCTTCATGGCTATTTTAATGTCTCACACAATGATTATAGACCTAAGCACTCTCAAGCATTTTCAAGCATTCAGTTAACTATTTATGGACCTGCTAAAGCCTTCATTTACTTGCTCCCCCACCTTGGCTGTCTTTAATATGAGACATTTTGCACTCAGGCTCATTGTTTTGTCAGTGCTGCTCCTGGCATCACCATATTCTCATATAACCACATTCCCTAGTAAAATGCAAATGTGCCAGATGGGGAAGGAATGGCATTCCTCTTGCATCTTTCTTTAATTCAGAAAGAAAAATTTGTCTTAGAATTTATCACAATCTCCACCCTAAAGAGTGAGGGTAAATGGCATTTAAAAATAAATACGTGAGAAATAAGACCTACCATAATTTAATTGCTTCAAATCAAATGCAGTATGAATTATATGAATTCTGCTCACCATGTATAAAAGGTATCAAATATACCTTTCTATCAGAGAATTTCCACTGAAAGACTTACCTGTTTCAGCAGTTTGTGTTTCCTACAACAATTCTTAATAAATTTATGTATCATTGTTTTCTGAAAATACAAGGATTATTATAATTTTTGTTTTTATGGTTTTCAAAATAAATAAGGGTGAAAATATACACGTATTATATTTAACATTTTATTCTGTTCTATTAAAATTCAAGTTATTTTATAATCTACATTTCTTCTTCATTAATAAAATATTTGCTTTTGTTTAAAGTTAAATACTTTATATTTTTGCTTGATGTTCTACCTTGTAATTACTTGGCTACATACTAGATGGGTGAAGAGGAGCATATTAACTATAGGTGAATACATATCTCCAAGCAACAGATGCATTTTAATATGTAAATATATATACTTATTTATAGTAATTTCATTTCTTCTCAAAATTTCACTACGTTTTTAAGATTTTCTTATTTATTTGAGAGAGATAGAGAGAGCCTGAGTGCACAGGGTGAGCAGGGGCAGAGGGAATAAGAGAAACTCCAAGCAGATTCTACACTGAGCTCAGAACCCGAGGCAGGGCTGGATTTCAAGACTCTAAGATCTCAACCTGAGCTGAAACTAAGAGTCAGATGCCCAAATGACTACACCACCCAGGGACCCCTCAAAATTTTGCTATTCTTTTAAATAGATTTTAGGGACAGACTAATCACCACAGGTAAATCATAACTGACTGTAGCTTTCATTAATCATATGCTATACCCATAACTATATTATATTACTTACTAGATTAAATAGGTCCATATATGCAAAGCCAAGAGAGCTGAGCACTTAGTATCACTTGATAAATGCTAGCTAGTGTAGTAATGGAGGTAGAGCTCTTTATTTAATCAATACATAAATCCTATGAGTTAGGCTTAATTTCCCTCATTTTATAAACTAGGAAGAAGCATAAGGACAGAGAAGGTTAAGCAACATTTTCCATATTCAAACCCTGGTAAGTTAAAGGCAATATGGAAATGCAGGCCTACAGCATCCTAAATTGTTTGATTTTTCTATACAATTAGGGGAAGACCAATAGTATTCCTGATATTATAATGCAAACTCATCTGTTGGGAGAGCAAAGAGTATTCATCTGGCTTATAAAAAATGTAAACTGAAAGTTCTGGAGAAAAAAATATTTTTAGCATCAACAGAAATAAAAATCTTCTTCAACCTTACTTTCGTTACGTAGAATCCCATGAAATATTCCCTTACCAGAAGTGGCAAATATTTCCCCTCCATTCATTCTGTTCCCACTCCCACACCTCCTTCTCAAGGGCCCATAAATGACTTTTTCAAAGGATCCTCCTTCCCAAGTCCATATGGCTATGCCCCAGAACCATGGGTAATTGGCCTGATCAATTGTGCTAATTGGAGTCTCTCCTTGGAATTTGAAACTAGAACCTACTGTTCATAGTCAGTCTCTATCAAGCTTGTGAACTACAAAATCATGCAGAAGGAAGGCAGGACAAGGTCCATAAAAAAATAGGCAGCTGGAACAGAAGAATGAAGCAGATGAAGGAGAGAAATAGAAGAGAGAAACAGAAAGAAATCTTACTACTTTGGATACTGAGAGGCAGAGATAATGAGGGAGAACAAGAACACAAGAAGAAGTGAGAAAAGAGAGCAATATTCTTGGTTCCTCATGACTTGTTTGTTCTTGGAGTCAGCTTTTCCAGAAGCCTCACTGAGATTTATGACAATGGTCTCCATTTCTCATTCCAATAAATCCCCTTCTCAAGTTAACCTGTTTTGACCTCTTTATTGGAGCTAAAGGAGCCCCCAAAAAGAAACCAGAGAAGTACAGTCAAACTAAATTGGATTTTTGCAAAAGTTAAAAGATAAATGAGTTTTATGTTTTTAAAAATACCCATTTTATTTACACTTAATGCATACTGTATTTTACCACAGATTATACCGGATGTATTCTGCTCACTGTGCCTATTTTATATTTCCCAGTTGACAGGGGAAAACATCTTTGCAGATCCAGCTTACTCACATGTAATCTGGTAATTATAACACCTTAATACAAAATCTGAAATAAATTACAAAAAGCAATTTCCACAATAATTGGAAAAATGCTCATACATATTTATTACTCTGAATTTTTCAAAGATTACTCTTTTCACATTTGTCCACTTCCTGAAAACCATAAAATTTGAAGAATAAAAAGAAAAACAGTGAGTATGCCAATGTGTGGTATTGATATAAGCACCCTCTTTTTTTTTCCTAATGCTTCATTTTCAAACTTTTACCACAGAGGCAATCAACTGACACATATAATATGCCAATACATTTTACACACTGAAAAGTTGGCATATTTGGCACACAGTTGTGTCAAAATTTCACAAGCATCTAGATTTTAAGCACATCACTGACAAATGATTTTCAGGAAGCAATCCACTCACATAAATTGTGTTAGTTTAACAATATAAAATAAACAGGGCAAACAAACTTGGGTTGGGGAAATATTTTCAGGTTCAGTTTAAAAATTCAACAATCGGGGGCGCCTGGGTGGCTCAGTGGATTAAGCCTCTGCCTTCAACTCAGGTCACGATCTCAGGGTCCTAGGATCGAGCCCGCATTGGGCTCTCTGCTCAGGGGGAACCTACTTCCTCCTCTCTGCCTACTTGTGATCTCTCTCTCTCTGTGTCAAATAAATAAATAAAATCTTTAAAGAAATAAAATAAAATAAAATAAAAATTCAACAATTGTTTAATTCTCTTTAGTTCCTGACATACACAGTGAAAAATGCTGAAAATAATATGAAAAAAATGAAGATATAAATAAACTCCTTACTTCTCTACCGGAGATATCAGACCTCAAGAATATAAAAAAAAATCAGTTATGCTTGGGGTTGAAATAAATTATGAATCAGTTTTATATGATGATAGGATACTAAGTAGAACATTTGTTCAAATTAGATGATAGAAAATGTCTCTACTGATCAGAACCGCCCATTTCTCCAATATCATTGCCTGCAGCTCTCCAGCTTAAACTTCCTGGTTCTGCAGCCTAGAATGACGCAGGATTCTTTATACACACAGCATGCTATTTCAATCCTGTACTGTGCTCATCTTGCCCTCCTTCTCTGGACAGTCTTTCAGAAGTCTCTCTTAAATACAAATCCCAGGTATGTCAGGTAGTGTACTTTACTTTTGGTCTCCCATAGTACTGAGTTTTGTCACATCAGATAACATATTATAACAATCTCATTACCCTCCGATTTTACCTGAATATCTGGTAGATCTTTGAAGACATGGGTTGATTTCTGCCCAGTCTTGTAATCCCCAGAAACTCCCTGGGCTTCTATCGTTCCCTGTTGTATTATCATAGAAAAATTGCATCCACACCTCTCTGATGTATTACTGGTACAGGTAATAGCCTCCACTATCCCAAAGTCTGCTCCCAGATGGAGGAGATAAAAGAATATCCTCTCTTGCTATCTTTGCTTGAGAGTAATCACACTAGATAGAACTCCCTTCTCAAATTTCCTTTCCCCATCACAGGTTTTTTAGGCATGGCTAACTCATAGGTCTACTATGATTCTGCACACTGACCTCTGAAACGCTACCTAATGGCCCTCTGCTTAGAGCACCAAAGCAACCAGCAAGGTCATTTCCCTCACAGTTACATTTACTAGTGACTCCATAAGTGTGTGAGGTTTTAGTCATATATATTGATATTCATTCAAAAATTAAGCTTTCACTTTGTCAGAGAAACTCATTATTCCATGTTTATACTCTCATGTTGGCAAAAAATGAAAAAAATGTGATAGGTTCTTCTACCAGCTTATCCACTATTTGAAGGTACTCAAAGTCTTCTAGAATTATGGAAAAATATCTCTGGGGTCCTTCTAAAAACAAAACATATCAATGACATCACCATTGGCTAGCAGAGTATGTTGTCATCCGCATAATACAGTGGAGGTATAACTTCTCAGAACTGTCAAATTAAATGTCTATTCAAAAAGACCTCAGGTTTCCAACTTTATTGAATTTTCCTAGTTGTCATACTACAACTTATATAGGAAACTAGATATATCTTGAGAATCCATTGCCAAGTAACATACAATGGAGAAGAAAGAACGGAATAAGCCAAAAATGTCCTCCTGGCCACTTGCCTGAAGAAAGCACTGTTGGAAAGAACCATCAGTCTCGTCAAATTAAGGGACTAGTCAATCAAGCAGTTGCCTGAAGATCACTATTCTACACACCTAAAACTAATCAACACTATTTGTTCCTTATACTGGAAATGAAAGAGAACATTAGACAAAAGGATCATCGGAAATAAAATGAGATGGTTCAATATCGATATTTACCAGACTTTGCTTTCAGAAATTGTGCTACATGGGTTTTAGATAGGCATTCTAATATGCCATCTGAAGTATCAGTGAGACCCCAATTGCTTTGTGAAAAATGTATCTAAAGAACTCCAACACATTCATCTTGCTAAATAAATCACAAAATTTCAATCCACAGAAAAATTACATGAGGCAAGACCAATTAGATTTGCTTTCAAAAATAGTCTAACCTTTGATACTTAGCAAAATACTCCTCAAGTGTGTAGTAGAATGTCCCTCAGTTTGGGTTTATAGTATGTTTTCTTATTATTAGACTAGGATTTTGAACTTTTGGAAAGAATATCTTTCTTATATATCAGAGCGTGCATGTTAACGGTATGACTTATTACCGGTGATAAAAATTTTGATCTTTTGGTTGAGGGACCATCAGGCTTCTCCCATGGAAAATTAAAATTTTTCTCATGCCATTCTCCAGTCATTAGAAGCAAGTCTCTATACTCATGAGAAGGATAATTAAGCTCTACCACCTCAAGAAGTCTCAAGGAATTTATAGAAATATATTAACTCTATTATAGTAATTAATGCAAATTTGGAAGAAGATACTTTGAAATTCTGCAAATATCTTGTTTCCCCTTAAATTTTTGTACACTAATTTTAGCACTTACCAATGGATTTTACTGGCAGTGATTATTACTATGTTGTTGGAATGTTTTCCATTTACCTCATTCTTTCTATATTTATTAATTAGAATTACTATGTAAGGAAGATTTGTGCTTTCACCCTTTTATTTACTTAATCATTTATTTATGTCATATGGACTCATTGGCATTTATTTCATTCTTTGGTTTATAAACCAGCACTTCGTTTATTCATTTATTCAAATTGTTTCTGCTTAACCTAATAGAAACTCTTTTTTTTTTTTTTTTTTAAAGATTTTTTTATTTATTTGACAGTGAGAAACACAGCAAGAGAGGGAACACAAGCAGAGGGAATAGTAGTGGGAGAAGCAGGCTTCCGGCCGAGCAAGGAGCCTGATGCGGGGCTCGATCCCAGGACCCTGGGATCATGACCTGAGCCGAAGGCAGACGCTTAATGACTGAGCCACCCAGGCGCCCCTAGAAACTCTTTCATATTGGCTCCTATGTCCTTTTAACATAGTATCATTTGTTCTCTTGGCTGTTTTGCCCTTACGTATTCTGGTCATACAAAATGCTCCAGATTTAATTTATATTTCCTCCGCCCCAGTCCTAGAATCATGGCTGGTTTCATTTTTCGAAGGAAAATTTTAGAAACCATGATCTGGGAACTAGATGTGATTATAGCTACTTGGGTGTCCTTTCATGTCCCTTGCAACAGACGAAGCTAAGAAATATATATGTTTTATGTATATATTTATTTATGTGTATTTATATGTTATATACATTTCCTAGCTTTGTCTATTATATACAATATATATACATATACAAAATCCATGTATACATATATTTTTGTATTTGTTAGTCTGTCTCTGTATCTGATATCTCAGACCTTACTTCACCAATATAAGGATCATCAAGCCTTCCCACCTTGATTATTGTAATTTTTTCTGAAATCTGACTCTTATTCTCTGTAGTATGTGCACTTCTTTATTCAGCCCCACTTTACATATATAGTTTCAATTGTTAACCTGTACCACTCCAAGAAATAAATTTACCAACTATACCACAGTCTTTTTTGGGGGGGGGGTGCTTACAATATCTAGTGCAAACACTATTTTTTTTAAGTGACTTTAGCTTTCTTTTCCCCACTCTTTTTGATGAGGTTATGCAACACATTTATAATACTGTTGGTTTCATTTGTTACAATCTGCGTTCCATGCTGGTTCCTCCCACATTCTGGTTGATTTTTCAAATGTTTCCCTACATAATGGCTTACTCTTTGTAATTTATCCTTCTGTGGGTTTTGACAAATACAAAGAGATATGTGTCTACCACAACTACTACCATACAGTTTCATGAAACTAAAAATTCCCTTGTGCAGCCCCTTTATCATCAAGCTCTCCTTTTCCCCCAACTTCTTAAAACCGCTGATGTATTTTCTATCCCAATGGTTTTGAGTTCTTCCGAAAGTCATATGAAAGGAATCACATGAGGGGCGCCTGGGTAGCTCAGTTGGTTAAGCAGCTAACTTGATTTTGGCTCAGGTCTTGATATCAGGGTCCTGGGATCGAGCCCCATGTTGAGCTCCATGCTCAGTAGGGAGTCTTCTTGAGGATTCTCTCTCCTTTTCCTTCAGTCCCTCCCCCTGCTCATGTGCACTCTCTCTCTTTCTCTCTCTCTCTCTAATAAATAAGTCTTTAAAAAAATGGAATCAATGGGGCACCTGGGTGGCTCAGGGGGTTAAAGCCTCTGCCTTCGGCCCAGGTCATGATCTCAGGGTCCTGGGCTCGAGCCCCACATCTGGCTCTCTGCTCAGCAGGAAGCCTGCTTCCCCCCTCTCTCTCTGCCTGCTTCTCTGCCTACTTGTGATCTCTCTCTCTCTGTCAAATAAATAAATAAAATCTTAAAAAAAAATAAAAAAAATTGAATTAAGATTATGTAGCCTCATGGACCTGGCTTCATACACTTAGCAAAATGCATTTAAGAATCATACATATTGTTGCATGAATTAATAACAGTTACTATTTCTTGCTAAATTATATTTCATTACCTAGATTGTATTATTTCTAGTTTATCGATAGTGTTTATCATGACTGGCTGTAAAATGCTTTTTCTGTATCTGTCGAGATGATCATATAGCTTCTCTTAATTAGTTTTATAAATATGGTGAATTATATTGGCTGTTTTTGATTGCTAACTGGCTTTGAATTCTTATGGTAAACTTACTTGGTCATGATGTATTATATATCTCACTTAGGTTGTATTATATATAAGCCCATGTAGGTTTTGGTATGACTTATTGCCTTGTGGTTTTAGTTCTAAGGGCCCAGTTTCTTACTGTCAGTTGACTGAAGCAGCACTCAGCTTTTACAGACTGCCTACACTTTCCAGAGGCTGCTTGCAATTTCTTCCCATGTAGGCTTCAGCAAAGAGTCTCTGCCAGCAAGAAAGAACTGATATAATCTAATCATAGAAGTGACACCCCGTCACCTTTTCCATATTCTATTGATCGGAAGCAAAATGTAGGTACCACACACTCTCAAAGTGAGAGAACTCAAGGAAGCAGTAACTATGGGGATTCCTTGAAAGAGTCCACCACAGTCAGTCTGGCTAAAGGTTTATCGATTTTATCAATCTTCTCAAGGCCCCAGTTTTTTATTTCATTGTTTTTTTCTATTACTTTTGTGTTCAATTTCATTAAATTCTGTCCTAATCTTTATTATTGCCATCTTTATACTCTCTTTTTATTTTATATGCTCCTTCTACGATAGGTTATTCTTGCCTTCTAATGTAGGCATTTACTGCTATACTTCTCCCTCAAAGTTCTGCTTTAGCTACATACTACAAATTTCATTTTAAAGTTTCTTTTGAAATGTATTATTTGACTTATGTAGAAATGTACAGCTCAATTTCCAAATATTTGAGAATTTTCCAAGTTATCTTTTTGGTATTAACTTTTATTTGATACTGTTATTGACCAAGAATATACTTTTAATTCTTTGTCTTCTTTTACATTTGTACAGGTTTGGTTTTTTGGCCCTGCATATGGTCTGCATTAGTTAATGTTTCATAAACTCTTGGGAAGAATGTATATTATGTTGTAGTTGAATGGATGGAGTGTTTTATAAATGCAAATTAGGTTAAGTTGATTGATACTATGGTTCAGAATATTTATATACTTACTATTCTTTTCCTATGTATTCTGTCAGTTACTGGTAGAGAAATATCAAAGACTCCAAATATAACTGTGAATTTGTCTAGTATTTTTATAATTCTTCTATGAAATCTATCAGTTACAATCTCACATATTTTGAAGCTCTGGATTTATATACTATTTGAAAGTTTAGTTTAACAAATTTATAAACTTTTCTAGATCTCTATAATTATTTTAACTCTTTATATCTCCCATAATGAAATCCAATATGAACTTCATCCTACTGCTAGTAAAATTAAAGTTCATTTATTTCTTTAAGCCTCAGTCTCCTAACTTAAAATTATTAGGATATTAATAACACACTGAGAATGAGAAAAGCAACTAGGTCTTGGTGTACTTCTGATGAACCCAATCATTCTCATAGGTCACAAGCTTCAAATAAGGTCACTTTGTGACAGCGAGGAAGAGAGTCCAGTACTAGACTGCTCCTTAATCTTGCTTCGGAACAGATTAAAAACAAGGTTGCTGTGCAAACGATAAAAATCACCAAATATGCCTTTCCTGGATAAGTTGAGTTACTTCTGTTTCTTTACCAGTGGGAACTTTAGTCTCCTTCCATTATTTCAGCTTCCTTAACAAGATTATTTAAGATACTCAATCGTAAAATTATCTCCCTTCTCAATAATACCAATCCTGAGTAACCCTCAATTCTTTGTTCCTTTCCGAAAATCTCCTTACACAAGACCAAATCTTCAAACACCTTACTGAGACACTTGATGGTTTCCCAAAGGGAGCCATCTCCTTGTTGCAGGCATCAAAAAACCTAACTTTATTTACTGCTTTTTTTCCTGGTGTAATTCGATAGTTTGGGCAAAATAGAGATAAGGTAAAAATTAATTAGGGTTATTAAAAATATTTAGCACCGGGTCTACCATATAATAAACACTCATACTTTAATATAAATAACTTTCAAATTGAAATAGTGTATTTAGGGAAAGCAGCTGTGTTCAATTCATTGTTGTGTTCCTGTTATGAAATAATGGGCTTGAAAAAAGAATAGATGTTCAATATTTGTTGGATGAATAGATCAAGCACTAATATTTAAATATTAATAGTTTTAAAATTATAAAAGAACATAATGAAGACCCCATATATAGTGTATGATGGTAAAAATAGTAGAATCATGGAATAAGATAAAACTTAATCTTTAAAATAACTGTGAAGAAAGAGTATTTAAATACTCTCACTAATATCACTCCGAAAATACACAACTGAACATTTGTTTCCATTTCTTATTGGGTTCAAAGAGCATTGGCTCTAGCATCATACTATAGGATGTCTGAAGAATTGTTTTCAACTCACCCTCCAAACATCACACATTCATTATCAGGCTACTATTCTCTTCCAAGACCCATGACCTATAAACAGTGATGGGTTTCCTTTAAGGCCCTTCATGGCTTTATTCCCAATGCAAGTTTTAACACAAATTGTGTCTAACTCACTTCTGGATTTAGCATCATTTTCTCAAGATTCCAGACTATCATTAAATTTGTTAGATTAAACAACTTTTGGCCTCTGGGATGGCATTTGGTACACTAGAGCAGACTTTCTCTATTAAACTAATGATGCACTAAATGGCACACTGATGACCTGAAAGAATAAATGTGTCTCCTTGAGAACAGGACTTCTAACTAGGGAGAAACTTGGACATTAGGAAAAAAGATGGCTCATTAATGCCCAACCATAAACTATATAATCAATCTAGGAACCCAGAAGGTCTCTTTATGTAGTAAGGTATTAATATATTATTAACAGTCTTTTTAAACATTGATAAGGCATATCTTGTCAGCTAATTAAAACACTGTTTCTATTAGATAAATACAAAAGAAAGAGTAAATTTCAGTGTATTTCTGTCAATTGATTAGCTTATAGATTGATTTACTAGCATTATATTTAATTAAAGCCCTATTTGGTTTTAATGGAAAGAAGTTATGTTTGTAAACATTAACTTTGTTTTTACAATCCTTCTTTTCACCTCAAAATCTCTCTGTATAAAAAGAAGGTCAGTTTCTTTAACTTTGAAAGGTTATACCTGTACGGGTATATTTAAAATTTGCAGTTAAATTGCATGAAACTATGAATGAATAAATATTCCTTGCTGAAGGTAGAGTTTTTAAATTTAATTTCTCAATTAAGAAAATAGACTAACAGGGTTATAATAATACCTAATTATGTCTTATATACCTAAACTATTTATTTACTTTAATTTTTATTATGAAGTAATTATAGACCCACAGGAATTTGCAAAAACAATACAAAAATACCTTTGTATCCTTCACTCAGATTCCCACAATGACATCCAATACAATGTCCAAACCAGGAAATTGACCTTGGTATATTGGTATACTGTTAACTAGGTTATAGGCAGTATTCAGTTTCACTAGTTTTTAAAACTTCCATTCAATTTTGTGTGTGTGTGTGTGTGTGTGTAAATAATTCTATTCACATCTATCCTGCATAGTTTTGTGTAAATACCCGCAAACAATTTCTTTTGAAAAGTGTAGAGAGATTTAGTTTCATATGAAAACTTATAATTGCTATACTAAAACAGGATCTGAAAGATTGAGATAGGAAAAAATAAAGAAGCAAGTACTGTGGAGAAAAAGTAAAAAGTGATCTGAATGGCTCCCTCTGTTAAGCGTCTGCCTTCGGCTCAGGCTCAGGTCATGATTTTAGGGTCCTAAAATCAATTCCCGCATTGGACTCCTTGCTCCACGAGGAGCCTGCTTCTTCCTCTGCCTGCTGCTCCCCCTGCCTTTGTTCTTTCTCTCTCTATCTTTGACAAATAAATAAATAAAATCCTTAAAAAGAGTGATCTTGTAACATAGCATTGAGGAAAGAACTAGATTATATGACAACTATCTCTAATACATCAGAAGAATGTTCGATGAATGTGTCTGATCTCTTCAAATACGATAAAAAAGTAAAAATTAATATCAAAATAAGTTTTGCTGTATATATTGGAAGAGATATTGGAAATAAATAAAGTACAAAGTATTAGTGACAAATAATTTTATACTTTTTAATATGCTTTATTTTTTAGAGTAGTTTTAGCTTCACATCAAAAGTGAGCAGAAAACAAGATTTCTCATATACCTCCTGCCCCCATACATAAATAATTACTCTTGGTGTTACACATTCTATGAATTTAGACAACTGTATAATGTTATATATCACCATTATAATGCGATGGTGAATAGCTTCATTGTCCTAAAAATCCTCTGCTCTCTACTTATCTATCCTTCCCTCCCACCTAGCCCCCAGCAACCATTGATCTTACTGTCCCCACACTTTGGCTTTTTCTAGAAAATCTTGATGACTTAGTGTTCGGCAATAACTTTTTGGCTTCAACACCAAAGTCACAATTCATGAAAGAAATAATGGATAAACTAGGCTTCATCAAAATTAAAAATTTCTACTCTAAGAAAGGCACTGTCCAAGAGAATGAGAGACAAGCCACAGACTGAGAGAAAGTATTTGCAAAGACACATCTGATAAAGGACTGTTGTCCAAAATATAGAAAAAAAACTTTTAAAACTCAGTAAAAAGAACACAAACAACCCAATGGAAAAATAGGCCAAAGGCCTTAACAGTCACCTCACCAAGGAAGATATACAGATGGTAACCAAGCATATGAAAAGTTTCCATATCATATGTCCTAAGGAAAATGCAAATTAAAACAATGAGATGCCACTGCACACTTATTAAGAATGGCCAAAATCTGGAACACTGATGATACCAAAGGCTAACAAGGATGTAGAATACAAGAGTTTTCATTTATTGCTGGTGGGAGTGAAAAATGGTACAGCCACTTTGGAAGACCTTTTGGTGGTTTCTGGCAAAACTAAACATACTCTTACTATGCAATACAGCAATTGCACTTCTTGGTACTTACCCAAAGGAGTTGAAAACTTACATCCACACAAAACCAGCATATAGATGTTTATAGAAGTTTTATTCTAATTGCCAAAATGAGGAAGCAACTAAAATGTCCTTAGTAAATAGATAAACTGTGAATTAGTTAATAAACTATGGTACATTCAGATATAGAATATTATTTAGCAATAAAAAGAAATGAGTTATCAAACCATGAAAAGAAATGAAGGAAAGTTAAATGTGTATTAATAAGTGAAAAAAGCTAATCAGAAAAGTTTTCATGCTCATGAGAGAAAATAAGAAAATATATTCCTATAGATTAACATAATTTTCTAGATAAGCCATGATGGAAATAAGAACATAAACAATTGTCACTTAAGGCTCTAGAATTTTACTTACCATTGATTTCAGAGAAATGGATAATGAGGTCTGAGAATAAATAACTCATAGGGTAGGCGGAAGTTACTAATATAAATAAGTATCAACTTTAAAAAAATGGAAAGAAAAGTTTTCCTCTCCTGCCTCCCCAGTTGTTCATACTTGATGCCAACAAGATGTTCTTGGCTGGAACTAATTAAAACTATATATGCCAAAAGACTAAAAATAAAGGTTAAAGATACCATTATAGAAGAAAAATATCTCTTTAGAACAGTCATTAAAATAAGGGTATCTTAAAAAGAAAGCAGCATAATCAGCCATCATAAATCAGTTGAATAAGAAGACAAATCAATTGGAGTAAGAAGAAACTAGAATTTCTAGAAAGGCTTTATTAGCGTGACCTTTTTACTTTTTCCTCACTTTCTTAGACTTCACTGTAAGTATTCGATTATTCCTGTTACAGCTGGATATCATTTTACTTTTGTTAGGAATCAAAAAACAAATTTGATATGTAGCTGGGAACTAAAGTATAAGCATAAAGAGTATTAAAGAGTAAAAGGGAAGATTTTTGTCTAACTTTGGTAGGACTATGTTCATTGCCTGTAGAGGAAGAAAAGTTTTACATTGTTACGATATAGTTAATGAGATGTACATGTGACCACATCTGCTTTGGCAGGATGGCTCAGGACAGGCTATGTTAATTATAGCAAAAGTCCATGTTCCAGCAGGAAAATATGATCCATCTAAACTTCCATTAAACATATTCACTGACAGTTTTTATTAATATTTTTAAAAGTCATATTCATTTTATAGAACTGCATAACAACTTACCACAGCCTTGGCTTAAAAAAAACCAAGAATTTATTACCTCACAATTTCTATGAGTCAGACTCTGAGTGTGAGTTAGCTGAATTATCTGCTCAGTGTCTCACCAACCTGATGCCAGGTTAGCACCTGGAGATTTATTCTTATCTGAGGGTCAGCATTCTTTTCCAAGCTCAGGAGTTGTCGGCAGAATTTGTTTTCTTGTGGTTGTGAAACACTCTCAGCAACTAGAGGCCCTCCTGAGTTCCTCAGTGTGTGTCCTCTCCTTTCCAAATATGGCAGTTTGTTTTGTTTTCCAGACCCGTGGGAGAGCATTTCTCATTCTTTGCCTTCTTTTGAAAGGCTCATCTGATTAGGTCAGGCTCCTTCAAGGTAATCTCCCTTTGATTAATCTTGAGGTCAACTAATTAATGATATTCCATCCTATTCACTGGCCCTATGCACATACAAGGGGAGGTGATTATACAGGATGTGTGTACGATGGGATGGGAATGTTGGGAAGCATTTTAGAATTTTGTCTATCATAGCCACCAAGGAAAAGAATTTGGGGCAGTAGAATAATAAACAAATGGATAAAGTGATACTCAAAAACTGAATTAGAACTCTTCTTTCCCACATGTTGAAAAGTGGTATAAGAAACCAAAATGAAATGCGTATAAGTGATGCAAAACCATTTAATGTCATTTTGCGCAGCTATTAAAAACATACTGACAATACTGAATGATGTGGGAAAATGCACAGATTATAAATTCTAAGTAAAATATAAAATTTCACATAATAGGATCCACTGCAAAAGTTAGCAGTGGTTATATCTGGGAAGTTGAAAATTATGAAAATGTCTCTTCTTTGTGCTTCTTTGTGTATGTTCCAAGTTTTCCATGATAATAGGTTATCTTTATAATGTAAAAAATAAACATTATAAAAGTAAAGTCCATGTACTTTGGCAGCAATAATCATTTTTAAAAATATGTTACATATTTTAATGTCCACAAACATGCACATTACAATAAGCATTAAAAGCTTATTTTATTACAATAAGCATAAAAGCATTAAAAGCACTAAATTCTTCAAAGAATTTAGAATCCTTATTTTTGAAAACTGCTACAACATAGCAAAGCAAATAATTATAGGGTTAGGAATAGAAATTAGATTTAAAAATCATCACAATTCATCATTAAATTCTACTTCTGTAACTAATATTACACTATATTATATTTTAATATAGTAATATTAATTAAATTAATATACTTTAAAATATATTACATTTTAATATACTGTAATATTAGTAATAATAATATAGTATATTTTAGTATAATAATATACTATATTTTAACTAACTAGAATTTAAATAAAAACTTGGAAAAAGTAAAAATAAAAATAAAAATCATCATATTCAATAGAAAAATCATATGAAACTTGGATAAATCAATAATTTTTAAATTAATCTTTCTTGTAACTTAATGTATAAACAAGATTTTTGAATTATGTATAAATCACGGAGCTAGTTTTAGTTTCTCATGTGACCTCTACAAGCTACGAGAAACGTTAGAGGAAACATTAGAATGTCTTTGTATAAATTTAATTTTAAAATTAGGGGCACCTGGGTGGCTCAGTGGGTTAAAGCCTCTGCCTTTGGCTCAGGTCATGATCCAGGGTCCTGGGATGGAGCCCCACATCCCACATGGGGCTCTCTGCTCAGCGGGGAGCCTGCTTCCCCCTTTCTCTCTGCCTGCATCTCTGCCTGCTTGTGATCTTTCTCCTCCCTGTCAAATAAATAAATAAAAATGTTTAAAAAAATAATAAAAAAATAAAATTAGATTAAATTCAGACTTGCACAAAGCTAATCTGTATAGAGAGTTAAATATTTTTTAAAAAAATATTCCTTGTGATTATGAACTCTAGATGCATTAGAAGCTATATTTCTAACTGATGTATCGGAAATTTTTCCAGTGCTTTCACAGCTTATAAAATACTCTTAATAAACCATTAAAAGTTGTACCAACAGGGGCCCCTGGGTGGCTCAGTCGTTAAGCATCTGCCTTCCGCTCAGGTCATGATCCCAGGGTCCTGGGATCTAGCCTGGTGTCAGGGCTCCCTGCTGGGCAGGAAGCCTGCTTCTCCCGCTACCATTCCCTCTGCTTGTGTTCCCTCTCTCGCTGTGTTTCTCTCTGTCAAATAAATAAAAATCTTAAAAAAAAAAGAGTTGTATCAACAAAAAGATCTTAATCGTTCTCAAAATGAAAAATTATCAAAAATTATTTGTAATATTATATTTGCCAAGAATGAGTGATATTGCCTACATAATATGAATTGAAATATGAAGTTGCTAAAAATATAAATTTTGATAAATGAGTTTGCAGAAAAGTGAGTCAGAAAAATCTTATGATTATGAAATTACCTTGATAAAGTCTTGATTACATTAAATAAAAATTATAATTGCAAAATAATGTTTTCTTGTAATTGTCTATGTTGTTATAAGATAAAAACATTACTCATTATGTTTATAAGTAGTAAAATACTTATGTGGGAAAGAGTTTTATATTTTAACACCTTTAATGACACTTTTTACTAGCCTTGTGAGCAAGGGGCCTTGCATTTTCATTCTTCACCAGGCACTGCAGGGGTACCTGGCTGGATCAGTCAGAAGAGCATTTGTCTCTTGATCTCGGGGTTGTGAGTTTGGGCCCCATGTCTAGTGTATGGATTACTTAAATAAATAAACTTTAAAAAGAAAGAAAGAAAAATATACTAGGCACTGCAGTATATATATAACCAGTCCTGTCAATGGTTTAAAATCCATTACTACTGTTACTTATTTTGATACACAAATTGTCCAAAATATAGTCAATGGGAGCCCCACCAAGTGGGCTTCTGTATCTTGACATGCCTACAGAAGGCAAATACACAAAGGCACAAAATAGATCAGTGGTAGATAAGAACTGACTGCTAGTTAGGAGGGAGTGAAGGTGGGAATGACTACTAGTGGGTAGGGAGTACTTTTTGGTGTGAAGAAAATTTCTAGAATTAGAATTAGATAGTTGTGCCAGTTTCACAACTCTGTGAATATAATAGAAACCTACTGAATTATACACTTTAAAATGATAAAGTATACTGTGTATGAATTTTTTTTTAAAGATTTTATTTATTTATCTGAGAGAGAGAGAGAGAGAGAGAGAGCGCAAGCCAGGAGGAGAGGCAGAGGGAGAAGTAGACTCCCCACTGAGCAGGGAGCCTGACTCGGGGCTCGATTCCAAGGGCCCCAGGATCAAGACCTAAGCTGAAGGCAGAAACCCAATGGACTGAGCCACCCAGGCGCCCCTGAATTATGTCTTAATAAAGCCATTAAAAATTACCTATGTACTTGGTAAGACTGCTTGGTAAGATATAATAAAAGGTCTGCTTTGTTCCAGTACCTCCCTGGGTCTCTCCATATCCGGTATGCATGCTCTCCTCACCTTACTGAGGCTTTGATACCCTGCTCTGGATCACCACTAATCTTGTATGTATACTCTCTGGTCCTGTATACCAACACATAGAAGTTCTAAGCAAGTTTTTCAGGCTCTGCCTACGTATAATTGTTCATTTCAGCTGTCATGATGGTTCCTCCGGCTCATGTCATGATAAATGAAATGTAAGGATATGGGTATTCAAGTTACATAATTTCCTTAGTGTGAAACTATGAGTTGTTGTCAATATCCACAACGTAATGCCCCATTTAATCATTCCAGTTCTCTCCATTTTCTCAATCTTCTGTAAATCCCCTTCTCCCCTCTGCTCACTACAGAAAATTGATTTCATATGAGGAAATTGATAAAATATGTACATATTTTGAGGAAACGCGGAGCCAAGTTCATTACTGCCAGAGAAAGGAGAGACAAATATGAAAATGGAGAAAACTGGAATGAATATTAATGTGTTCTATTGCTTGGTTCCAGTACCTACACAGGGACTTTGCCGCACCCTTTATGCACATTGTTCTGGTCCCATTGAGACTCCCCTCATGTATTCCTCCTTACCTTCCCTAGCCTTCAAAACCCTGTATTGAGTGGCCTCCTGGTAGAAATGCCCTTCTGACCCACCAGGACTCTGCTGGACTGCTGCCCTGCTCTGCCTATGTCCACTCCTGACACCATTCAGGCTCCATTAGCCCATAGCATCATGCATTTACCCACATTTCACCACCATGTGGTAGATCTCTTTGCATAAGTAGGCTGGAAGAATCAGAAAATGTGGTTGGTTGGGGTGAGAGGTGGGGGTGGAGGTTAATTCATGACTGTGGAAAATAGACAATTGCTGCTGGTAATGATAAAATTCAGAATATGGGCAAGAGTGTCATCACCATAGTGAAGAGCAGACGTTATTGCTGATAAAACTGTTAGAACAATAGGTATATAAACTGTCAAAGGCGATGTCAGAGAAACATATAAAATATTGTCAAGAATATCAATTATCTGTAAAGATTTATATGTATTGTCTTTGATCTCTGAACTCAAGTTATTAAAACCAGAGAGAGATTAAACAACCATTTGAGGTAAAATATTTGATTTTGTCTCAATTTCTGAAATACTTATCTATACTAAAGAAATTACAAAACATGACTCCTATGTTAATCATATAGTCACAAAACACAATTAGAGTATACACCAAGGACTTAAAATAGACTACTATAATCAACATGCAGTTTATAATGGTTGGTTGATTACTTTTTGAATGTAATTTAAATATAATAAAAATGAGAAACATAAAAACTAATTCTATTAGAATGTGAGTTTGGAATTGTAGTTTTTAATGGTTGAGTCCACACTGGTAATAACTAATATCATGCTGCTTAATTACTTGGAGAAACTCTAGCTATTTAAAATAGATATTTCATGACACCAATAATTACGACAGAGCAAATATATTTTCGGATTGTTTAGTTTAGTCATTTATTTAGCAAATGAAAATAGATTACACTTATATATAGTAGATTTAGATAGATATAGAGATGGAAATAGAGACAGCGGACTTTACAAATAGGTCCATTCTAGACTTGCCAGGCAACATCTAAATCATTCTTTGACAGGATTTACTTAAAAAATGAATTCAAATTATTGTGAAAATATAATGAAGAAGTTCCTAAACACTAGAATTGCAATAAAAGGAAAAGGAAACATCCATAGAAATTAATTTTGTGTGTTTTTAAAAAACACATAAAATGAAATAATTCAATACAAAGATCTTGCAAATATTTTCTTACCTTTAATCTTCAGTATTTAATATTTGTGTGTTACTGTAAATAGTCTTGCTTTGTTTTTAATTTAAATCATTTTTCCATTTGCTCATTGATAGTACTAGAAATACAATGTATTTTCCTATATTGATTTTTAACTGTAATACTGCAAACTTGTTGATTCTAATCACTTTTTTTGGTAAATTAATCAAGCTATATTTAATACTCAACATTGTTTTCTACAAATAAATACACTTATTTTTTCCTTTCCAATCATTATGTTTTTATTTCTTTCTCTTTTCTTATCATATTATCTGGGAAGTCAGTAAAATGTCAAATAGACTTTTGAAAGCAGTAATACTTGCTTTGTTTTAGAATCTAAAGGAAAGCATGAAGATTTTCCTTACTATATATGTCATTAGCTCAATGTTTTTCATAAATGCCCTTTAATAAACCACAGAAATTTTTCTTCCTTTTTCTGAAAGTTTTATCATAATGCAATGTTGAATTTTGCCAAGTGCCATTTCTGTCATCATTGAGATGATTACATAATTTTTCTTCTTTATTCTATTAATTAAGTGCATTATACTGATGATCTTTAAATAGAAAAAAAAGTGCTATATATTTGGGATGTGTACCTACTTATTCTATATGTATTATTCTTTTTACTATTGCTAAATTTGTTTTGCTATCTCTCTGAACACACGTCTTAGTGTTTGGACTGCTATAATAAAATGCCATAGATTGGGAAGTTTATTAACAACAAAAATTTATTTCTCACGGGTCTGGAAGCTAGAAGTCTGAGATCAGGTCTTCAGAGGACAGGGTGGGGCTCTTACAGGACAGTCTTCTAGTTGTATCCTAACATGATTTAAAGGGCTAGGGAGTTTTCTCAGGTAACTTTCACAATGGCACAAATCCGATTCACCAGGGCTCCTCCCTAACCAGCTAATCTCCTCCTAAAGGCCCCACCTTCTATACCATCACCTTGCAGATTAGAATTTCAACATATAAATGTCAGGGATGCATAAATATTTGGTTCATAATGCATGTCAATGTTCACAAGTTATACAACACTTTAAAAAAATAAAATGAATAAAACATTAAAAAGAGAAAAATGTGTGTCTTGTGCAAGAAGTGCCATAAATACGAAAGTGGGTGATCAATTTACTCCAGAATACAGATAACATCTGTGTTTATCTATCTATCTATCTATCTATCTATCTATCTATCTATCTATCTATCTATCATTTATCTAATAACACAGATAATCATCAAACAGCACTTAAAAATTTTTTAAAATAATTTTAGCACAGTATATAGGAGAAGCTGGTGACTAGAATAGCATTAGTAGGTTCCTGGTCTAAATAAATAAATAAATACATACATACATAAAAGCAATGAGAATAAACAGGCTTATTTGAAGCAGAAAATTTCTGTAGTCGAATAATGAATGTGGTGGAAAAGTTCAATAATGGTCAGACTTTAGAGCTCTGAAAAACCTACCTTCATCCTCTCAATAGTAAACATTTCATTTTTTTAAAGCATTATATTTAAATGATCAAATAAAAGCTTTAAAAATTTTACTTGGCAGTGATAACAGGAAATTTTAGAGGAGGATAAGACCAGAGAGGGAAGACAAATTTTGAGGATTATCACAGCAATCCCCAGAAAGCCATGGATTGAGAGCAGGGCATGCAAGACATGTGGTAGTAGATTTAACAAGATGTGGTATCTCTGAGTTTGAAAGATGAGCAAGAGGCCAGGAGCAAGGATTTTTTCAAAATTTTGAAACTAGTTGGTAAGGGAAATGGTGAGATCTATTTCAAAAAAAGTAAGATGAACTGTGGAGAAAAAACTGATGGCTACCAAGGGGAGGGTGAGTCGGTAGATGGGGAAAATAGGAGATTAAAGAATACCTGTAGCATGATGAAAAGCAATAAAATAAAATTAAATGGAAACAAATCAACAGCAAAGAAACCCCAAAAAACAAAAAAAGAAAAAGTAAAATGGTAGAGAAATGGCTTGTTGGTCAAAGCAAATAAAATGTTTCATTAAAGTGTTATGTTTGAACTTAAGGCAGTGATGAGACATCAGAAATAATTATCTACCAAACAATGGAAAAAGATCTTGGAAAGGGGGTCATGCCTAGAAAATGAAGGCATGAAAGTAAGGCTTAAGAATTTCCAAAAATATTACATATTGTATAAGTGCTCAAATCACAAATATTTCAATCAAACTAATTACCTGGAAATTAGCCCTGCAAAAACACATTTTCAAAAATATTATTTATGAAGAAAGACTCTGAGGCTGTTTTAAACTCAGGTCATGAGGATTTTTTAATGATATAAGAAAATTCTAGAACAGAAACTGAAAATCCACTTTTCTACCATCATATTTTCTATCATCTAATCCAAAACATTACCAGACCCAGAAAGTTTTATAAATGCAGACCCTCAATCATGTATTGTTCATATATATTTCCCCCTCATACCACTTTTTACTGCGTATTGCATATAGTAGGTGCTCTAATATTTTACGTGGTATTTTTATGAAGAATTAAACATAGAAAGAGAAAAGACATATTGTAACATAATAAGTAGGGTATAATAGCCTTAGAACAATTGCATATCATATGGGGGAAGAGATTCCTAGCTTACATTATACATGCTAAAATTCTTAAACAGTACTAAATATCAAAGATGTAAAATTATTAGACAATTTTGAGAACAACTGTGACATTTTTATAATAAAAATTTGCAAATAGAATACAAAGCAAAAATATACAGAAGAATTATAAATTTTATTACATTGAAATATAAAAATTTATTTAGTGCAAAAGAAACATTATAAACATTAAAACATTCTACAAACTGGGAAGAGATAATTACACCTGAATAAACAAATAAATACAGACCCTGGGTGCCTCAGTGGGTTAAAGCCTCTGCCTTCAGCTCAGGTCATGATCTCAGGGTTCTGGGATCCAGCCCTGCATTGGGCTCTCTGCTCAGCAGGGAGCCTGCTTCCCCCTCTCTCTGCTGACTTGTACTCTCTCTCTGTCAAATAAATAAATAAAATCTTTAAAAAAAATAAAAAAACAATATTGACATCTATAATATGTAATAATGCTACTTTTTAATTCTTAAAACAACAATGACCAATAAGGACAAATTAAACAGTTCAAAAGATAAAAATAAAAATACTATCAACATGAAATCAACAGAAAAATAAAAACAAGGGGCCCATAAAGCTGTGAAAAGATGCTTAGTTACACTAGTAACCAGAGAAATGCAAAGCAACCATCATTTTTTTAAAGTTTTTTTATTTTGGGGCACCTGGGTGGCTCAGTGGGTTAAAGCCTCTGCCTTCAGCTCAGGTCATGATCTCAGGGTCCTGGGATCGAGCCCCACATCGGGCTCTCTGCTCAGCGGGGAGCCTGCTTCCCTCTCTCTCTCTGCCTGCCTCTCTGCCTACTTGTGATCTCTCTCTCCTCTCTGTCAAATAAATAAATAAAATCTTAAAAAAAAAGGTTTTTTATTTTAATTCCAGTTAGCATACAATTTTATATTAGTTTCAGGTGTACAACATAGTAATTTAACACCCCCATACATCACCCAGTGCTCATCACAAATTCACTCCTTAATCCCCATCACCTATTTCACCTGTTACACGTTCCCCCCTCCTCACCCCTACCTTGGCCCAGTAATCATCAGTTTGTTCTCTATAGTTAAAAGTCTTTCTTGCCCATCATCATATTTCATTTTGGCATTTCTAAAGTATCATATTGGCAAACATTAGAATCTGATAGCACTGTGTTTCCAAGAGAGTGGACAAACAGGACAGCTTACGCATTTCTGGTAGAAGTATAAATTTTTACAATCACATTAGGAATCAATTTTCTATTTAAGTTTCTAATCAAGTGGGGCACCTGGATGGCTCAGTGGGTTAAAGCCTCTGCCTTCAGCTCAGGTCCTGGTCTCAGGGTCCCGGGATGGAGCCCCACATCTGGCTCTCTGCTCAGCAGGGAGCCTGCTTCCCCTTCTCTCTCTGCCTGCCTCTCTGCCTGCTTGTGATCTCTCTCTCTGTCAAATAAATAAATAAAATCTTTGAAAAAAAAAAGTTTCTAATCAAGAGAAACTCTAGCACATGAGAAAAAGTTGACAGGTCAAAGTGGGTCACTGTTTACTATTTACAATGGTGAAAAAGCAGAAAAATTAATTAAGGCAATTGATATATTTTATTCAAATAATGGGATATTTTCCTAGGTAATTACCTACATATATTCACACAAGTAAAGCTAAAAAACAGATAATGTAGGAAGAAAAAAATTGCAAAGATTTTTATATAGTATGCATTCAAACAAAATGCAGAACAATATAATATTTTGCTATATGAATGTATAATTATGGGCCCCAAAGTTTTTTAAATATGTGTTTTTTAAATATTAAATTTAAATATTTTTAAATATTTAAAAATGCACACAAACATCAAACTTCAAAGGAGTGGTTATTTCTGGAAGGGAGAGAAAAGAAATAAGGATGGAGCTTTGTAATACTTGCAGTTATTTATCTTTGAAGGAGGAAAACATAATAAGCAAGGCAAAGAGCTAAGCCTATGTTTAGTTTGCTTAGTCTTAATAGTGAATACTCAAATATCTATTATGTTCTTCTGAACATAATATTTCAAAATTAAAATAAATCATTTCAAAATAAATAGTAAAAGTGAATACTATCTTTTTTCTACTATTAGGAGAGCTGGATTTAAACATCGTTTTCCATAGGGAAGCTTCGGAAAGTCCAAATCCTTTGTAGATCCAAAACATGACTAGAGTTTTCAGTATGCAAAACAAGAGAAACTTCCCTGATTAAAAGTAATAAAGTCTCTGAAGAGCAACTACATACAAAATTTCTTTTTGATTCGTCTTTGGCCCAATTAGAATGGGCTGTATTAAAATTTAAGTATGGCTTCTAAGCCATACACATACCATTAAATTTGCAGGAATAATGAAGCCAACCAATTTTATTCCTCTTTAATAATACATTCCTATATTTGCTCTTAAGGTAAGGTTAGCATTTATTTATTGATCATGATGCATTATCTACATAGTGGAAACTACTAAGCAGTTTTCATCTCCTGTGATATTTCTAAATAATTCAGAAACTAATTTCTGTTTTCTTTTTCTCATTAAAGTCTGTCTCCTTTAAATGTAGAAAATTTAAGTGACCTATGGCTTAGTTTGTTTCTATGTTGCCCAGATGGCACAAACACATAAAGTAGCCAGATAGAATTTGCAGACATACGTATCCCTATGGCTTCATCTTTTTCTGCATTACTGTCTTTCCTCTCCAATTATTTAGGAACAAAACAACACAAAATAACAAAAGAATATACTCTTTTTCAATCTGTCTTTACATCTAAACGCTAGTCTCCTTCATGCTAGTTATAGCAGATATTCTAAAATGTCTCCATTTTCTCACTATACATAAACTCCTAGAAACTAGCAATCAGGCTTCAGCCTCTATTCTAAATCCACTGAAACTTATCTTGCTATCTACAGTTGTCTTTTGGTATTTATTATCTTATTTGAGTTCTGTATTGTGGAGAGTGATATGGACCATCCTCACTTCTCCATGGAAATAATACTTGAGGATGAGTTGTGATTTCAAAAGATAAAGATAAAAGACAGAGATAGCAAAATAGTATAGATTCATGAACAGTTGAAAAAAACATTGAGTTTTCTGCCCTCTTATTTCCATACTTCATAGCTCGTGGTGTGTAAATTACTTTGCTATTGTGTTTTGGTTTCCTTGAAATCATTTCTTAGCTATACTCTCTTTTCATCTCAACCCATATCTCTGCTTGTTTTATTTATTTATTAGAGCTTACTTAATGGACTTGCCATTAACTAAACAATAAGACTTTTGTAGAGTAACTTAACATCTCAAAGCCTCAGTTTTCTCAACTATAAGATGAGGGTACTAAATGGTATCTATTTATTGTGTTGTTGCAGGAATTAATACCTGTAAAGTAGTTCAAACAATGCATAGACACACTAACCAATGGAATAAAATGAAGTCCAGAAACCGATTCATACATATATTATTACCTGACTTATTACAAAGGCAATAGTAAAGTCATGTGCAGAAATCTTGATCTTTTCAACAAATGACTGGGTTAGTTGGAAAACCATATCGGGGGGAGAGTGGAATATAGCCTGATTCATACACATCTAACATCATAAACACAAAGCAATTCCAAATATATCATTCTAAATGTGAAAGGTAAAGCAATAAGCTTTTAAAAGAACACATAGGAGGACATCTTTATGACTTGTAGTAGACAAAGATTGTTTAAATACACACACAGTGCAGCCAGAAAACAAAAGATTAATCAAGTATTCCAAGATTTAGAAAGTAGATTCATCAAAAGTATCCAGTATGAAAATTAAAAGGTACCCCACAGAGCGGGAAAAGAGATACACAACATACATATACTAATCAAAAAAATTATATTCAGGATGTATAAACGATTCATAAAAATCTATAAAACAGATAACCCCATAGGGAAAAAATGACAAAGAAAATTTAGACATGTATTTCGTAAAGACGATAGCTAAGCAAAAATAAATGAAACTAATTATACTGTTGGATAGTGATGGTTTATCTTGAAGGCGGGGTTAGGTGGGCCAGAAAAGGAGGACAAGGGCAGCTTGAGGGTCCTGAGAATACCCTATTTGAGCCCTGGTTAATTAGAGTTTTTGGTTTTCAAAAAAATGGTCAAGCTCTAGACTAATGATATGTTCATATTTTTCATCTTTTTTGTTTTTTCTTTTGTTAACATATACTTTTTTATTAGAGTATAATTAATGTACAGTGTTATATTAGCTTCTGGAGTGCAATATAATGATTCAATAATTCTATACATTACTTAGTGCTCATCACAATAAGTATACTGTTAGTCCCCTCTATCTATATAAAGTATTTTATAAAGTCCCCGGTACATAGTAAATATTATACAAATATTAGCTGTTATTATCATTACTGTCATTATTGTTATTATCACTATTATTATTTAAGCAATGGCCACATTTTCTTATATCTAATAATGAACACAGCAGACAATTTTTCTGTTTGCTTTAGAAAACAGTTTTTAGAAGTAAGTTTTTCTTCCAATTCTTTTTCAGGTAATACTCTCCTGTTCCTTATGGTGCAGAATTTTTATGACCTCATGTTGATTTTTTTCCCTGTCTATTCATCTTTGAACATAGGAACATCGGCTATGCTGAGTTCTTGCCAACAGCAGGGTGTACCAATTGCACTTGACCCCCACTTGCTGTCCACATGAATGTTTGTAGACTTTCCCACATGGATGTAAAACAGAGAACAAGTTGACACAGCTCTCAGTTTACTTTTTAGAGTCTAGCAGAGATTCATGTACTGGCTTTCTATCAAATTGAAGGACATCCTTTCCTCCTCTGCTACCCCATTCTCTGAAACACAAGGAAAAGGATCTATGTCCCATATCAAAGGTTCCTTTGGAGCAAGCTGAAGTGTCAATTCAAAGAGGCCCTCAAAAATTCTATTGTGTAGATGGGAATCCTGCTTAAATTTGACTTTTAAAAGAATTAAGGAATATAATTCCTTAAAATAGTTTTAAAAGAAATAATTCATAGGTAACACAATTTCCTTTGAGCAGTTCCAGCATATGAAAACATACAATACCTCCCCATTCATCTGTGAACACCCCCATGCACGCACTGCTCAAAGGGCTACTCCAATCATTCCAAAACTATCATTTTGGCGAATAAGTATGTTTCCAACTTTATACCTTTTCATCTTCAGATACTCAGTAAGCTGTGTCCTTCAAACAATTATAGCAGGGGAAGTAATGTAGTTGGCGGGGGAGCTCTTGCATGGACAGATCAGGGTAATCTCATGACATTGGGCCGGTAGGCACTCTGCTTTCTGATTGGCATAGACTCCAAGCTTCTGAAGTTGGAGAAGAGGAAGGAGAAGAGGTAAAAAGAAGAAGATGAGAGGAGGAGCAGAGGAAAAAGAGGACAGAGGGAAGAGGGATTGCAGTTCTGTTAGTGATTTAAGTATACAGCATGGCTAATATGTATTAATTGGTTGTGTCTGGCAGTAGGCTGACTGCCTTATACAGATTATCTCAATTATTTTTAAAAACCCTTATGAGATAAGTGTGCTAATCTCCATTTTACATAGAAGGAAACTGAGAATTAGAAAATGATAAACCATTTTCCCAAGACCATACACTAAGAAAGTACAATTAAACTCCAGACAGTCTTCATCCAAATGCTTATATTTTGTTTCTGGTTGTGAAAGTTTAAATAGAAAGGTTTAAAAATATGTAATAAATTTGTTGGCATCATAGTATTCTGATCACATAAAGAAATATTTCAAGTAATACCGCCATAGTTTGAAGACAGTCACCAAACACTAAGTCTGTTGGAAAAGTGTGGGAAAAATCCAATTTCGTTTCTAATTTCAAATCTAATTTCACTTACCACATGCCATGCCAACATGATGTATGAAGGACAATTTTACTCATTTTTTAGTTTTAGCACCCCCACAAGATTTGACCCATAAGATTACTTAATACTTGTTGAACAAATGTACCGTTTTTATGACTTGGAGTTTACAAAGTACTCATACATATTGTATCAAATGATCCTCACACAAACTCTATGAGGCATGTTCAGAAATTTCTACCCAACTGTGATTTCCTTTTCCATAAGTTTTTCCATACACAAATTTACCTCTCTCAATCTGTTGCTCAACCATTTGAATACTGCTGTCCATAGCCATTATTTTAGTAGTTCATTAAAAATAAAGCAACATGAATTACTCAGCATCACTCATCATCAGGGAAATACAAATCAAAACCACAATGAGATACCACCACACATGAGTCAAAAATGGCTAAAATTAACAACACAGGAAACAACAGATGTTGGTGAGGATGTACAATGGAATACTACTCAGCCATCAAAAAGAATGAATTCTTGCCATTTGCAATGACGTGGATGGAGCTAGAGTGTATTATGCTAAGTAAAATAGGTCAGTCAGAGAAAGATAAATACCATATGATCTCATTTATTTGTGGAATTTAAGAAACAAAACAGATGAACGTAAGGGAAAGGGGAAAAAGAGAGAGTGGGAATACAAACCATAAGAGACTCTTAACAATAGAGAGCAAACTATGGGCTGATGGAGGTGGGTGGGGGGTCACCATGGGTTAAACGGGTGATGGGTATTAAGGAGGGCACTTGTCATGATAACCACTAAGTGTTATATGTAAGTGATGAGTCACTAAATTCTACTCCTGAAACAAATGTTACACTATATGTTAACTAACTAGAATTTAAATAAAATTTTGAAAAAATAAAGCAATAAAAATAAAATAAGTAAATTGCTACACATTTTGTAATGCATTTTAGACAATTCCACCCATAAAAGACTCAACCAAATCTAAATATAATATGTAAGTATAATATGATCCTACATTATGGTTATCACCTTCCATTTCAAATCTGATCCTCTTCCATGTTATCGAATAGAGTAAGAACGATATGAATGATGCTCCCTGCAACTGCAAGCGCTACCTTAATCATATATAGACATATCATTATATACTATTCTTTTCACCTATAATTCCATTGCCTAGTCATGTCTATTGTACATCTGCAACAGCTCTGCTATCTGACAGCATCACTCCATGGTTCATTTAAACCAGGTGTTTACTAGGGCATGACTGGGTAACAGCTTCCTAGCTCACTTTAGGAAATTTCTTCCTCTTTTCAATTCTTACCACATGACAGAAGAGTGATTGGATCACTCATAAATCTTCCATGCCGTGATAGCTAGACAAGAGAAATCTAGACTTCTTTCTTTGACTCTGAAGGCCCTTCACAATGTAAGCTTACCAGTTCTATACTTCATTTCTATTCACCACACACTTTCTCCTCTGGTCAAATCTAATTTCATTTACCACATGCCATACTATTTCCAGATGTGAAATTTCAAATACATCTCATCTTTCTACCCCGGATATCCTTTTTTCAGATATTCACATTGTCATATGCTCACTCTATTTTAGGGGAGAGTTCAATTGCCATCAATTCCAATGTCACATTTCCCTCTTCTGAATGTCTGGAGCTTTTTGTCTAACCTTTAAAAAAAATTTAATGACACTTAAAACCTGGCAAAAAACCCATTTAGATACGTGTCTTATTCCAAAGGCAGGATCGGCATCCAATACAGCTGTATGCTATCCCCATCTCTTTTCAAACCAATGCAGTCACCAAGTGTCTTATTATGTGCTCCAATAGTCATTACTGAATACATTATCCATAAATATACCAAGGCATTTGATGGATCTGGTATTGAATCTTAGTCTTCATATTTGTAGCTATGTAACCATGGATTATTTATTTAGTGTCTTTGTGTTTCTTCATCGAAAACACAGAAATGAGTGGGATGTCCAGGTGGCTCATTGAGTTGAGCATCTACCTTTGGCTCAGGTCATGATCCCAGGGTCCTGGGATCAAGTCCTGCATCAGGTTCCTTGCTCAGCAGGAAGACTGCTTCTCCTGCTCCCCTTGCTTATACTCTTTCTCTGACAAATAGATAAACAAGCAAACAAACAAAAGAAATATGGAAATGGTAATTGGAGACGTAAATTATGTATATGATACATCTACCAAGTAATGCAATAAACACTTAATAATTGTAAATCATCTAAATCTAAATATTCAATATAGATTTTAGGATACTGCTATATAAAGAGTGTCATCCTTTCCTTTTGTACATATTATCTAAATAACATGCTTATTATTAGTTTATCTCTAATTTTTTTCTGATATTCTAGAATTTAACCTTATCGGTCCCAGAAAAAAAAAGTTTCTGAAGTTTTCCTCTTTGGCCAATCTGACCAAAAAGCAAAGATAATTCCAGCAAATCTGGGTCTATAATATTTTCCTTCATTTATTTTCTTTAATAAAACAAGTATAGCTTTT
>CM053603.1:98782048-98808037 GCA_028646535.1 Procyon lotor
TTTTTTAATGCAATTTCAGCAGCACTATGTTCCCTTTTTTTGAGCTTAGTCAATGTTTATTTTCCCATTTCACATATGAAAAAATAAGTTCTATGTAAGATAAAGAGATATATTAATAAATTATCATTCACATCATACATTTTCAAAAGGGATAATCAATCTTACATTACCTACAGAAGTTAATGTCTAATATTAAGTTAATTACATGGACTAAAATTATTACGTTGGATATAGTATCATTCATGAATACACAATATATTTGTAATATAAAATATTTACAACAATATCTACTATAGTAAAATAAGTAAATATAATTTCCAAGTGAAAAACATAATTACTAAAATTACAGTGTTTATAAACATTTTGTTGAGTTTATAATTCCTCAGAGAGATTTTAACAATCTCTTTTCTGTCTAAATATTGAAAAGCTTCTTCAGTGATACCAGAGAAAACAATGCCCCTTCCTTCAATTTAGTAGCTAGTACTATATGTTACTAGATAGGAAAAAAGTTAGTTCCACCAAATTGACGTTGCCCCTTCCTTATGTTTTGCTTTGTTTTTCCCCTTCAACAGGGGAACATTACTTATTTGTAAACGTTACTTAAAACATTACTTATATGTAAAAAGTAAAAATGTTTATTACAAATAGTTCTTGGAATTTGAAATACATGGTCAGCCCTCTACTGAGTTTCACAAACTGTCTTCTACCGAAGTGTGAAAATATATATGTCATCTCAATGTCACAAAATTTCTCTCCTTGTTGAGAACAAAACAGTCTTCAAAAAAGCCATACATTTTATCTTCTGCAAAAGAATGCCCATGATTTATAGTTCAGGAAATATATGAGAAAATTCCCAGTTGTTAAATGTTCAGTATTTTTCTTTTTTTGTTGAAATAAGATATTTCATTTTTTTAAAGATTTTATTTATTTATTTGAGTGAGAGAGAGCACGAGTTTGGGGGGAAAGGCAGAGGGAGAGGGAGAAGCAGACTCCCTGCTGAGCAGGGAACCCAATGTGAGACTCAATCCCAGAACCCTGAGATCATGACTTGAGCTACCATTTTAAAAGTCATGATATCCCAACCTACTGAGCCACCCTGGTGCCCTCCATAAGATATTCAATCAATGTGAATGTTCCATTGGAGTCTGTGATTTAGCAGACGACAACAATACAAACAAGTAAGAAACAGCACCATCCCCATGAAAACAGTGTGTAACTTAACTTGGCATATCCACTGCATTTTTCTTTCTCATCAGTTATCCAACTAATTGAAAAGTAGGAGACACTGGGGTGCCTGGGTGGCTCAGTGGGTTAAAGCCTCTGCCTTTGGCTCAGGTCGTGATCTCAGGGTCCTGGGATCGAGCCCCACATCGGGCTCTCTGCTCTTCAGGGAGCCTGCTTCCCCCTTCTCTCTCTGCCTGTCTCTCTGCCCACTTGTGATCTCTCTCTGTCAAATAAATAAATAAATAAAATCTTAAAAAAAATAAAAAAGAAAATTAGGAGATACTCATGCTTCAACAAAATCTAATTCAGTCAAAACTGTAGAAAAATTTTGACTTTCTCTTTTCAACTTTTTTTCTTTCAGAGGAGTCTAGCTTCTGCTTTCAATTTGTGGACATTCAGTGAAAGTATCCTGTTTGTCTAGGTATTCAAATGTGGACCCAGGACCAGAAACACTGGCATCAATCAACTCAAAGCTGTTGAGAATGCAGAATCTCAGATTCTACTCTAGACTCACTCCATCAGAATCTATACTTTAAATAATGCCCTGCAATTTATATGTACATTAAAGTTTGAGAGGCATGGTCAATACCAGGGAGCTGCACTCTCTTGTCAACACCAAACCATAACTGATACTTCAGTTCAGTCCTAAAATGTGCTTGTTAATGTTTGGTGACAACGAGCAAATATAATTAGTAAACCTACCCATGTGTCTATAGCTATTTATGATCTTTATATATAAATATAGCTATTTATGACCTTTATGTTGTTCCTCAGCATAAAACTATTATGTCTTTATTTTATTTTATTTTATTTTAATTTATTTTATTTTATTTTATTTTATTTTTTATTTTTAGAGATTTTATTTATTTGACAGAGAGAGACACAGCAAAAGAAGGAACACAAGTAGGGAGAGTGGGAGAGGGAGAAGCAGGCTTCCCACTGAGCAGGGAGCCCGATGTGGGGCTTGATCCCAGGACCCTGGGATCATGACCTGAGCCAATGGCAGATGCTTAACCGACTGAGCCACCCAGGCATCCCTTCATTTATTTATTTGAGAGGGAGAGAGAGCGAGAGCAAGAACAGGGGGAAGGAGAAGCAAACTTCCCACTAAGCAGGGAACCTGATGTGGGACTTGATCTCAGGACCCTGGGATCATGACCTGAGCTGTAGGCAGACGCTTAACCAACTGAGCCACCCAGGTGCCCCTGGGTCCTCATTTTAAAGTGTGGAATTCAAGAAACACAATGGTTTGCACCCAAACACTAATCTCAATGGTGGGAGTTTAAGACAGCGTTCCTGGTCAACAGAAACTTTTGGCTCTTTATGCAATTAGATGGTTTCCCAACCATATTCACAAGGTGATTCATAAATTTATTATAGAATTTCCACTCTCTATTTTGATTATTTTTAGGCACCTGCCTCCCATGAGTAGAAATAGCTATGTCTTACCCATGTTGTATTTCCAGGGTAAATGCCTAAATGCCTTTCATCTTTTCTATGCTTATCTTTCTCAGCAACCCAAATCACTTGCCATTTGCTTTTATAGGTCTCACATGTACATACAATGATCCTGTGATGCAGATAATTCTTATCAGGATTAGTAGTAATATGTTTTCACTTAGCACAATTATGCCAGCAACTGTGATAAGTCTTACTGTCAAGAAACCATGTGTCCATGGTGTGATCCCAGGGAACACACTTTCCACTAAGAATAAAATTTTTCAATAACACATTAGGCTTAGCCCTCACAAGACCTGTTCTATATGCTTCAGCTAACCTACCTAATTCCAATGCTCCTTCTTCTTTTCTTGACTTATACCATGTACTTGACATATCTCTGCTAGTGATAGCCATACTCTCCCAGTTCTCTGAATTCTGAGACACTGCAGTGATCCCTCTGTGAACAAACATCTTGCCTATCTAAGTTGGGGCACTGCAGGCAACCTGGGTTTCTCCTAACGTCATGCCATAGACTTCATCAGAATGCCTCGAGTGGCAAGAATTTTACAAAACATATTTTGTTTTATTAACCCTTTTATGCACGATTCTTTCACCCATCACAGCTGGGTCAGTTTTGCCAAACTTTACCCACTTTCTTTGGATTCCTCCATGTAATCAACTTGGAAAGAAGGTCATATACCTGACCTCAAGCTCTTTTAAACTTACATGCTGGGACATATAGCTGGACTTAAAATGAATAAATAAATGAATCCTGTGTATAAGTTTGATATTGTAGGTCATTTCCCTTGGTATTTTAACCATTGGCCTGAGATATTTTTATAATTATCTTAGAAGAATAGTTTTCTATTAAACAAGTGGACAAGCCTGAGGTGTAAGGCATGGGGTTTTGTCTCAGACATAAACACAGCAGAGGAGACTTAGTACTGTCTAAAGATTCAGGGAAGTCTTCCTGAAGGAGATGATTTCTGAGGTGAGTCTTAAGTGTGATAATGAGCTTTTCTGGGGATAAAGGGAGTGAGGATTCACAAGGCAGTGAAGATGTAGAACCAGAAAAAGGAATGTGTCATGAAAAAACGATCGCCATGTTGAGGGAAGTATAGTTGACATGATTTTAACTTAATGGTATATAAAAAGTAGAAGAAGTGTGGCCTGAAGATGGAGTATTTTGCATACCCTGTACGTGAGATTATATTTTGTCCTCTTAGCTGTGGACTGTGAATGTTATATCAGAATTCCCTAGGGAGATTTACTATGTTAGAGGGTGCCCCTTCCATAATTTTTCATGTGGTGGCTCTAACTTTGGAAACTAGAAAAAAAACAAGACAAAACAGTCAAACCAAAACTCTTAAAATGATTTTTCTTGTGACTGGGTTTGAAAACAATCCCTATGTGAAGGAATTATTTGAGGGTTTTTAAGGATGTGTGATTCAGTCAGATTGATCTTTCAGATTGAACACTAATAGAAATGTGATGAATTTAAGGTAAAGAAGGGAAAGATTTTCATCGTTGGATTTTTTGTATACTTAAAGTATTTATTTTGCTCATTATGGATCTTAAACTATTAGAATATATGCCTCATATATATAGAGACTCTTGTCTATTTTGTTAATAGATTTCTTTGTCTTTAGTATTTAAAACAGTATGTGACATATCAGAGATTCCCAGTATATATTGGTGGGACTAAATGTGGCCAGTTCATGCCAAAGAAATAGAAGAAAACACTAATTTTTAATCATAATCTAGCAGAAGTTCAAATAACAAGTGTGATTACAAAATATTGAGAACTAGTCATTGACAACTCTAAATGCCATATGGCAATTAAAAATGTTATAGTTCAGTTTTAATCTGTGCATTATCCATAAAGTTGCTAAATGATATTTATTAAATGAGAATCTCAGCAAAGATATTCTCTGAGAAGCAGAGAAGCAAAACTACCACCAAACAGTTGATTATATGTCTTTTTTCCTTAAGATAAAAGGGGAGATTTCTGAGGTTTGAAATACATAAATATTGATTCCCTTCCAGAGTATTCCCTGTAAGATTAGTTAATTAATTAATAAGAAAAATATCCCAAATGATTCACTAGATAGTATTTATATCTTTGAATCTAGCTTTCTCTGGTCATGAATATAACTGCATAAAGGATACCTATAGTGTATTTAAAGTAAATGGACTTTTTAAATGATGGGCTCACAGGGACAGGCTTGAGACTCATACTCCACAACACATGGTATCTGTAAAATATACTACTAAATACAAGGTTGGTTCATTCTTTGGTTTTCATTGTCTTTGTAATAGTCATTTTTAGGGTTTTTTAAAAATATTTTATTTATTTATTTGATACACAGAGAGAGAGATTACAAGTAGGCAGAGAGGCAGGCAGAGAGAGAGGAGGAAGCAGGCTCCCTGCTGAGCAGAGAGCAGGATGTGGGGCTCGATCCCAGGACCCTGAGATCATGACCTGAGCCGAAGGCAGAGGCTTTAACCCACTGAGCCACCCAGGTGCCCCTGCTTTTAGAATTCTTGCAAGCATTTGATATTAACAGATTTTTATTTTAGTTATTCCAGTGGATGTGTATCTCACTGAGCTTTTAACTTAAACGGGTAATGATGTTAATCATCCCCTTTTACTGGTTTATTCATTATTCCATGTATTTGTGAATTATATGTTCAAAACATCCATTTTTATGAGGTTCTATTAATATTTTACTCATTAAGCTTTCATAATAATTTTATAATTTTTCAAGTTCCAAAAAATCACCTTGAGATTTTGATTTGCATGTCATTTGTGAAACAGTTATTCAAAACTATTTTTATGTTTTCAATATTCCAGACACTGTTCAAGGACTGTGGATATCCCACTGAATAAAGCTAACACACTCTTTTGTTTTTTTGGATATTATATCCTAGTAGTGGAAAAAATAATGAAGTAGATAGATTGGATAAATAGATATGTACATACATACATACATTAATAATGATAATACTACAGGGCAAGTAGTGGCACCATGGATTTCACTTAAAAAGTATCATCATGAGGGCGCCTGGGTGGCTCAGTGGGTTAAAGCCTCTGCCTTCAGCTCAGGTCATGATCTCAGGGTCCTGGGATCGAGCCCCACATCGGGCTCTCTGCTCGGCAGGGACCCTGCTTCCCCCTCTCTTTCTGCCTCCCTCTCTGGCTACATGTGATATTTCTCTCTGTCAAATAAATAAATAAAATCTATAAAAAAAAAGTGTCATCATGGATTTCATTTTTTTAGAAAGTGAAATTGAACATAGAGCAGAATGAAGTTGGAGGTTAAGCTTTTTTGATAACCATGGGAAAAAAAGAGGTCTGAACAAAGGGAAAGACAAGTGCCAATGGCCGAGGTGGGTATATGTTTGATGTTTCTAGAAACACTGAGAAAGCTAGTGTAGGTGAATAGAAATGAGCAAGTGTAAGATGACAGGGAAACCAATACGGATATATTAACAATCTTTAAGGAGTCACACTGAGCTCTGTGGAAACAGGTTCATGGAGTGGATACAAAGATAATAAGCTATTTCAAGGGCCCTTAGGTGGATCAATCAGTCAAGTATCCCGCTCTTGCTTTTGGCTCAGGTCATGATTCCAGAGTTGTGAGACTGAGCCCCTCATCTGGCTCTGCACTGGACATGGAGCCTCTTTAAAATTCTCTCTCTTCCTCTACCTTTGTCCTTCTTTACTAATTCTCTCTCTCTCTCTCTCTCTCTCTCTCTCTCTCTCTCTCTCAAAAGAGGAAGAGGAGGAGGAGGAAGAAGAAGAGGGGGAAGAGGAGCTTTTTTCTATAATCAGAGACCCATGATATAGGTGGCAAAATGTCTTCAGGTCTACATATTTTTGGAATACAGAAACAAGAGAAATGTGTGATGACTGGATATAAGATAACAGAAAAAAGCATTTGTCAAAACTTATAGTACATGCAACACCAAGAGTAAACTCTAATATAAACTGTGGAATACAGGTGACAATGATGTATCAATGTAGGTGCAACAATTATGTTAAATCTATCACTCTGGTGCAGGATGGTGATAGTAGGGGAAGGTTGTGTATGTGTGGAGACAAGGGAGTATATGGGAACTCAGTACTTTCTTCTCAGTTTTGCTGTGAACCTAAAATTATTCTAAAAAATAAAATTTATTAATAAAAAATAAATGAAGGTTAACATTTGTCTAATGTAATTAGAAAAATGGAGTTGCCATTTATGAAGATGAAGAAACTGGGAGAAAAAAATTTGCTATTAGATTGAAAATTATGAATTTAATTGGGGACAAGCTAAGTGGGGTATGTCTATTAGATTTACAAGTGGCAGTATTACATAGGTAATAGAAGTATGACTCAAAAGTTCAGAAGCAAGATCTAGGAAATAAAAATTTAGAAAATGCAAGTGTACTGGTTGTTTTTACATTTATAGAGATATTATCACTTAAGAATGAGTAGAAATAAAAACTGCAATATTTCAAGGTCAGCAAGGTGAGGAGAAATCACCCAAAGGAGATGGAAAAGGAGCTTGCAGGGAGGAAGGAGAACCAAAATAAGACACAACAATCGATCATTGGATTTGGCCGCTTGAAAGTTATTGATATCATAGACAAGGAAATTTTTGAAGTAGTGGGTAATGAAAGTCTAATTGGTTTGGGCTCAAGGGGGCATAAGAGAAAAGTTGCTCAGTTTCTATAGGACAAACTGGATAAACCAGTTTATTCCAGCATATCTTCAAAATGCATATGTATCAAAGAAAACTACCATTATATCCTATAATCTACAATTAGTAGTGTGAAAAAAACATAAAGAAAGAGAATGCAATAAAATTTAATGTGAAAAATGAGGAAACAAATTTCTGGAACCAGGAGAACCATGCCAGAGCATAGAACCAGGAGAAAACTAGGTGGGAAAGAATATAAATTAATATGGATTGTGTTCTTTCTAGTGGCTAGATATACCTTATAATTTCATGATTCTTGTATGTGGCCACCTGGCCAAAACCGTTACATAAATAACCTTTGCATGTGCATGTTCTTGCTGAGACTTGCTGATGAAATATTTGTTATTTCATATAGATGATTTTAAAATATTAGTCATTGAAAACTGATTTCTTTTGATATTCCCCAAAATTAGTGCTTAATTTCTGCAAACAGATTTTTAAAAGCTCGCTTATTGAGTCTATCTTATGGGAAACTAAGTGGATGATTTAGCTTAAATTAAATCTTCTGTTGTGTTAGTCTCACATGTTTATGTAAAAATTATAATTTCCAATTATATAACTCATAATGAGAATTTAACATAATTTGGCAATTATGTTACAAAACTTGAAATGCTTAGAAAAACACTGCATAAGTATATATGTAATTTGAGAATTTGTTTCTAAATAACATGTAAATAATATGGTAATTATTCCAGAGGAAATTAGTTTATTGTTTCATTAGCCTGCTTAGATACTGAGATTTTATTAATGCATAGCATATATTCAATCTTCCATGATGATATTCAGCTTAGAAAACGAGAAAGATTAATAATGTTTTAAAAAACCAAAACTATGTATATACACACACAGTGGGCAAAAAAATAAATAAATAAAATAGCTCTTTCATCATGCAGAGAAGGAAATCAGTGCTTTGTATTTCTTATTTAACTTACCTGATCAAAATTGTATACTAAAACAAAATGTCCTTTGCATATATAAACAATAATATGGCAAAAAATAATCCACATGTTGGGGGACCTGGGTGGCTCAGTTGGTTAAGCAACTGCCTTTGGCTCAGGTCATGATCCCAGGGTCCTGGGACCCAGCCCCGTGTCAGGCTCCTTGCTCAGCGGGGAGCCTGCTTCTCCCTCTCCCTCAGCCTGCTACTCTGCCCAATTGTGCACTCGCTCTCTCTGTCAAATAAATAAATACATTTTTTAAAAATCCACATGTTGTTAAAGAAATGAAATTTCAAAATTCCAATTAGCGACTATGTGAGTTGATGGGAGAGAAGTGGAAAGATCTGAATTTGAGATTATTAGGCTCTACTCCCTTGATAGCAAATCATATCACTTCCTTACTGAACTTACACAGGTTTAATAATTACGTTAAAGAATGTGTGGCAGAATACTTTATGAAGTATAAAACCCTAAAAATATATATCCAATATTACTAACTTTTACATGATAATATATGCATATAACATATGCATGATAATATACGCATATAACACAAAGCTGCAGAATATGACATTTGCATACCCAGGTCATATTAAATAAAGCTTTGAATATGATTACACTTATTCATATTTTATATTACACTATATATTAAAGTTAATATTTATTTATTGCTATTAATGCAATCCTATGACTTAATTTTTTTTCTTAAAAATAGAATAAGCACTGAGCTCAAACTAAAACACAAGTATATCTCAACCAGAGGAACTAGCCATCTGGTAGCAATGAAACAGTGCACTGTGGTGAGTCCATCTCAACTTACTTCTATTGGGGCGCCTGGGTGGCTCGGTGGGTTAAAGCCTCTGCCTTCAGCTCAGGTCATGATCTCGGGTCCTGGGATCGAGCCCCACATCAGGTTCTCTGCTCAGCAGGGAGCCTGCTTCCCCCTCTGTCTCTGCCTGCCTCTCTGCCTACTTGTGATCTCTCTCCTCTCTGTCAAATAAATAAATAAAATATTTTAAAAAATTAGTTCTATTAATAAAGTCCATATATTTCAATGTTTCAGTGATATTCCCTCTCCAGAAATGGTTATGACAATAAAAGAGGCTTAGAGACATGTTATCAAGGGGCAACTTAGATAGATTGTGAATTATAGTACTGCAGTATTGTTAAATTGAGGGAAAAAAGCAAATGTATTCCCAAAACTCTGCCCAAATTACTGCTTTGGGCAGGGTAAGGTGGCACAAACTCTACTGTGGGATAAAATTCATGTGAAAAAGAAGCAGATGCCCTCAACACCAGTACTTAGTCCTTTTTAGCACATCACCATTTATGTTACAAGCCTTGTAATCCTTACCTACATCTCCCCTCCCCTGACACAATCAAACACCCCTCCACATTCTCTCAAAAATGGTTAAAGTTCATCTGCCTGAGGCTTAGTCTTGATTTGATTTTACAAGAACTCCCTACACCTGCCCCCGCCCATAACAAATTATTTGTCTGTCAGTGTGTGGTGGTGCTTACATATAGTTCCTTTTCTTTGTGACAAAGCTTTCTATTTATTTTATAGAGATACAAGGCACAACTGTGTATGTTAACTCACAGATGCTTATTTTTCTTAAAGGGTAATAAAAAAATCAAGTGTAAAAGACTAACAAGAGGATTTTCATTTTGTTTTGTTTCTATTTTAATAGGGAAAATCCTTAAAAAAGGTCAACATTCTGGATCTGAACAGTGAAAAAGCTTGCTGCCTAAGGCAAGAACAAGCAATGAAAAGGCTTCAGAAAAAGTAGTTTCAAAATAAGTGACTTTTATAGATTTCAACATTTTTTAAGAGTTAGATTTACCTTCATCTGAGTTATAAGGCTTGGTACAAACCTCAACGCTCATGATTACGACATTTTTTTTTTCATTTAAAAGAGTTCAATTTGTTATAAAAATATTTTATTTCTAGAAGATTCATTAGCCCAGGTGTTAAGGTATATGAGATAGAACTTCAAACTCTACTGTACATAAAAATAGCCCAGAGGTCTTTTTTTTTTTTTTTTTTTTTTAAATACTGAGCTTCTTGGCCCATTCTCAGAGATTCAGTAAGTCAGAGAAAAAGAAAAGTAGCCCATGTAATTCTGCTATGGGTTGTCCATAGACACCCACGTGTTGAAAAACACTGTTTTTGACACCATTTACTGATGATCACATAAAAAGCCACTTTTTGGCGTAAACACTGAGAACATTCATTTGGCAGTTTTCTCTGCCACAAGCCTCATTAAAAACAACGAATATTTTTCCTAGGTGTACTATCTTGTTGAAGCCTCACAGCTATCATGTGCTAGAGACATTATCTTTATCAAATTTTTCAAATTGAGGGAACTGAAACTCAGGCAGTGTAAGTAATATACTCCTATTCACATTAATTCAGGAAATAACAATCAAGCACCTCTTATGAGGTCAAGCTTTTTTCTTGACAGCAAACTGCTCTGAATGAAACAAAGCCAATCCTTTTTCTTAAGGTGCGACAGAGTTGCAGACAGAAAATAAAATATAAACACATAAATGCAAGAATGAGATCATTTTAATGGTTTTCAGAAAATACTATAAAACAATAAATGTAAATTAGTTGTTCAGAGAAGGACAAACCTAGAAGGTCTTCTTTGAGTGATACCTGAATGACAAGAAGCCCAGCCATGAAAAGAAGCTAATAGGTAATTCCAGACAGAGGAAACAGTAAGTGTAAAATCCTGAAGGCATTTATGTTAAAGGTTATAGTTGTAACTCTTTGAGCTGGGTTTTGTTTTTTTTTTTTATAATAGCTATTTTATTTTTATTCTCTCTTTAATTAAGCATGTACACCTGGAGGGTTATGTCTTGAATTTGTAACCAAATAGGACCCTCACACTATTTGTCAAGTAACACAAAGATATTTTCTGGTAGCAAGCTGAACAGAATGCATTTTAATCGGGTGACAGTGAGGCTGTGTAAGTCACGGATGAGTGTGGCTTGAGCAATTACTCATTCATTTGTACAATACTGTACGTCAGGGAAGGGTGGGCAGAAATGGAAGAAAAGTGAATGCTGTGAATGTAAAGCACCTGAGTAGATTCAACAACCAGGGAGTTCTGGGTAAGCATATTTGGCGAAAAGATTAGGGGGTGAATTACTAAAACTAGAATTTTGAACTCTGGGCTTTTGACAACAAAATGGTCATCTATGAAGCCTGTAGTCAAAATCAAATCAAAATAAAACAAACAAAAAAAACAAAAAAAACAAAACCCTTACCTGAAATTTAATGGCATCTGGAAGTCATGGAAGTCTTAGTATATGAAGTGTACATCTGTAAAGTAAAAGAGTTGAATATCGTAACATAAACCTGAGTTACAATAAAGATGATTGCTACACTGTGTGGTAAAAGAAAAGTGATTTGTTCAAAAGTCTTTCAAATGGAAACACTAGTCAAAACTAGCTACTAATTTAGAGTAATTTAAGTGCTTCTTTCTAAGGTTTGGTCTCATCTTTTATATACTGTCTAATACAAAAAGCTAAAGCCAATTTTAAGAAAGAAAATATCTACTGCTACTTTGGAGAATTAAAAGCAACACAAAACTGACTTGGATTCTGATGGATTCTTAATGCTTCTACTTGAACACTTAAAAAATGCTCTGAAATGTTAATAGCTTTTGAGTTCTTCATAAGTGGAATAATTTTAATGAATCTAGAAATTTTGTCTGAACTAATAATAACTTAATCTTCTCCTTAAAAATGAAAATATTACGAACAACATATTTCCAAAATAAAAAGTTATCTGGGTCCTGGGAAAATCCCAAATTTTATCCTGGTTAGAAATTGAAAAATAGAGGCTCCTAGGTGGCTCAGTCAGTTAAGCAGTTGCCTTCAGCTCAGGTCATAATCCCAGGGTCCTGGGATGAAGCCCCGCATAGGGTTCCTTGCTCAGCGGGGAGCCTGCATCTCCCTCTCCCTCTGCCTGCCACTTCCCTTGCTTGTGCTCTCTCTGTCAAATGAGAAAAAATAAATAAATAAATTGAAAAATAGATGAGGAATTAAAGTCAAAAGCTACAAAGTATTTCAGAGTTTCTTACTCTGTCCACTTTTATTTGAAGACTCCCAATATCCTAAACTGATGTCATTTAGCCAGGGCTTAATCTGATTACCAGTGAATGATGCCATAAATCGAAGCAGTTCAAGGTTCAGCCTTGGCTGTACCCTATTGCTTTGTAGGAACAATGCTTCTTTTCGTTTTTTGCCTTATTCTTCATAACCACTTATTGACTTCTATCTCTCTTATAATCACTGAGAACCTTTGCCACGCAATTACTAGTTTCCTTAATTCAACCTTGTTTTCTGGCCTTGGGTTCTACCCTTGGAAACTAGTCCCCAAACCAGGCTCCCCTACTTTTACCACATCCAAAGGTCACCTTCTGCTACCATCCAAATTTCTACATCTATATGTCAAAATATGTCTGGTTCCTGTCCACTTTCGGGTTACCTGACAGAGGCTAAGTTTCATTCTAGATGACATTCGTCTGATAAGAAAGGATTTCTTAAACCTGACAACATATAATCACAGGAAGGGCTGACAAAAACTGTGATTTTTGAAGCAGATATTCCAAGCCTATTGAATTAGAAATCCATCTACAGCACACAAATCAGTAATTTGGAGGTGCCCGCACCCCACACACCCCACCCTGTGATTTTCTATTATGCAAAGATTAGCAAGTCTGGACATATTTTAAAATTACCTGAGAAGCTTAACAAATCTATTTCTGGAATATATTTAATCAGAATCTTGGGAGTGGATCCAGATTGGAGTAACATTTCTAAGTTTGCCAGGTGATTCTAATGTGTAATCAAAGTTGAAGAGCATTTTATCGTAACCAACTCATTTGGCACTATTCCAAGATACCTTTGAGTCATCTACTGCTGACTTTTCTAGATGCTGACTACCTTCCCCTCTGGGCTTCCTTCTACTATTTGCTGTTTATGTATTTATTAATTTCAATCATTTCCTCATTACCTACTTTTTTAGTGCTGAAGGGTAGCAAGCATAATGCTAGGCTCCACTGCCTGCCCAGACTTGATAAATTGCTATAGTCTCTAGGCTGTGATTGTTCTGGCAGGAAAGAAAATATATCAGTAAAACTTACAGGTGGGTATTTATAAAATAATAGACTCCTGAGATACTATAGCCAAGGGGTAGCTCTGTGTGCGTGTGTGTGTGTGTGTGTGTGTGTGTGTGTATACGTGTGAGGAACATTATGGTTTCAAATTTAAAAGCAAAAATTTTGCAAATAATATTAAGCCTAAAAATATGTACCTTCTTAAAAAAAAAGAAAAGAAAAATAAGAAATAGCTACGTGCATAAGGGAGACAGAGGAGAGGAGAGAGAAGAAAATTTGGCAATAAGCAAAATGGGGAAAAAGAAGCTATTCTTTGGTAACTAGAATATGCATTTTTTGGGGGGTCTGATTGATCTAAGGGATACATCTTAGGTTCAGTGCAGATGAACCTTCCATACCAGCAATTTTCATCTCCCCCAGGGGGCATTGGCAATGACTGGAAACATTTTTTGGATTATCACAATTTAAAGTAGGGTGCTACTAGGGTCTAGCTGGTAGAGCTCAGTGGTACTACTAAACATCCTAACAATGTAAGTAACAGCCCTCCCTACGCACACACTCACACAACAACAATCAGCCAGCCTAGAATACCAATAGTGCTGAAGTTTAGAAACCTTGATCTATAAATATAATAGAAAATCAGAGAGAGTCAGATATAAAGCTGAAGAAACAGATTATTGAGCAATTAGAATCAGAAAGATAGAAATCCGAGTTTATATAAAAGTCTCATCACAAGGTTAATATTCCAGCCAGACTGACCCAAGATATGGAGCAAAGGAAGAAAATGGAACAAAGAGAGTAAAATAGGAAAGGCTCCAAATAAAACTGTGACAGATAACAGCTAAAGGTTTCTCCAAACAGCACTGTCTGCAATCATGGACATGTCCTCTTTCTGCTCTGTCCAATACCATAGTCCCTCGTGGTTATTGAGTACTTGAAGTGATCCTATTGAACCCATGGGAGTGAGGATTTGAATTTTTAATTTGATATAATTTTAATTAGTGTGAGCTAGATATGATTTAATGTCCACCAGTCAGAGGCATTCATGTGAAACTTAAATTTAGAACCAAGTGGGGGGAGAGAGACAAGGCATGTGGATTTTAGCCAAGGTGACTAGGTTCCCAGGCCAATAGCTGTAATGACAATTTACCAATTTGGGAGGGAGCCACACTTCCACTGGTGGCTGGCCCATTTATGCAACATTTGTGAAACGTTTTTGGAAGCTCAGCATAGAGCAAGCTTATTCATTCTTCCCGAAGCTTCTGTGAGCTGTTTGACAAAAGTTTCCAACATTTCTATGATAAAAGTTTCCAAAATTTCTTGATTCAAAGTGCCTTAGTATCTCAATATTTTTTTTTCCCACAGTGCTCCTACGAATCTAAACTCTCAAATCCACGTAATGTTCATACAGTGTAAACTTTAACACATCTATTATGTTACACCTATTAAATAGGTCAAAACATCTTAATATAGTAGTTTTCATGGTGTCCAACACATGTCACTGTTTTGGGCTCAAAACTGGGAACTACCATTTGGCATCCCTGTGAATTGGCTACCATTACAGCAGCACCACAGGGTGTTTTAGCTATGGTTGGGAAACTGTGGTCCAATGGAAAATGCCATCCTGTTCAGAAAAGCAGAGAGTCTGTTTATTCAGCCTTTTCAATATTTCTAAAAGCTCTTTAGCATAAATTTATCTGTTCTACCAAGTTAGAACAGTTTCTGTATTTGCAACTGAATCTATATTGATACAAGGTAATCCTGTCATCACATCCTTTAAACAGATGAGAGAGGTACATTTCGAGAAAACAATAATTTTCTCGAACAGCTCCCACGTGTCAGAACTGGGATTCAAAGTCAGGTAATGTTCCCCTAGAACTAATAGCAGTAATCACCGTTCTATCCTACATCCAACTACTTGGGAGGAAAATGAGGTTCAGGGAAGTTCATTAATGGAGTTGAAATCACTCACCTTCACAGTAGCTGTGATGGATTTTGAAGCCAGGTGTGTCTAATTATGAAATTTATTGCTTTATGATATTCTACCCTACTATTAATTATTTGGTAATAATGGGCAATTTTTTTCAGTTCAGCAAATCATTAACATGTAAACATCCTCCCATGCCTACTGCTTTAAGGTATTGTACATGAGTTACATGAGTTAGTGATAGTTGAGTTAGTGATAGTCCTCAAACCCTTTTTCAGCCCAATCCTGAGGAGAAGGAGTGCTGCTTTTTTTTTTAAATAACTGACATCAAAGGAGCCACTTCAATTACATATGAAAAAGACATGGATTTCTGCCTTTAGTTTTCATATTTAATACTGTGAACTAGAATAGATTTCTGTTTTTTGCTGAAAATGTTCTTGAGCATAAAACTCCATTTGTTTTGAACCACTAAAGATATTCAAACTAGAGCATAAAAATTTGCTCATGTCTTGGAATTCTCTAAATTTTATTTTCAGAATCAAAACTCTTATAATCTTAAAACCAGTTTATATTTACATGTTTAAAATTATTCTCCTTGCAACTTTTGCATTGTGTTATTCCTGATGAATTTATCTGCATCTGTGCCTAACCTATATTACAAAATTTCAGTTTTCTTACTTGAGAACACACTTTGATTCAAATAATTTTGTCTAAAATTCATTTTCTATGAACTTAACAAGAATGCTCTAGTTAACAATACAAATTACTAATTGAAATATTGAAATATTAAAAATACTTCTAATGTAGAAGTACCATTGATCCTTTTTTATTCGTGGATTATGCATTTGCAAATTTGCTTATTTGCTAAAATTTTTCTTTAACCCCCAAGCCAATACTTGTCTTACTTTCGTAGATATGAACAGAACAGTGACAAATTTGAATCCCTGATACACATATACCTACTTGAAGTCAAGTCAATGTTCTATGAACAAGTACCCTTTTTGTGTTCTATTTAGTGCCGTATTTTTCACCTTTTTGTGCTTTTTGTTAGTGATTTTGCTATTTAAAATGACTCTCATGTGGAGTGCTGTCTAGTGTTCCTAAGTACAAGAAAACTGTGATATCTTTATGGAGAAGTTTAGTTCAAAGCAGGACTTATAGTGCTGTAGGTAAGGAGGTTAATGTTAATAAAACAATACTATATACCCAATAGGGTGGGTGACTTTAAACAGAAATACACATAAAACAAAGATATACATTGGGGTGCCTGGGTGTCTCAGTGGATTAAAGCCTCTGCCTTCAGATTGGGTCATGATCTCAGGGTCCTGGGATTGAGCCCGGCATCAGGCTCTCTGCTCAGTGGGGAGTCTGCTTCTCCCTTTCTCTTTGCCTGCCTCTCTGCCTACTTGTGATCTCTGTCTCTGTCAAATAAATAAATAAAATCTCAAAACACACACACACACACACACACACACACGAAGATATGCATTGATTAATTGACAAAAATATTGTGACCAGAAGCTCATAGAAACATAAACGCACATTTCCCCTAGGAGCAATGTTCAGTATTCACCAATCCATTGTTAATGAGGACTTTATAGGACATAACTACCACAAATAATAAGAATCAGCTGTATTAGAAATCAGTTTCTTCTAACAAAAGCAGAAATGATGCTGCTGAAACTTACTACATTAATGAATTGTTTTTCTATATCTGACCAAATTGCTCCCATTGGCACTAAAATTGTGAAAACTCTCAAATAGTCATTTATTTTTTTAAATAAATACTTTATTAGGGGAAGCAGTCTCCCTGCTAAGCAGAGAGCCCGATGTAGGGCTCGATCCCAGGACCCTGAGATCATGACCTGAGCTGAAGGCAGAGGCTTTAACTCACTGAGCCACTCAGGCACCCGAATCATTTTTATTTTTTAAAACATTTTATTTATTTTTATTTATTCAAGAGACAGAGAAAGAAAGAGAGAGCATGAGAAGGGAGAAGGTCAAAAGGAGAAACAAACTCCCCAAGGAGCTGGGATCCCCATGCAGAACTCAATCCTGGGACTCCAGGTTCATGACCTGAGATGAAGGCAGTAGCTTAACCAACTAAGCCACCCAGGCACCCCATCATTTATTTTTAAATGAGAAAGATAATAGCAAAAAAATTACTAAAACTCATTAATTTTTTTAAAAAAATGTAACATTTACCTAGTAATTTTATGCCTTTGGCCTCCTCTAAATATGATCTAAAAATCAAGAAGATATTGAAAAAAGATTCTATAGATTTAAATCTACTCTGATACTCTATGACAACCAGAAAATTAAGTTATTAAATTATTTGATCCTCTAGTAACTGTATAGTTAAGTTATTAGTAGTCATTTGAATTCTAAAATTTCTATAAGAATTATATAATGTAATTTCATCTTTTTAAAGATTTTATTTATTTATTTATTTGAGAGAGAGAAAGAGAAAGTAGACAGAGAGAACACATGAGCAATGGGGAAGAACAGGAGAGAAAGAAGCAGATTCCCCACTAAGGAGGGAGCCAGATGTGGGGCTCCATCCCAGAATCCTGGCATCATGACCAGATCCTAAGGCAGACACTTACCCGACTGAGCCACCCAGGTGCCCCTATAATGTAATTTTAATACACACTTTTTACCATGTGTATTCAGCTTGGCTTATTGTTGTTGAAGTATAGTTGATTTAGCTTTGTGTTCATTTTTCCACATGAGCAACTGTAACATCTACGTAAAGAAAAATCTTTGCTTATCATTGTGGTTAATAGAGACACATATGTGACTCTACTAGGGTTCTCCAGAGGGACACAACCAGTAGAAAAGCTATATGTACACATGTACATATACTTACACATATGCATATGCATATACAGATACACATAAAGGAGAGAGATTCATTATAAAAAATTGGCTCATGTGATTATGGAGGCTGACAACTACTAAGATCTGCAATTAGCTAGCTGGAGACCCAAGAGAGCTGATGGATGGTATAGTTACAGTCCAAATGCTGGCAGGCTTGAGACCCATGAAGAGTCAATGTCTCCATTTGAGTCCAAAGACAGGAAAAAAACAAATCCTTTCTCAAGGCAATTCAGGCAGCAAGAGTTCTTTTTTGTTCAGATAATGGCCAGCCTTTTGTTTTCTTCAGGCTTTCAACTTTTCAGCTTATTGTATTAGGCCCATCCCCTCTAAGGAGAGTGATCCTGTTTTTTACTTAATAGAAAAATTGAATCACTGAGGCATCTGGGTGGCTCAGTCTGTTAAGCATGTGCCTATGGCTCAGGACATCATCCCTGCATCCTGGAATCCAGTGGGGATCTGGCTCCTTTCTCAGTGGGGAGCCTGCTTCTCCCTCTCCCTCTGCCTGCCACTCCCCCTGCTTGTGCCCTCTCTCTCTCTCTCTCTCTCTCTCTCTCTCTGACAAATCAATAAAATCCTTAAAAAGAAAAAAGAAAAAGTTGAGTCACTATGTTATACACCTGAAACTAATGTAACATTGTGTGTCAACTATATTCAAATTAAAAAAAATAAACAAATACATGTTAAACTCATTCAAAAAATCACTTTTAACGGAACACCCAGCATAATTTGTTAACAAATATCTGAGCAACCCATGGCCCGGTCAAGCTGACACATAAAATTAACCATCACAATGACGAAGATACATTGAGGTACTCTCTTGAAATAATTGGCTTATTTAACAAATATTTATATTGAACAGGCCTTATTCTAAGAAATTCACATTTTTTTTTCAATTAAATTTCATAAACATCCCCACTAGTAACTTTTTTAGAGATGAAGAAGCTGAGGCACAGTGGAATTAACTTGTCTAAGCTAACACAGCTTGTAACTTCAAAAGCCAGATGTAAAACCATGTCACAGCCAAAGCATTACATTATGTTGCCTTTGCATCTTGTTTTACAAAGCCTCCCATAAACCCAACTCAAACTATTTTTACAGTAATGCCCTGAGGTCACCATTATTGCCTCTGTTATACAGGTGGGAAAATTGAGTTTCAGAATAATTCTTCAGGTTCAAAAAATTAGAAATATGGTTAACCCAGGACTAAATTCCTCCCCTCTTTTATTTTCACAATGCCTGACTTATTCCTAATTGTAAAATGGAAGCATTGGCTAAAAACATTTTTTTTTGTTGAGCTGTTTTACTACGACCGGTATAAATGGTGTATGCAATGTACTTAAAAAATAATCATGTAGAATCAGAATTTCTAAAATAATTTTCTTCTGCCTGCTACTGGGTTATTGAGTTAATATATCATCAGGACACAATTGCTCTGATTATGTAACAGTGCGATTCATCATCACAAATACACTATCACACTGATAATGTATTACTCAATAAAGTCACAACAGCTGGCAAGAACATCCACGGAAAAAGGCAATGCATGCTTTAATGTGTTTTATTATTTAATTTATTCAATTCAGATTGAAGGAAGACAACGTATTTGTAAAACCTCAAGAGAAAGTTTAAAATTTCCCAAATTAGCTTTCCTATTGTTGTTTCAATAACGGAAAATGTAAAACCAAAATGATATTTATTTGCAAGCCTTGTATGTGCCTGTCAATTTGATAGCAGTCATAAGAAAGTCTCTACACCATGGCCTATTTGAATATCTCTGGTATGTTTAGTGTCTACACCTTTCATAGCCTAAATAAAGTTCTGTTTCCATCCAGTAAACAGCAGTTCATAACAAAAGAGTTTTAAATGATTTTTGTATTCTCTGCCATTGTTTTATGTGCTAATAAATATGTATCAACTAGTAGCTAGGTTTGTATCCTATAGACTTGATTTCCCACATGAATCTGGTAAAGTTGTGAATAGCTAGATTGTTCTTACAATTTACAAAGCTGACATCAGATGTGCTGAAATGATACATCTGTATAACAATAGGAACATATTTTGTTTGATTACACTTATTTTGAAACATGAAATAACAAGCTCTGAAATCCTAGAAAGAGTTCACCTGCACACCTGCTCTATATTTCTCCCATAACAAATGTGCTTAAAAGGACATTTCCTGCAGGCTTCAAGGCAATCTTCCTCTAAATAAATAATGAGTTTGCAAAATGACCCCATTGAGGGGCATAGCCATATGAACTACCTACTTTTATCTTATTTGTGGTCTATTTCTGTCAGCCACACAGAACTGAAAACTGTCTTTGACTCTTTTTCCTCTCTTTTGCCCCATCACCAGCTCAACTGATAATATGACCTTTACGTGGAGGATCTTTAAAACCTGATCTTTGTCATACTTGTGCATTTCTGGTATTGCATCTGCTAGATAAGAATGAACCATTTGAAACACCATCAGGCTTGGAGTTAAGGCGAATCTCCGGTATCCTAGATCTTCCAATTACCCACCCCCAAAGTGCTCACTGAATCTGTTTCCTCAAATGACATCCTGTCCACAATTAACTTCATAGATTTTATGAAGTTCAAATAGCAAAAAAATAATAATAATAGTAATTATAATATAAATATTCTTAAACCTCAACATGTTATAAAGCTATAAGGGAGTCTTTGAAAATGCAGTGTGATATATTGGAAATAGAATTGGCTTTGACTCAAAAAAAAAAAATAATTTAATATCTTTGATCTCTGTAAAATGAAAGTCATTAGTAGGAAACTTTTCCTTTTTCTAAATGATCCCTGAGTAATTAATCTGTCATCACTTGAATCTATCCAACACACCTCTTCTAAGTGTGGGGTCATCATAGGAAATGAGCCTTGCAGACCTTCAGCTCCAGGGAGCAGAATTAACTAACGGCCCCAAATGCTGCACTCTGAAATCCATCATGACCAGGCTTCACAGTGGCTCCTTCTCAATGACTGGACATAGCGGGGATATGTAAGGCAGGCCTGTTCCTGGAAAACACGTCCTCTGACAACGCTAAGCCTGTGGGAGAACTTAGCTAAACATTCCTTAGATATTAAGGCTGTTTGTCTCCTTCCCTTGGAACATATTTGCATGCTGTCTGACAACTCTCCCAGCCTTTCCTAGATTCTCTTACTATTTTCTTTTCCACACAATGCCGTTAGCAAAATAGTTCCACATTTAATCCTATCTTGGCATATGAAACACCTCCCAAAAAGCTGTCTGATTATTACTTTCCATGAAAAAAAGGAGCAGCAGCATCAAAATCATAGCCATTTTTATGCTCATTAGTCTCATCATTATCGATAAAATAAAACAAACTTGTCCCAGATGCATAATCAACCTTCAAATATATTATGTTTATACTTTAGAACTATCAAATGTGAGGGGCCCCTGGGTGGCTCAGTGGGTTAAAGCCTCAGCCTTCAGCTCATCTCAGGGTCCTGGGATCGAGCCCCGCATCAGGCTCTCTGCTCAGCGGGCAGCCTGCTTCCCTTTATCTCTCTGCCTGCCTCTCTGCCTACTTGTGATCTCTCTCTCTTTGTCAAATAAATAAATAAAATCTTTAAAAAAAAAAAAAACAAAGAAAAAGAGCTATCGAATCTGACAAATCCTTGCTGTTTTGCATAAAAGAAAGGACTCAGCAACATTAGGTAAATAGTCATTTTGTAACGTAGCTAATAGATGGCAATTCAGGAATTTAACCATGAGCTGCCCGATTCAAAAGCACAGCAGAGAGCAGTGAGATGTTGCCTCCTAGATGTCACCTGTCATATGTTTCACATAATCCAACTCAAAACTTATTGCTCACGTCATCAACTGCGTCCTCAGTCCTTTTACTCTTCTCTTTCTGCCTAAGATGTTGACAACATTGCCACATCCTACACAGATGGCAGTTCAATAGTGTTCAAAAGTATACCTTAATTAATGAATCAACATGTAGTAATGGATAAGCTTGCTTTCTAAAACTTACTACCCTTCCAGATATTGAAACCCTGTTCATAAATACTCAGATCCAAATGTCTCTGACCAATTTTTCCTTTCAAGTTATATGTTATATATTTGATACATGGGCATTCTTGTGAGTACATTCTTGTGATATGTGGATACAAGTTATTTGTTGATATGTGGTCATTCTTGTCATTTTGACTGTACTATCTTTGTAATATATCTATATCTGCATGTGATTTTATTTTTACATAGAATTTAAATAACTACTGGATAAAGAATCATAAAAAATTCCATTTATGCCTTAATTAAATAGGTCAAATTATAATAAAGGCAAAATGCTGATATGATGTCAATAACATATTTATCCCTAGTCACAACTAAACATTCATGCATCTTTTTTCTTTGAAATATGTGACAAAATATTTCTCAACTTTAATGATTATCAAAAGGAAGTTTATTGTAAAAAACCAAACCAAATTCCTGGAATATATTTTCTAACAGACAAAATGAACTTGTATGAATAAAAAAAAAGTGTCACTTTTCTTAATGTGCGCATTTTAGACTTCTGAGTTCTCATTTCATTTACTGCTATAGAAATTACTATTTGCTAAACTGCATCACTGTGGTGTGAATGAATCAGAAAAGTACAAGTGTGTTCATAACTGTCATACATACTTAGCACAAGAAAACTTGGAGCTCATTCAAATGACAATCTAATACTACTATTTAGAAAGCCAAAAATGTGCTATTAAGTAAGGGGTTTATGGAATGAGATGAAAAGTTAATGCATTTTCTTAGTTTAAGGAAGATAAAACATGGTTGGTTAAACATAGCATAGGTCTAAACTGAAACTCCAGGCTTAAATAGTCATCAATGCAATAACCTGAAATCACTGTATTACGTTCATTTCATTATTCTTTCCACCAACTTTTATTAAGCACCAATTGTGTGCAGAAAACTTTTTTAGCTCTCTGGGACTGAGACTGCAAGAGACACAGGATCTAATATGGAGGGTAAGACATGTATACAAATAACCATATATATCATTTTTAATTTATAAACAATTCGTAACAAGAAAAATTTGAGTAAAATGACAGCTTCAATGAAAGGATCTAAATATTTCTTCCCAAAGTTAACAAAATCACATATTTGGCCTCCAAAACGTTTCAAAATAAAATGTGAGCTTAATTTAGCAATTGAAAAGAATGTCTATTGATTGAAAGGGTATAATTAAGAAATGGATCTTATTGCTCTTTACCTCCTAGACTAGATCTTTATTTCAGGGCACATCCATTTTCCTTTGTATTTTATAAAATAACCTTACGATTCCAGGAGGTATTGGGAGATAGTTGGGCTAAGAATTACTTAAATATGTTTGTGAACACCATCGAGCCTATCTAGTTTACAATAACAAAATTATTTCAAGTAGTATTTGCTAAATAAATTGTTCTTAATGAGAAGAATATTCTACATTTAAGCTGTCATGTCATTCCTGTAACAGTCAAAATGCCAATTTTCATAAATTTTACTTTTAACTCAAAGTTCCAATTAATAAAATAAGAAATAGAATATAAATAAGCATGAGTCTTTGGTGATCATATCATTCATACCTGTAAGCCACAAATAAATAATATGAAGATTCTTATAATTAACAAACATTGAAGAATTGAGTAAAGTCAACTGCTTACTTGTAGATCAATGGTAATTAACTGGAAAAAATACTAAAAAAATATTCATAAGTGCAATGGAAAGGTAACGTTGTAATAAAATTTTACAAGGAATGTGTGTAGCATATGAATAAAAACCTTCTAAATACAAAGTAAAAGATAAAACACTTGCGCAAATGGGTCAAGATGTAACCCATGGCTCAGGTCCATCTGAAGCTCCAACTGGGAAAGAATATGCTTCTGGGCTCATGTAGCTGTTGACAGGACACAGTTCTTTGCAGGTTGTTGAACTAAGAGCCCCATTCCTTGAGGAGTGTTCACTGGAGCCTCCTTCAGTTCCTTTTGTGGGGTCCTCTCCAGTGTGGCAGCTTGGTTTATCAAATCCAGCAAAGGCGAGAGTTCCCTAGCAAGTTGGAAGTTATGGTCTTATGTAGTTTAAACATGGAAGTAATATCCCATCACATTTGCTGTCTTCTCTTTATTAAAGCAAGTCACTAAACCAGCCCACACTCGAGCAGATAGGATTACACAAGTGTGTGAATGCCAGGATGAGAAGATCACTGAGGGCCATCTGAGAGTCTGCTTTTCACAAAGTCTATCTTTTCATAAGGGCCTGGTAAACACTAAGTTCAGAGTCAACAAATTATAATGAAAAAGTTGGCTCTGGAAGAATTATGAGGTTAATGCTTTAAAAATGCTTAGGAAATAATTTATACAGGCGCTTGGGTGGCTCAGTCAGTTGGGTGTCTGTCTTCAGCTCAAGTCATGATCCTGGGGTCCTGAGATCAAGCCCCTTTCTCTGCCTCCCCACCAACTAGTGCTCACTCTCTCTCTCTGTCCGAATTAAATAATAAACAAACAAACAAACAAATAAATAGAATAACTTACACGGTGAGGCTCCTTCCCAGTGTTCTACATAGATGTAGATATCAACATTTTCTATTTTCTCTAAGACTAAAACTAAGTGACTGCCATCCATTACAACTCAGTATAATTGAAATATAGGGATGGGATGTAAAGTTAATAAATAAACATATGGCAAGATTGTCTGAAGACACCTCTTAATGGAGTTTTGTGTCCAAGTAGAGAAGTAAGGGACATTTCTGGTCATTCCAGGACTCCAGAATAATATTATAAGAAAAAAAGGAAAAGAATAGAAAATCAGAAAGAGAATAGGAGAGGAGAAAAGAGGAGAGGAAAGAAGAGAGAAGAGAGAGTTATGAATGAAATAGCCATCTCCATATGAGATGTATGTATCATCTGTATCAATACCTAAAGTTGTTTTGTGCATCAGATGGGTTTCCTTCCTGGTGTGTTAATTTATTTAATCTAGGTTGGATAGATAACATGGCATTTGTAGGGGATAATATATTTCTAAACTGTTTCTATGACTATTTTAATGACACCCCTATAGAAAAACTAATTTCACAGAGATATGTTGATAGGAAGGGGAGATTTTAAAGTAATGTCAGCAACTTCTAGATATTCATGTTAAATTTTCATATCAAATGATGCAAGTGATACTATATTCTCAGGCTTTATTTTCAACCTTTTGTAAGTAGCAAATTTCAACAGTTTACCCTCTCATTTGATATTTCAGTTCAAACTATATTCTGCAGAATGAAATGAATTCTAAGTCTATGAATTTCATAAGTACTCCTTTGACCAGAAATCAAATTCAACACATAATTTACAAGTTGATCAGTAATAAATTTTACAAATGTTCAATATCAACATTCACCCAGTTTACAAGTAGTTGTTGATAAACTATGGAACTTTTTGTGACAGTATGTGAAAAATCTGTGTTCTAGTATTATAAGTTTTCTTGAAGCCTTCCCCACCCTTGCTTTGAAATATTAAGATCATTAAAAACAACATAGATATCTTGATGTCTGCCTTAAATCTTAAAAAATTTGAGATTAAACCTATTCCTACTCTTGAAGAAACACAGAGTCCATTTTGTAGATCAAATATTCTTGTGAGAGGGCTCCTGGGTGGCTCAGTTGGTTAAGCAACTGCCTTTGGCCCAGATCATGATCCTGGAGTCCCGCATC
>CM053603.1:98808537-98850005 GCA_028646535.1 Procyon lotor
AGGACGCTGGGATCTGACCTGGGCCGAAGGCAGACGCTTAACGACTGAGCCACCCAGGCGCCCTCACCTCTTCTTAAATGCAGAATGTTGAAAGTGTAAATAGAAGTTTCTTCTTACATGAAATGGAAATCTAATTGAGTGATTGCAAATATTAGATAAGATAACATACAAAACACCTAAGGGAATATCTGGTTAGAGAATGAACCCCCACTCTCCTCACGAATGACAGCATGACACCAAAACGGTTACAGGTGATTCTGATGCCATTTTTGACTTAATATGAATGCTAAAATGTGAAACTTACAAACACTGACTGTTTGTGTTAAAAACTGGTAAACTAAAATATTTGTTTTTTGAATTTTGTCTTTCATGTGATGAATTTAACATTTTCTTATTTTCCATTTTTTAAAAAATGTAAACAGTGTAAAGTACCAGTCTGAAAAGGTATTTTGTTTTGAATTTTTATTTTTATTTTTTGTCTTCTTTCCTTCTTCTTTTCCTTTTATCCTTTCCATCCTGCTGTCCTTCATTCCTTCCCTCATTCCTCTTTTTCTAATTATTATTCCTGTTCCATCTCCTCCATTTCCCCCACTTTCTTCTTATTTCTCTTGTTTTTTTAAAAAGAAGTATAGGGGCACCTGGGTGGCTCAGTGGGTTAAAGCCTCTGCCTTTGGCTCAGGTCATGAACTCAGGGTCCTGGGATTGAGCCCCGCATCTGGCTTTCTGCTCAGCAGGGAGCCTGCTTCCTCCTCTCTCTGCCTGCGTCTCTGCATATTTGAGATTTCTCTCTGTCAAATAAATAAAAATAAAATCTTAAAAAATAAATGAAAATAAAAAGAAGTGTAGACCAAGTCTTTCTTTTATTTTATGATAATCTGATTTCCCCCCATGACACATGAGGAGAATGAGATTCCAAAATCTGTAAAATAATTTTCCAAAAGTTTTTAAATCAATTTTTTTGATAGCTAAACACAAGTCTTTGGATTATAAATCCACTACTTGTCAGGAATACAGCATAGTTGAAATATTGCTACTATTACATTACTGAATTACTGAATGTTGTTGCTATTATTTAATTTTCCAACTTGCACATCTTTATAAATTCCTTAAATGACTTTTTCATAGTCATCTGGCTTGTTTATTTTAGGCAGAAAGAACAACTTTTTAAGTTTTATATCAGGGGACCATGTGTAATATCACAATTCATTTAAAGTTTTAATATGCCACCTGATTTTCTAAAATGGCTACTATATTTCCCTTACTATGTTATTAATGTAGAAATTATCCTGAAGCTAATCTAGTTACATTAAAGTTTTAGATAGGTAGTCCCTGGTGCTTGGAATAAACAGCCCATACGATGTGATTCATACAAAGCCTAAGACTATCCATAGAATGTCTATTATAAAATGGATTATTTGTAAAAAGAATGCTGTTCATTAACCTACTAGCATATTGTTAATATACAGGATTAAAGCATAGCATTGATACTTTGGAAACAGCTAGTGTAAAAAAGTAGGCATAAATGAAATGTGAATTATAATCATCCATTTTCAATTCCACCTCAAGGTTTTTAAAGGGAAATGTGAAAATTTTAGTCATTCTCTTTGAAAGAACTTCTGCAAGAATAAAAGTAGAAGGTGTTCTGATTTGTTTGTTAGAAAACTCTGAATTTTGAAAAAAGTAGAATATAAACTTGAAGAAAAAAGAAAAATATGTATTCTAAAGATAAGGATTTGTTATGATTTGGAGAGTGTGGATCACTTATACCACTTATCAATCTATCGTCAAAGTGGAACACCACAATAAATCACTCACAGAATTTTTCCTGTTGTGCAAATTCTCAAGACAAGTTATATTTTAAGGAGAACTTCAATGCTATTGAATTTTGCTTGATGGAATTTATATTTTAAAAATGAAAATTATATAAAAAGGTTTATTTCATCTCACTTCTTTATTTCTTCTCTTTATGATTGATGTTAGAATATAATATCAGAATACACAAAGAAGAAGAGGTTTAAAAATGGTATTTGCATTTCATTGAGACAAAGTAGCACTTACTTATTTTAACTCTGCTAGTAATCTATTTTAAAGTCGATTATTCTCATTTTCTGTTTATATGCTAGAAGCCATTTTAAATGAAATATTTTAAAGACGTCAATATATTCAAGTGACTATGAGCTACTCTAAATAACTGAATATTTAATCGTGGAGAGAAAATACAAAAGCTGGAGAGATTGGAGTTGAATCTGACTTTTGTTTCCCTCTGAACCTCACAATTTTTCTGCCTATCCAAAACTCTGTGGATGTCCCAGGAAATTACAGGTGAATATTAGAATCAGTGTATCCTAGAAAAATCGGGAATCTTTTGACTCAGATATGTCCTCTGGGATCTTTTGATTCATATGTGAAATGTCAGCATGGTGAGGATGGTGGGGACATGAGTAAGATTGGGAGCTCCCCAATCCTAAGGCCAAATACTAAGGAGACCTAGGTACACATTTCTCCTAGTGTCTTAATAGGTGAAGGGTAGCAGACCTAATGCTGCATTGCCACACAGGGTGGAAATTTTCATTCCAAATACTCATGGGTAGGTGATGTGGAACCAGCCAAGCCAATGACCCCAAAACCAAAATAAACATATAATAATAACAAACCTGAGGTTTCTAGGTAACAAGATAGAAACTGTAGTTAAAGCGGTATTAATACAGGGCAAGGAAAACAGTCATTGGTGTTGACATGCAGCAACTTGAGTAATGACCAAAAATTAGATTTGAATGCAGCACACATACATGGAAAGCACTTATTTTAGAACTAGGAAATACAAAAAAGATATTATTTCCCAGCAAATGGTTTAGCAAAAGAATTGAGGAAGATATACTCACTGTTTGGCCTAAAATATCAAATTGAAAGAAATGTCTCAAAGCACAAAGGAAAATAGTTTGCTAAGTCAGAGACAAAAAGCACAATAGGAATGTGCTTTTTGTGGAAATGTAGAAACCATAGGAAGCGGCAATTCACAGAGGAACAGAACCAAATGGTGAATAAGCATATGAAAAGACACTCAAACTAATTAGTAGTCAACAAATGCAAATTAAAGTAACATTGAACAAACATTTTATACCCACAAGACAGGCTATTTTCAAAATTGAGATAATACCTACTACAGATGAAATCAGAGAAAATTTAGTTTACATACAACTGATGGTAGCATAATTAATTATAGCAATTTTAGAAGCAAAATGATGACTTCCACTAAAAAAAATGTGTCATTCCCATTTCTGAAAATCTGTCTCATAGGATTAATTCTAAAGAACACACACACACACACACACACACACACACACACACACACACACACATATATTGTAGCATTGCTCAGAGAAGAGATAGGAAGGAAACAATATAAATACCCTTCAATTTGTCAGTCTCAAATTTAGAAAGTCTCAAGTATACTACAAAGCATATTTTATCCCTGAACCATTTAAGAGTAAGTTGCTGATCTAATGCCCTATCATTCCTGAATAATTTAGTATGTATTCTCTACAATGACATTCTTCTCCATTCACACAACTTTGAAACTATCCAACTTTTAAAATTAACGTTCATTTATTACTAATATCTAATACTCTGTTCAACTTTTAGTAGTCATCCCTATGTTGTTCTTTATTGCTCAAGAATCCAGTTTAGAACAATGTGTTAACATTTTGTTAAAATGTCTCTTTAACTTTAATCTGACATAGTTCTCCGGCCTGTTCTTGATATCTTCTATCCTGACACTCTAAGATTACAGGCAAAGTATTTTGTAGAATTTCCCTTAATTTGGGATTTTTCTCATTGCATCCTATCTGTGGGCACATGATTTAGATTTATCTGATTATCAATGTTAAATTTAAGAACTCGATTAAGGTGGTACCTGCCAGCCTTCTCTTTTGTAATATTACATTTTCCCTCTGCAGTTAATTAATAATACATGGGAAGGTAATTGGAGACTACATAAATATTCTATTTTTTTCAAATTTCAATTTATATGTTTACTTACTTACATCATCATGAAATCATAACTTCCTGTTCTGAGTTATAATCTGTTCCTATCTATATTAGTTTCTGAGGGCTGTTGTAAAAAAAAAAAAAAAGTACCAGCAGGAAGGTGGCTTAAAACAAGAGAAATTTATTCTCTTACATATTTGGAGGATAGAAGACCAATATCAAGCTGTTATCAGGGCCATGCTCCATTTGAAGGCTCTAGGGAAATACCCTTCTTGTTCCTTCTTAACCGCTGTTTGCTCATGGCAGTTCTTTGAATTCCTTAGCTTGAAGGTGCACCATTCCAATTTCTGCCTCTATCTTTACATGGCCTTCATTGAATGCATCCCTGTGTGACCTCTTCTCATAATGACACTAGTCTTTGGATTTAGGACCCACCTTGATCCAGTATGAGTTCATGTTAACTTCATTATCTGTGCAAAGCCTCTATCTAAATAAGATCACATTCTTTGGTGCTGGGAGGACATAAATTTGAGGGACACTATTCAACCTAATACATTATTATCATTTCTTTGATGTTTGTATATCCCAGATTTGGCTGGTAGGAATCTGTCAAGGTGAATTTTGTGTCCTTTTGACATGTCCTTATTATATTTTGAGCATTTCCTTACTTTCTAGCATAATAAGATGTTACAGGGTTATTTGTTATTTTCATTGTCTTATCCCTGGAATCTACTATTTCTCCAAGTATCCTTGGTTCCTTTTAGTAGAAAACAGTATTTATAACCTCAGATCTAACAGTGGTTGTTAGAGAACATATGTGAATACACATGCAGATTCTCTCTTCACTTAGCTTGAGCTCAGATCTCTTCACTCACACCTTCTGTAGGTTGCCTTTAGAGTAAAGGGACTCTTCACCATGTGGTTGGCCACCTTTCCATGTAGAGCTCTCATACAATGCAGGGGTCCAACATGCAACACACTGCCATCCCTCAACAGAGATGACCTCCTCACTATCCCTGGGCTCTAACACCTTTCTTTGGGCCACCATAGCTTCCCTCATTTCTTGACACAATTACTTTACTTAGCTCCACCTAATGGCTATGGAACAGATGTGTTTAAGGAAAGAAGAAGAGAAAGAGAAACTCCCCTTTATTTTTAATAATTTTATTATTTTCTGTTTTCATTAAAATGTAAATGAGCAAACATTTCCATTTTGTAAATCCTCACTATTTTATCTTTGTTTTCTATTACCTTATATCCTGCCTTTGGATTGTTTGCTTTCTTATTTTTCAGTTAAATCTGAGGTTGAACAATTAACTTATTAAATCTCAGTCTTTTTTCTTTTAATATATACATTTTAGACTATTTCCTTCTAACAATATTTTCCCTGAATCAGGTCATTTTATTGTAGTTTTTATTTCTAAATGATTATTAATTATTGTTAAGATCTATTCTTGCAACTAAAAAGTATGGATTTTTTTTTGTATGGATAGAGGTATTTTTTTTTCTTACTGACTCTCACTTCTTTGTGTTGTGGTTCTAAATGATGCTGTTTCTTAGAAATATGCTGAGCCTTTTTTCATGGGATATTATACAAACGGTTTTAAAATATTCTAGGTGTGAGAGGAAATAATGGATATTTTCTAATTGTTGGGAACAGATTTCTACATAGGCCTTTCAGATCAGGCTAATTAATTGTGTTTTGCAAGCATACTACATATATTTCCTCTTTGATTTAATTGTCAATAATTGAAAGAGTTCTGTTCATATGACTTACCATGATAAGGATTTGTCAAATTAAAGTTATCTCAAACTTTGTTTTATTTTATTATTTACTACTTCCTCTTTATTTATTTTATATTTTAATTAATTAATTAATTAATATTTATTTTATATATACAATAAATATTTTATATTTTAAAGTTTATTTAATGTAACTGTATTATAGGTTTACCGGATGGATTTTTTTTGCTTCATATTTGCTTTTTATGTCTAATTCTAGACTTTGATTTCAATCTTTCTTGTTCTTTGTTTTCATCTTTTATGCATAATAGTTAGATTTCTTTTTTTTTAAGATTTTACTTATTTATTTGACAGAGAGAGAGAGATCACCAGTAGATGAGAGGCAGTCAGAGAGAGAGGGAGAAGCAGGCTCCCAAGGGAGCCTGATGTGGGGCTAGATCCCTGGACCCTGAGATCATGACCTGAGCCCAAGGCAGAGGCTTTAACCCACTGAGCTACTTAAGTGGCCCAATAGTTAAATTTCTTAAAAGCAGATTTGGTGAGGTCCCTGGGTGGCTCAGTTGTTGTGCATTTGCCTTCAGCATCAGCCCTGATCCCAGGGGCAGGGGATCCAGCCCCACATCCACTCCCTGCTAGGCAGGAGGCCTGCTTCTCCCTCTCCCCCTGCTTGTGTTCCCTCTCTCACTGTCTCCCTCTGTGTCAAAAAATAAAGAAAGTCTTAAAAAAAAAAAGCTGATTTGGTGATCTTTGCCTTTTTTGTGTGTAGTTTTTAAAACTGAAGTTGGATGATTTATCATAAGTAAACATACATTTGTTTCCAATACAAAGATGAAGAGACAGACTAATACCCTTGTTCTCCTTTTCAACACTATTCTCCACCTCTTTTTGCTGCTCTGTGCTCCCCAAGGATAGCCAATACTCTCAACTTTTAACACTATAGATTACGTTTGCCTCTTTGAACATTAGATAAGCAAATTCAAACAGGACATACTCATTTCTGGTTTCTTACCCTCAATATTATGTTTGTAAGATTTATACATGTTATTGAATATATTTGTAATTGTTCATATTACTAATAAATGGTGTTCTAATGTATGAATATATCACAATTTATTTATCCATTTATTTTTGATAAACATTTGGATAGTTTCAACTTTACTTATTGTGAAGAAAATTTAACCTAAAACAATAATAATCAATTTCATTCATGATCAAGGAGATTCATATTAAAGCTGCAATGTTTAGTACAACTACATTCCTTCCAGAATGAATAATAAATGAATGAATGAATGAATGAATAGATGAATAGATAGATGAAAAATAGACAATACTATATACTACTAGTAGGAGTATAATATATTGCTATCATATTGATACAACTGCTTTGGAAAATTGCTTAGTACTCTGCCATTTACTAAAGCTGAATGTAATATATCTAGAGCTGAGCCAGCAGTTGTGTTCATAGATTATACCCAAGAGAAAGGTAGACTCAAAATTACCAAAACACATGTATAATGACATGTATTTTCTGATTTGCATACATTTTTACAATTTTATAAACTTACTCTTACCTCTTGAATCTGAAGCCCATTGTTGAGGTCAATTTTCCAGAATTCAGCACCTGTAATTTTTTTTTTTCACAGTGAAAAACCAATGTTTTTGTCTTTTCACATCTTTTGACATAGTCAAAAAGTTCGTTATTGTTCTGATCATTGTTTCCTTATAGTTGATCTCCACTTTTCTCTGGCTATTTTAAAAACAGTTGCTTTGTCTTTAGTATTCCACTGTGTTTCTATAACACAATACATTGTTTTTATTATTACTTTTGCATATAGTGTGCATCTTCGATCTATAGATTCATGTACCAAACACATTCTAAAAAATATTTATTACTTCTTAAATGCTGCCTCCACTCCATTTTATTTTTTTCCTAAGGACTCAAATTTATTTTATTCTTTTTCACAGTCTTTTTGACCTTTCCCAACATATCGCTTCCATACTGTGTCTTAGGTATATTTTTTAGATCTATCTTGTACTTCAATATTTTTCTCAAATCAATTTTTTGATGTTTAATTCATACTTTAAAAAATTTTATTTCTCATGGTTGCATATTTAAATCTACCTATTAATTCATAGTAATGTCTCATAATCACTTAGCAACTGTGTGCTTTATATCTTAAATATTTCATATATTCAGTTATAAAGTCTACATCTGATAATTCCAAAAAATGTTCCTTTTGGGGAGGAACTAAAACTATTTTTTTGTTTGTTTGTTTGTTTGTTTTTGTTTTTTGTTTTGTTTTGTTTTGTTTTTGGCTGACACAAATAATGCATTATCTTTATGACTTTCTGTTTTTTGCTTTATCATGACCTGGGTATCCTGTAGACCTAAATGCAGGAAATTTTTCTCTAAGGATGTGCTTCTCCTTTCGCTGGTAGCACCAACAATCTCAAATCATGTCCTGTTGAGAGTCTTCAAATGACTCAAGCTCAGTTTCCCCACATTGAAATTCACAGTACTGACATTCTAATGGTAGGGATGGTGTTGACATCTGTCATTGATGCAGTCTTACTTCTCATTGCTTGAATTTATTGTTTTAGCTTCCCATTGATGATTGGTTCCCACCTTAAGGAGTGTGAGCATGTGTGTCTGTAAGGGGAGTCAGCCTGTGAATTCTCCTTCTTTTAACATTAGCAATGTCTCAAAATGTATGTACCTAATTCCAAAAAAATAAAAAAATAAAGACAGCTCATAAAGTGGTCTTTTAAGTAAATGTACATAAATTAAAAGTTGAATAAAGATTTGAAGAAAGTGAATTTAAAGAACTTAAGAGGACAGGTGGTATGTGCATATGACAAAGCCTGTGAAGATTCTTGGTGAGAGATGGCATATTGGTAAATACTGCTCTAGTTCATGCTCATTACTTCCATCTAGCACGCTGCTACATTTTATGTGTGTCCTGTTTATTCTGATTATTAGTCAATCTATCCTTGCTCCCTTATTGATACTGTTTCTGTTTTTATATTCTATGCAAGTCAATGTCAGGATGGTGACTTAAATTACATTTGAATGCCCTAGTGTCTATCACGATTCCATAAATAGCATAAATATTCATTTAGCTGAATGTTATGAATAGTTTCCTAACAAAGTAATCTGATATTGGATATCCTCCACTAGAATTCACAATTATAGACAGATGCTGATCATCTGTGTTTCCCTTGGAACTTCCATACAAACCAAATATTTGATGTTAAATAAAAATATTGAGAGATTAAATTACTTCTGTAGTTATTAATGATGAGACATACTATATCCCCCATGACTTGTATGTTGATGACATAAATGTCTTTGTGTTTTCTGTACGAGTAACCTTTTACAGCCTAGAAACTAGACACAGTCCTTGGCATGGCTGTGTCACCATTACTGGCAAAAAATAAGTTCTAGCTCATAAAAAACTCATCATTTTGATCTATACCCTTTATCTCTATGCTAATTGTATTGCACAACATATTGATTTATCTCCCTAAGAATAACAAGCATGCATTGCTTTGGAAGTGCTCTAATATTAGAATTAGCAGACTTATTGGCTGGGCTCTGTACTGTTTTGTTCTGTATTATGCATTCTGTGGTTTGCAGTATTCTAAATCTTGAAATTGTTCTATAATGATCCATGCGAAATATTTCAAAATAAATTCAAATATGTAACTTTTGTTCAGGACTAATATATTGTGTTTTTTACAAAGTAGTTTATCGGCTCTTATAAATTAAATCTAAATGGAAGAACAAGTTATGTCTTTCAGATTTAAACACAAATATTTTAACCCATTATTATTCATACACAGTTTAAAAGTTTTTTTCTGATATAAATATCTTTTCAATTTTTTTATTATTTATTTATTTGTGCAGATAGTCATGGCTATGGTGATTGACGGTAATATGATGACTCCTTGAATAAATAGAAATTTAAGGGCCTGTTTAAAATATGAGACTTCACGGGGTACCTGGGTGGCTCAGTGGGTTAAGCTTCTGCCTTGGGCTCAGGTCCTAATTTCAGGGTCCTGGGATCCAACCCCGCATCGGGCTCTCCACTCATCAGGAAACCTGCTTTCTCCTCTCTCCCTGACTGCCTGTCTGTCTACTTGTGATCTCTTTCTCTGTCAAATAAATAAATAAAAATCTCTAAAAATAAAAATAAAAAATAAACTCTTTACATAGATGTATTTTCACTGCCAATATTTATAAAATCTTCTAAAAATAAACCAGTCAAAAAAGTAACATATAGGTCTCCAGATTTTATAGAATAAATTTTGGAAAACTTCTAAATCATATTACCTTCAGCAATAGTTACCTACAAAAACACATAGTTTATTTTCCTAATTTAAACATAAGTTAAAGAAAAATTTCTTTTTTAACTCACTTTTTGATATTAGCCTAGATAGACATTTGCACTGTAAAAATATTCTACTTAACTGGTTACAGATCAGGTCTTTTGTATTGTACAAAAGGACTGAGCAGTGGGCTGGAAAATCATTGTAAACTGAAAGGTGATCCAAAGACCATGTGACAATTGTTTCTGTTAATTTATCTGTGAGAAAAAAGAGATAGGTGTGGATTATATTTGAATTTTATGTCTTTTAATTTTTAGACTTCTAGTAATTAACCTTGGATAGTCTAATATGAAATAATAGAATCCAAACAATATTTTTAAAGCAATTTAGGGATTTTTACATCTGTTAGTTATGCCACAAACATTTGGCAAATGGTTGTATCTTTTGGGACCTGTCATTTATAGACAAGAATTTAGTCATGGTTTTCTATACATATTGTATAGGAAAACAGAAGATTGCTAATTATTCTCTATAATTATCAGCTAAATAAATACAATTTATTAACATTTTAAGCATAGCAATGAGAAGTTTTATTTTTTACAGAGTATAGCTAGTTTATGAATATGATTTAACAACAGTGTAAATGATTCACAGTAGTTAGGGAAAGGATTTTTCCATTTATTGAACAAGAGTGAATCCATACATATATACATATGCATATGTATCCACATACACATTTATATATGCAGATAGTAATGTTGAAATGGAAGCTAAAGAAGTAACTGTGAACAAAAAATAATAATATCTGCATAGTCAAATTTATGTTAAATAAAAGTGTCACTATATCTCCCTGGTATAACAGAAATGAAGATTCAATCAGATTAATAAATGGGTAAATGTCAATCCAGAAATTGCAGACAAAACCCTTTGGTTAGCCAATTCCACAGTGGATGAATTGCATGATGACGAAGATATGTCTCCAACTCATAACCACTGAAACTGTAAAATTTAATAGTTTCCAACTTATTCCAGAAATTATGTCTCTCTGTTTTTGACCCATAGCATAATGTTCTGGAGAAGATGACACTGATATTTTGGTCTTCTAAGAAATATTTTAACACACCACATATAAGGTCTTTTTTAGCCACTGCCTTCAACAAGAGTCTGAAATTAATTGAGTAAACTCATGATTATTGAAATGAAAGCCTTAGTTCCCTGTCCTGTGGTCTTACTGCAAGCTATTTGGGAACTATCTAGTCACCTAGAGTATTTCTGCAAAGCTCTTACAGTGTTGGAATTTCTATTTTTCTACTCTATTTTAAATCTACTTTTTAAAAAAATAATCTATAATGTGGCTGTGTCATTTTGATTGTATTGTATATGTGGACCTTATTTGAGTTCAATAGACTGTGGCAATCTCAGCACATAGAATGAATCTTACTGCATTTCACGCTAATTCTATTTCTTTTTTTTTTTTTTTTTTTTTTGCTAATTCTATTTCTTGAGTAGGTGTTATGTAACCAATCCAGTGTCACTTTTCTGGGTTTCTCTTAGTAATAGTGAAACAAATGAACAAACAAAATATTGGGTTTTTAAGCAGAAAAAGAAGGCACATTCTACAAGTAATTGGTCCATGGTCTATTTCCCAAGAAAAAGATTTTTTATTGTTTCAATGTCGTTACTCCAATAAAGCATCTTAATTGAACATTGATTTAATTTATTCTCATATTCAAAGGTACATGCATTTTTTTCAATGATAGCAATATGTGTCACCACAGTTTATCTCAGATTTGCTTGATGATTTTTTTCTTATTTTTGAAATATTGGTTCACTTGTGGAAGTGAGTTGGTATTCAGTGTCTCTGTCTTCTTTCAGAATTCACTTTTATTTTATTTCCTTTTTCTTTTACTTTCAAAACTCACTTTTATTTTATTTCCTTTTTCTTTTACTTTCAGAATTCACTTTTATTTTATTTCCTTTTTCTTTTACTTTCAGAATTCACTTTTATTTTTTTCTTTTACTTTTAAATATCAACTTTGTATTCTGTCTTCAACTCATTCAGCCTGTTATTCCAGAAGAAAAAAAATATTAAAGAACAAAAAATGAACATGCTTACTTTGCGTGGCTTCCTAATATTTCTTCTATAATAAGAAAGATTCATATCATTTATATTTTTTTGGGAAAAAGTACATAACTAGAGAACAGATGGTACAATTAGTTCCCAAGATTAGGGGTTTTATTCACAAAGCTTTTTTGGACCATATTTGCATGCTTTTTCTAACTTTCTGGCGTTTCGCCCCTAATTTGCTTAACAGCAGTTCAGATGTAGTAGAAAGTTTTGTGTGACATTATCATTTGTTGAAACTCACATAAAAAGGAATTAAAGTTCATTGAAATAATTCAAGGGAAAAAAAGTTAAAAGTCAGATACTTAATAGCTATAATAAAGCCATTAACTCTGTAAAGACAGCCTCCTCCTGCAGAGAAGATTAAATATATATCTAAAAAATGTTTACATTTATTTTTATTTTTAATTGGTGAGGATTCAGGTGACAAGGTTTCTGAGATTTAACACTCTTTTTATAGAAATAGATGTATCCCATTCACTATAGTTGACCCTTATAGAAATTGAGTTACTTAACTCAGGATATTATATATAATTTTAAATCTTTCAAAGAATAAGGAGTAGGAGAAATAAAAGAGATAGGTGCATAGTGAAGCACCTGAGGAAGAGGGTAGGATGCAAATGAAAGCTGAAAGAGTCACTATAAATCCATACAGATTAAATAATTCATTCCATGACCACCAAATATTTTGTGGTTTTGTGTATGTAACTTTTCCTAATTTGCTTAACACTGAGACTACATATTCAACATAAAGAGTTGAATACGTATAAAATAATTTTGTATATTAACTAGATTCTTCATAGTCTGTAGCAATGTTATAAAACACTAAATCCTTAATAAATTAATTCATTTTTTAAATAAATTAATTTATTTTACACAACCACTAATGTTCTCTTTTTAAAAAGCAGACTTATTCTTCATTTTTAATGCATATGTCAATACATTCTTATATTTTTCTCTGCTTTGAGATCTAATTTACATATAACTTTGTGTAAGTTCAAAATGTACAATGTGCTGCTTTACGTTGATATAGTGCAGAACGATTACCAATAGAGAGTTGGCTAACACTTTCGTCATATCACGTTGCCATTTTGTTTTTGTGGTGAGAACATTTAAGATTTACTCTCACAGCAACTTTCAAGTACATGATACTGTATTATTAACTATAGTCACCAGACTATACATTAGATCTCCAGAATTTATTCATCTGATAACTGAAAGTTTGCCTCTTTGACCAATACCTCCTCATTTTTCCCACCCCCTCAGCCTACGGTGACTGCATTCTGATCTCTGTCTCTGAGTTTGCCTCTTTTGGATTCCATATGTAGGAGAGATCATGCAGTATTTGTCTTTCTCTGTCTGACTCATTTCACTTAGCATAATACTCTCAAGGTCCATCCATGTCTCAAATGTCAAGATTTCTTTTTTCTCATGGCTGAATAATATTTTATTGTGTGTGTGCGTGCACACACACACACACGCATGTGTACATAATACATCTTCTTTATCTATTCAGCCATTGATGGACACTTTGTTTTTAAAATACAGGCAAGATAGATACAGGTGCAAAATACAAAGAAAATCAATTCCTATCCTAACAGCTCCACTTCCAGTCACCCTCAAAACTAATTCTTTTAAAACCTTCTATTTTAAGTTTGTGTGTTGATTATTTCCATAACTCTAAATCATATGCTGATGACTCTTTTTCCTTATCATTTAAACAACAGATACATTGATAGCCCATTCCAAAAAAATGGCAATTTTGCTTGCTTACACAACTCCTATTTAGCTTTCTTTCATTTTTATAATTATATTGCTCTTTTATTATGTTCATTTAAAAAATTTTATATTCTACATCTTCATACAGTCATATCATGACTCTACATCGTGGAACATGAGTATGAGATCTTATGCCTTTTTTCACCCATTGCCTCCTCTTTGGTATCCTAATCTCTCTAATGATATCTTTATCTTTTCATTTTCAAGGCTTAAAATATTTGTATTATGTTTTATAATCTTAATACTCGGTTGATTATGCGAAGTTAAATCCAAATAACTTGTTAATTACTACTGCAGTTAGCATAGTGGAGCACTGCCTTGATCTCCTTCCCAGCTGCTTATAGTGAAGATTGCCCTCATCAGATTTCTTTTGGAAAGGAGCACTGCCTTGCTCTTTCAAAGGAACATTAGCCTAGAGACTGAATGAAATGCTGTGGTATAAGGCCTTAACTTCTCATCTCCATCTGCAAAGGGGACTCTACAAGACAAAGTTCAAAGCTCCTCAATGGTTTCCCATAAAACTTAATCAGATATTAGAAGTGGTCAGTATAAACAAGTGGTGAGATAGGATTTTGGCACCATGTCACTCACTTCCCACCTCCGGCATGAAGATGACATATCTAGTGGTAGCAAAGCACAGGTAGCTCCTGTCACAAAACAAAACAAAACAAAACAAAACAAAAGCAAAGCACTTATTAAAGTTTTCACTGTTGTAAACTGAGATGGCCCATCCAGAGGAAAGGATTGCACTGGCTAGGGGGAAATGTAATTATAAGGACAGTAGCTACTTCTATGCTCAACTGAGTTTTAGGGAAAGGATAACAAAGAGTAGAGAGTGAAAAGTAAATCGTTCGTTGAAAGTGAACTGTGAAAGATGTCCCTGGTCTCATATAAAAAGGTTTCCATTTCCTGTAGCTACCAAAGAGAGAAAAGAGAAGATCAGGACTAGGAATTTATTTTGAGAGTAGCTAAGCTCCAGAGATGGTTAAATGTCCAGTGAAACCTGGTTTGTCTTGCCAAAATCAGGGCCTTGGTCAGGAAAAACAGAATCCTGAATTATGACACAGGAATATCTGGATCGATGCCTCCAAACTTTGAAACCCTAAATTCCCTGAACCATCTACTTCTGCTCTTAATTGACAATAAAGAGAACTCTCTCAAGAAAGGCAACACACTCTTCCTCATAATCTGCCTTCATCTTCCCTCCTGAACATTAGGCCATTAAATCACAACAGACCCTGAGCAGAGGAATGCTGAGCCTGATGACAGAAAAGAGACAGCAATATGAAAGACTTGTAAGAATGAGCCAACAGGCACTATCAGGGCCCTGGAGAGTATGCACATTTCCAGTTCTGAGGATGTTAAATAAGGCAGAACATCAATTATGATAAAATACAATATACCGATCTTTCTTAACTTATGATAAGGTTATATTTAATAAACCCATTATAAGCTAATTTGGAAAACAGTATGGAGGTTCCTCAAAAAGTTAAAAATAGAGCTATCCTATGACCCAGCAATTGCACTACCAGATATTTACCCCAAAGAAACACATGTAGTGAAAAGAAGGGGCATATGCACCCCAATGTTCATAAAAGCAATGTGCACAATAGCCAAACTATGGAAGGAGATGAAATGCCCTTCAATAGATGAATGGATAAAGAAGATGTGGTTCATATATACAATGGAATATTACTCATCCATCCTCAAGGATGAATACCCACCATTTGCATCCACATGGATGGAAGTGGAGGGGATTATGCTAAGTTAAATAAGTCAAACAGAGAAAGATAATTATATGGTTTTACTCATATGTGGAACATAAGGAATAGCATGGAAGACCATAGGAGAATACGAGGGAAAACTGAAGAGGAAGAAACCAGACAGGGAGACGAATCATGAGAGACTATGGACTCTTGGGAATAAAACTGAGGGTTTCAGAGGGAAGGAGGTGGTGGGAGGATGCAGTAGCCAGGTGATGGGTATTAAGGAAGGCATGTGCTGTGATGAGCACTGGGTGTTACATGCAACTACTGAATCACTGAACGCTACATTAAAAACTAATGATGTACTATACGGCGGCTAACTGAACATAATAAAAAATATATGTCATTAAGTCAAAAATGCATTTAATACACTAGCCTGCTGAACATCATAGTTTACTTAGCCTAGCCTACCTATAATGTGCTCAGAACACAGCTTATAGTTGGATAAAATCATCTAATACAAAACCTCTTTTAGAAGAAAGTATTGAATGTCTAATGTAATTTATTGAATACTGTACTGAAAATGAAAGTAGAACGGTTGCAAAGTACAAAATGGTTTTAAGTTAGTGGTTGTTAATCTCACAGTCATGTGGCTTACTGGGAGCTACATCACTGCCACTGCCCAGCATCAGAAAGAGCATCATACCACATATTGCCAGTCCTGGAAAAGATCAAAACTCAAAATTTGAAGTAAGATTTCTACTGAATGCATATTGCATTCACAACATCATAAAGTCAAAAAAATCCTGAGTTAAAACATTGTAAGTCTGTGCCATCTGTGTTGATTTAGGAGAACTCTTCCAGGATGTGAGACTTAACACCCTGGCAAAGATGTTGAGAAATGGTGTAAACACGCTTCTGAGAAGATCCTATATGCATGAGAAAAAACAATTGTCCACCGTAAGGGAGGTACAATGTCAGTTTTACAAAGGTAAATAATGCAAGAAATGATTGAAAGTCTCAGAGAGGTGGGTATATTGGATTGGATCTAATGTGTGAGGCTAGAAAATACCCAGATGACTACAGTTTCACAGAGTGCCTGGAAGATAAACCATTTACCAAAGCAATAACAAATATGCTGATAAGAGGAATGCCAGCATCACTCAGATGGCAGTGGTGCCTACTCTGAAGGCCAGAACTAATGTACAAGATGCCATTCTAGAACTGAGCTAATAGGTAATAGAGTTAGCACTGAGGACAATAGGAACCTGAAAAAATAAATGTATGATGGCAATATGAAGGTTTGTGAGCAGAGTCTTTGAAATAGTGACAAGTTTGGAGAGACAGTCAAGGTGATCTGACACATAATAGTAGACTGCAGCATACATGAGGAAAAATTGGATGATGCAAGGGCATATCAATTTGTATCATTAGAAGTCAAGGAAGGAGGATCATGAAGTTTAAGGTATGCACCCCAATAAAAAGTCATTAGTGCTTTCTCAGTTTCTGAATCAAAACCCATTTTCTTATTTAGAACTCTAAACAAGTCCCTGGGAAGAAAGACATCACAATAACAAACCAAGTCTATTTAGTAATGAGTTATATAATTCATTGCCAAGGGGACATATGGCTATTTATTTAGGTACCTTGGAGAAAAAGAGATACCTACACATTTCAAGAACTGTTGAACACAGAGTCAAAGTTGTTATTTATGTATGTAGATTAGAAGTGTCAATATGGCCACATGTTATATGGGAAGATACTGGGAACAGATAATAACTAGTCCTGGAAGGTCTAGCCCACTGTGAATCCACTGGATTTATGAAAATACATGGTGGCCATTGCCCAGATACCAAATTTAAACTGGAATGGATGTACATATTGGTAAGCACAAAACTCCTATTAGATCTGTACAGAGCAGAGTGAGGATTATCATAGTGGACAAGGCCAAGTGGAAGCCTCCAAAAATTATCTACTTTCCACTTACCCAAAATACTAAATTAAAAACCATATCATGTCATAGGGAAAATGGAAGAAATTACTGCTACATTTAGACTTAGTACAAAGTAGTGATCTCCATCATATCTCAATTTAATTTTTCATTTCTGTCCATACAAAAACCAGATGGATTTTGGTTGATGATAGTGGAGTACCATAAATTCAGTCAAGCTACAGGTGTAGCCTTGTGCCAGATATGGTATTTTTGTTATTGCAGATTAACACAGTGTCAGGAACATTGTATGTAGCTATTAATTTGGAAAATGAGTTCCTTTTCTGCAAATCAGAAAAGTGGATCATATTCATTTGCAACAAGCAAACAAACAACAGTGTGTCCCAGGCCTGTTAACTCTTTCACTTTCTCTCATAACATAGTCCAGAGAGGTCTGGACTCATTTGACATTTCAAAGAATTGCATGACCAGTGGAGCAAGAAAAGGTCTATTGAAGGTCAAAAGGCCATGGACCAAGGAAGCTGGGTGGCATTTGGAAGGTGTTCAAAATTGACAACTTCCAAGTCACTTGGTGTATGGACAGGGGCATAACTCCTAGGTATGGAATGTGTTGTCCCCAGAAACTGAAAAGTCCTCCAAGATATTCTGTTTCCCTTTTTGTGCTATGGAATGCAAAATGTGACAATCTGTCTCTTATTTTGGAGGGAATGCTCTGGCTTGCCCTCTATCACTTGACCCCTATAAAAGTTAGTGACAGATCCTTGAATATTTTGTAGAATTTATCTCCCATCCTCTAAGAAACATTTGTCTCCTCGAGACTTCCAGCATGTTAGCACTCTTTGTTCATACTGGAAAATTAAACCAATGACTTTGATCTAATAGAAATGCTATGGAAATCTATAGGTTGTACAGATGATCGAGATCCCTTCAGGCTGTATTATGATGAAGAACAGCAGTGTTAACCCCTGTGCAAAAACAAGACAAGAATGTTTTTTTTTTTTTTAAAGATTTTATTTATTTATTTGACAGAGAGAGAGAGAGAATCACATGTAGGCAGAGAGGCAGACAGAGGGGGGGTGGGAAGCAGGCTCCCCGCTGAGCAGAGAGCCCGATGCGGGGCTCGATCCCAGGATCCTGAGATCAAGGACAAGAATGTTTTTATCCATTCCAGGTAGATATGAACTCTTTTCTCACTGTCTTACTCAATGAGAATAGAAATAAATACATTTTCCAAGTCAATGATCATATGCTATGTATATAACCCTCATTTATCTGCCTTGGCATTCATATTTTACCTGGGACAATGTCTGTGATGGTTATTTCTATGTGTCAACTTGAGTGGGATATGACATGCCCGGATATTTGGCTAAATGTTACGTTTTCCAACTCTATTACTACTTAGCTTCTTAATAGTTTCTCTCAAATGAGAGGTACTGTCAGGGGCTTGGGGGGGTGGGGAGTGAAGGGGAGATTGAAATAAAGAAGGCAGGCAGGTACTTTATTATTTTTTTTTTCCTGCTCTGGTAGACATTCCTTAGCATCTGAGAACAGATAGGTTCTAGTCTAACCCTACATAAGTTCTCTCAGGATTTTTGAGCATGTCTGTGAGAGTGTTTATGAATGATTAGCACTGTATTGGTAGATTAAATAAAGCAGATTGCCCTGTCCAAGGTAGGTGGGGTTCATCCAATCAACTGAGGGCCTAGATAGAACAAAATGGCAGAAGAAGGGAGAAGTCATTGTGTCTGTCAGCTGTAATATTGGTTTTCTCCTGTGCTGGAACTGGAATTTATGCCAGGGCTCTCATGGTTCTTAGACATTTGGATTTAGACTAGACTTACAGCATCAGCTTCCCTGAGAGAGACAAACAGGTTGATAAAGAAATTGAAGGACAGAAATGCTAAATGATCAAATTCACACAAGTAGTTATAGTATGTACTAGAACTTGAGCCTTGCAGTCTGGCTTAAATATGTGAACTTATAACTACCTCACTACAGCTCCTTTGTATTTGTTTAGTCTACCACTTTTTAAAGAAATAAATTCAAGTTATATTCTCAAATGTTTCTTCATTTTTAACCTAATAATATCTCTGCTCTTTGGTTTCTTGCATTTTTCTGGGAACTATCCCCAAATTAAAATGATAGCTCTATATTTTCCACAATTATTGTTTCTCTGATTTCAAATTTGAGTAATCTTAAGGGACTTCTGCTGCCCCCCAAGGAAATAAAGTTAATAGCAAATGACTCTGTAATAATACCTGCTGATTATATTTGAATCTTGTGATGCATGGCACCAAGAAGTACTGATCATGAACAGTGCTAAAGTCTTTGGCTTGTGCTTTTTAATATATTTTCTTGACTCTGCATCTTCACTTCTCTAGGTAGAAATTTCATCCTTCGTTGAAATCCACAAATTTCAAAGCTATCATTTCCAGAGAAAGACAATGATTTCTGAGTAAATTTTTGTGTCTTTCTTGTCATTTATTTCATGAGACGAAATATTCTTCCTCTAGAATCATTGAACTTCACAAAACAGAGGGACATTTTTCATTGCTGTTAGTGAATCTCTCCAGCCGCACTGCAGATTTTGTATGCATTTAATAGACTGATTTATGTGCAATAGTAAGCATTTTTTTTAATTTACAATCATCATAGATTAGCCAAAAGATTGAATTTTAGGAAATTTAAGGTTTAGCTTAGCCAAAATTAAAAGAAGACTTTTAATAATTTTAATAATTTATTAATTTTTAAATTAAATTAAATTAAATTTAAATTTAGTAATTTTTAAAAATCTATGTGTCTATAAAACCTTACCAAAAACAATTGAGTGAAATTTTTTGAGGAAATTATGAATGGTGACGATGATCTATCATTTTCTCTGGTTCTAAGAAGTCTCAGTTTTTTCCTCCAACCACTTGAATATCCAGAAGGCTCTTACATATCTTTCAGCCAACCTTATCTTTGTTATGGCAACAGATAGAAATTAACAAATATCATTTTAAACTCACCTAGCTGCAATTTTGTTCGCTTTATTATCATTAGTTTCAAGAATAATACTTGCGTTCTCATTACGTACTATTGGAAGGGGTTATTTTCCCTCTACCTTTCAAAGGTTTTCCTGACTGATCTGAGGATTAAATTGACAGTAGGAAAAAAAATCAAATTTAATTTTGTACATATGAGAACCCTACATACATGAGGGGTTCAAAGACAGCAAGGTACAATGAAATATTATGCCTCCATTAGAAAGGACGAATATCCAACTTTTGTATCAACATGGATAGGACTGGAAGAGATTATGCGGAGTGAAATAAGATAAGCAGAGAGAACCAATTACCTTATGGTCCCACTTACGTGCTGAGCGTAAAGAAAAACATGGAGGGCATTATGAGAAGGAAGGGAGGGGTGAATGGGGGGAAACCAGAGGGGGAGATGAACCATGAGAGACTGTGGACTATGAGCAACAAACTGAGGGTTTTGGAGGGGAAGGAGGTGGGGTTTGGGCAAGCCTGGTAGTGGGTATTGAGGAGGGCCTGTACTGCATGGAGCACTGGGTGTAGTGCAAAACAATAAATCTTGTAACACTGAAAAAAATAAATAAATAAAATTAATAAAAAAAATTAAAAACAAACAAACAAACAAAAAAAAACAAAGACAAAAAGGTAAATTCCTAAGCTAAGGAATGGGAGAGAGGCCTGTGGCTTTAACAGAGAGGACGACTCTACAGAGCAACAAGCAGAGCAGATGTGTAGTAGTTAGATGTTTGCCCTACCATAGAGAGGATTCACTAGATAAAATTTATCTCTGATAATAACTCTAATTCTGGAAAAGACACTTATTTTAGATTCTTCAGCTAGTTAAGGGAAGGGCAAAACCATCTCCTGAACTCTCAGGGCCTCAATTGCCTTTAGCTCAAAATAATCCACAGGCCAAAGTGGCACGATTTTTAAAATTTATTTTCTATTTTTTTACAGATTTTATTTATTTATTTGTCAGAGAGAGAGAGAGATAGTGCGTGCACAAGCAGGGGGAGCAGGAGGAAGAGGGAGAAGCAGGCTCCCTGTTGAACAGGAAACTGGATGTGGGACTCGATCCTAGTACTCCATAACCTGAGCCAAAGGCCGACACTAAACCCACTAAGTCACCCAGGTGCCTCCAAAATGGCACATTTTGAAGTGACTTGTTTTGAACCCCTTCAGTACCCTCACCCACTTTAAGTACTCTGCAAAGATGAATAACACATGGTGCCTGACTTCAAGGATTTTATTTATCATAACAAATAAACATAAATAAATGAGTTCATAAAGAAACAAATGATTTAATGATAAATATGTTCTAGCACTGGCTAAAGTTCTAGGGATATATGGTGGGGAATATAATTCTGAGCAGGTGATTAAGTTTTTTTCACTATTAAAATAATATTTGTGCATATCTTCCAAAAATTCATTAGTGCTTGGCTCTTAAAAATAAATGTTTTATTTTATATATAATTTGTGCTGCCCGAGTAATTATTATTTCCTCTCAGTTTGTTATTCTGGAAGAAATCAGGCTGTCCTAATTTCAGAGTCATGAATATAGAATCATTACTGAGCTAGCTGTAGTTTGACTCTGTTGTAAAAAAATATAAGACAATATGGTTTTATAGATCAGTTCTGAAAAACTAAATGTATAATAGTTAGACTCATAGGAAGTAAAAGATGCTACTAGTCTTTGGGACATGAGGAGTATGAATTAGTTTAAAAATGTATTTAATTGGGAAGTTTTTTGGGTAACCAGAGTTAACAGAGTAAAGCATATTGCTAGAAGATAAATGGTTGCTTTTGATACAATGTAATAGACCTTAGACAAATGTAATAATTTGTTCTTAATTTTGATGCTTATGATTGAGTATAAAAATCACTTCTATATTATGTCACAGTAAATCAAAAACTTAGAATATCAAACTTTATATGATGACCAAGAACAAGTTTATTGATGACTTTTTATTTTCTTAATATAAAAAAAATTGATCTGAAATGACTAAACCTTTGATGCTATTAATTCAAAGAAGCATCAGTGAACCAGATTCTGTTGTGCCAAACCTTGTCCCTTGATTTCCATTAGGCTCTCACAGAAACCTGTGTGCATTTTTTGGAAATATTAATACATTATTCCAAAATACAGCTTTAGTGTTTCAGCATTCCTTGGTTCACTGTCAAAATTAATGCCTTATTTACAACTGGAAAATAATTATACCCTATGAAAATCTGAGTCAATAAATATTAGAGAATTAACAACATTTACTTCTGAATGTAAGTACCAAACCCAAGGTATATTATCTCTTTCCACAAAGTCTTAATATTATTTTATTGTTCCTCTTCTTGTTCTCTCTGCAGCAGGTAAAGACATAGACAAGGTACAATCATAACATGCTTTGTCTCCAATTTAATGGAAAAATCAATGGATACTAGTAATTTTAAGGATATTAGAGACAGCCACTGTCTTTGATAGAGCTCTTGGACTGAGACTTTACAACAAGAAGTAATTGAATATTAATATAAATCTCAAAAACGAGGCTACATTTGACCAAATTAAACATAAATAATATATTGTTTAAATTATAATTTCTAAGTGAACTGGCCAGAGGATTTAAAGCAAATGTTTATTGACTTTTTCGTCCTCAGGATCTATTTTCTTCCTCTGAAGAACTGAAAAACTGAAAAACAGTTGTCAGCTTCTAGAATATTTTCTAACTTGCTTCTGTAACAAAGGCTTTACTTTATTCCTCTTTAGTTTGTGTCTTTTCTTTCCCCAAATATAGAGGTGAAGTCAGTAATTTCATTATCTGAAAATTAGGCTAGATACCAGCAGAAAACAAAAAGCCCAATTAACAAGACACATTCACAGAAACATGCAAGAAATTTAGGGGGAAGGCCATGGGATCTTGTAGATGGCTTAATCAATCTTTTTTTTTTTTTAAGATTTTATTTATTTATTTGTCAAAGAGAGAGAGAGAGAACAAGCAGACAGAGTAGCAAGAGGGGCAGAGAGAGAAGCAGGCTCTCCACTGAGCAAGGAGCCCGATGCAGGACTTGATCTCAGGACCCTGAGATCAGTGCACCCCAAATTTCGCCAACATAAGCTTGTACATCCGTTCTGTGTAGAAGCTAGTGATCTGAAAACTGATGTCATATTCTTCAACTGCTTTCAAGGACAAAGAAATTCTCTGCTGCATTGTCATGATGCACATATTGCTTTCTGATCTATCTTTGCCTTCTTTAAGCATTAGGGACCACTGTGACACCTAAATTGCTTCCCAAATTTACACTGCCCTCTTCCTTCTAGGGCTGCATTTCTAAGCAAGAAGCTACTTTTGTGATTAAGGGTTGCCCGGCATTTAATTCCTCATTATGGTGGTCCAGCAGAGAGTGGGTAGATGAATCCTGGGTAAAACTTCCACATATAATTGTTAACTCATACCTATTAGCTAATACATTGCTGCCAATTCTTGGATTCCTTCTTCAGCTCCTCAGTTCTACCTTATGTTTGGGACTAGTGTGGTTTTGGAAGATGGAACAAAATACAGACAGTGCTTTCATTCTCTTCTTATAAAATCAGCTCACTTGTACAGTAGTTTCATCATACCAGGATTATTTAGATATGGACCCAGATCTTGCCTCCCTCTTTCCTGTTACATATTGCCTTCACAATATCTCTAATTCTCAGTATATGAGAGAAAAGTGTACATTTGTAGCTATCACTACCAAGATTTTGTTGGCCTTTACAATGGCTTCATATTTGTGTAAATATTTTTTACATATATTTTCTTTTCTTTGGTATTTTTATGATATCTGCTTTTCTTGTCTTTGTACCACTCTTTCTTTCTCCTTCTCTTATTAAATAGTGCACATTCTGCACACTGGTTTCTATTCCCATTCTGTGGAAACACACGTTTTTATCTCTATTGAAGGGATTAAGAAATACTTTCTGTAAAGGGCCAGAATAATAGTTTAAATTTTGCAGACCATATCATAGAACCTTTGTCACACTTATCCAACTTTGCCCTTGTTGAGAAAAATGAGCCACAGATAGTATGCAAATAAGGGAGCAAGCCCGTGTTCTAATAAAACTTTATTGACAGGAACAGATGGTACGCCATAGCTTGAAGATTCCTATTCTATATCACATGCTTCTAAGTAAGGAGAAAAAAAAAAGGATTAAATTCTCAGGATTTTATTACCTTGAAGAAAGCAACATTAGAAAGTCATTACCTTTCTCCTGAGGAAAAAAAAAATCCTCTTTTTACTGGAACATTTTGGATTCTCTAATAAAATAAACAAGAGAAAATAACAACAATGAGATTGCAGCTATATGATAAGGATCAAAGTAACCATAATTCTAAGTCTATTAAAGTCCACAAATGACCCACAGCTATCATACAATGTGCAAAACACATGTGACATCTAGTTGTTAAGTTGCAAATAGCCTAAATTTATCAAACAGTTGCTCTGATGAACAAGTTCTCTTACCAAACCATCATTACCTTTGGAAAAATGGATTTAAATATTTAAACAATCTTATATTCTGCCACATTCTAATTCTTTTAATTTCCTTTTTGCCTGGTTCCTACAAGGCTGGCTTTGAATTTTTGCATCATTGTTATTCTAACATTTGTGCAGCATCAAAGTCTTCCAAGACCTAATGAGCTTTTGAATGACTCTGCAGGCAAAGAGTGACAGGGGGTGAATGGGACAAGGGGAAAAAGTGAACAAAAGAAAAAACGTTATTTCAGTCTAAAAATAATTGTCCAAAATAAAATATGGGTTATGGACATTGGGGAAGGTATGTGCTATGGTGAGTGCTGTGAAGTGTGTAAGCCTGATGATTCACAGACCTGTACCCCTGGGGCAAATGATACATTATATATAAATGAATGAATGAATGAATGAATGAATGAATAAATAAGTAAAATTATCATAATAAAAATACCAATTGTTATATTTGGAGTTATGCAGACAATTTAAAGAATGTATCTAGCCTTCCTGCACTTGCTATTTGGTTTAGCATATAGACAAATACTATAAATGCTACCAAATTAAAAAAATAGGAAATTCCAGTTTAATTCATGGATAACAAATGCATTGACTAGTGTTTATAATAAATAAAAATTTCCTTGAAAATAGAATATTTTGGGGCACCTGGGTGGCTCAGTCAGTTGACTATCTGCCTTTGGCTCAGGCCATGATCCCAGGGTCCTGGGATCGATTCCCATAATGATTCCCTGCTCAGCAGAGAGCCTGCTTCTCTCTCTCCCTCTGCTTCTTTCTCTGCCTGTGCTCGCTCTCTATCTGTTTCTCAATCTAATAAATAAATAAAATCTTAAAAAAAAGAATATTTTTCTGATTCTGTATCCCAAGTGTCTTATACATGGTAGCACTCATTATTAGTTATAAATGAACAACTTTATGGATTAATTTTTATTAGATATGCATCTCCCTTGATGGTATAATTTGTGATTATGTAAAATAATTTGAAAACTGTTGCTAACTTTTTCTATCCTGAATAAAGATAATATCACATAAATATAATCACTGATGCTACCCTTCTCTTCTACATAACTTATGTGTTCAATTCTTAGTGGGCATGTTGCTCTTTGAATGTTGTATAAAAGAGCTAAGACCATTGTCTTCAGAGCTGAGCAATAAATTGTACAGATACTGTCTAGGAGTGGAGTCAGTTTCAAATTGGTATTTGCATCTAAATTATCACATATTGTTATATGTAAAAGTAATTTTTAAAAAAGAATTTAAAAACATCTTAAAACTAGAAATCTTGAGCAGAGACAAACTTTAGTCTGGGTATAAAAAGGAAAGCAGCAGTGACAACAAATGATATCACTGGGTAGACACAAAGGATGGTGTGCCCCTGAGTGATTTAAGGTTGGGGCACTAGGTGAGAATTAAAGAGAGGTACTGAAATATTTGCACTGCATAACATTTCTTACAGTTTTACAAAGAGTTTTACCTAATATAATACATTTTAATTATCATTTGAGGGAATTTGGAGAAGCTTAAGTATACTCCAGTTATATATTTAAGATCAGGAAATCACTAACAGAGTTCTATTGTTAACTTATTTGTGTTTCAAAGTTCCGGATATTCCCTTTTAAAAAAAGATCTTGATATTTTCTCTGAAGGCTAGAGCTTTTTAAGAAGAAATTTAGTATTCTAACAAGACATTTGTCTTTGTTTAAGGTCATCCTTACAACTTTGAAGAGAGAACATGCTGACAATTTATGAAGCAAATGTCGTCTAACTACCCATAGAATAGGGCAAACTTACATTACCTGTCAAAGCTACACTGAGAAATTGCAGGAAAAGACAACTGCACAGAGAATGTATCTATACTCTTGTCATTTTTTCCCTTTATGCTGAATATACCACTAGAGAGTTAGAAAGAATCAGATTACTTCTCTGAATAGAGAATTATCAATGAAGAATCTAACAAAGGTGTATAGGTTATCATTTTAATTTATCTGAAAAAATAATCATAGACTTAAGACATATCAATTTCAATCATTAATCAAATGATCCAATTGGAAAAACAATACACTCAAATACAGTTTAAGTTCAGTTTGTGGAAGAATATCACAAGTGCCTGAAACAGTACATGGATTTCTATAAATGATCAATTAATATATATTTGATTGAATAACTAATAACTATATTAAAAATTGAATGGGTTGTCTCGTATGTTAGTGAAATTTCTTCTTGCTAGCAGTTCTCAATACTGAAGATATTAAAGGAAATCTTGGATGACTGTCATCAGGTATGAAGTATAAAGAATTTTTTTTTTTTAAAGATTTTATTTATTTGTCAGCAAGGGAGTGCATGCACACAAGGAGGGGGAGCAGCAGGTAGAGGGAGAAGCAGGCTTCCTGCTGAGCAAGGAGGCTGATACAGCATTCAATCACAGGACCCTGAGATCATGACTTGCGCCAAAGGCTGACGCTGAACCAACTGAGTCACCTAGACATCTCAGTATAAAGAATTCTTTCGCTGAGCTTGTATTTGAGCTAGATGCCCTGCCCAATTTTTTCCTATTCTAGGACATTACAGTTTCAGTAAGAGGTCGATAAATCTGAATATATATAAGAATACAGTCAGAGATAACATTATATTTTGAATATATATGTAGAGTGGCCATTTTGCTTATAATGATATCAGTGTCTAAACAGTTAAGTCTAACTTTCATGTGCAGATGGATAAGAAAGGATAGATAATTCTGGTTGCTTACAAATAATCAAGAGCTACTATATGTAAATCAAAAACTACTCGAATTATGTGAGTCCTTAGAAAGCATGTATTCTACTTGTGCAATTTTGTGGTGTAGGAGCTGTGCAGAAGGCACATACCCTGCTGAAGGCTTCCAGCTGGATAAGAGAACCAGGACTGTATGACTGACTCCTGGTTCACTGCTTTTTCCTTTTTGATCAGCATTTTCCTAGTGTAGCTAATACATTTTTATTACCCATACTGTCAAGCCTGTGTTTGAAACTTTTGAATAAGTAAATCTTTACTGGAAACTGCATTTAAAAATATATGCTACCTTAAATATATTTTTATTTTGATGAAAATGAAGCGAGAGGCAATGGTAATGAGTAAGTGTTATGACTCAAAGGTCTACAATGAAAAACTATTAATCAGATAACAACCTGGACCTTCAGCAGGTCAAGAGGCAGACTCACAGACCACAAGTGACTGGAATCCCAACTACGCAGGAATTAAAAACATCTAGTGATTACATGTCAATGGGAAGGAATTCCAGCGTCCATTAAAATCATGAACATGAAACAAAATTCTACCTCCTCAGTGGATATTGCAACGAAAGCACAACAGATCTCAATTCCTCAAAACCAAAACGTGAAAGGAAGAAAAACAGAACCATGTTAAACCCCGTGCATTAAGTATCTAGTTGTAAAGGTTGACTCACCAAACACAGATGGCATGGCAGTAGACTGCCTATTTAAATCATACAAATTTAACTATGTGTCTAATAACATTTCTCAAAGTTTATTAAAGTGGCTTTCACGGTTTGTAGCAGCTTGGAAGTGACTCAATTATTTGGTCCCATATGTGGCTTATCTGGATTTTACATATCTTAGCTTGAATATATTATAGGTGTCCTGATGATGTCTTGACTTTCCCCAGTCAGGAAGGTTTTTCTCTCAAATTTCGTTTTCATTGCTGTTGTTGTTACATAGGTAGGACTCTGTTTCTTTCTTTCTTTTTTTTAGAGATTTTATTTATTTACTTGACAGAGAGAGATCACAAATAGGCAGGGAGGCAGGCAGAGAGACAGGGGGAAGCAGGCTGCCCGCTGAGCAGAGAGCCCAATGGGGGGCTCGATCCCAGGACCCTGAGATCATGACCTGAGCTGAAGGCAGAGGCTTTAACCCACTGAGCCACCCAGGTACCCTACAACTCTGTTTCTATCCCTCTCTCCCTTCCTCTCTCTCTCCCTCTCTCTCTCTGTCTCTCTCTGTCTCTGTCTCTCTCTCACACACACACACTCTCTCCTCCTCTCCCTCTTCCTCTCTAGTTTATTGGTATATGGGAGGGGTTGCCATAACATACATGAAGCTGAGGATCACTCACTGGAAGCCATCATCCAGGTGGTTGCCAAGTTTGCATCAAAATGAAGTAAAGATGCATTTACTTACGTAAAAGGAGAAACTCACATGTGAAGTCAAGACGGCTTCCAATAAAAATTCCAACATTTGAAGGAACTGAATGAAAAGTGAAAAATAATTGCAAGTCACATTCATGTGATTTTCACAGTTTTTATGCATTGCTTCTGAGTTAGAGTACTGAGATTTGCTAAAAGTTCTAATAGCATGGGGTTTCCAAACAGGTGTGTGGCGGCCATTGCATTGTTAATGGGTGTGGTCTGCCCCAGTTTGACAGATACATGCTGCATGTCACTTCAAGTGCTCTTGACAGTGCTACTGTGATGAGAAGTTCTGTGAACATTTTATCTAACATTGCCCAGGTGCAAACCCACTTCAGATGCTCACTGTGTGCCTCTCACTTTTTGTCACAGGCCTGCTCTTTAATACCCCTGGCGCTTTGGAAACCCACTGAGTACTCACAGAATGTGCAAACCGGAAGTGATTGCTGTTGATATCCATGGGGCCATTCTTGGCCAATAAGGAATGGAAGTCAGTAAACAAACAAATAATGCTCTTCTTTTTTGTGCACCAGGTGGACAACTTGTGATTGAGCTCCCACCCCTCACAGTAATGGCCAATATGGGGAAATGCATCCTTTCTTTCCTTTTGATTCACCTGTCACTCCTTCCTATTCCCTAAAATTACTTTCCAAATAAACTACCTACAGCCCTGTTTCTCAAGGTCTACTTTTGGAGATTCCAGCCCAAGACAGCCAAGATTTATTGCTAATAGTCTTCACTGTGGTTAGGTAGGTCCTTTCTTAGCTGAAGTCCTCTTGCCTCTCACCTACCAGTGAAAGCAGACTAAATGTTTACCCAAGTGTGTTGTGCAGATACTATCATTTTTTTAAGTGTACCATGACCTGAAAATGTTCAGAGACACTGTAATAAATAAGCTATAAATGTATGATGGCTTGCTATTTAACTCTAAAGCCCAAAAATTTACAAAGAACTAACCAAAAAAATACAATTTATAGAATTTCATTTCTGAGAACAAAATGCTCTTGGTTATTACTCTATCCAATTACATTACTAATTTAGAAGGTGATATGGCTAACAGAGTAAGACAAAAGGAAATTGAATGTCTAAGGCACATAAAGGAGCATAATGATAAAGCATGAATGTTAATAAGATAACAGACCACAAAGTAATCATGAAACATTTGGATTTTAGCTCAAATGTGACTTGGTATTACCTACCAGGTAGAATAACTAGACTGTCACTTTTGCATTTTATTTTAAATGCTAAAATGAAAATACTTACCTTTTTTGGGGGGAAAGCCAACCCTTGTGGCATAACCTCACTACATTCTATTACTCTGCTTTCATTATTTATATGGACCCCTTATGCTTTGAAAAGGTGACTCTCAAATACTTCAAAATCACTATTGGCACACCTCAGAGTGATGTCTTCTTACATCATACATGAAGTCCTATAAAATTTGACCTTCCAGTTTAAGAGCTTATAGGGCAATACTCCCAATTTTCCATGAAAAAAACAATACTTTCACATAAAAAGTGAGTTTATATATGGGTAAATATTATTTCTACACCTATCTCTAGACTTTAACTAAATTTGATGTGAATTACAGTTCCACTAAAAAAAAAATCATTTTCATTGTACTCACAATCTGGTTTCATATGTTAAGTCCAGTCAAACCTCCCCTGCTCATTGCACTGTCTCTATAATGGATATATGTATATATGACTTTATAATTACATGTAGATAAGTACATATATATTTGTGTGTGTTTAATATATATTTGCAAATTATATATGTAGTATAATTTTTGTGCATCTTAAAAGAAATTTTTAGAGTTTAGAAAAAGTATATTTTCTTCTCCCATCAGAAGAGATTGTCTTGTGCATCCCTTGAAGGCTCCTGCTAAGCTAGATTCTTCTTTGTCATCTCTCATAGATTGGGTTCAGTGTGCATATCCTTGATGACCTGGAACACTGTGATCATAGGATATAGAACCATTGTGTTTGGACTGCTTCAGTCAAGAGCTTAGGCAATCCTGCCTTGTTTGACCCAATAAGGGTAAAACTCGGAGCTTATCTCTCATGTGGAAATTGATTCTGATGTCAACCCCACTCTTTTAGTGTCAGATTTAACCCAGAATGTCTCTTGAGTTTCCAGGAAGGTATTCTTTAGGTTCTAGTTTTTACAAATGAATAATTTTCCAAGTTGCTTGGGACCTGAGAAATGTAAACAGTTTTGTTTACTTGTTCACTTTGCAAATTTGCAACTCTTACTGCTTTTACAAGCTTAGTTATCTAACCTGGAATCGAGATTTCTTTTTCTTACTATCAAACTGAAAAATATCTTTCCCCTTGCTTCCTTTCCCCAAATTGTAGGGATCAGGTATGCCTGGGTGGCTCAGGCAGTTAAGTGTGGACTCTTGATCTCAGCTCAGGTCTTGATTACAGGATAGTGAGGTTCAGCCCTGCACTGGGCTCCACACTGAGTGTGGAGACTACTTTAAAAAAAAAATGGATCAAAGTTGAAGGGATTAATTGATGTCTTCATGGAGCCAAACACTACCAAAGATTCTAAAAAGGAGAAAGAAGGTAACTTTCTTGAAAAAAAGCACTTGCTTACTATGGCTAGAAAAAGACAAGCAGGACATAAAGCATAAATAAGTTCAGCTTGAGTGATGTTTTACTAAGTTAGTCCACTACATCAATTGTTAGTAGGTCATGATTTTAGTTCCTAAAAGTAAAGTGATATTTTCCACTAGATTTTAGACCATCCATATGTAAAAATTAAATCTGATACATTAAAAAACAAGTGGTTTTTACAAATTTGTAGCAATAAAACTTTTTTTATTATTTATTTTTTGTTAACATATAATGTATTATTTGCCCCAGGGGTACAGACCTGTGAATCATCAGGCTTACATATTTCACAACACTCACCATAGCACATACCCTCCTCCCAAAAAATAAAACATTTCTAGTGCTGATCAGAAATGCCTACAATGTTGTATGAGAATTACTATGAGAATAGTCTGTTTTCACAAGTTTATCTTATGACTACTGTAAAAATAAGACATTCAATGAACATTTAATAAAGTTTTAGAAAGTCTTAATCTAATTGTATGACATTTATTCCAGGGCATACTTGTTAAAATATGCTGTTAAATAAGTTATTAAAATAGTTACTTATAGACTTACATCAAATTTATAGGATTTATGCATTCTTATGCTTGTTTATATTAAACTTCATTTGGTATATTATAAAAATTCATTCTCATTCAATAACTTCCATTTAAAAAAGCTGTTTATTGAAATGTATGTACATATAGAAAAAGAACACAAACGTAAGTACAGAGCCCAATATATTTTCTTAAATGAAAACACTTGTCACCATCACTAAGATTAAGAAACAAAACTTAGCTCCGTCTTAGAAGATCTTGTGTTCCCTTCCATCCAACAAATGTCTTCTAACTGAAGACATTTTCAGTTAATTTCAGTTAATTTTTCTGACTCTTACTCAAGGGATTAGTTTGGACTGTTTTTTATTTTAAATAAATGAAATTATGCAGTTCTCTCTTTTCAGTTTGGCTTACTTTATTCAATTTTATGTTTATGAGAACTATTTTTATTATTGCATGTAATTGTATGCCATTTATGCCTATTGCTGCATAGTAGTCCATTTTATCAATATTCCATAATTTGTTTATTCATTCTTTTAATGATAGTTCATGGTTAGTGGACAGTTTGGAGTTATTACAAATTGTGCTCTTATGCATATTTAATATTTGTCTTTGGTCAACATATACAGGAATTTCTATTGGGCATAGACTTAAGAATGAGTGCTAGTGATTTTTCATGTTTAGTGGGCATTTAGAAGTCTTTCATAAAGCATTTGTTCAAGTATTTTGTCCATTTTTTACTGGGTTATCTCTTTGTTTTTATTGATCTGTTGTTCCTGATATATTCTGGATTAGTTTTTGAGTATATATCTTTCATTAATACTTTGTCCCACTTATGGGTTGCCTGGGTGGCTCAGTTGTTTAAACTGCTGCCTTTGGCTCAGGTCATGTTCCCAGGGTTCTGGGATTGAGTCCTGCATCAGCCTCCTTGCTCAGCTGGGAACCTGCTTCTCCCTCCATTTCTGCCTGCCTTTTTGCCTGGTTGTGCTCTCTCTCTCTCTCTCTGACAAACAAATAAATAAATAGTTTTTTAAAAAGTATTTTCTCCCATTTAGTAAATTGCTTTTCTACTTTCTTGATGGTGTCTTTTGTTAATGTAAGCTAATTAATTTTAATAAATTTTAACTTTTTTCCTTCATTGTCATAAATTTTGTAATCTCTCATTTTATTTTTTTTTAAAGATTTATTTGTATATTTGAGGGAGTGAGAAAGAATGAGCAGGGGGAAGGGCAGAGTGACAGGGAGAGAATCTCAAGCAGACTCCCTGCTAAGTGCAGAGCCTTACACTGGGACTCCATCTCAGAACCCTGAGATCATGACCTGAGCTGAATTCAAGAGTTGGATGCTTAAACAACTGAGCCACTCAGGCATCTCCCCCAAATTTTGTGATTTTCTAAAAAGCAATCTTTGGATGCCCTAAAGTCACAAAGAAGCTCTCTTGTGTTTTTCACTAAAAGTTTTCTTATTTTGCTTCTTAAAAACTTTTTTTAAGTGTATTTATTTATTTGATAGACAACACAAGTAGGCAGAGCGACAGGCAGAGGGAGAGGGAGAAGTAGGTTCCCCACTGAACAGAGAGCCAGATGCACGGCTCAATCCCAGGACCTGAGACAATGACCTGACCCTAAGGCAAATGCTTAACCAACTGATCCACTCAGGTGCCTCTTATTTTACTTTTCATTTAGATTTTCAATACATCTGAAAATGATTTTTGTATGTGATGTGAGTTAGGGGGTCAAAAAACCTTTCTAAAAGATATCATCCTCTCCCTTTTACACCACATTGTTAGTTTTGTTATAAATTAGGAGACCCTATATGTATGGATGTATTTCTGGACTCTCTCTTCTGTTCCACTGGCCACTTTGTCTATCTTGAAGTTAATACAAAATTGTCTTAATATTATGAAAATAATGTATTCTGATATCTTCAAATTAGAAAATATGATAATTAATAATAAGAAAATTTATAATTTTTGAAATATGAAAAATAAATTTGTTATGTATTATTTTAAATTTTTATGTGGACCACATAAAAAATAAAGATTATTTTAATAAGTCATAAAAATGTAGATTAGTAGTATTATTCTAGCAATATAGCAATATTCTTTTTTTGAATGTAAGTCTATTAAGATGATTTCTAGGTACTTTTCTGAAATATTTTAATATTTTAATTCTTTTGGGGCATTTCTGTACTTTTTGGCATGAGATATTACAGGTTCACATTGTAGTTTTCCTTGCACAGTCATAGAAGTAGGTATTTCTCCAATGAGATCAAGTTCTTTTAGGGAAGAAATTAATTTGGAAACAGATCTTAGCATTTATTTTGATTGTGGCTGCTTAGTACTCTACAGCCTTTCCAGAATGAGAACAAAATGTGTGTGTATGTATGTGTATGTGTGTGCACATGTGCATGCATGTAACTATATACATATATAGACGAAAATATATGTGTTTACATATGGATATATATAAATGTACAAACACTTTCACACAGAGATGCACATATACCTATATATAATTTCACACTAACTCTAATTCCAATCCAGCACCATTAGATTCATTCCAGATTTCTCTCTTCTCATGTTTCCTTTTGCTAACATTGGGAAATTTGTCTAGAAATATCCAATATATTTCATTTATTTTTTCTATCCCCCTGAATATAACTACTATCTGGCAGCTATAGTTCCCACCTCATTTGACTTCTTTTCTCACATGGGCCTCAAGTCTCACTGTGTCTCTCTTTTTGCTTTTGTCATTTAATGGATCTGATAAAATTGAGGAAAGAAGAAAGGATGGAAAGAAAGAGGAATCCTATTTTTAGGGGGACAAGTTTTGGGAAACAAATCTAATTTTGCTTTAAGAGGAGATCAATGACAAAAGGAAAAATAAGAAAAGAGAAAGAGACAGCTGTAATTTGTTTTTTATTTCATGACGAGGGATAAGGTCTTCCTTCTGATCTTTATTATGTAATATTATTATTGGTCCTGGTAAGGAGTGGCACAAGGATTACCAGTGATCCCATTTTAATCTTAATCTAATCATATTTTATTAAAAAGTATCACATATTTATCAACCTCCAAAACACAACTTATTACAAGAAAGACTATGTTTATGTGTTTTATAAGATCTCAAAATAAAGGTTGGTCAATTGAAATCTATATATGGTTTATTTTTATTTTCTTATACCCTCAAGCTGGAAATAAATACCAACCCTCTGTCCTATAGGACCATATTGCACTTTTTAAAATATCTTATTTCTTTTGGTTTCTACAATTATCATCTTGTCACTATTATCAGAAAGTTGAGTTATTCATCTTTTAGGTATTATATTAAACATTGAATAAGGCATTAAATAGGCAGGGTACCTGACTTCAGAAAGCATTTATTCTACTGAGCTCTTACATGTAATGTTAATATTATTAGATTAATATTAGTTATGTGAGAAACTAATCCCAAAGTGTGTAGCAGTTTAAATAGAACAAGATTTTTTTTTTTCTGTGAAATAATATTCCCAGGTGAGTTTTCCTGGTCAACTGGAAGACTCATCTCCTCACAATCAGTTAAACTTACAGAGCTGCTTTAATCTTTGGCACATAGCTTCATTGTGATGGTCTGCATTGGGTCAACCAGAAGGTGGATAGGTCAGGAAGCAAGCACATGTGGGAGGCTTCCATGGGGCGGAATTGGAAGTGGCTGATCTCATTAACTCTGTTCTCATTCCATTATTAGAACTCTGTTACGTGGCCCCATGAAATAGCAAGGGAATCTAGAATATGTAGTTTTGATATATGTCCAGGGAAAAGGAGAAATATTCGGGTGAATAGTTAAGAATAGCTGCCATAGCAATATATCTATATATGAAAAGCAGACCTGCTTTGGTTGAGACACAAGTGAACCATACACGCAACTCAGTAGATCTTTCCTCAGCCCCTTAAAAACATAGAAATGAATAATATCAACAACAAAAAACCTTCTCCAAAAACCTAAGTTTTCACAGAATGTCTTTTGGAAATTATTGCATGAAAATGTACGCATTTACTCAGCAATCTCATTTTTAGAACTCTATACTGTAGAAATAGAAGCATGTTTCAAAAACAATTGCATTACAAATGTACCCATTGATTCAGCAATCTCATTTCTGGGACTACATACTATAGAAATAAAAGTATATTTTAAAAAATATTGTATTAAACACATACTCATTGTCTCAGCAATTCAATTCCTGAGACTCTATACCAAAAAATGAAAGAATATCATGTTGGAAAGCTCTGCTCTCAGCAATTTGTTCTCTAGAATGTCTTCTGAAGTGGTATTTGTAGTAGCAAAGGCAAAGCAAAATAAAATGAAAATCACACTAGAAAGAAAATGGAAACCCTTTAATAAGAAAGTAATGGAAGGGATTCATAAATATTTTAAGATCATGAAATGTTATGTGGCTATTCCTTAGAACTAATTCTAGTTGGAGTGTAGGAATTTCTACCATGCACTGAAAGATAAGAAAATCAAGATGCTGATAAATTTATATAATATGAGCTCATTTTCCTAAGGTAATGAGAAAATAATCAATATTTCTTTTTTCTTTTTTTTTTTTAAAGATTTTATTTATTTATTTGACAGAGAGAGAGATCACAAGTAGGCAGAGAGGCAGGCAGAGAGAGAGGGGGAAGCTGGCTCCCTGCTGGGCAGAAAGCCTGATGCAGGACTCGATCCCAAAACCCTGAGAACATGACCTGAGCCAAAGGCAGAGGCTCTAAAACCCTGAGCTACCCAGGCACCCCAGAAAATAACCAATATTTCTAAGTGCAGAAGACATGTGTGTGAGAGGGAGTTTATAATACAAGTATAATGGAAGGTATCATTGTGTTTAATTTTTTAGTTTTTACCTGTCACAATAGGGGTCCATTGAGTACTGGAAGCAAGAAAAACATAAAGACCACATGCTTATTTTATCCAGTGTAAAGACATTGATGATACAATAGATGAGATCATCAGTGGAAATACCAAAATACACACATGGTAAAATGACCAAAGAGACATTCACGAAAATTACCGTGATATGTATTAGTGTGGTGTGATCAAAGGTGAGTTTTATTTGTCACTTTTTTACTTTACTTTGGTATGTTTTCTAATAAATGGAGAAAGGCTCCTAAAAAACTCTTTTTTACAAATTTTCTTTTTTTCTAATACCATCAATATAAACAATGCTGGGTGAAAAAAAGTCAGAGATAAGATTTAAATTAGCATATTCTTATTCCAATAATCCTTGCAGAATTCATGTATTTTTCACATTTAAAATAAGAAGTTCACAGGGCGCCTGGGTGGCTCAGTCATTAAGCATCTGCCTTTGGCTCAGGTCATGATCCCAGGATCCTGGGATGGAGCCCTGCATCAGGCTCCCTGCTCGACAGGAAGCCTGCTTCTCCTGCTACCATTCCCTCTGTTTGTGTTCCCTCTTTCGCTGTGTTTCTCTCTGTCAAATAAATAAAATCTTTGAAAAAAAAATAAGAAGTTCAGGCACTTCCTACAGTAAATCTCCCTTTGGGCCCACTGAGTTTGGAGTTTGGCTAGTAAGAACCTATCTGTGCATGTGTGTGAGTGTGTGTGTATGTTTGCTTCAGATAACTAAAATGGCTTTCCTAAATGTAGGTGACTAAGCCATATATCATAAAAGTGCCTAAAATACGAGACATATTTGAAGGACATTTCAAAGATGCACTTTTGTTTGCATTTATTATTTTATTTATTTAATTTACTATTTTTTATTTTTATTTTTTACTTTTTTAATTGAAGAATAGTTGACAGACGATATTGTATTAGTTTCAGGTGTACAACACAGTGATTCAGTAGTTATTTTTTTTTAAAGATTTATTTATTTATTTATTTATTTATTAATTTATTTATTTAACAGAGAGAGAGAGAGAGAGAGAGAGAGAGAGATCACAAGTAGGCAGAGAGGCAGGCAGAGTGAGAGGGGGAAGCAGGTGGGGCTCAATCCCAGGACCTGAGATCATGACCTGGGCCGAAGGCAGAGGCTTTAACCCTCTGAGCCACCCAGGCGTTCCTGATTCAGTAGTTATAAATGTTATGAAGCGGTCACCACAATAAATCTACTACCAACCGTCATGATATGAAGTTGTTAATGTCATGGACCATATTTCCTATGCTGTATGTTACAACTCCATGTTTTAATTTTATAACTGGGAAATTGTACCTTTAAACTCCTCTGCTTATTTTGCCAGACATGCAGCTTTAGTAATGATTCATAAGAATAACTTTTGTACCAATATTCTATTTGCCAAAGATTTTCAAAGAACCTAATGAACACAAGGAAAGATTTTAATTTCTCATTGTTTGGCAATACAAAGAGAATGGTTTGTATATTCCTCCACAATTCTAAATAATTCAAATAAGTGTTCTGACTTTTAATGATGCTTTCTTGTCATTTTTCCATTTGAATATTTTTAGTACATTTTGAATGTGTTTTGGTTTCTTTTTACTCATTGTGCCTTGCATTGAGAAGAGATCCACAACAATCTAACAATTCTGTAATAGATTATTTTGAAAGTCAACTCAATTTCAAAGAAATCAAATTTATTTACTTGTTTATCTACCCCTCTGTCCATCTAATGATCTATTATCTATCTATCATCTATCATCATCATCTATCATCTATCAATCTGTCATCATTATCTATCTATCTATATCTATCTAATCTATCTAATCTTGGTAAACACAGCAGGTTTACTCTTTTAGGGGAACAATCTGATCTAGTCAGAGACATTTTGATGATTGCACGCCTGAGTCTGAGAAAGAGATCTCCTGATAAAGATGTCAAGAATGGTCTTAAAGAATTATCTAACTAAATAAGACGGAATTTTAGACTATTTCAGAAGACTCAGTGGAGGTTTTTGTTTTGTTTTGTTTTAGTTTTTCTTGAAAATACTAAAGGGGTGGCAAATGTCTTATTATTGCTCCTATGGAAATCAATGTCACAAGAATAGGTGGGGAAAATTTCCCCATGGCAAAACCATAAAATGTGGTGGAAGAGAGTCACTCCAAGCTGGAAAATTAAGTGTTTTTCTTTTTGTAGTCCTATGTGAATAAAGTGCTGGGAATTTCAATGTTCAGAACTACGTGAAGTCTAGATTTAAAAAAAAACAAACAAACCACCATTAACTTTCTTTCTCCATTCTTTTTTAAAACCACACTATCAACTTGATGTTTTCAAACTATTAAATTTGCCTTTATCCTTGTGACACACAGATAAAATCACAATTCCTTAGTAGAGATTCTAAAGGCTAATATACATAGAAAATTTGTGATTCTATGCTTTTTCATTCATTTGGTCAACATTTATTGACCAATTGTTGTATAAAATTTCTTACAGATTTGCAGAGGATCCAAGATATCTTCCTTTGTTTCTCTTCAATTTCTTCATATTCTATCCAAACTCTTTTCTGACTCAGAATTCCTCCTGCTTTTATATACTGCTCAAATCCCGTGGAACTATTAAAATAAAGACAAATATAATAACCATTATGTTCACAATATGTTGTTAGGGGGAAATATTCTCTTTATTCCATGAATTATTACACATATCACAGTTCTCTGCATCACTATTATTTGGGTGTAAACCTTATCTGCTCTATAAGATTACAGAATCTAGGTCTAGGGCCTGTTGGTTCCTCTCACATTGCCTTTAAAGAATCTACACTTTTTATTTTCTTTTCGGAATCTGTAGTATCCTATAATTTTGTTGTTATTAACTGGAAAATTTGCCTTTTTCTCTTTCCTCTATTAGAATGTAAGTTTCATGAGGATAAGAAACCTGGCTGCAGATAGTTTCCTATTTTTTACTCATGCTAAACATAATGTCTGACAAAAATATATTTGTTGAAATATAGCTATTAAACTAATTGAAGACTTATAACTCATTTTTTACCAGATAAATAAAATACTTGTGTCTACGGAAACTTGAGCTCTTGTTTAGCACTGTCAAAGCCTTGCATCAATATGTCTATTTTGTCCTTCACCTCTCCCATTACTGATATATCCATAGTTAAATACTACTTAAATTCCTAAGGGATGTTGTAAAACTTTGGTAATATTCCTACATTTTCAGTTACCTTTTTATACTTTTGTTTTAAAATAATTTTATATTTACAGAAGAGCTGCAAAGATATTACAGAGCTCTTGTATATGCTTCACTCAACTTTCCCTAACCATAATCATGGTACATTCCTCAAAACTAAGAATTTAACATAAATGCAATACTATTAATTAAAACAGTGGTGCCACCAGGCTTTCCACTAAGGTCCTGGTCCAAGATAACACATTTAATTTAGTTGTTATGTCTCTTTATCTCCTCTAATCTGTGACAATTTCTTGGTTTCTACTAGTTATTCATGATCTTCGCGTTTTCGAAGAGTACTGATTATATATTTATTTTGTAAAACACTCATCATTTAATTTTCTTCCAATGTTTTCTCATTAAAATTTAGATTATATTGGGGTTATAGATTTTGGGGAAAGACATAAGAAAGTAAAGAGAAAGATATACTTTTATTTTATTTATTTATTTTAAGATTTTATTTATATAAAATATCAATAAGAGAGCACAGCAGGGGGAGCAGCAGGCAGAGGGAGAGGCAGAAGCAGACTCACCCAGCAGGGAGCCCAATGCAGGATCTGATGGGGTTGGATCCCAGGACCCTGGGATCATGCCCTGAGCCCAAGGCAAATGCTTAATGACTGAGCCCCCCAAGCGCCCCAAGAAGATACACTTTCAAATAGCATTTAGTAACCTGTGTGTACATGAAAATGTTCCAGAGAAATAGAACATATTACCTGGCCAAAATAGTGAAGCAGCCACCAAACCTGGCAACAGCATGATAGTTTCAAGGCAGATGGTGAAAACAAAAGCTTGGCGACTCTGGTGGAGGTTTAACACAAAATACAAGGGCAAGATAAAAAGAGACAATAT
>CM053603.1:98850505-98922610 GCA_028646535.1 Procyon lotor
GGGAAGCAGGCTCCCTGCTGAGCAGAGAGCACAATGCAGGGCTGGATCCCAGGACCCTGAGATCATGACTTGAGCTGAAGTCAGAAGCTTTAACCCACTGAGCCACACAGGCGCCCCAATTGTGGAGAGTTTTAATCAAGAAAGGATGCTGTAGTTTGTCAAATACTTTTCTGCATAAATTGAGAGGATCATATGGTTATATGGTTCTTGTCTTTTCTTTTATTAATGTTATCTATCACGTTGATTTATTTGCAAATGTTGAACCACCCTTATATCCCAAGAATATATCCCACCTGGTTGTGGTGAATAATCCTTTTAATCTACTGTTGGATCCTATTGGCTAGTATATTGGTGAGTATTTTGGCATCCATGTTCATCAGGGATATTGGTCTGTAATTCTCCTTTTTGATGGGGTCTTTGTCTGGTTTTGGGATCAAGGTGTTACTGGCCTCATAGTACGAGTGTGCAAGTTTTCCTTCCATTTCTATTTTTTGAAACAGCTTCAGTAGAATATGTATTATTTCTTCTTTAAATGTTCGGCAGAATTCCCATGGGGAGCCATCTGGTCCTGGACTCTTTTTTTTTTTTTTTTTTTTTTTTTTTGAGAGGTTTTGATAACTGTTTCAATTTTCTTGCTGGTTATTGGCCTATTCAAGTTTTCTACCTCTTCCTGTTTCAGTCTTGGTAGTTTATAAATTTCTAGGAATGCATCCATTTCTTCCAGATTGCTTAATTTCTTGGCATGTTTTTGCTCATAATATGTTCTAACAATTCTCTGTATTTCCTTGGTATTGGTCGTGATCTCTCCTCTTTCATTCATGATTTTATTAATTAGGTCTTTTTTCTTTTGGATAAGTCTGGCTAGGGGTTTATCAATCTTATTAATTCTTTCAAAGATCTAGTTTCTATTTTTATTGATCTGTTCTACTGTTCTTCTGGTTTCTATTTTATTGATTTCTGCTCTAATCTTTATGACTTAGCTTCTCCTGATTGGTTTAGGCTTTATTTGTTGTTCTTTCTCCAAGTCCTTTAGGTGTAAGGTTAGTTTGCGTATTTGGGACTTTCATCACTTTTTGAGAGACACTTGGATTGCTATGTGCTTCCCTCTTAGAATTGCCTTTGCTGTCTTTATCTTAGGTTTTGGATCAGTGTGCTTTCATTCTCATTAGTTTGCATGAATTGTTTGTTTCTCTTTAATTTTCTGATTGACCCACTCATTTTTTAGCAGAATGCTCTTTAACCTCCAAGTGTTTGAGTTCCTTCCAATTTGTTCTTGTGATTGAGTTCACGTTTCAAAGCTTTGTTTTCTGAAAATATGCAGGGAATAATCTAAATTTTTTGGTAACAGTTGAGACCTGATTTTGACCAGTTTGTGATCTATCCTGAAAAAAATTGCATGTGCACTCAAGAAGAATGAGTATTCTGTTGATTTAAGATGGAATGTTCTGTATGTATCTACAAAGTCCATTTGGTCCAGTGTATCATTCAAAGCTTTTGTTTCTTTGTTGATCTTCTGCTTAGATGATCTGTCCATTGCAGTGAGTAGGGTATTAAAGTCCCCTACTATAAATGTATTATTATCAATATGTTTCTTTACTTTGGCTATTTATTGGATTATATAATTGCTGCTCCCACATTGGGAGCATAGGTTTTTACAATTGTTAGATCTTCTCATTGGATAGACCCTTTAAGTATGATATAGTATCCTTCTACAGCTCTTATGAGAGTCTTTAGTTTAAAATCTAATTTGTCTGATATAAGGATTGCTACCCCAGCTTTCTTTTGAGGTCCATTAGCATGGTAAATTGTTCTTCACCCCTTCACTTTCAGTCTGGAGGTGTGTTCAGGTCTAAAATGAGTCTCCTATAGACAGCATATCTCCAATCTGATACCCTGTGTCTTTTGGTTGGAGAATTCAGCTGATTTACATTCAGAGTAACTACTGAAAGATGAATTTAGTGCCATTGTATTGTCTGTAAAGTCTCTGTTTCTGTAGATGTCTCTGTTACTTGCTGGTCTATGTGATCTATGTGACTCTTGGGGTCTCTCTTACAGAATCCTCCTTAATATTTCTTGTGGGTTGGCTTAGTGATCTAAATTATCTACCATTTTTATATAGACTAAATCCATTTAAAATTTATAATCATGTATATAATGCATTTAATGCCCCTAATATCTAAATATTTATTTTCTTATTTTAACTAATTTTTTTTTCTGTGAACACAAAGTTCAACTTCAAATATAATGTACTTAATTTCATGACCCCCACAAATACTTGACATTAAGCTGTTAGCTCTTTGAGAGTTCTCCATTCCAATAAACTACATCTCCCAGAATATGATTGTATACTAATATCAGTGTATAACTTTAACTCATTATTCAATAATGAGTAAACTTTTAAAATGTAGATTTGTACAACTTAAAACATGAAGCCTGATGTTGCAATATAAGGGACTCTGACTCTAGGAAACTTCACCTACAAAATGGGTGTGATATTCACACTTCCTACTTTAAATCATTTTTTCTACAACCTCCGCTGTCTAGACTTAGCATTTTTACAGGATTTTTTTTTTTAAAGAGAGAGAAGGAGGGAGAAAGAGTGTGAAGAAGTGGTGGGTGTGGGGGTTGTAGAGGGAGAAGGAGTTAGAGAAATTAAAGCAGGCTCCACGTCCAGCACAGAGCCCCAACTAGGGCTTGATCTCAGTTCCCTGAGATCATGATCTCAGCTGAAATCAAGAGTAAGATGCTTAACTGACTGAGTCACCCAAAGGCCCCAACATTTTTATAGGAATTTTTAGAATAAGTGATAAAATTAAGACTAGAATCTTTCATTTAAGTGAGTTCACCTAAAAATAATTTTTAACTTCTGCTTTTTTCCCATAATTTATTTTAAAAATTTGAAAACATTTCATTGGTTTGTCTTTCATAGAGATTTGTTGAGACTTAAGTTAGTTCTATCTGCACAATTTACTTCTCCCAATTGAGCAGGTAACTATATTTAAACATGTGCATTCATAATTATTATCATTGTGTAATAATTTAAATCTTATACAATTATTATCTCTAAATAATGGCATATATATGTATAAATATGTATATAAGCTAAATATTCAGATTAACACCTTTTTTGATCCCCTTTCAGATGACAATTCTAACTTTTCCTTCAAGGGCTAATAGGTGATTTGTCAAAAAATTCTTTTATACTTTATTTTTCATCCAAGTGTCTTCTTTGCCTGAGGTATCAGTAACTTTTAGAATCTGGACACTCAGATGAAAATAGGTGCATAAAATAATGGTTTCAGTCTTTAATAGCTATCTTTTGTGATTAAAGAAAAATCTATAATTCATGATTAGAAATATTGTTGACTGCTGTTTTACTTAAACTTATTTCAGCCACAAACAACAGAAATACACACTAAAAATGTCCTAAATAATAAAAGGTATATTATTTCATAATACTAATTCCCAAGTGTTTAATTTGGATTGGTTTGAAAATGCACTTCTAGTATTGATCACATATACCTGAAAATCTCGGAAAAATGTCAGATAGCCAAGAAATCTAAAATTTTTAATAATAACACCCATATATTATTTACCTATTTCACTTTTTCTCTTATTTTCCAGGGTCTAAATTATATATGCTATCACAACTAGACGAAATGAACAAAAGGATGTGAGAATCCAGCCAGCTTTTATCAAGCAAAAGTCTGAAATTTGCAAAAATGTAAAGTAACGCTACTTTTCACACAGTTATTTTATTTTAGAAATTACTGTTATGACATAAAAACGTGTTATTCATGGTAACATGTAATGATTATATTCATTTTGAATAAATTCATAAATAACATTTTTAAAAACATCTCATTTTAAAATTCTTTTTTTAATTTAAATTCAATTTAGTTAACATAGAGTGTATAATTAGTTTCAGGGGTAGAATTTAGTGATTCTTCAGTTGCATATAATACTCGGGGCTCATTACATCAAGTGCCCTCCTTAATGCCTATCACCCAATTGCCCTCATTTTAAAATTCTAATACAAAAAATATTGATAGATATAGTCCACAAAAACGAAAGCTCTTTGGAATCCTCACTAATTTTTAGGACAATAAAGAAGTCCTGTCTTTGGAATTTAAGAGCTGCTGGCTTAATAATACAGACCATTGAGTACCTGGTACTTTTCATCAACTAGTTCTCTCATTACCACAGGCATTAATAATTTCTCCTCCATGACCCTCTTTATAATTAGGAATTGCTGCAGTAATCTCAGGTATCACATGCAGTTCTGGGATGTAGCAAAGAAGACAATCAATTACTCCTTAATTCTTTCTTTTATGAGAGAAGCAAACATTACTCATGTCTCACAACAGAATTTATTACATACTCCATTGGCTGGGAAAGGATAAATGACTATGTTAATCAATCACTCTCAAAGGGAATGACTTTCACTTTGATTGGCTAAGTCCAACTGTCACCCATTTCTAGGTACAAGAGGAGGGAGATCCACTTCCCGGAATTCTTGGCCAAGTGGAGAAAGAATATTCAAACTCACTATGGATTCAAAAGTCAAGTCACACTCTTAGTTTAGGGAATGTATGTGGATAAAGTGAGAGTGTCATTTACATTTGTTGTGCTGAATTTATTCTTGAAAATCAGCAGATATTAGACACTAACCATCTCATATGTGGCTCTAGCCATTGTCTTTGTCCAACTAATCTTATTCTGAGATTCTTGGTATTTAAAATTGTAACCTTTATAATTAACATTTAAAATTAATTAGATAGTAAACGTAGCTGGCAAAGTGGGTAAGTAATTTCTAAAAAGGTAGCTTGAAACAATAGTTTGGTGGTAAGCATTCAAATGCTAAGAGGTAGAAGATTCAAAATAAAGTTAAGGTCACAGATCTCAAAAGCTTTCAGTATATTTAAAAAAATTAATATTTTATTCCTTCTTTGAGAAATCCACCTTTTTCCAACATACTGAAAATAAAATATATATGCAAAAGTCTGTACAGATTATAAAACACTAAAAAACAGCATCTTATTTTTTCTGCACTGTAGTTGCTAATTTATTTATAACTATGTTTATTGTTTTACTTTGATGTGATTCTGAACCTTCCAAAAGCATTGAACTGTGTGTTTTGGCTACTAATCTTGGTCCTGTGCTAAATTTCTAGGCCTTCTTTCATATAAAGTTTGATCTTCATTTTCTAATTTATATAATCTATTTATAAAATGATTAGATTAAGAAAAATGACTCCTAAAATATTCTGAGATATTAAGCTTTCTTCAGTAGATATAGTCTTCAATGTTTGCAAAAGCTATAATGACTTGACTTGAATTAGTTGACCTTGTGATTTTTTTCCAAGAGATTTGAAGACTACATGTGCTAAGGAAATGATATTTTAGATGTCTGATACAACTGATGTGCATGACAACTTCATAGGCACTTAATTACTTTGTCTATTTTTGGTGTGGGCATAACCTTCCCCGACAAATATTTAAAAATTCTTATAAACATTTGATATTGTTCTGAAAAAGTTATGGTCTCAGTTTTTGTTTTAGAATAAAGATTCCAAGTAATGTACATTGCTATTATAATTTTCTTAAAATTTTTACATTTTTGCAAAATGTAAATTAAAGCTTTGGAAATTTTTTCAATATTACTTCAAATATAATTGCATATATATTTGTCATACAATGTTCGAGAGAGTGCTGATTCTCCTACTTTTCAGTAGACTATAAACACTAATAAGAGTTCTTTATTGGTAGGTATTGTACATTTTCTTTTGTAGATCACATACATATAAGACCGAGACAGTATGATATATCAGACTGTACATAAAATATTTAATGCTATCTCCAAATTAAATATCAATTCTCACAGTTGACAATATTTCAGAGTACCTCTAAGCATAACTATGTTTTTGGTCCCATTTTCAGAATAGTTTTGATTCATAATGACCTCAAACTAGTCTCTCTCTCTCTCTCTCTTTCTGGTTGTATTGACAAATTATCCACTGGAAAGAAACAACAAATCTGATTTAAAATGAAAATATTTTATCCAATTTATATTCCTCCATAAGTGAGTACATAACCAGATAAATCAATTTTACAGTTGAATTGAATAGCTGTTTTAAGAATTATTCAAATCAGTCAATCAACTGTATTGGTGAAATAATTTATGATTTTGCTTATAAATCTGAAGTTTCCAATTTATGTTTAATTTTATCTCAAACATTTCCATAGAGAAGTTGCTCTGCTGGTGGCAGGTTAATATCACCCATATATCTAGGGGAATTAGTTCAGTGTGGTGATGCATTTCACCAAAATTAAAATTAAATTTCACTTGTCTCATAATAGTTTTTCATAATCATCTGACAAACTAGTTAGTTAACACTACCAATATATTTTCTCTCCTGAAAGCCTAACAGGTGTTTGGTAGATTTTCTTCATCTGTTACAAATCAGTACTGATTCCAACTGGACGTGTTCCATTCAATAGATGGACATTTTTTTATACTTGTAGATATCCTGCACCTGTTCAAACAGTATCAGCTCCAAACCTGTCTTCTTAGTTGATGCTGGCTGTTCTGTTCTTGACACCTGGCCCATCAGATCCACATCATTGTCTCTATAGAAGAGATTTATTATACACATACTCTTGCACCTGTCTCAAATTATCTAAATCTGTCTATGTCTGGCACAACGTCAGTCTTAGTAGGGCTGTGGAGGGATAGGTTGACCTATGCTGACTCACATTTTTGTTTCATGACAAAATGATATATTCTCTAAAAATTTTATAACTTTATCAGAGTAAATTTTATCTATGTTACTATTAAAAACTATCTTAAACTGAAGATTTCAAACTTGAATTTTTCCAATTTTCAAAACAAAATCGACACATTTTAAATGTCAAAAGATTGAGGAGGTGCTTATTATATAAGCTGGGAATAAGGACCTCATTATCTTTAGTGCATCTGTGATAGGGAAGATAAAGCTAACCTCCTGGGCAGGAGTGTAAACATGCATTTTTGTAGTCCATGAAAATTTAAGTTAGTCAATATTGATCTCCCTGGGAAGGGAAGAATGGAATAAATGGAAAGAACAAAAATGGGAGAGAGAAGATTGAGTTCTAGGTCTTCTAAAAAAATGGTATTTCTGGTTAATGTATGTATTTTTCTCAATGGGACATTAAAAATTCTGAAGACTTGACTATCTTATCATTGTTTGATGACTTCTTTCTTTGCTATGAAAACTATGGGAATTGGAAATAAACATTAGGTGCCTATATTTTCAGCATTTCTGTAAATCAAAAGAGAATTCTGTTTTTCAATAATGAGTCATATAACAAAAAATGATTAAAAAAAAGAATCCAACTTGCATCCTCACACAATAGATTAGTTTTGTTTTGTTTTTTAAGATTTTATTTATTTGACAGAGAGAGATCACAAGTAAGCAGAGAGGCAGGCAGATAAGGGGAAGCAGGCTCCCTGCTGAGCAGAGAACCCAATGTGAGGCTGGATCCCAGGACCCTGAGATCATGACCTGAACTGAAGGCAGAAGCTTTAACCCACTGAGCCACCCAGGCGCCCTAGTTTTTTTTTTTTTTTTTTTTAATAGAGGGAGTCTGTTAAAAACACCATAGAAGTCCAGTTCCAAGAAGATAATTGCAGTGACACAGTTCTGAATGTTCTAAATTACTTCCTGAAAAATAGTAGAAATGATATCATGAGGAAAACAAATAAGCATATCATCAACAAAGTGAGCTGATAGACAATCCCCACACACCTGAGAATGTAGGTGAATGTTACCAAAACACTAGTTGGGGTAGGACTAACTCAGTATCAGCATCTAACTTAGGAAAATAGTGAGATATTAAAGGAGTTTATTGACAAATTCAATGAAACAAAGACTCGGATATTATCATCAAATATACACAATGAAGAGGACCCAATTCTGAGTAGGTAAACTTAGTTTTAGTTTTAGTTGAACCTAAAATGATATGTAACACTGACAGAAATCCTTCCATGGCATGATTTGAAAGTGTCTCTCTCTCTCTCTCTCTCTCTCTCTCTCTCTCTCTCTGAGAGAGACACACACACACACACACACACACACATACACACACTATGTCTGTTGTTAATTATGTGGCCATGGATGGATAAAACAGTGCTGACATTGCCTAAACCCCTGAAGATCTTAGAGATAGTCAAGAAATATTTCCATATAGAAAATTAGAGTTTTCTGTTGAGACAAAACTCCTGGGATAATGAACCACAACTGAGTATGACAGGATTATTAGGGATAAAGAAGAGGAAGTACAGATAGCAGGGAAAAAAGCAGGCTCAGAAGAAGTAGATTCCAGAACATATTGTAACCACAATACAAAGTGTATGAGGGTGAAAACACCAATATGGAAAGCAAGTAGGTAACAAAGCTGAAAACAGATTGCTTGTTGCAGGCTTACCTCTGAAAGAAAGAGTGGGGGCTACATAAACAGGGCTTCAGGATAATAAAAGAAGAAATCTGCAGGATGAGGAAGAGGAGCAGTAAGAGAGAGAGAGATGAGAAGATGCTAGCTTGGTCCATAATCTTTGCTTCTTCAGGAAAACCAGACCCTTAAACATTGAGCAAAAAAAGGAATGAACTGAAATACCATATAGATACTATAAGAAAAAAGGTATCAATGAACTAAATAATTTTGTTAGAGATAATGAAAACATCCCTATAATGTGACTGTAAAACATATTAATTTTATTAATAATAATAAATAATAATAACATAATAATACTTACTATTTTTAAATGAATAAAATTCATTAATAAAGAAAACAAAAGTTTGAAAAACAGTACACATCACATAAACTCAGAACAAGGTGGCCAAATAACAGAAGAATGCTAAATAAATATTAGAATTTAAGAAAAATATTCTAAAAGAAATTCAGAAATGAGGACTAAATTAGAATAAATGGAGCACAAATAGATTTCTGAAAGCAATGTAGGAAAAATAGATGCTAATATTAGAAAAACAATGAAAAGTTAGAGATCTAGAGAAAATGAAAAGCCTTCAAAGGAAAATTACATAAGAAGACACATAAAGTTAAACTATATTTAATTCCAGCCACCATCCCCTCCCCCCACAGAAAGCACCCTCTCTTCCCTAAAATGTGAAAAAGAAATCAGAGTAAATATATAGAACTAAATTAGGAGAAATTTTTGTATTTCAGAAGTATGTTGATAAAACTTACTGTGTACCTGGTATAAATAATAGCAAGTAAATAATAGCAAATATTAAAGACAATTTAAATATGCATGAGAAATTGATTGAATTAGCAATGACATATTTATCCATACACCAAAAGAAAAGGAAAATACATCTAGTTGGTGATATGGAGTTGTTTCCAAAATTTTTGTTGAGTGAAAAAAGCAACTTTAGTTTCTCTCATTACATGCAGATTTATAGGTACATAGGTAGGTAGGAAAGTAGAAGATAGATAACTAAAGTTGCTTTCTGAGGCTTGCTGGATAACTGGCAAGAAAGTTGAAGAGATAAATATGCTTTCTCTTTATTTTGTATTTATGTGTGTGTGTATGTGTGTGTTCTTATTTTGTATTTATGTGTGTATTATATGTTATATAACATATAATATATGTATATATATAGAACACATTATATAAATTATCTATATATTGAGAGTATATATATGTGTGTGCATCTAATATTTTTCTAATATTAATATCACTCATAATCATAGGATACTTAACAAAAGTAAGAATTTAACATTGGCGTAGTGTATATAATTTTTAAAAATACTTTTTAAAGAAACATTAGAATAATAAACAGTGCTATTAAAATTGTTAACTATAGAGAAAGGGAAGAAAAGAGGAAAGGAGAAAAGGAAACCCTGAAATAGTAAAGTGGGGGCAGTTTTCAGGTCCATTAATTCCCTGATGCGTTATCACACCACTCCAGTGTGCTGCATTGGTAATGCTTCTTGGATGATTTTATACTGAACTATGACAGGGAAGAGTTCGGAATCACTTCCCTCTGGTGAAGTGTTAATGACACTACAGAAAAGTACAGAACATTGAAAATTATATCTGTCCTTAAAGCTAACTGTATCAAGACCACTGAGAACTGGCCACTACTCAGAGGAAAAAAAAGGTTTTTATCTTGTCATTGAGTATTGGTTTCCCCTTACTTATACTTAATGGGAGATTTTGAAATGTACTCTAAATACCTACCCCATATACCTTCCCTACAATTTGCTATCTTAATGTTTAGAATCTGGTACTTAAGCTTATCCACCAAACCCTAGAATTTATCCCTGAAGCATAAACGTATTTGCCTGCGGCAAATATTTAGAGTACTAACTTGATAAAGACTTTAAGTTTTACAATGTGTATAAAATGTGGCATATTTAAATATACATTTCAGAGGTTATAGTTGTCAATAATCATATTAACAAAATAATAATTCAACTATTATTTAAAATAAAAATGTTCTGAACTACTGTTTCTTTATGAATAGTAGGAATGATTAATATATGCTCATAATCTTATAATAACATCCTTGAAAATTCAGCTAAAATATCAGTACTACTGAAAATCTTTAGATGAAGATAATTGCTGTTGTGAATATGCCTGTACATTTTCAGCGTCAGATACCAGTTTTTAAAAGATCTATGCTAAAATAAATAAATAAATAAAAGATCTATGCTTATTTATAAAGTGGTTTTTGCCTAATCGTCAAAACAGCACAAAGTTTCTTCAGGGAATTCAGCAATATAGTCGGGAAAAGTTCAATAATATAGGCTAGGGAAAGAAAATTATCCACAATAAGTTATTTTACCTTTTGGAGATATTTAGTAATTGTCTGGTCTTTGGTAAATTACTTAATGGGTATGAGCCTTAGTCTATTCACTTATCGAATGGGATTAGGGATTTAGTATCTGCCTCTTGGAGCTGTTGGAATGATCACATGACACAACTTAAAACACTTGCAACACTATGAATAAAGAATGTTACTGTTATATTCTTATAATCTTTTCTGTCTCTCTATTTCTAATTTCATAACGGGATCGTAACATACATAACGAGTTTTTTTAAAGATTTTTTTTTTTTATTTGACAGAGAGAGAAAGATCACAAGTAGGCAGAGAGGCAGGCAGAGAGAGAGGGGGAAGCCGGCTATCTGCTGAGCAGAGATCCTGATGTGGAGCTCAATCCCAGGACCCTGAGATCATGACCTGAGTGGAAGGCAGAGGCTTTAACCCACTGGACCACCCAGGCACCCCCATAATAGTTTTTTTTTAATGATTTTTTGGAATTTATTTGTCAGAGAGGGAGACAGAGAGAGAGAGAGAGCACAAGCAAGGGGAGCTGGCAGTCAGAGGGAGAAGAAGAAGCAGGCTCCTCACTGAACAGGGAGCCTAATGCAGGACTAAATTCCAGGATGCTGGGATCATTACCTGAGCAACTGAGCCATCCAAGTGCCCCCATACATAATATTTTGACCTCAATTTTATTCATCTAATAACATTGTGAAAATTTCTACAGATATATAAACTTTAAAGTAAAATTTTTTAAATAGTTTATTTTTTAGAGGAGTTTTAGGGTCACAAGAATATTATTTTATAAAAGTTTATTGTGTGGAAATTACCTAACAAGACAATTCAATTCTATAAAGTAGATAATGTATGTTTATTATCTTTGTTCCATTGTAAATATTCCTATAATGGATATTCTAAAACAAACAGTTCTGTGATATTCTCTGATTATTTACCTTAAAATGAATATGTACATGTCATATGACTGGGTCAAAGTAATGAGATGAAATTTCTTTGTTTTGTTTCTTTCACTAAATATTCTTCCACAAATTTGCATCTGTATGTACTTACACATAAATTATCATTTTTTTCCTAAATTGGTTGCTGAACAAGGATATATGGAATATGCTTTGTGTATTTACTGGTCACTGGTATTTATTTTTGGTGAACTGATTATTTTGTCTTTGGGGGTCTCCTTCACACATTTATTTTAACTGTGGAACTCATTTAACAAGTACACATTCATACCAAACATTTAGATTTTAACCATTTCACTAGTTTTTAATTGTATGCCACTGATGATCATTTCAGAGATTTCTCATAAAATTATGGTCTCACTTACATGTGGAGCATAAGGAAAAACATGGAAAGCATTGTGAGAAGGAAAGAAAGGATGAATGGGGGGAAATCGGAGGGGGAGATGAACCATGAGAGTGTGGACTCTGAGTAACAGACTGAGGGTTTTGGAAGGTCAGGGGTGGGGGGTTGGGCGAGCCTGGTGGTGGGTATTGAGGAGGGCACGTATTGCATGGAGCACTGGGTGTGGTGCATGAACAATTAATCTTGTAACACTGAAAAAGTAAAATAAAAGTATTTGGGGGAAAAAAATTGCTGAATGGAGAGGTTGGAAACTAATTTTCCTTTTTACATATTAATCATCACTTACTATTTAGGATTTCTTTTAATATATACAATAAAAAATTTTACTGTAATTATTCTACTTTAAAGAAAATTTTTTTTGAAGATTTTGTTTATTTGACAGAGAGAACACAAGTAGGCAGAGAGGCAGGCAGAGAGACAGGGGGAAGCAGGTTCCCTGCTGAGCAAAGAGTCCAATGTGGGACCCTGAGCTCGATCCCAGGACCCTGAGATCATGACCGGAGCTGAAGGCAGAGGCGTTAACCCACTGATCCTCCCAGGTGCCCCTAAAAATTTATTTTTAAGTATAATTTTTTTTTCCCATCTTGGGAAATGAAAAGTAGGCAAACTTTTACTGTAATTCAGATTCAGTGAACAGAGTAGGGGAATGCCCTTCTTTTGACTTCCTTGGGGACTTTAATGAAACACATAGAAATTGGAAATGAGGGGCACCTGAGTGGCTCAGTGGGTTAAAGCCTCTGCCTTTGGCTCAGGTCATGATCTCCGGGTCCTGGGATCAAGTCCCACATCACATCAGGCTCTCTGCTCAGCAGGGAGCCTGCCTACTTGTGATCTCTCTCCCTCTATCAAATAAATAAATAAAATCTCTAAAAAAAAAAAAAAAAGAAGAAATTGGAAATGATTTGTTTCTAAACTCAGTACTCTTGCCTTTCTGCCAAGAAAAGTGATTTTTCTATATGTCTTTTTAAGGTTTATTTTATTTTTTAAAGGAATGCATTTATTCAGACTTTTTTTTTCTGAGACTTTCAAACCAGACTTTTCTGAAGGCAAAGATTTTCCTTTGTAACTAAGTCATCGGAAAAGAGATGTTTGCTTTAAAACAAACAAACCAAAAAAAGAAAAACTTAAAAGCTTCTGAATATCAGCCATTTTAATTAAAATTAATTTAACACTGAGAATTCCTAGCAGTGCTATTTCTGGGAAAACTTTTATAATAATTGTAATTATTTAAAGAAAAAGAAAGGAAAGAATGGAAGGAAGGAAGGAAGGAAGGAAGGAAGGAAGGAAGGAAGGGAGGGAGGAAATGGAAAAGGAAGAGAAGGAGGGAGGGAGAAAGGAAGGAAAATGTCTTGATATTAAATGTATCCTAATCAGGGCGCCTGGGTGGCTCAGTCGTTAAGCGTCTGCCTTCGGCCCAGGTCAGATCTCAGGGTCCTGGGATCGAGCCCCGCATCGGGCTCTCTGCGCGGCAGGGAGCCTGCTTCTCCCACTACCATTCCCTCTGCTGTGTTCCCTCTCTCGCTGTGTTTCTCTCTGTCAAATAAATAAAATCTTTAAAAAAAATAAATAAATAAATAAATGTATCCTAATCATTCATGGGGGTTCGGAGGGCAGGGTCAATTATTTCTTACCAAATCATTGAAAGCATTTGACCATCACATTTATAATATTATATACATTATAGGCTACATAACACAAAGATAAGCTATACAAAAATATACAGCAATTCTATATGGCATGTCTCTTAGAATTAAGGTCAGAGGTCACTTTAAATATAATTTTTAAAACATTTTATTTATTTGTTTGTTTATTTATTTATTTGAGAGAGAGTGAACGAAAGAGAGAGAGAGAATGAGCAGGTGAGGAGAAGAGGGAGAGGGAGAAGCAGATCCTCTGCTGAGCAGGGACCCTGATTCTGGACTTTGATCACTTGGGACTCCAGAATCATGACCTGAGCCTCTAGAGGGCAGACAGACTCTTAACCACCCAGTTGCCCTAACATAAATATTTTTTGAGTGACTAAGCCATACCGGGCATAATCTAGAAATTTTGGACAGAAATTCTATGTCAGAGATTAATTATCCCAATTTTTCCCTCAGGGAAGTCCAGGTTTGAAAGATAAAGCATCTACTATAAGTTACCTTTTAAATAAAGGTAGGCTTGACTTGACTTCTCAGCTTAGTTTCTTCCTCCTGGAAGCGTCATCCTTTTCTGTATGCTTAGATTCCATTCACCTCTATGTTATATGACATATACACATTTTTCCAGAAGTATGATATCTTTATCTATCATCTATCTATCTATCTATCTATCTATCTATCTATCTATTTATCTATCTATCTATCTATCATCTATCTGACAGAAAGAGGTAGAAACAGAGAGATGCTAGCCCAGTGCTTAGAAAAAAATTGGGACTTAAGAAATAGCACAGAATGACTGAATGTGCTAAGAACAAAATGCCATGTTACTTGAATGAAGAAGGTTGTTCCTTTTATTTACTGAGCATAACTGAGTGGCTGAGTGTTCATTCTTTTCTTTCTTTTTTTTTTTAAGATTTTATTTTGTTCATTTTAGACATAGAGAGAGAGAGCAAGGAGGAGCAGAGAGAGGGAGAAAGAATCTAGGGCAGGCTCTGAATTGAGGGCAGAAGAGCCCAACGTGGGTCTTGATCCCACAATGGTGAGTTGGAGACCTGAGTCAAAACCAAGAGTGATGCTCAATGGACGGAGCCACCCAGATGCCCCCGTGCTTATTATTTCTAAGACAGTAAAAAAGGCAAGGAGATAAGTAAGTACAGCAAAAGACGATAACCAGAAATAATCAACAGATTCTAAAAACTAAAAATCAAAGTGGATACTCAATGTGAAAATGTCCTCTGATGGATTTTATAACAAGTAAATTATCAAAAATAACACTATTGATCATAAAGACATTATATAAATGTTTGTAAGTCATAAGTTTATAAGTTTATAAGAAACATAATTTCTTATAAGTTTATAAGAAATATAGCAATATCTTTCAATTTTTAAATATCCCTTGATTGTATCCACACTGATAAATACTTATATTAAGAATGAAATAATTAGCTGTGGCACCTGAGTGGCTCAATGGGTGAAAGCCTCTGCCTTCGGCTCAGGTCATGATCTCAGGGTCCTGGGATGGAGCCCCGCATCAGGCTCTCCGCTCAGCAGGGAGCCTGCTTCCCCCCTCTCTCCACCTGCCTCTCTGCCTACTTGTGATCTCTCTCCTCTCTGTCAAATAAATAAATAAATAAAATCTTAAAAAAATTTAAAAAATGAAATAATTAGCAAAATATTAGCAAAATAGAGGAGGAGAGAAGTCATAACTGTACTTAAAACTATTTACTAGGAATGTAGTTTGTCCTATTTAGAATCCACTGGGCCTGATGGAGGCCTGAATGACAAACTTTACAATTTGAAAAAACTATTAAAAGGTAAATTTAAGGGGTGCCTGGGTGGCTCAGTCGTTAAGGGTCTGCCTTCGGCTCAGGTCATGATCCCAGGGTCCTGGGATCGAGTCCCGCGTCCGGCTCCCTGCTCGGCGGGAGGCCTGCTTCTCCCGCTACCATTCCCTCTGCTTGTGTTCCCTCTCTCGCTGTGTTTCTCTCTGTCAAATAAATAAAATCTTTAAAAAAAAAAAAAAGGTAAATTTAAACTCATCTACAAAAATATCTGTGACTCTAGAGAAAAACAAGGATACTAGTATAGTCAATAATCATTTTCTGTCTTGGAAAAATAATAAGGATTATGAGGATTTCAAGAAATCAGAAAAGTAGGTCAGAAATGAAAGCCCTAGTTTGGACAATTAACCAGAACAAACTAAAATTTTGGTGTCTGTAGTGATACAAGATGAGCCATCACTATACTGATGCTTCTCAGAAACCCCAGCACAGCTTTATCAAATAAGAATCACCCAGCAAAATTCTAATTTTGAGAAATATTTCAAGGAGCATTATACTTAGACCTGGAAAATACCAAATGCTTGATTACATTACATGGTGCCCAAAAATTAGTTTAATCTATAATTCCAATTAACTTGGTTCAATCTGAATAGTACTTTTCTTTTAATTTTATTTTAAATTACAATATAAGTTTGAGTGTAAAATCCTATATCCCATTGATGTGCAGATATCAGAATATTTAACGTAGGAGTAATATATCTGTCCTAGATTTTTAGAGAGTATTTTTGCTTTTTTTTTTTAAGATTTTATTTATTTATTTGACAGAGAGAGAGAGAGATGACAAGTAGGCACAAAGGCAGGCAGAGAGAGAGGGGGAAGCAAGCTCCCTGCTGAGCAGAGAGCCCAATCCGATGTGGGGCTCAGTCCCAGGACCCTGAGATCATGACCTGAGCCAAAGGCAGAAGCTTTAACCCATTGAGCCACCAATGCACACCATTACTTTTGCTTTTAATTAAGAAAAACTAGTCACTTTTTCATGTGCTATTGTTGCTTTTATAAGTTATTCACATCTTCTTCCAAGAAATCCCACAACTGGCATGGTCATTTCATAAGTTGTGGAAAATTCCTGGAAATTAAAGTATATGATCTCAGAGAAATTAATCAATCAATAAAAATGCGTCACATACATAAAAACCATCAGGTTTATTGATCCTCTCTGGATAAGATAATTGGTTTAATTCCAACCTAAATGTGCTCTCACTAGCACTAGTTAGTGTTATCCAGTAAACTTCCCTGCCTTAATTAAAATGTTCTATATCTACACTTTCTAATATGGTAGTCACTAGCCACATGGGGCTACTGAACATTGGAAATACAGCTAGCGGGACTGATAAACTAAATTTTAAATTGTATTTTATTTTAATTAATTTAAATTGAAGTTGCCTACCTAGTGTGACCTGAAAAGCAGAGCCTGAAACTAGAGCTCGCATAAGGTTAACTTGTTAGGGAGTGAAATTTCAGGGAGCAGGGCAAGTGAAACAAAGAAGGAAGGTAAGTTAATACAAGGATGCATTATGGAATTGGCCACTGATTATAGCAACTGATGCTCAGTGCAAATTGTGAGGCTTCTGAGAAGCTTTATGAAATTCATTTCAAAAGTGTCCACATAGAAGATTAAAGGTAGGATCATTTCTCCCTCAGCTTTCATTTCCTATTGATTCTGAATCTCATAGGCTTTAACTTCTCCACAATTTGGGTTATGTATGCATGAGGACAAAGAAGGTTCACCGGGGACCTCCTTCATAGGGGATTTAGAGGAAACCCATAATAAGAAGAGTGATGGATATGGGTCCTAGGTGAGGCACGTGTGTGAAGTTGGTAGAAGCCCATGTGACCACAGTCACAGCCCTGCAGCAATGGGAGTTAGAGAACTAGCTAAGCAAAAGTATAAAATGTTTAAGTAAATGGATAAAACAGATAGGGTCTGATCCTATAGAACTTATAATCAAGTGGAGTAGATAAGAAAATAAAGAGTAATCAAATGAAAAGATAATTAGAAATTTTGATGAGTGCTATTGAAAGAATAACCAAGGGGTATGAGTAGAGCACAGTAGAAAGAGTGTTAATTTGATAGAGTCATCAACAAAGATCTACAGAAAATACCATTAAAGCTAGAACATGGATGATGATGAGGAAACCAAGGAAAAAATATTGTGCAGTCAATGAAGAAAAACATAAAGGGAACTATGTTTCTAAAGTACCCCCTTGGGAGTAGAAAAAGAAATACCCAGCCAACCCAACAAACAGATGATTAGTCATTATAGTCATTCTATCAATTCAACCAACAGGGTTGCTGAGAAGAGGGATCCTTGAAAGATTTATATAGTTGTTAAGTCCGTACCAGATTTTTCTTGGTAGGCAATAACTGTGAAGTTTTTTTATTAAAGAAATGAAAATATGTGAACCCTATACAGAAAACTGAAAATAGTTGAAACCATAAATTTTGTTTTTAACATTGATGGCAGGAAGCATCTTTAAAATGGTAAATTTTTCATTGGAAAGACAACAAAGGACTATGAAAGCTGGAAGAGAAGAAAATGTATTTTAAGAAAAGACAGCTGATTTGCCTGCATATAACAGAGAAATGAAACTGGAGATCTCTTTTGATCACCAATGCATGAAAATTTGACAGATTTCAAAATAGAATCTGACAGTGCTGGAATAACATTACTGAATTTTGGTGGTTAAATTAATTTGATTCTCCTTGGGAGTATAGATTACCTTTGTTTTCTAATATCTCAGTATGAAAGATTTAATGCATTTACTTGGATAAATTAAATTTAAGATACCAAACAGAATGTTTGAGCCAAGCCGATTAGGCACCATTTACCAAGTAACATCATAAATTTAGACTTCAACTTTTTAAGACTATGGTTTATAGAATCCTTATTTCTTCCCATCCAACCCTGGAACATCTATCCCTGGAATATTTTATTATGCAGGAAGAATTGTCTTTAAAATGTCATCCCTTAAATTAGCAAATTATCAAATTTAAATTTGTAGCAAATGTTTTGTTCAAACCTTAGTTTGCATTCTCATTTTGATCCTGTAGTAGTCACTTTTTAACAAACACAATTATCATGGAAAAATGTGTGTGTGTATTTAAGATTTTATTTATTATGTATGTATGTATGTATGTATTTATTTTTGAGAGAGATAAAGTGAGTGCAAGATCAGATGGGGAGGGAGCGAGAGGAAAAACATCTCAGACTCTATGTTGATTGTGGAGCCCCACACGGAGCTTGATCTCAGGACTCTGAGATCATGACTTGAGCTGATATCTACAGTCAGGCACTTAACTGACCCAGCCATCCAGGCTTAGCCCCAAATGTGTATATTTATTTATATAATGCTCACAGCAAATTTATGAAGTAGACACCAGGTTTTTTTTTATTGATCTTTTTTTTTTTAAAGATTTTATTTATTTATTTAAGAGAGAAAATGAGAGAGAGAGAGCATGAGAAGAGGGAGGGTCAAAGGGAGAAGCAGAATCCCTGCCAGGCAGGGAGACTGATGTAGGACTCAATCCCAGGACTCCAGGATCATGACTTGAACCGAAGGCAGTCATCTAACCAACTGAGCCACCCAAGCGCCCGTAGACACCATTTTTAACTTAGTTTTACAGATGAGAAAAATGAGACAAAGAGATATTATATAACTTCTCCGTTTTGTTCTGCTGTGTCCTTAGAAATTCTAACAATGTCTGACACAAAACACTTGCTTAAAAATTGTTGTGGACAATAATTTTTGACTGATCAATTCACTTTATGTGTCAGTCTGTAAATACTAAAGAAAAACTCATGATTTTAGCTCCTTCCCATAGTATAACCACAACAAAGCCTACTCAATTAGTATTCTGCTTTTCATATATTAGACCTAATCTGAAAAAACATTCATTTCTTCCAGTCAAAAACCTAAGAGTCATCTTTTAGTATTTTCAATTTCTTATGATCTACATCTAATCCATTTATCACATATTCAGTAGTTTCTTCTTTTAAAATACATTCAACATTTGTTCCTTTCTCTCCTTTTTCTCTATTGCCACTGGGGTCCGGGCCAATATCTCTAATCTCATACAGTAGCAATAGTCTCATGGTGTCCGTCTTTCAAAACATCCATTTCTGTCCATTCTCTACACATCTACTAAGCTATTCTTTTTAAAACAACAGACAGAAATTTCCCAGAACTTCAAATTAATATCATGGTTGATGAACAATGCAAAATTTTCACTTTGCTTCTAGGAAAGAAGAAAATGTTAAATTTAACATGTCTGAAATGTTAACACCTGGACATTCCCCTTAAACCTGCTCCAGACTTTATTCTTATCTTTTCTAATATCCCCCTCTACCATCACAATAAAATTTGCTAGTCATTCCCTATGGGGCTATTCCTTATTTCCCTTCACTGTTAAATTTCTTTCTAAACCATCTATCACTTATCAATAAACTAAATATTTTCATTTATTGTATTTATTATCTACTTTCTCTCACACGATATGTAAACTCCATAGACAACATTCTCCGGTGACTAGAATAGTTCCTGGCACATGGTAGGTACTTGATAAACATTTGTTGAATAATTGGATGGATCAGTCAATCATGAATGGTCTACCAGATACTGTGATATCCTGTGCCCTTTCTACCTCTCTAACCCAATCTGGCGCCACTCTCTTTTCATCTTCTATAGATACCTATGTGTTTACTCTGCTTGGTGATTCCTTACATGACTGCATATTTTTTAATCTTTTAGGGCTCAATCTAAAGTTCATAGCCTCAGAGAAATCTTCCTGTACCATCTCGTTAGAAGTATGTTTCTACTCTGCATCACTGATAATCCCTAAGCAATATCCAGTTTGTGTCTTTCATAAGACTTACTACAATCTGTAGGTTTTGAAAAATTTGTTCCTGTACCTAATTTGTAATTCTTTCCTTAACAGAATGTATGCTTCTTAAGGGCATAAGCTACCAAGTTTATCATTTTATCTTCAGTGATTGACCTCTTGCCTGGAATACAACTGGAATGAGTTTGTTAGAGAGAGAGAAAGAGAACTTTCAATTTAATACATATCTCTGTATATTGGAATTATTGGAGGCATTTCTAAAATATTACTTTTCTATGTAAATTTATCTACATTTAATTAATCTACTTATTTACTACAAGATTTACACAATTAAAAAGACAGTGATATCGATTATAAATATTATATTTTTCATCATTTTCTGGGCCTTCTTCACACCATGTATATTTGGAAAACAAGTTTCCAGGCAGGTAGATCCTAGTACACTGGGCTGGATCTACTCTCAAGTAGAAACCAGCACAACATCATGGAGCAACAGGCTCTTACCAGACTTTATTCCTGGCAGAAGCTTTGCAGCATTTGTCCTTGTAGACTTTGTTGGTTGAGGACATTTAAAAAATATTTATTTTATTTATTTTTTAAATTTATTATTCATTTACTTTATTTGCTGTTGTTTTCTACAAGTAATTCCAAGATCTTCTTTAAGAAAAGGAAGGTACACTTTTGTGTGCCTTAAGATTCCCAAGGCTATTTCATGTTATTGAGGAGTCTGGCAGAATTCTGAGAGATCTCCTGCTCCTTTTCCTCTTCTTCCTCCATTTTCTCATCTACTTTCTCCTATTCCTCTTTAAAAAAAAAAAAGAAAGAAAAGTATAATTGACATACGTTATATTAGTTTCAAGTCTAAAATACTGGTTTTACAATTCTATTCATTATAAAATGCTCACTACATTTAAGCATAGTTACCATCTGTCACCATAATATTATTACAGTATTATTGATGAAATTCCCTATGCTGTACTTTTCCTCCCCAAAACTTATTTATTTTATAACTGGAAGTTTGTACATCTTAATCCTCTTTGCCTATTTTGCCCATCCCCCCACCCTCTCCTTTCTGTGGACCACCAGTTTGTTCCCTGTATTTGAATTTGTTTCTTTTGTTTGTTTGTTTGGCTGATTTTATCTTACTTTCTACATTAAGTGAAATAATATGGTGTTTGCATTTTGCTGTCTAACTTGTTTCACAAATTGTTTCACTTAGCATTATACCCTCTAGATCCATGCTTGTTGTTGCAAAAGGCTAGCTTTCATTCTTTTTTATGACTGAGTAGTATTTACATATATTATATATATGTATGAATACAATAAACATATACATATATATATATATATCACATTTTCTTTACATTTATCTATTGATGAACTCTTAGGTTGCTTCCATATCTTGGCCATTATAAATAATGCTGCAATAAACATAAGAGTAGATAAATCTTTTCAAACTAGGGTTTTCATATTTTTTAGGTACCTAGCAGTGGAATTACCAGATCATAAGGTATTTCTATTTTTTATTCTGTAAGGAACCTCCATACTATTTTTCACAGTGGCTGCACCAATTTATATTCCTACCAACAGTGCACAAGGGTTTCCTTTTCTCCACACTCTCCTCAAGACTGTTATTTCTTGTCATTTTGATACTGGACATTCTGACAGGTATGAGGTGATATATTATGTGGTTTTGATTTGCTTTGCCCTGCTGATGAGTGATATTGAGCATTTTGCCATGTGTCTCCTTATCTCTTTTTATCATAAAGTTTGCTCTCTGTGGCCCTTTGGTGGTAGCAAAGAGACAACCCAATCACCCATGTTTTAATATATGAAGTGACAACCTCTCTGCATAACCCAATTTATTTGTGAGGAAAAAGCTCATTTTTCTGAACAGGCCTCATTTCTCTCTTCGCTAACCTCCATTGTAATTCCATCAATATTTTCACCATTCCTTGCAAGTGTTCATGATTTAATATGATATTCTCACTGTTTCACCCTTTCACTAGTTTTTATAAATCCACATTAAGTATTATATCTTGTTCCCATTTCACACTTTGTTTTTTTTATGTGTCTAGTATGATGTGCCTGCTTATTTCTCAGACATATATTTCCACTTTGAATCACTTACGACAAAAACATAATTCCCATTCAGTTTCATTTCATTGTGAAAGTACAGAAAGACAAAGCAGCAAAAGGCACATCTTTTTACAGTTTACTCACTCTGCTACTATGTGAAAAGACAAACACTTTTGTGTATATAACATGAGTTAAAAATACAATACAATTTAATTCTGATATGGTTTATTTAAAACATAAGAGGATTAACATAGTTCATTTTATATGCAAAAAAAAATTTTAAATGACTATTTTTGTCTTGTTTTCAAAACAGAAAATGCTCCAGTTATGCTGTTCTTTGCATACAAAATGAACCAAGAACCCACCACTAACATACAGTTTGAATTAATGAGTTCAAAGAAAAGGTAATGCATTTTCCTGAGTGTTAAATTTCCTAAAATAATTGAATTTTATTTTATTACATCTAACTAGAAGTTATGGAGCAGTAAGAAAACAATTGAAATAGATACAAAATAGTTAGATTCTAGTTCATGTGCTTATTCAGTGCATTTATTGTGATTGAACTGCTTTGTTTTTTTCTACTGCTGGTGTGTTCAGACACCATGTTAGTTACTAAGGTTGTAAAATGAGCAAGATATAACATTCTTAGGCCTCAGTTGTTACTTTTGACTCAAACATTTATTTATTCATCTCTAGTATGAATCAGTGATATACAAGGCATCTGGCCAAGACTTGATATGTAGAGACCTGTGCAGTGTCTGATACTTTGCTCTATTTATAAGGTAAAAGTCAGCCTTTCCATTTCATTGATGCTGTCAGAAGACAAAAGATTCTTAGATCTGAGGGAGAGACTTTCCTATTCAAAACATAGCAAGAAGCATGAGCTTCACATCTGCATTGGTTGACCTTGACCCACAAGTCCAACAGGTAGATACTGCAACTTCAGTAGGTTTGGGTCACAGCTGAGATGAGGAAACTCCCAAACTTTTATTTTATTTTATTATTTTTAAGATTTTATTTATTTATTTGACAGAGAAAGACACAGCGAAAGAGGGAACACAAGCAGAGGGAATGAGAGAGGGAGAAACAGCCTTCCTGCCAAGCAGGGAGCCAAATGTGGGGCTCGATCCCAGGACCCCAAGATCATGACCTGAGCTGAAGGCAGACACCTAACGACTGAGCCACCCAAGCTCCCCGTGGAAACTCCTAATCTTTTAAACAATGTGCTGGCAAACCTGGGAAAACTTAGGCTGGAGAAATATACTATTTTTATCATCCTTACTTGAAAGGAAATGTATCCTGCACCCCAGAAAGGTGATATTATCTCTATCTTCCAAGGTCATTTGCTATACAAATGCCTTTGTAAGCATAATATAGAATATAACCTGCTCCAATACCTGCAGAAATACCAGAAAGCATTAACTCTTACTACAGTATTGCAAAAACACATTAATTGACACAGAGGCGTTCACAATATAGTAAATGTGAAAGGAAAATAAAACTGACATAAGTTAGGGGTGCTTGGATGGCTCAGTTGGTTAAGTGTTTGCCTTCAGCTCAGGTCATTATCCCAGGGTCCTGGGATAGAGCCCCTCACAACAGGCTCCTTGCTCCATGGCAATGAGTCTGCTTCTCCCCCTGCACCTCCCCCTCCTCACGCTCTCTCTCTTTTAAATAGATAAAATCTTTAAAAAAGTGAAATAAACTAATAATCCTTTATTTTCTTAATTTTATATGACTTAATAATTTCCAAAAATTAAAACATCCTTAATATTTATGTAATCAAAACTATCTCTTCATTTATGATTTCTTCCTTTGGTTTTATTCTTAAAAGTTTTTTCTTTATATCATAGAGTTTAGAAACACTACCTTGGTTCAGAATTTGCTTTAGTTTTAGAATAGCCATAAAAATACCCATATAATTTGTGAATGTTAATTGAAAAACAAACTGATTCATGGAATAGAAACAAAATTGGGAAGGGCAGCAGTTTCACCTGTAAAGATTTTTAATTATAACTAAAGATTAATGTCAACATGTAGGTGAATTGTATTTTCAAAAGTAGAATAACTTAATGAACTCTTCTCTGATACATATTAAACTTTGGAAAAGATGATGTGAAACTTATAAGAATCTGTTTCAAATAAGTTAGGGAATGTTTATAAAACTTATTGAATAGGAAAAAACCTACAGATTATCATATTTTAATTTAACAGTCAAAACAAAGAGAAATTGAGATATGTGGCTTTCAAAATCCTTTAAATTTATGTATTCTTTAAACTTTTGATTTAATAGAGGGATAAGTAAAGTAATGAAAAAATAAAATAATAAATTTATTTATTTAGGTTTGCCCATTTTTTATTGTTTTAATATCCTTTTCAGTATAAATATTTAGCTAATGTCCTTAATTTGTTGTATACAAAAATACATAATAGTCCTCTTAGTACCAGACGTACATTACTTTTAATATCTATTGCCACATCCAAAAAAAAATATCTATAGCCACATCCTTATACCATAATTTTAATTTAGCTGAAAAATAAAAAAAATATATTTGTAAAGAACATTGATGCAAATCAATATGCATTAAAAAATAAAAACTACTCCAGGAAGCCAAAAAGTGACTTCTAATCTTCCTTAAGTATAATTTTTAAAACCCTTCCTTCCGGTGTAACATAATAAAAAGATAAAAACATGATCCTTTGAAGTCAGAATATTTCTAGGAGTCATAAATATTTCTAAGCAAGTTACTTCTATCTAGAATGATTATAATTTTTTTACTCTTTATTTTGCAAAATTTCAAATATATACAAAATTTGAGAATAGTGTAAGAATCCACATTAACCCATCAATGACCATATTGTTTTATCTACATACCTACTTTCTTCCCTCCTGATTTGTCTCATAAATAACCTCACATTTCCTTTTATCCACAAATATTTCACAAGCATAGCTTTGCTATTTTAATTGAAACACTTTGAAATTTTAAGTGTTAATAAAGCAAGAAACAGAAGTAAATGTAGTTGAAGTATTTAATTCAAGTATTCTTTAAAATCATACTACAAATATTAATCTGTCAGATAATGCATCTATGAATACATTGGATTATTCATTAAAATATATGCAAAGAAACATTTGTGAAACTCACGGACTTTAAAGAATTTGAATCTATTAAGGCAAATGAAACCCAGATAAATGAATAATAAAGTACCTTAAAGTAGTGGCCTAGATTACTTACCTGATAGAATATTAAGGCAATCCATAATTAATTGAAATGGTATATAATAAATTTGTGAGTTCAAAGAAGAAGATAGCACATGGTTTAATCAGTAGTCAGAAAGAGAGAAAAAAAAAAGTAAGATACTACCAGGTAGTTTTTAAATGCATCACTTACTTACCTTTTTGAAATAACTACCAGCATTTTCATGACTATTAGCCATTAAATCATCTAAATTCACATTTAACTTAGTTTCCTTGTTCCATTATGCTTCCTTTGTTCTCTTATAGTGCTCTACTGAGAACACATTCTCAAAAAAACATTTGCATAAGAATTCCCCTCTAGAGATCTACTTTTAGACACCCTGACCTAAGAGTTAGTACTAGGAGAGGACCAGACAACAGATATTAAGGATGAGATTCTGGAGTATCATTCTCCAACTATTTCTCAGTAAGGAGTCCATCACTCTATACACCAATACCTCATCAGCAGGAGGAACATTGGTAATATCTGCCATGCTGTAGTAGTGTAATTATTAAAATATACATGTGCCTTAAACTGGAAAGATTCTTTTAAAAGCCAATGTGCCCTTAGAAAATAACCACCCCTAGCTTAAAGACTACAGAAGACTTAATTGTGGCAAGTGCCTCAAAAGTCAGTTCTGACTTCCACAGAATTTTCCCTGTGTTTCATCCTGTCAGCTAGATAATAGCAGGGTCAGCATGGCCTGACTGGAGAGTTACAAAGCATGCTAAGAGAGGTGAGACTTATAATCCAAAGGAGCTACAGGCCATGGTTAACATGCACTAGAATAATCAGTCTGCTGTTGATAAATTGATTACAGCAGTCTATCTACCTACAAAAGACAGCCATTGATCCTCCTAGAGAGTTGCATATATTTCAGATGTGCATTTAAATCTACAACTAATTATTTTGTTGTTTGGTAGCTCATTCTTATTTTGCAGTAAAGCCTTTCAACCCACATTCCCTACAAGGAGAAGGAGCCCTTCTATAAAGCTCAGTCCAGCCCTTCCTACCAATGCTCAGCCATCTGAGACACCAAATTAGAAGCCAGCCAACTGGAACATGGAGATATCATAATTGTAGGAAAATGAAGGGGAACTGAACTGATCAAAGAAGAAAGTCCCTGTGGCAGCTGTATGATTCCACTTACATTAGTTATCTAAAATAAGAAATTCATAGAAACAGAAGGTAGAATAGAGGTTACCAGGCACTAGGAGGATAGAATATGGAATGTTACTGCTTAATGCCTACAGTTTCTTTTCCTGGTGATGAAAAAGTTTTGGTAATGCTTATACTATACCATGACTATACTTAATGCTACTGAAATGGACACTTAAAAATGGTTAAAATAATAATCTTCTTGTTATTTACATTTTACCACAGTACCGACTAACTGATAAAGTTTATATTTAGCATATGATTACGCATATAGATTTCATGAGGCAAATTATTACCTTTTAAAAATAATATTTAGCAACATGATAGAGTTTTGGAGTTTTTTGTTACAATGATTATACCCAAAGATTTTCAATTATTTAAGTAAATTTAATAGTACAGGCTTGCTGATATCTTGTACATTGAAATAGTAAAAAAAATCACATAAAGTATTATTTTAGAACCATTTTATAAGGCATTTTGAAATATAAACCTGCAATCTATATGTCTGCCCCCCAAGTAATAGGAAAAGCAAAATAATGACATCCACCAGAGATTTCTTAAATGACCTCAGAGCACTAGTAATATAATCTTCATGTAGATGTAGAAATAAATCTTTGGAAATTGATGTTATTCAAAAATAATTATTTCCTGTCTTAGAGTTAGCTCATAATATAAAAAATCCATATACAATTTTAACTTTAAGCATTAGTGGTTTGATTTTTCTCATTATATTTTACAATCCAGTAAATTATCACAGGATAATCAGTTTGTATAAAGAAATGTCTTTCTCATAATACTTTTGACTACTTTGATTCTCCATCATCAGTCTATTGTCACTAAAATGTATTATTTTAAACTTTACTTTTAAAAATATATTTGAGAGATGAATATTACCTACCAGGCATAAAATACTGCTCTGTAATAATAATGCAGACCTGGAAGTCTTCATTTCCATTGAATTTACTTATAACAGGGCAGCTTTATTTCTTTACTTCTGTAATATGTCATGCTAATATTTAAAAAAATGGAAGAAATAGTATAAACTTTAATTTTAACAAATCAAATAAATGTCACTTGGTTTTAATTTCATGAAGTCATTTATTTTTTTAATTTTTTTATGTTTTAAAGATTTTATTTATTTATTTGACAGAGAGAGAGAGAGATCACAAGTAGGCAGAGAGACAAGCAGAGAGAGAGAGAGGGGGAAGCAGGCTCCCTGCTGAGCAGAGAGCCCCATGTGGGGCTTGATGCCAGGATTCTGAAATCATGACCTGAGCTGAAGACAGAGGCTTTAACCCACTGAACCACCCAGGCGATCATCATGAAGTCATTTAAAGCTTCTTGGTTTTTTAAATTTCTTTTAATGAATGAAACTCTGAAGCGAGCTTTATAAAGTCTTTAATATTATATAGTTCAATTCTTTGTTATAAAATCTAAGGGGTTTGTTGTTGTTGTTGTTGTGTTGTTTTTAATTAGCAAATGTTTCACTTTCCTACTGTGGCAGGCAGATGGTACTCCAAAAATGTCCTGCTGTAAACCTCAAAGATTATAAATAAAATGAGATTATGGTATGTTGAATGACAAGCTGACCTTAAGATAAGGAAATTATGCAGATGGGTCTGGTTTAATCATATGAGTCCCTCTAAAAGCAGAGAGCTTTCTCAAGTTGATGGTAAAAGGGGAAGCCAGAGAGATTCCAAAGGGGAGAAGGACTCCATATGCCCTTTTTGGTTTGAAGATGGAAGAGGCCACATATGAAGGAATGAGGTGGCCCTTAAGAGTACTTAGTGGCCTCTGGCTGAAAGCCAGCAAGGAAACAGACTTCAGACCTCCTACTGCTAAAACTGGATTCTGGTAACCACATAACTGAGCTTGAAGTGGATTCTTGCCTAAAGATTCTAGATAAGGGCCTATTCTTGATTTGGGCTTTGTGAGACCCTGAGCAAAAAAACAAAACAACAACAACAAAAATGAAAATAAAGAGCAAAAAAAATCCCAAAAAACAAAAAACAAACCCAGCCAAACTCACCTGAACATCTGAGCTAGACAACTGTAAAAATAATAAATCGATGTTTTTTAAGATGCTAAATTTGTGTAAATTTATTATGCATCAATAGAAAATTAATATGCATACTTCTGAAGGCTATACATGATTTTGCTTTTGTGATTATTAAACTTTTAGGTTATCCAAAGGGCAAAAGATGCATGTCTCATTAGGTCTAGTAGATAAGGTAAATGGAACTGCCCTCTGAAATTAAAATTGTGAAATTAAGAGTGATATGCTCAAGTTACCTTAAAACAATAGGTTATAAACCTTTGCATATAATGTAAGTTTAATACAACTATCAAATACTTTTCTCAGAGGGGAAAAAAATAGATTTGCATATATAGACAGAGACGTTTGTATGGAATATCAAAATTGATATTGAGACCCTCTCACTAAAATGACAATTACAGAACCCACAGAGCGAGATTGCAAAGCAGTTTAACATACCAATCTAATCAGAAATAATTAGATCATTTACAATAATAGGTAGATAAAGTCCACACAATTTCAGGGGAATAGGTAGGTAGACTTTAAAGGGTCTCAGAAGCAAACGAGACCAGTGCCTACTTGGCCATTATCTGGAAGCAAGTTTCCATACAGATAGGTGTAAGTATCTGGTAAACTTCACTATGGTCTCCAACTACTAGAACCTCTAGGATTTTTATATTTGATTCATTACACCATCTCTCCTTCTCCTGATTCCAGGCCCTAAAAATAAACAACGCTCATCTATTTTCCAGTGTAGCTTATCTAAAAATTCAGTATAAGATAGTCAGACTGTTCCACCTATCTAATATCCCTAGGACTTAGATACTTCACATAATTGAACAGTCTTTCAAATTTACCTCTAAGTCTTTCTTAGCACTACCAACAGAAATTAACAATACTCAGCTGGAACAACTCGGGGGGTTGGGGGGAGAGGTGGTAATGAGACTGAGGTTTTGTCCCACAAGTTGAATGTCAACTTGGACAGTGATTATTCACTAAGGCAACGGTATGATGGCCAGGGGATCTCCTCTAGGTGACACTCTTTTATTTTTCATTTATTTATTTATTTTTGGACAATCTTGTTTTTTTTTTGTGTGTGAGTCTTCTTGAATTCATATAAATTTAAGGAAAATAATACTTAAATGTGTGGTATTGAATTAAAAATTTAAATCTTTAATTTTTTTTATTTGGTGTTGACATTAAATTAAATTTTACTTTATACACACTGTAGCTAAGGTTAAAAAGGCCAGGAATAAATTCATGTTTAGAATGCCCAACATTCAAAGGGACTAATTAAAAAGGTGGCTTCATTTACAATCTTTGTCTAAACAACTCATGTTATTTCCTTTGACACTACTGGAAACCTTTCAATTTACCACCTGCAAACACTGAGAACTTGTTGGAAAATTAATGAGCATTATACTGCTTCTTTCTCTCCCCAACCCACCCCTAATGTTTACTTTTCCTTCTCTTACTTTCTTCTTCCTAAAGTCAATTATGAAAAATAAGATTTGTCTGATATGTTTGAATAAATTATTCCAAGTGCCTAATCACTCAATAGCTAACTAAATTTAGGGCTTTGAATAATTACTTTGTAATCTAACTTTCTCCAAGAGTAGATTTCCATCTGAGTTTGCACTATTTTTCATTTTAAGTATATAGCATTATTCATATTAGTTTAAATGGAGGTGTAATATAAGGTCATAAAATCTTTCACTAGGAAATATATTGTGCTGTTTTTAGGAGTAATAACACATATTTGGTGTTTATTTTCCATGATTTTATATTTAAAATGGTAGTAAGTCCTTTTTTTTTTTTTTCAAATTTGTGTACTCTGAATTTCTCTTAGTCTATTTTCCTTATTTTCCTTATGCTCTTTGGAAAAGCAAAAGTTCTAAATTTTGATGATATCTACTTCATCATTTTTTTTTGTCTTTTATGGTTTCTGCTTTTTGTATCTCATCCCAAGAAATTTTTGCTTAACTCGCAGTCATAATGATATTATTTTATCTTTTTTTTTTTCTAGAAGTCGAACAGTCTTTTAGCTTTTGTGTTTAGGTATATAATTCATTTTTATTTAATTTTTGTATATGACATAACCTCTGTATTTGCATTTTTCTTTTATGTATGTATGCTATATTTTTAATCAGGAACAATATAGTAACTATTTTTCTGTGAGTGAAAAATTCTTTATACATAACAAATCATTTTCAAATTACTAAGTCAAAAGTGTCTCAAAATGGTTGAAGACAATAAAACTTCCCTAAATGTATTTAGTAGCACACTTCTTTCATAGAGTAATGTTTTGCAAATCTTTTAAACAGCAATAAGTTTAAATCTTAATAGAATCATTTATTTGGTGAACATAATGAAGATTTATAAGAAATGTAAAATTTAAAAAAAATGAAAATTTGTAGAAATCACTTTGCAATGAAATATTTCAAAACCAGAAGGAGATGTTTTATTGCAGAGGAGAAAATGATGAACTATCCTTCTAATGAGAATACTTCTTAATTCTTCTAAATAAGGAGGCTTATTGGGGAAGTTCCCACCCAATAGCTATGATTACCACCAAGGTATTCAGTCCACTTACTAATACTGTGAAAGTGAAATAAATTTTCAATCTTATTGATAACATCAAGCTATATTTCTACTAAAAGTCAAAGAAGGGGTAGTGAAGGTTTTCATGTTATTTTGATACCAATAACTACTTGTTCCACTGGTCCCATAGTCTCTTTTTAGGAAATGGTTACCGTCTCAGTCAGGGTTCTCTAGAAAAACAAAACTATGGGAGATAGATGATAGAAAGATAGATGATGATAGATAGATAGATAGATGATAGATAGATAGGTAGGTAGATAGATGATAGAGAAAGCAAAGAGCTCTCATTATAAGGATTTTTTTTTTCTTTTTATTGGGTCCATATGAGATGATAGATGCTAACTAAATTTAATGTTGTAATCATTTCACAGTATATGTAAGTTAAATCATTATGTCTTATACTTGAAACTTAGGTAATGATGAATGTCAATTATAACAATAAAATTGGGGGGAAAAAAGATTCTGTCCAAGAAGGAAGAAACCAAGACATAAAGCTTTACTTCTCTTGTTTGTATATAGAGGCTTTGGCAGTTATATAAATCCATCATTCGATAAAACAAGTCTTTCCCTGCCAAAAGAAAAGGAAAAGAATGGAACTCATGGAGTATTCTAAATACTTAAAAAACTATATTCATAATACATTACGTTAATTAACCACTCTATCTATATTTTATTCATTTTAATTGATATCTAGGTAATGACAATTATTTTCCTTTAGCAATAAAAATCTAGGTTCTGAATTTTTTTTTCTCTTTTTGGAAATTAAAACTTATATTTTCATTAAGACATTAAGATATCACTCTTAAACCAGGGCTACCTCTAGTTGGTTTATCAAGGATTTAATAATTGGGATTTATTAAATTTCATAAAAAGAGGTTTGTTTGTTTTTTTTAAAGATTTTTTTTTATTTATTTGACAGAGAGAAACACAGCGAGAGAGGGAACACAAGCAGAGGGAGTGGTAGCGGGAGAAGCAGGCTTCCTGCCGAGCAAGGAGCCCGATGCAGGGCTCCATCCCAGGACCTTGGGATCATGACCTGAGCCGAAGGCAGACGCTTAACGACTGAGCCACCCAGGCACCCCAAAAAGAGGTTCTTTTAAGATTATAAATACAGTAATCTAAAAGGTAGAAGAAATGTGAGCTTTTATCTCAAAGGACAAATCAACATATAGCTAATGAACTTTGAATATTATATAAATTTTATATGCTTTACACTATTTCTTAAGTTTTAATATATTTATTAGGGAAATCTAGATTACTTTTAATGGCTTTTCTTGCTGATAACTATTCAAAGGTCACCCTAGGCAAAATTAGACTACAGTTTAATTGAATCAATAGAATATTTTTTTTTCTGTTTCTGAATTTAATCCCCTCCCTCCTCTCCAAAGCATATTCCAGTTAGACACTCCAGCTAGATAGAGCTAAGTTTCCATGCTACTCATAAGGGCCATAATAAATAAATAGTCACCTTGATACAGTATATCTAAGAGATACAAATAGTGAACACATGATTTACACTGAAAATAAAGACATTTAATTTGGCAAAGTTTTGGGGGCATTTATAGGTAAAAATAGATTGCAAAATGATGAAATGTCTGCCTTTCAGTGATTCATAGGGACAGTGTGAAGCAAATATGAAAAGATGCATCGTTTGCTTGTCTGCTATGTGGAATGGGAGAAATAACACTTTCAATCATATAACACAGTGTCCTGGTACATGGCAACTGTTTAGTACATGGTTAGATAAACATTCCTGTACCCCTCATCTTCCCCTCATGTCATTGGAGTTGGTCATGAGATTTCGTTTGGGTCAGTGGGGGCTGAGAGGGTGATTTTGTCAAGCTAGTTCTTTTGTCTTGAGGTTTTCTTGATTGTCACAAAAGAGCAGCACAACCTGTCACAATAGCGTCGCAAACAGAGATCCGCTCTTCATGTAGCAGTTTCTTTAATGAAAGAAGAGAGGAACACCCCCAGTGTACACAGCTAATAAGTGCAAGAGCAAGAATCAAAGTCCAGGGACTCTACCTCCAGAGACATTGTGCTTCACCATCATGTCCCAAATTTGGTGTCAGGGATTTAATAGCAGATTAAATACACATATAGCTTTATTCTCTCCTCTAACAGTCTGATTTGAGTTAGACAGAGGTTAAAAAGCCATTTGAATGGTGAATTATTTTTGGAAAAGAGACCCCTTTAAACTTCAGTTCTAAATGAATATGTGGAAGTCCAGTATCACTGCTGTGAATATAGGATTTGTTCTGACAATAAAATCTCCTAATAAGCAAGCAGTACAATGTAAGATTCACAGGAAGTGTAATGTAATTAGTGGAGACATAATGTCAAATGCTAAGCTGAAAAACTATTATGTTCCAAAAAGTAAAAAGATATTTAGACATTTGCATAAATATTTTATATTTGCTTAACTGTGAAACTTTTCTTAACCTTGTAAATAAGTGTTAGTGCATTTTGCTGAAAACTTACAAGGAAAATGCATTAAGTTTGATGAAATGATCATGTTAACCTCAAGAAAAGGAAAATTATAAAGCCTATTTGGGAGACACTAGTAGTTAAAACTATATCAGTAATAAGAATAGATTACTTTTTATTTGGAAAATTGGATATTCAACTAAGGAAGAGCGATTAGAGCTTTCTTATGGTACTCATTTCATTTAAAGCATACTAATAACAGTTGAATTTTTGCCAAGAATAATAGTTTTTGATGACTATTACCTATAGATTAGAGTGGCATCCAGCTGAGAAGTATTATAGTTATTACTGTTGTGCTATACAATAGTTCTTGTGTTTGACTTGTTATTTTTAAGTTTATGGAAGTAAATATTACCTTTGGGAGTTATTATGGGTGCAATCTCAATGACACTAAACAAATTTAGACTATGGCTTAATGGGGTCAAAACAGCCAATAAACTAATTTTTTTTAGAATAAACACCAGTTTTTATCATTTGTAGAGACTTTAGTGGGGCCCTCATGGTTCTGTTGTGGCCACTCTTGTCCTTCATTCTGAGTAGTTGTTGCCAGGATCTATTGGTTGTAAAATATTTTTAGTATCATCTCTGGTATCAATGGTACTGTATTTTCTCAAAATTCATATGTTGAAGCCTTTACCGCCAATGTGTCTATATTTGGAGATAGGGCCTTTAAAGAGGTAATTAAAGTCAAATAAGTTCATAAAGGTGGGGCCCTAATTGAATAAGTATCCTAACAAGATCAGAAAGCCACACCAGAAATCTCTCTCCCTCTGTGCACACAGAGCAAAAGGCCATGTGAGGACACAGCAGGAAGATGTTCATGTATGAGCCAAGAGGGATCTTACCAGGAACCAATTGTGTTGGCACCTTGATCTTGAACTTCTAGGCTCCCCAACTGTGAGAAAACCATTTTTTTGTTGTTTAAGCCACCCAGTCTGTCTATCATATTATGGTAGTCTAACAAGTCACTACAACCCCTGAATTAATAATCTAGGTAAATGAATAGAGTACTATTTTGTCAATGTGATTTCTAATCTGGGTTGGAATTGATCTCACTGTAAATGCTAATCATTTTGCTCATACTCAAATTAAAACACAATGCTAAGAGATTTACTAATTATGAACTTAGATACTTAAGAGCCTTGGATTTACTCATTCTTCTGATGTTGCTGATCTAGTCAAAGTTGAAGCTAAACTTAAGGCAAGAATCATCTCATGGAGATTTGAGAAAAAACAATGGAAAAATCAAAAGTATAATTCACACTGACCTCCTAACCTAAATTCTGACTCTCTCCCTACTCCCACTTTCCGAATCATTGATATAAACCTAAAATGTTTATGAAAGAAAATCCTTAAAATAAAAATAATCCAGGAAATGGCAACATTATGGTAAAAGAGGGTGTGACGTGTATGGAGTCAAGGTACTACTGAATTTAACTTATAGTAAAGGAGACAGTTTGGGATGATTATATGTGAATGAATTCCAGTCTCTGATTTTTTTTTCTTTATTTTTTCAACTCAAAGAGCTGATCCATCCACCTCTTTTATTACTGCCATCAGCCTTCAAATTCAAGATCAAGTTCTAATCAGCCTTCCAGAGCCTCTGCTAGAATGCTTGCTACCTAGGGCCTAGGGGAATGTGACCCTATTTGCCACAGTCTAGGCAAGCAAGCTAAGAGTAGTTCACAACTAATTTGTTTCCCTGTAAAAATGCTTAAACCGTATGTTTTAGGCAACAGTAAGAAAACCTAAGAAATGAAAACTTAGCAAATATCAAGTGGGTATGCCTATTTAACTTCTTACCCTATTATTATCTGCATTATATTTATCTTAAATATTTCTTATGCCTTCCTATCTCTTTTTATAAAATCCATAGTTAAATTATGATTTGTCATTATCAAAAGTGGATCCTGCCTCTATCTCTGTTCATCTTTACACACTGTCCAAAGTTACTTTCATTTTTTTCAAGGCTAGGAGACTCTAGCTCGCATGTGAATTTTCCAAAATAATTGTTTATCCGTATTTTGAAGGAAAAAAAAAAGCACCCCCAGTTCTCAAGTTGTTTTAAAAAAAAACAACAACAACACAAGCATCTATTTCTATCATTCTATGATCAAACAAAAAACTACTTCTGGCTTTTGGTAATCCAAGGGTGTTTTCTATTGCCATAGCATCATTGATGGTTTTATCTACTACTGGCTGATAATTTGCATAAGACACATATTGTATTAAAATAAAGATTTAATGGTTTTGTTAATGCTTATGATCATTCCAAAATTTTAGATATTTGAACTCTGTTGTACTTGTTATCTCTTTGTCATTGCATTAGGTGTTGGGATATTACAAATGGGATAGATGTGAAAAGGTGAAAAATAAACTTAGTAAAAAGATGTTCTTTGCAAAATTGCTCATAGTGAAAAACTGGAGATAATCTTAATGTCTATCAGTATGGAATTATTATTTTATATCCATAGTAGAAAATGCAAGGCAGTGCTTTAAAAAATTGTAAAATTTTATTAATATAAATAAGAATTTTAAAAACACGGGGTGCCTGGGTGGATCAGTAGGTTAAAGCCTCTGCCTTTGGCTCAGGTCATGATATCGGGGTGCTGGGATCGAGCCCCGCATCGGGCTCCCTGTTCAGCGGGGAGCCTGCTTCCCCCTCTCTCTCTGCCTGCCTCTCTGCCTATGTGTGATCTCTCTCTCTCTGTCAAATAAATAAATAAAATATTTAAAAAAAGAAGAATTTTAAAAACATATTAAGTGACAAAAGAAAACTGAACATTTTTATTATTTTTTAAAGATTGTATTTATTTATTTGACACAGAGAGAGAGATCACACGTAGGCAGAGAGGCAGGCAGAGAGAGAGGGGGAAGCACTCTCCCCGCTGAGCAGAGAGCCCGATGCAGGGCTCTATCCCAAGACCCTGAGATCATGACCTGAGCTGTAGGAAAAGGCTTTAACCCACTGAGCCACCCAGGTGCCCCCAAAACTGAATATTTTTAATGTTTTATCCCATTTATGGCAGAAAAAACTTGACAAGCCAAAATTATTTCTATATGTATCTGTGTGTGTATGTATGTATGTGTGCATGTGTGAATATACATATATGATTGTAAATACATTAAAAAATGTTAGTTATAATACTCCATATAACTAGGAAAGAATTTTTAAAAATCACAGTGAATTTGAGAAATATAACACAATCTCATGTCTCCAACAAAGTAAAAAATAGAGAACTGAGTTTGAATAATATATTTATAGCTTGATGCACTAAATATATAATCATATGTCACATTTATAAATGTTAGTCATTATATTTAAAATGATAAAAATGTATAATCTTAACAAAACATCACTTAGAAACTATTAAATTCTAGAAAGTTGTAGTTAACTGTATTACTATTACCAGTACTTTTTTTTATCAGATTTCTTATTGACACTTATCAACAGAAATAATATTTACTGCTTGGTAGCCATTAAAAAAAAACAAGCAATGTCTAATACAAAATAAACTTACTAATTAGTGCAATGAATAAAGTAAATAATTTATCTACTTTAATTCATTGGACAATTGCTAAGGAATTACCGTTTATGCAGACTTATAGATGTTGTTCTTTTAAGGAGTCAAAATCAAACTTTGGTGGATATGTTCATCATTTTCTAATAGTCTCATTCAGTCTGTTTGATGTTGAAACAACAAGTCCTAAAAAACTCAGTTAATTGAAAAGCTGTTACAGAGCACGTATTACCACTTGCCACCCATGTGAAAATCTTTCCACAAAACTCTCTCAATTTGTTAAGTTCTGGTTATTTTTTAAAAATTAAGTTTAGTTATTATAGCTCCATATGAGTCATAAATTAGAACTGAGAAAATTCACTATAATCATGTTGTCCTTGACATACCTAGTCTATAATAATATTTTATAAGGCAGGTTTGGTGCACACCTTCCTTGATTATTACAAACAAGTGAATCAATAAATTTTCACATAATTGTATACCTATTGTCAGTTACTGCTGTTCCAGTCAAAATAATTTTTGCAGAAATGGTGAGCTTGTTGCAAATTGTACTCTTTAATTTAGTGATTAGGAACAAAAAAATCATAAATTTTTCTTAGGTTCAAGTTTTTGAAGTTTTAATGAAATTGAGAAACATTTCATAAAATTTAACTTAATATGCCTTAACATTTCTGTGAGGTAGTTAGATAAACAGTACTACCCATCTTAATACATAGTAAATAGAAGAATGGTTAAATGACAGATACATTTATTGGCAAATTGTTTAATCATGTCATATATTAAATAAAACTTCATTTCCTAATATTAAAGAATCCACTACTTTTAACTCCAAAGTAAAGGAGTTCATTGAGAATTTATCATGATACTTATCAAAGTAAAAATATTAAAAATGTTTGCCTATGATTCCTTTTCTGTAAGGAACAACCTCAAATAGCAACTTATTTACTCATCTGCTTGCTTTTCTCTTATGAACATTCTTTTATACACATATGCTTACATCACCTCCAGAATGTTAACCCCAAGGGAAATATAGCACCATGCAGTGGAAAGAAAATTGGGAAAGGGTCAGGAAACTCACAGGGCTATGAAAAAAGTTGATAACTCAGAGAGTGGGTTCTGGAGCTGGACAGCCTGGAAAGGAATTCTGGATCTGCTAAGAAGTACACATGTGACCCTGAGCAAGTTACATAACCCTTCTATGTTTCTCCTTCAGTTTCTTCATCTGAATAATGGATATTCCCATAGGTTGACTGTAAATATTACATCAGTTAACACATACAATCTACTGAGAACAGCCTCCTGGCTCATAGCAAATGCTCCATAAATGTTAACTAAGATTACCATCAATTAGTCTGTTTCCCTTAAAAAATTTGCTAATCTAGAGAACATTTTAGCCATTTACAACATTAAGAGGTTTAGTTATAAGAATTGGATATAAATCTGCCTTTGGAATAAAATTAGTGGCTATTTGCCTCTTAAGATTGTCTTAGAACATTCCCCATTTATTAATAGCTAAAGGAACAACAATAAATGTACCATAGACTATAGAAAAAGCTTCTTTTTTTAAAGATTTTATTTACTTATTTGGCAGAGAGAGAGAGAGATCACAAGTAGGCAGAGAGGCAGGCAGAGAGAAGGGGAAGCAGGCTCCCTGCTGAGCAGAGAGCCCCACATGGGGCTCGATCCCAGGCCCCTGAGATCATGATCTGAGCCGAAGGCACAGGCTTTAACCCACTGAGCCACCCAGGCACCCCAGATTACACTGGAAGCACTGAAAGATATTTTAAAAGTGTTAATATCCATGCTTTCTGCCAGAAAAATTAAATCAAGATATAGGGATGGGGCTTGAGTTTTGCCATTAATTAAAGATTACCAAATGAGTAATTCTGAGCTAATCTAAAAAAAGTGACATTTTTTCTTTTCATTGCTCTACATTTTTATTCCTCCTATTAAATTTTATGAAGAAAAATAAAAATATCTATACATAAACTGTTAGCATGTTGATGATAAATTGACAATAAACAAAACAAATGAAAACAGTAAAAGAAAAGCAAAGTTGTTTTTTTGTTTTTTGTTGTTGTTGTTGTTGTTGTTGTTGTTTTCTTTCCTAACTACCCAGTGAAAATATTTACTTAAGTTTCTGAAATCTTTCAGGAACCTGGAGAGAATCTTTCACATGTTCATGTTCACAAGGTTTTCTTTCTTGGACTTTTCTACTGCAATTATTAAAATCCTTCTTTTATAATCTCATTTATGCTTCAAACTTTCATTTTTCCTGTTTTGAGTTAATCATTTATCAGTATATGTGTGTTCTCTTTTAAAATTTCAAACAACTTTATGAAAATCTCTGGAAATCCCTGACACTACCAATTTGGCATTTTCAGTACAGAATTAATTATCTTCCCTCCAAAAAAGCTTCAAAATCCAGATTTCTCCATTTCCAGTAGTAGTGCTATTCTTTTCTCAAAGTAATATATTAGATTTAATTAATTATTTATTTCTTAAATATTTATTTATTTGAGAGAATGAGAAAGAGAGATCATGAGCAGTGTGGGGGACTGAGGGAGAAGCAGATTCCCACTGAGCAGGGAGCCTAATAGGGAGTCTTCAATCCCAGGGTCATGAGATCATGACCTGAACCAAAGGCAGAAGGTTAACTGACTGAGCCACCCAGGCTGCCCAAGATTTAATCTTTTAATCATAACTTTCCCTCATGCTTCTTGAGTATCCAAACTGAACTTCATATACAATTGGACATATTCTGTTTATTAAGTTACTTATTACTTATTTATTATGCCTGTGATCTTTTTTATAAAGAGCACTTTCCATTTCAAATAACAATGCACTCATTTCTATCCACTTGTTTTAGGAAGTTTTTTCCCCAAATTCTCTTATTACCTCCAGATTTTTTTTTGTTTTTGTTTTTTAACTCTGTTTTTTTAATGTGCATGTTTTAACTTCTCATCCCTTATAACCCTTACAAAAATAATTTTGCAGCTATGAAGTAGATTAATCACTGCCTCTTGTGTACGCTAGAAATTTTGAAGATTGACTATGACATTCACCTACTCAAACATCTCCAGTCTTCCCTCATTCATCTAAAGCTGCTTTTGTCATTTTTGGTATTCATCTGCCCTTATACAGCCAAAATGTTTACTAAACTGTAATCCAAATGATCTATTTATAAATCTTTCAAACTCCTACACATTTTGTTTAATCCAACTGAAAAGATAACAGAATGTGTTTATATCCTTAAATGGCCTTCCTTTCCATCATCTCCAGTTTTGTATTAAAACGTTATTGAAGGCTGGGATTCATTTTTATTCCACTCTGTATTCTCTCAATGGCTTTACTAAGAATAATATTTAATTCATTCAGAAATATATTGAGTATGTACTGGTACAAAATGTCTATGGAATCTAAAATATATAGGAAAGATGAAGTTGTTAAGGCAATTTGCAGATTTTTCTGGGAAAAATACTCTGCAAGTCATAGCATTTGAAAACAAAATAAAGGGGTTCTATGTAGGTATAAAGAGAACAATTTATAAGTAAGTGATAAAACAGATTCCTGGTCCAGAGTGTTTTCCAATCCAACACAGCCGGCTCGAATTCCCTACTTTTTTGTCATCCAAAATAACTTTAGTGACCACAGTATATAAAAACAGCATAACCAAGAAGGGTTATGCTTTAAATACTACTTTGATTGAGCCCATGCAACCGTAGCATATGTCTTCTTTAATCTCTCCTAACTCAAAAAATGGTATAGAACTTTCTGAAATAAAAAATTGGCTTGGAGAGAAACTATGATTTACAAACTGTCTCAAAAATGGTTTGTATGGTGAGAGGAGGAAATAATTAAAAGAGAGCATTCTACTGGAAATTATATTCATTTATTCAAAAATACCTCCCACAAAGCCAGGAGCAGCAATGGCATTGGTCTCTTCTGCTCTCATCAACACAGAAAGTGTTAGGTAATAATTTCTACTAGTAAAGCTTCCTGTCCTGCTTAATCTGATTCAAGATAGTGAGAAGGTTTTACCCTTTTTCTTTCTCAGCAATATCTCTGCAACAGTTCTGGATCATGAACCTTGATTGTTAAAAGCCATAAAAATAAAAAGACAAAATATCCATTTCAGTTTAGATAGTTTTGTGGAAGAGCAGGTGGCTGATAAAGAGCCCCAGCCCTTGGTGTGGAGGCAAAAACAGCGGTTGAAGAGCAAAGAGCACCCTTTCCCGTGGAGTTTAAATTAAATTCAGATTTGTTTCAGCAGGGCCTTAATGGAATCTGTATGATTGGGGTGCTTCCGCTTAGCTGATGTCTCCGCATGCTTTTGCTATAGTGAAGCCTATTTAGTCATTTTGTACACTCGCTAAAATGGTACTGGTGATAACCAACTGCTGTCTGTATTAATTGTATGGTCATTTGTAATCTTGGGCTACAGTTCTTAAATGTGCAAATTATAAGAAAAATACAACATTAGTACTTGCTGGAGTTGCTTTTTGTATTTATTGCCAGCATTCAGTCTTTGCTATCTTACTTTTTCATTCACAACTGCCAATCCCACGGGCTCGCATCCAGCTAAATGTCCACTGCCTGAAGAAGCTCCTTCTGTCAGTAATTAAGGAAAATTCTGTCTCTGGAAGAACCGCCGTGGCAAAGTGGATAGAACAGCCACTATTAACACAGTGGTATTTTACTGTGGTAACTTTTAATAGATGTTCCTTTGCGTCACCACAGAGAGGGGACTCCAGAAGTAAAAGAGGGATGAAAATGTGACAGATAAGAAATCAGGTAAGCTGTTTTTTAAAATCTCCCTCATTTTTCTCCCTTTTACAATAACTTTTCACATGTTTATTTTCTCTCTTTGGTATGAACTGAAAGCTGTCAGCGTTGTATAAGCATCGAACGCAGGCTATAGTAGGTCTCCCTACCAATTAAAGTGTTTGCACTGCAAAACTCAGCCATGTGATGCCTTTAGGCTGCAGGCAGTATAGAGATGGGCTTGATTCCACTGCCTGTATCCTCTGGTATGTTTTGAGCAGCACAGTGCAGACAGGAAAGAGTATGCACACACTGGTATTTAGTCCAGGAATATGTATTTTTACTTTGTGGGGCATAAAATACTAAATAGAAAGTTGTCCATTCTTATTTGGGAAACTTAAATCACAAAGGTCATGTAATTTGGAAGGCTTATCATAACATGCCCTGGCTATTGAACAGTAGAAGAGAAGTACTGTGATATGTATTTTATATTTGATGTAGTAATGATCTCAGAATATGTGTGTTTATGGCAGTTTGATGGTCATTCAATTGAATCATCTTGAATGAAAACGAATGAATGAAATTACAGTGAATATAATAAAGGAAAAAGGAAATAAAAATGAAAAAAATTTACTACATCAACTGACTAATATTTGGGAGACTATTAACAGCTAATATTTATTAAAGTTGCTTTCACTATTTATAGTATTTCAATTTTCAGAAATAATGGGCTCCACCCTAAGTGAAGCTGTCAGGAGGCATCTGAAGAATTCTTTCTGAATAATTTTATTGTTCATAATCTGTCTCTATTGATGGGCAGAGTGCTGGTATTGCCCACTCTGCCTTGGTGATTTGACCTTGCCAAAGTTAAAGTGATAGATAGGCTCAATAAAATTTTAGAGATTAATGTAAGACTCCTATTATTGTCTCCAATTCTCCTTCCTCAAAATTAGAGCAGAAACTATTTCTGTTCTCAATTTTTAAAGATAATTCTTTGTATATAGTCCCCATAGAAAAGTCACAATCATGCGAGGTGCCTGGGTGGCTCAGTCGATTAAACATTTGGCTCTTGATTTTGGCTTAGGTCATGATCGCAGGGTTTGTGAGATCAAGCCCTGCCTCAGGCTTTGCACTGAGCATGGAGCTTGCTTAACATTTTCTCTCTCCCTCTCCCTCTGCCCCCTCCCTACTTCCTTCTCTCTTTCTCTACTCCCTCCTAAAAAAGTCATAATCATATAAGAAACTCTTAAAATATTAGAGCACCAAAAGATCTGTATTTGTTTATTGAGTTGCTGTCACTATTCCAAGTCCTTATCATCTATGCTTACTATAGGCTTCTTTTCATTTCCACTTCTTTAGGTTTTTAAATTTACCCTTTCAGATCCTTTTTTTAAATTTTATTTACTTGCTTGAGAGAGAGAGAAAGAGTAGGAGAGAGCACATGAGGGGGGAGAGGGTCAAAGGGAGAAGCAGATTCCTTACTGAGCAGGCATCCTGACGTGGGACTCAATCCCGGGACTCCAGAATCATGACCTGAGCTGAAGGCAGTCACTTAACCAACTGAGCCATCCAGGTGCCCCAAATTTATCCTTTCAAAATAGGAAGTTATTTTCTTACTGGTGCTTTTCTAATGTGAAATGTGTTATCAAGGTGAACCAATATTTCTTCTTACTGCACTTCACAGTATTTATCACATGTTCTTATATGTAGAATAATGAAATAAAGACATTTCAAAATTATATATATATATTATGTTGTAAAGTAGCTTAAAATATTTCTATGTTTTCCTAGATATCAACAATTTGTTGGATTATCATGGAAAATATAGTTTTATTTTTCTATTTCTAATATAATAATGCCTCACAACTTTGGTATTGTTGGTTTTATGACTCTTCAAAATATAAATATATTAAATGTGAAATGGTGTCTACATATTTCTTTTAAGTAAAAAAAATCAATTTTCAGCAGAATATGTGTTTCTAATGCCAGTTATCTTTTGTTTATTTGTATTTAAGGTGGTCTGGATAGATAAACATCTAAGTGATAATGGAGATTGCTTATGGGTATGCCCTACTTACTCTTAATTACTAATACTTACTACTTCTTTACATTAAGACATTTATTTTGTAATAACAGCCTAACCATGATTTTTAAGAGGGGAAATTACAAAAGGGTAGATTTGAGATAATTTGCTGAAAGATTCAAGAGTTTTGAATTTTCTGAAAGAACCAAGCTTCATCTAATGGTATTTGTGTGAAAGACACAAGGATTCTTAGTAAGCCAGGAGCACCTTAACACTTGAAGGAGAACTGTTTCCTAAAAAAAAAAAAAGGAAGCACAATACCCGTTCCCTTTTGGTTAATGGAAAATGAACAATGTCAAGAAAATGGGCCCTAGGAAAGTGACACCCAATTATCAATATCAAATAGACTGGAGGGGCTTAGAAATAAGACATCAGTGCTACTTTCTTAGATAGGGAAGGAAGAAGGACAAATGGATTGGAAATAATTATTCTTTGTGAGACCAGGAATCCAGAAAGAGGTTGGTAGAATTTTAGTGAATGATCTTGTCCTAGGCTTTCTTTGTATCCAATATGTTTCTCCCCTGATTCATATGGCAGTGATAGATTACTGTGAACATCACCTTTAAGCTTCCATAGAAATAACCTAAATCAGAGGTCAACTGAGTTTCTGTTAACACAGCTCCAAATTCATAGTAGAAACCACAACCTTTGAAATCAAGTTGTTTGCAAAAGCTTAGCATTTTAAGACATACATATACATGTTTATCTGAAAAAATTATCATTAGCTTTCTTTAACAAATAAAATCCTCAGTAGATATTTGTATTAGTTTGCTATTGCTGCTTTAACATATAACCACAAACTGGGTAGTTTAACATAACACAGATTTATAAATATTTGAGACATTTTACTAGATGTCAGAAATCCAAAATGGGTTTTGTCTAAAATCAAGGTGTCACCACACACCAAAGGACTGTGTTCTTTCTTGGGGACTCTATGAGAAGATTTGTTTTCTTGGCTTTTCCAGCTCCTAGATGCTGCCTACATTCTTTTGCTTATGACCCCCTTCCATCTTCGAAACCAGCAACGGACATTTGAGTATTTTTCATAAATAGCACTCTGACACTGACTCTTCTATCTCACTCTTCTTCCTTTAAAGACACCTGTGATGACATTAAGCTCACTAAGAAAATTCAGGATAATATCACTATTTTAAAGTCAGTTGATTAGTAACATTAATTTCACCTAGCACTTTCATTCCTCTTTGTCATGAAACATAATGTATTTGTGGATTCTTGGGATTAGAGCAAGGACATATTTAAGAAGCCCTTACTTACTCTGCCTACAACAGAGCCTAATGCAGAATTTCTGAAAAAGATCTCTAAATTCATAATGGTCACCACAATCTTTGAAGCCACATTCTTATTTACAGAACTTGAGCATTTTGAGATACACACACATATTTGTCTTAAAAGGTTTTCTTTAGCTGTCTTCTCTACCTATCAAAAGCTAATCCTTGGTAAAGTTAGGCTGTATTAGTTTCATATGGATGCTGTAACATTATCACAAATGAGATGCCTTAAAACAATAGGAATTTATCCTGTCACAGCTCTGGAAGCCAAAAGTCTGAAATCAAGGTGTAGCTAGGGCTATGCTCCCTGCAGGCACTCTGGAAGAGAAGTGTTCGTAGTATCTTAGAGTTTGTTGTGGTTTCTGGCATTCTTTGGTTTACATTCACATCACTTCAATCTCTGCCTCTGTCCTCACACTGCCTTCTCCTTTGTGAGTGTCTGTCTAATCTCCCTCAGCTCTCCTCTTATTAGGATATTTGTGATAGCATTTAGAGGTACTGGATAATCCCAAATGATTTCATTATTTCCATATCTTTAACTTAATTATATTTGCAAAGACTTTTTTTCCATAAGATAATATTTACATGTTTCAGAGACTAGAACGGAGACATTTCTTTTGGACTACCATAAGGGCATAGTATATAGGAAAGGAATAAATTAGAAAACATGTATAAAAGTGTCAGAATTAATTTCCATCACAGAGAGAAGAGATAAAATCAATTTCTGGGCCAAGGTCTAGAAAAGCTTGAGAGATATCAGAAGACTAAGAAAGTATAGGGGCGTCTGGGTGGCTCAGTGGGTTAAAGCCTCTGCCTTCGGCTCGGGTCATGATCTCAGGGTCCTGGGATTGAGCCCTTCATCGGGCTCTCTGCTCAATGGGGAGCCTGCTTCCCCCTCTCTTTCTGTCTGCCTCTCTGCCTACTTGTGATCTCTCTCTCTGTCAAATAAATAAATAAAATCTTAAGAAAAGAAAAGACCTAAGCAGAAGACTAAGAAAGTGATAAATTTAGATATAGAGTGATGTTCTAAAGAGTATAATAATCCATGTCTTATGTGAGGCTAAACCCTGAGTGATAGGAGGGAGAGATGAAACAGGAAACCTGGATAGCCCTAGGGATCCCTGAATGTCTAAGGACTATACATTTTGCTTCCTGAGAAAAAGTCTGAGAAACTGAAAACCTCTCAGAGAAGTTTAAACATTTGCCTTATTGCCAGAACAATTGAAAGACAAAGAAATGAGGTGCCAAGTTAAATAAAAACTAGGTGGGATAATTATAAAACAACTAGATATATGAGCTTGAAAACAGACATATGGAGTTTTGGCTTCCCAGAATAGTATATGATGTACATTTAAATTGTTTCTATCCCCTTAGAAAAATTAAAAATTGGTTAACTGTGAGCTAAGTCAATGTGGAGAGCCATTATATTTGAAAAGCGGATCATGCAGAGAGAGCTAAGGTAGAGATTAAAACAGAAAAGCAAGAGTTAACAGAAACATTACAGATGCAAAGGCAGCACAAAACTTCCCTGATAGTCAAATACCAGAAAGGATTATGTACATTTGCAAAGTCCTGTAGGGGACAGAGGACCATAATGAACCATATGTCTTATTTCCCTGGATACCATGAAAATGCATGCAGCTCTGCAAATTAGGTTCCTACTGAGCAGAGAGGTAGCAGGAGAAGAAGGAAGGAAAACCTTGCACTGTGTTTACCATTAGTTCAGAATGTTGCACTCCCAAATATAAGTGGGAAACTAACAAGCTAAATGAAGTTCACTTATAAAAATACAAATTTTCATTCTTTTTTTACATCTCAACTTTATAAATGTACAATTTATACACATTACACTTGTAATCCTTCTACGTTTTCCATTCAAGTTGTAGTGCGGGCTATGCTAGAATGTTTTCTTTCTTTTTTTTTTTATTTTTATTTTTTATTTTTATTAATTTCTATTAACATATAATGTATTATTTGCCCCAGGGTACATGTCTGTGAATCTTCGGGCTTACACATTTCACAGCACTTAAAGCACATGCCCTCCCCAATGTCCACAACCCAGCCACCCTATCCCTACCCACCCCCCCAAAACACCCCCCCACCCGGCCACCCTTAGTTGATTTCTTGAGTCTAGGAGTCTCTTATGGTTTGTCTCCCTCCCCATCCCTTCCTGTTTCATTTCTCTCTCCCACCCCCACAAACTCCTGCCTTGCCTCTCAAGTTCTTCATATCAGAGAGATCGCAAGATGGCGGAGGTGTAGGAGGCACAGAGAGCCCTAGGAATCAGAAGTCCAGCTAAAGAGGAGGAAATCACTCTGAAAGCCGGCAAACGCAACAGCAGAGAGAAGAGAATAAGAACAGCAATTCTAGGAGCAGAAAATCGACCACTTTCAGAAGCTAGAACGTTTTCCATGGGAGAAAACTCACTCATTGTCAAAGATCCCATTTTACCTCCGTCCAGCTTTATTCTCTTACATTAACCTAAAAAAGTATTTCTCTGGTTGCTTTTATATAACAGGGTTAGAGAAACTTAAGGAAGGGACAGAAAAGGTCATATACTTTAAAGATCATTAGCTCCATCCAATAGAAATTAAATCTTCAGAATTAATTAAGGGTGTGTGTGTGCTATTTTGAGCGTTTGTATGAACTAATTTTGTCATTTCTGAAGTCTTTTGATCTTCACTCCAAAGTAAGGTTAAAGATTATATCAAGATTAGAATATTGATTCATATTCTCTATTAATATGCCTTAAGCAAACTAATATCACAGCCAGGGAAGAAGATCTACTATTGCATTTGTATTTCAATGCATTCCTATCTTTAAAACAAGAGTTTGTGATAGTGTGTAGTATTTGATTTTTCTTCTGTTTTTTTTTTTTTTATTTTTCTTCTGTTTTAGAATCAATCAAGTGTACTCAACATCTTTAATTTTCTATCTGTTACAGCCTTCTCATTTTTACTCTTGCCTCTACCATAAATATTTCATAACTAAACAATAAACTCAGGGGAAAAAAGAATATTTCACACCTATGCTGTTGAGAATTAAACAGGCATTCTCTGCACACATTTTAACATCTTTAGTGTGTGGCCTTACACCTTTAGTTTCCTATGAAAATCCTCTTTTATGAACCATAAATAGCATTTGTTACATAAACTAAAGTCAGAATATTTTATTTTATTTTATTTTTTATTTTTTTTTTTTAAAGTCAGAATATTTTAAATGTTTCAAAGCAATAGCAGGGCTATTCTTTTCTTATTTGGATACGTAGATACATATATACATATTCAATTTGTAATAGTATTTAGCAAATTTGGTGTTTTAAATGAAAATGTAATTATATATTTTATTACTGTAAATTTAATACAATTGTGTAAGATAATGGAAATGTAGGAATATGTATAGAGGAGTTATTACATTTATAAAAATATGATATGCTATATATTATAATAGTATACAAACATGCAATGTATAATATATAAATATATAAACTATTATATAAACAAAATAAAATTTGAAAGCCATAAAAATGAAAGAGGAAGTTCCAAAACTCTTTATGGAATGTACATAATGAAATGTTTCCAAGGGATTATTCCATTGTGTCTATTTTAACTATGTGTAAGGAAAGGAGTTGTGTTTGTGCAAAGATAGCAATGGTTGTGCTTATTTATATATTACAATGATAGTCTTGGAAATAACTAAAGACTATAAGTCTGCCTTAGCCATTAAACCATAACAATTTTTAGTTATGTCTTATTTAGAACCTAGAGTTTTTTCCTACCTAATCTATGATTATAACAGAATCCTTGTAAAAACATAGATCTCGAGTAACTTTAATAATTATGAAATAATCTTTTTACACCACAATACTTATTATGGATAAGGGAAACATACCTTCTGATATGCCTTGGAGGACTTATATTCTCATATCCCCTAGATACCTTCTATTTCTCACATTACCAAGCTTCTCTCAATTTTTTTAAGTCTAATCACATTATGTTTGCTTCAACTGAATATTTCTTTTCACTGTATCATTAACTTCATTTCATGAGATGGAGTTGGCTTGGGAATGCAAAAGGTCTGATTTGGCATATTAAAGCTGCCACTGTGACTATTGCACAGAATTCACTTGGCTACCTTCTGCCACACCTAATTTATTTCAGAGAAGTTAAAGAGGTCACTTGTGTCAAAAGCTCCTGATAGTTTTAAGATAGGTGAATTGAGACTTGATCATTGGATTTACGATATAAAAGTGGGAACATTAAAAGAGAATTTTTGATAGGAATAGTGGAGGGGAAAGCCTGATTGAGAAATTTAAGTAAAAATAAAAGCAGGATAATAGGAGATATTGAGCATAGGAAATTCTTTAAGATTCTTTTTCTAAAAAAAAGAGCAGAAAATGGGGTTACAGCAGAAGGAGGAATATATGTTCAAGATAGGTTTTTAATTTTGTGTCACAGTTTGTTAATTTATATGAACCACAAAAAAATAACTTTTTTGTATGCTAGTAGAATTAGACGGTAGAGGGGAAAAAACTGATAAAAATGATGTGGTTGAAAAGGTGAGAGGGTTTTTATGCCCATGTGAAAGGATTAACTTTAGAGCTTCCAAGAAAAAGGAAATTTCTGTAGGAAGTTAGTGTAATAAGGAACTTCTGGAAGATCTCATTTAATGTCTACTGTTTTGCCAGTGAGGTAGGAAAAATAGGCTATATCAACTGAGAGAATGAAATGAAAAAGAAATGAAAATGAAAGAGAAATGAAAGAGAGGAAGTATCAGAGGCTTGAAAAGAGAAAAAGAAAAAAATAGTCACCCAGAAGAGAGAGTAAACAGAATAAAACCATATTTCAGCAATCCTTCATTGTCACCTGAGACCACTCAAAATTACTAGTCATGGGGACGCCTGGGTGGCTCAGTGGGTTAAAGCCTCTGCCTTCGGCTCAGGTCATGATCTCAGGGTCCTGGGATCCAGCCCCACATGGGGCTCTCAGCTCAGCAGGGAGCCTGCTTCTCCCTCTCTCTCTGCCTTCCTCTCTGCCTACCTGTGATCTCTGTCTCTCTGTGTCAAATAAATAAAACCTTTAAAAAAAAATTACTAGTCATGAATTTAAAGTGCTTCCTCTCAGCATTGCTGTGCATCTTAATTCAGCTATTTCAACTACATAGGGGCAAACATCTAGAAGGCAGCAAAGTGATTGGAGCTAAAAAATGATAATAATGGATTGTGAATTCCAAGTCAGGTAAAGAGGAATATTAGAATATGAAGTTTGGAGTTTCAGGAAGTTCAAATATGATTTCTCACTAAAGATATGGTGTTATCAGATTTTTTTGTTCTTAAGTACAATAATCTGAGTGACTATGAAATTTACCATTGGATTTATAAAATGGTAAATCCTGTATTCTGTACCAGATAATCTTCATAACTAACGTCTCAGATACTTAAAGACCCAGAGATTTCTGAGTAAATTTTCAGTCTTTTTCCCCAACCCCCAAGTGGATGATCAGATTGTGTTTTAGCAATTGTAACATGCCAATGGACTCTGGCATTTAAGTTAATAAGGTATAAATGAAGACATAGCTTATTCTCTGAATGGTTGTAACAGCCTGCTGGGTTTCATCAATCATGAAGCAGCTCATGCTGGGACTAAACAACAAAGAAATATATCAAAAACAAAAAAGAAATGGTGAAAAAGAGAAGGATGTTACTGCTTTTAAATGTGTATGGGAATATATTTATGACACTAAAGTGTCAGAAAATAGCATATGAATACCTATAGAATGTTTGAAAGACACCATAATTATTTTCTTGTAAGGGTAATGATATATAATTTATATATATATATATAATATATAAAATATATAATATATATAATAAAAAATTTTGTGTATAATAAAAATATATATTTTTAAAGATTAGATTTCTAGCCTGTTATTATCTGAATAAAGTAAAGACTAAATTGAACAATTCTGTAAAATTAAATTTATGATAACAATAATTCCATTTACATAGAAATGATTTCATTCTTGGATGATTTCTATTTTGTATGTTAAGTTATATTTCAATGAAAGCCTTGTTTCAAATTAAGGTTTTGCCTCAGAAAATATGAAATTTAAATGATATTATTTAAGAGAAACATACTTACTTTAAAATACTTTTAAAAACCCTCTCCAGATATTAAAAAAAATCTTTCTTTAATAAATTTCTTATAGGACCTAACAACATTATTTTCATTTTAAGAAGTAGTTAAAATCTACCTCGCTTGTCTAGTAGAAAAATAATTTCTTTGTGCCTTTAAGTCAAGTTCAGTTTCCAAAATATAATATCCTTAAGAAAATACTATCTTATTTTCCTATACTTGTTCATCTAACATAATGGAGAATTGAGAAATTTTTCAAAAGAAGATCATTCAAGTAAAATAAAAAGAATCTAAAACACACATAATTTCACTTACTAAACAAGATATCACACCTGAATTATATGTCAGTATAAAACATTGTTAACAGTGTCTTTATATTAAAATTGCTCTACCAAGTCAAGACACATTTATTCATTAATTTTCATTCATTCATTCAACAAATACCATTTTGGTAATATGGTGGAGATGTAACATACACAAAATAGTGAACAATTATAGGGACATAGACTATAGATATCAATATAAGGTAAATATGCTTCCCTTCAAAATGGTGTTATTAGATTATGTCTGGGAAATTTCTCCATTATATGCCACTACAGATATATAGCAATGGTTTACAAATAATTAAAATAGCAAATTACAAACGCAAAGCTGTATTTAAAAGTTAGAGTATCTATATGATTTAAAATGTCAAGTATTGAACAATATAGATGTAGTCTGCTGATCTCTAGCTTTTGAAAGCATATAGTTGTGGCAAGAAGTACAAAGATTAACCATTTAATGGAAACTAAACATTATTCAGGACAGTATTTTGTGCTAGGGGAGAGTGGGAGTTTGAGACAGATTGCCCGAATCCAGAAACTGGGGTGGGGTTCCCCTATTTAAGAGCACATCTAAAGAAAATTTCTTACTAATGACTCTTTGTGCAAAGACTTAATTGAAGCCTTATATATGGGAAAGTAGAAACAACACAAATATAGCATTAAATCTAGGAACTGGCCAATTCACTGATGGGCTTGCTCTGTGGATCTGATTTATTTTCAATATCTCCATCACCATATCAAAGGGGAAACAACCAAAACTTTTAAATCTTGTTCAAACATGGAGACTCCAGAGACTTAGAGTAAACAAACACAAAGCTATTAGATAAAAGTGAATGTAGAAAGAAGGCAAAAAGAAAAAAAAAAGAGGGCAAAAAAGGAGAGGATAGTAAATTTTCCACCCATGATGAAACTGAAAATTATAAAGTTTATGAAGATTTTGAAGAAAGGCATGAATAAATCTATTACCAAAACCAAAAACAGAAACATAATTTTGACAAAGTTAATGTGATACAGCAATGAAAAGGAAACTTGAAGTAAGTATCGTTAGGTTTTGAAAACAGAAAAAGGAAAACAGATATTCTAAAACAAAGCAAACCAAACCAAACAAACAATAAGAAACTCAAAAGGGGCGCGTTGGTGTCTCAGTCTGTTGAAATCTGACTCTTGGTTTCAGCTCAGGTCATGATCTCGGGGTCATGAGAGGACACCTTGCGTCTGGTTCCGTGCTCGGCATGAAACCTGCTTAAGATTCTTTCTCTTCCTCTCCTTCTGCTCTTCTCTCTCTCTCTCTTTCTCTCTAAAACAATAAATTGTAAAATATAAATTATAAAACAATAATTGGTAGAAATAAAAGAAGTAGCAATGAACATGAAAACTACCAATTATCATGAAAAAGGAAAAAAACGACGGTCAATAGAAAACAAAAAAATATATCTGTGTGTATGTGTGTGTGTATATATATATTCTTATATTCTCTATTTTTAAGTGGTTGTTCTTTATTTTAATTATATATACACACATACATGTGTTCATACACACATATTTGTATGTATGTGCATATTTGTGTGTAACTAAAATTCAGTCACTAACACAGAAGAGATTAGAAGTGATATTAATTATATCTGTAATAGTCTGCTTCTTTTTTTAAAAAATGATTCATTTATTTATTTTAGAGAAAGAGAAAGAACGTGAGTGGAGGGGTCAGAGGCAGAGGGAAAGAATCTCAAGCAGACTTCATGCTGAGGGAGCAGCCTGATGCAAGGCTCAGTCTTATGACTCTGAGACCATGACCTGAGGCAAAATCAAGAGTCCCATGTTTATGATTGAGCCTCTAGTCACTGCTACAATAGTATGTTTCTTAAAGAAACATAATTAGCAAGTAATTAGCAAATTAGCAAAATATCATTTGTTATAGTATTTTTGTAGTGCCACAGATTGTTTTATTTTATTATATTATCCTTTATAGATATTTATATTCTTGAAATTAGAATTGAATATCAAATAATGAAATAACAGAAAGCACATTGTTAATGATATGGATGCTTGCAATTTTTAAAGTGGAGCATCGGGGCCCATGGATGGTTCGGTGGGTTCGAAGCCTCTGCCTTCGGCTCAGGTCATGATCTCAGGGTCCTTTGATCGAGCCCCACATCGGACTCTCTGCTCAGCAGGGAGCCTGCTTACCCCTCTCTCTCTGCCTGCCTCTCTGCCTACCTGTGATCTCTCTCTGTCAAATAAATAAAATCTTTTAAAAAAAATTAAAAAATAAAGTGGAGCATCTATACAACTTAATGTTTTTACAGGCAATTAAAGCTTTGGAATGAAAATAATCTGGGACAGTGAAAGTTTAAAATTATATATGTGCATGTGAGTGATTGCATTGATAAAAATCTCATTATTTTATAATATAAGCACATTATTATCCATATACGTGCATACTGATGTGTAAATACATGTTTACATACGTATATCAACATAAATATTCATATATTCACATTTATAATGCATATGCGTGTATACATATGTAAATAAAAATACATATAAAAGAGAAGGAGAGAGAGAATTAGCTCTGATTGACAAAGCAAAACCCTGCCCTTTCATTCATCAGGCGGGGAATGACAGACACAGACAAAGCCAGCTTTCCAGTTAAAAAGAAATAAATTTTCCCAAGGTCACTCAGAAACTTTCAGGTATCATAGCAATTTCTTCTTGGAGTAACTACTTTTTTATTCTCTGCAAAACTTTGTTCTCTATCTCCAAAATGAAAGCCTATCAGAAACTCTGTTGTTTGAAATTATATCAGTATAAACGTAACATCCTTTTATTGCCTGGAGATTCTAATTGGCTTTGACACAGAGAAGCAGCCTTGATTTCTAATCCGGATGGAGAATGTCATATAAGGGTTGCTAAATTCACCTTTCCACATTTATCATAAGGTTGTAGTTTTCAAAGAAAGAGAAGCCTGGGCTCTCCTTGCCATTCAGTGCTGATACTGACCCATTCACATACAGTCTACTTTGACTCAAGAGTATCAAAACCATTTAAGTTTTATCTAAACCCCACTCTTCCTCCAAATCTCATGATTACTTTTTTCCAGTTTTGAATGAGATTCTTCTAGTGGCTTTACAGTATGGTTCTTCTCTTTGCTAAGGATCAATAAACCTAATTTTCTCAGACAAAATTTCTGTCCCTGATAGCCTTAGGTTGGAAATAGGGCTGGAAATAGATAGATAATAGGTAGGTAGACAGATAGATAATCACAGTCTCATTTATTAAGCAGATGTAGACATCTTTTAAAAAATATTTATTTACTTCAGTAATTTCTACATCCAGTGTGGGGCTGGAACTCACAACCTTGAGATCAAGTGTCATATGTTCCTATGACAAGCCAGCCAGGTGCCCTGCAGATGCAGACATCTTAAGTAATAGTTCAGTAAATAGAGTCAGAAAAGTAGAAACAAATATTGTACTATAATACAGAAGGATAACTCAACTTAAAAAAAATCTCACAATGCAATCCACTAAATTAAAAGGTCTAAAAGAAAAATATTATCTCAATAGATGCAGAAAAGCACTTAGAATAACTCAGTAATTATTCCCAATATTAAAAAAACCCCGTATTCTTAGATACCTGTGAATTGAAAGGAACTTCATTAACATAATTAAGGCCATAAAACTAATCAACTAACCAAATATCATTAATAATAAAATGTTATAAAATTATTCCCATTAAACTTAAGTGTAAGACATAGATACTGTATTTTACTGTTTATATTCCATATTGTTCTGAACAGTGCAATAAGATAATAGAAATTGAATGTTGAAGACACATAGAATGAAAAGGAGAAAAATTCCAATATCTAAATACGTAACTGTTTGCATGGAAAAACACATACAAAATTCCAGAAAACTTTAAAAAAAATAAGAGTGTAAGTTTAGCAAGTGAACTAGATGCAAGATTGACATTAAAAATTGATAATATTTGTATATACCAATAATTGAAAACATTATTCAAATAGAATAAAAAAATACATGAAAAATCTAAAGATATTTAAGATCTTTATTGAAAATAATACAATGCATTTTTAAACACATGTATTACATGAAAAAATAAAGATGCTGATTTTCTTATAACATCTATAAATTTGAGGAAATACTTATACAAATCACAAATGTACTTACTTTTTAATAGAACTTAAAAAGCTGGTCCTATTTTTTATGTAAGAATGAACATCCAAGAATGTCAAGATAATTTTGAGGAATAAAATATGAAACTTTCCCCCATCAAATTTTAAGACATACTATAAAGTTTAGGAATTAAAACATTGTCATGAGGTGCCTCGGTGGCTCAGTGGGTTAAAGCTTCTGCCTCTGGCTCAGGTCATGATCTCTCAGGGTCCTGGGATCAAGCCCCACATCGGGCTCTCTGCTCAGCAGGGAGCCCACTTCCCCCTCTCTCTCTGCCTGCCTCTCTGCCTACTTGTGATCTCTCTCTCTGTGTCAAATAAATAAATAAAATCTTTAAAAACAAAAACAATGTCACTATAAGGGTGCCTGGGCGGCTCGGTTAAGTGTCTGCCTTCTGCTCAGGTCATGATCCTGGAATACTGAGATCTAGCCCAGGGTGGGGCTTCCCTGTTTAGTGGGGAGCCTGCTTCTCCCTCTCCCTCTGCCCCTCCCCCTGCTCCTATGTGCATGTGTGCGCGCACGCTCTCGCTCTTTCTCTCTCTCCAATAAATAAGTAAAATTAAAACAACAACAATAACAACACGACAATGTCACCATGGAATAAGCACAAAGAGATAAATGCTGCAAAATAAAGAACTGAGAAACAGAACCACACATTTATAGATACTTGATATATGAAAGAGGTGATTTTACAAATCAGTAAGAAGAGGACTGACCACCAATAAGTGATGCTGAAAAAACTGGCTATTAGGAATTTTACAAGGATGATACTGCTGATTTCCCTTTAATATTGATCTGGTTTTGTTTAGAATGAAACATTTTACTTTGTTCTCGTTTCTGAACAACTAAATCTGATGAGAGCTGCAATAGGTATCCATGAGAAGAGTAAAATGCATTATCTGTGGGACATGTGAAGTCTATATTTACTCTCCAGAACTTGTGTGAACTATTATTGAGCTTGGATCTCTGCCTGTGCTTCAAGTTGCCAGGAGTCTGAGCTCCAGATGGGGAGATCATGGGACATTACAATATTTTGGATTAGGATTTCAGAGCCTTTTACAGTAGCTTCTTTCTTTTTCTTTTTTTTTAAATCACGTCTCTATAATCCTTGCTCTCATAAAACATGATAGACAATGAATTTTTCAGAAGAATGTCCTGAAGCCTAAGCAGGTATAATTATTTGCACCATTGGGCACAAGTGTGGGTGAGAGAATTAACAGAGCTTCGTTTTCTGAGTCTATTTGTTTACTTACCAAACTAAACTAGATATACTGTTTTTAAGTATCTATAATTTGAACAGAGAAAAAGAGGGCCCTACACATCTGAGTGGGAAGAAAGATGGGTGCACAAGCGAGAAGCTCGCCTCTTGAGTTTAAGCCTAGAATTGCTAAGAATGGGACTCTATGTCTTGGGAATTGTAAGGTGGAGTGTGTGGACGCAGATCAGCAGCAATTCTGCCATCTGGACACTTTAATTCCCTGCAGCTAGACACTTTTAAAAAGCTGTTCATCCCTTACGGTAAACTTAGCATTTCTGCTGTTCTGGCAACAATGCACTCGGAGTACAGGCTGCCTCTGGCTATTAAGTTATTCTTGTCAGATTACCTCTCGTCCCAGACAGGCTGGAGCCTGTGGAGTGGGATTCACGCTGGGTGCAGCAAGCAGGGATCCTGTGCCAAGGTCAGATAGAGCTGGGTACCACTCACAGGTTGCATTTTCTGGAGATGTGGGAGCAAGTAAAAGGTAACATCTTGGCGAGAAACCACAATTCTGTGCAAAAGAAAGTTTACGACCAAGCTTCCATGAATGGGGGAGTAAGAGAAATAAAAATAGGGACAGAGATTGAAACTAATTACCAAGCAAAAGAATTGAGACTGGGAGACAAATGAAAAGAGCATCTGGTGCTTAAACACAGATTGTGGAGCAAAACCTTCAGACTGATAGAGTAGCATTAGGAGCTTTTAATAGGTCACTCATGGCCTCAGGGATGGAGGCAAAGGAAATGCTCTAGAGTAGAGACAATGTTTGGATAATTTGTATTTCAAAATATTTAATTTAAAAAATATTTAAATAATATCTTTCCTTCATTATGCTTATGAAAACTCTACATACACATACACATATATATGATATATACATGCACATATATAAATGATAGTAACGACAAACATATATGATGATAATGAAATAAACAGATATGGGAAGATATTACAAATATGTTCTCATAAAAACTCTAACTTGAAAAAGCATCAGTTCATTTAGGAAGTTGCATTTCAGCTGTGAATTTACAGCTTTCAGCTGTGAATAGGCAGTTAGAATCTAATTAAAAACAAAAAAATAACTACAATGAGCAAGAGACTCAAGATACTCCAAAATTTGCTAGCTCTACCATGGAGAATTGCATATGATAAGTATACAGCACATTTGTTTATCTAATTAATTAAGGATATAAAAAAGTGCTTTGAACTATAGAGAAATTTTCATCTTTAGGACATACAATATTTGAGTATTTTAATTGATTTGGTCCCTCTATCACTCAGGATTTTTAATTGCCAGCCTCAGATATTGGCTTTGGCTAATTTAAACAGAAAAGGAATTTAACAAAGGAAAACTCGGTAGCTCACACAAACTTTGGTATATGTCTAGAATCAAATTTGAAGGCTATGTAGCCAGGAGTAATATCGAAAATTTTATCACCTTGAGCACCTAACTGGCTCAGTTGGAGGAACATGGGACTCTTGATGTTGGGGTCATGAGCTAGAGCCTCATGTTTGATGTAGAGTACTAAAAAAACAAAACAAACAAAAAACCAAAAAAAAAAACCAACCAGAAAAAAAAACAAACACTAAAAATGAAAATTGTATCACCTAATAGTCCTTTACCATAAAGAGTCCTTTACCGGTGCCCCTGAGAACAGACACTGGCCAAGTGCACCTTTGTCATCACAACTCTGGATGCTGGGGGTATTACTAAAACCACTGCCAATACTGCCACCTGGATGTGGATAGAGAGCGACCTTCCCTGATGTAGTCCTCATAAGAAATAGCTTCCTCATGGTCACTGCTTTGTGTATCTAACTACAATAAGTACAACAATTGGTGGGGTCCAGGTCATGTGTCAATATCTTGACTGCTGGTGTGTCTAAGAAAGCAAGAGATTGGCAGTTTAATAGTGTGGAAGTGGTGGGGATTCATAGTCAATAGCTCTAAGGTCTCTTAATCATACACATAGATATGAGTTAGCTATTTTAACATGATAGAACTAAGAATCTAGTTTTTTTATTACATATATAATAAATGGATTCAGTTGTGAATAAAAAACAAAGTAATTATGTTATGAGGGCAGAAATTCTGAGTATGGAATGGTGATCACGAGACTTTGAAATATAAATAGCACAATTTGGGTGCAATCTTAGAGGATTAACATGCTCCTCTAAATTTGCAAACAACAACCCATAATTAAAAGACATTCCTTCTTCTTGACGCATATAGTTATTGAATTTCTCTAGACTCTCATTTGTAACTACATACATTACTGGCATAATGCTAAATGTTTGAGAGCTGCAGGTCACTGAATGACCCCTAAAATAAAAAGACCCGTACAGGCAGAAAAAACTTTCCTTCAAAGAGGAAGTTAAAAGTACTAATATTATCTTCTTATATTCTTTTTTGTATGTAAGATCTGATAATATGATGTAATAAAATATAATATTCTACATGATTGAATTCTACATAGAATATATCCATATAAATAATACATAACTTAATGTATATGATTGTATAAAATAATCATACAATAAATTTTAATGTAAAAATAGCATATATTTATTCCAAATAAATAAATAAAACATCAAAATTTGCTATAGTCAACTAAGAAAATGCTTATTCTTGATCTCAGGCTATCCACACTTAGCTTTTCTGACTCAACTTATGGACACATCTGATTTTAATTTTTTAAAGTATGTTATGAGATAGTTTACTCTTATTAGTGGCAGAGCAGGATAAATGGTAGATGTCATGAGCTTTTTAAAATTAGTACTTATTTTCTTCCTGGAGTCTATGTACTTTCCTAGGATAGGCAGAAATGTTATCTTGACAGCTCAGGGTATTGAGTCTCACAAATAAATACCTAGTTAATTTTTGTTTAAAAAATAAACCTTAGGCGTGCCTGGGTGGCTCAGTCATTAAGTGTCTGCCCTCAGCTCAGGTCATGATTCCAGCCAGGGTCATGGGTTCAAGCCTCACATCAGGCTCTCTGCTCAGCAGGAAGCCTGCTTCTCTCTCTCCCACTATCCCTTCTTGTGTTCCTTTTCTCATCTCTGTCAAATAAATCTTTAAAAAAATTTTAAAAACAAAAATAAATATAAATAAATAAACAAACAAACCTTAAATTATACTTAATTTAGGAACTAATAATAAAGTTTGATAGGGAAACATTAATTAAATTATTATATTGACATTAATAAAATTATTATATTTGTTATACATTATGCAACTTAATCTTTAATTTTTAATCAAGATATTAAAATAATATCTCTTAGAACCATTAACTTTAATTATTAAAAAATGAAAAACAGTGTTACCTGTCAGGGAAATAATATAATTTCAGGATTTAAAGTGTAACAGAAGCTACTTGATTCAAACTATAATCATTTAAAACTGGTAATTTTAACTCCAAAACAAAGGATCAATGTATTCATGGAATATTGTCTCACTCTGCTTGTAATACAAGTGAAAAAGGAAAAAAACAAGCAATAAACATATTTTAAAGGTCATTACCAGAAATCAATGTCAACAAACATCAGTACTGATTTCGATATTTATGCACCCAACATGGGAGTTGGGTGCATATACACAATGCACCCAATACAAAAAACAATTAATAACAAACATAAAGGAACTAATTGATAATAATACAATAATAGTAGGGGACTTTAACACCCCACTTATGTCAATGAACAAATCACCTAAACAGAAAATAAAAGAGGAAACAACGGCTTTGAATGACACACTGGATCAGATGGATGTTACAGATATATTCAGAACATTCCATCCTAAAACAGCGGAATGCACATTCTTCTCAAGTGTACACAGAACATTCTCCAGAATAGATCACATATTAGGTCACAAAATGGGCCTCAACCAGTACAAACATTGAGATCATACCATGCACTTTTTCTGACTGCAGCACTATGAAACTAAAAGTCAGCCACAAGGAAAAATCCGGAAAGACTACAAAAAATGGAGATTAATATGCTGCTGAACAATGAGTGAGTCAACCAGGAAATCACAGAAAAAATAAAAAACACATGGAAATAAATGAAAATGAAAACATAATGGTCCAAAATATTTGGGAGGCAGCAAAAACAGTCCTAAGAGGGAAATATACAGTAATGCAAGCCTACCTCAAAAGGCAAGAAAAATCTCAAGCAATCTAACCTTACACTTAAAGGAGCTAGAAGGAGTATAAAAAACAAAGCATAAAGCTAGAGGAAGGAAATAATAGATTAGAGCAGAAATAAGTGATCTAGAAATTAAAAAAAGAAGTACAGATCAATGATACCAGGAGCTGGTTCTTTGGAAAAAAAATAATGAAACTGATAAACCTCTAGCCAGTCTAATCAAAAATAAAAAGACCTAAGTAAATAAAATCACAAATGAGAGAAGAGAAATAACAAGCAACACTACAGTTACACAAACAATTGTAAGCGAATAACATCAAAAACTATATGCCAACAAATTGGATAACCTGAAAGAAATGGACAAATTCCTAGATACATATAAATTACCAAAACTGAAATGGGAAGAAATAGAAAACTTGAACAGACTGACAGACAGCAAAGAAATTGAATCAGTAATCAAAAATCTCCCAACAAACAAAAATTCAGAGCCAGATGGCTTCATGGGCAAATTCTATCAAACATTTAAAGAGTTAATACCTATTCTTCTCAAACTATTCCAAGAAATGGAAAAGGAAGGAAAACTTCTAAATTCATTCTACAAGGCCAGTAATATCCTAATACTAAAACAAGACAAAGACACCATCTAAAAAGGAGAATTATAGGCCAATATCTCTGATGAACATGGGTACAAAAATTCTCAACAAGGTACTAGCAAATTGAATTCAACGGTACATTAAAAAAATGATTCACCGTGATCAAGTGGGATTTATTCCTGGGCTGCAGGAGTGGTTTAATATTTTCAAATCAATCACGATACACCACATTAATAAAATAAAGGATAAGAACCATATGATCCTCTCAATAGATGCAGAAAAAGCATTTGACCAAGTATAGCATCCATTTTTGAAAACCCTCAACCAAATACGCTTAGAGGGAACATACCTCAATGACCACATATGAAAAACCCACAGCTAATATCATCCTTAACAGAGAAAAATTGAGAGCTTTTCCTCTAAGGTCAGGACAAGTTAGAGATACCCACTCTCACCACTGTTATTTAATATAGTGCTGGAAGCCCTATCCTCAGCAATCAGAAAACAAAAAGTAATGAGAGGCATCCAACTCCACACAGAAGTGTCAGACTTTCACTCTATGCAGAAGACATTATTTTCTCTACAGAAAGCACAATTCCAACAGAGAACTGCTAGAACTGATACAAGAATTCAGTAAGGTCTTAGCATACAAAATCAGTGTACAGAAATCTGTTGTCTTTCTATACATCAATAATGAAGCAGCAGAAAGAGAAATTAAGGAATCAATCCCATTTACAATTTCACCAAAACCAATAAGATACCCAGGAATAAACCTAACTAAAGAGGTGAAAGACCTGTACTCTGAAAACGATAAAACACTGATGAAAGAAATTGAAAATGACAGTAAGAAATGGAATGACATTCCATGGTCATGGATTGGAAGGATAAATATTGTTAAAATGTCTATACTGCCTAAAGCAATCTACATGTTTAATGCAATCCATATCAAAATACCAGCACTATTTTTCACAGAGATAGAGCAAATAATCCTAAATTTGTGTGGAACCACAAAGGATGCCAAGTAGCCAAAGCAAACTTGAAAAAGAAAAGCAAAGCTGGAGGCATCACAATTCTGGACTTCAAATTATATTACAAAGCTATAGTCATCAAAGTAGTATTGGACTGACACAAAAATAGACACAAAGATCAGTGGAACAGAATAGAAAACACAGAAATGAACCCACAATTATATGGTCAATTAATCTTTGACAAAGCAGGAGAAGAACATCCAAAGGGAAAATGCCTCTTCAACAAATGGTGTTGGGAAAACTGGACAACAACACACAAAAGAATGAAACTGGACAACTTTCTAACATTAAACACAAAAATAAATTCAAAATGTATTAAAGACCTAAATATGAGACCTGAAACCATGAGGACACAGATGGTAACCTCTTTGGGCGCCTGGGTGGCTCAGTTGGTTGGGCGACTGCCTTCGGCTCAGGTCATGATCCTGGAGTCCCAGGATCGAAGTCCCACGTCTGGCTCCTGGCTCAACGAGGAGTCTGCTTCTCTCTCTGACTCTCCCCCTTCTCGTGTTCTCTCGCTCTCAAATAAATAAATAAAATCTTACAGATGGTAACCTCTTTGACACTGGCCATAGCAACTTTTTTCTAGATATGTCTTTTGAGGCAAGGGAAACAAAATAAAAAATAAACTATTTGGACTTCCTCAAAATAAAACCTTCTGTACAGCAAGGAAACAATCAACAAAGCTAAAAGCCACTCTATGGAATGGGAGAAAATATTTGCAAACAACATCCTGAAACTAACCCTGATATAGGGTTATTTTCAAAAATATATAAATAATTTATAAAATCTAACATGCCCCCCAAATAATCCAATTAAAAATGAGCAGAAGATATGACTAGACATTTTTCCTAAAGAAGACATACAGATGTGTAACAGATATGTGAAAAGATGTTTAACATCACTCATCATCAGGGAAATGCAAGTCAAAACTACAATGAGTTATCATCCAACACCTGTCAGAATGGCTAAAATCAACAACACAAGAAACAACAGGGGTTGGTGAGGATGTGGAGAAAAAGGAACCTTCTTGCACTGTTGGTAGGAATGCCAATTGGTGAAACCACTCTGGGAAAGAGCATGGAGGTTGCTCAAAAGTTAAAAATAGGGGTGCCTGGGTGGCTCAGCGGGTTAAAGCCTCTGCCTTCAGCTCAGGTCATGATCCCAGGGTCCTGGGATGGAGCCCCACATCAGGCTCTCGGCTCAGCAGGGAGCCTGCTTTCCCCCCCCTCTCTGCCTGCCTCTCTGCCTACTTGTGATCTCTCTCTCTGTGTCAAATAAATAAATAAAATCTTAAAAAAAAAAAAAAGTTAAAAATAGAACTACCTTACCATCTATCAATTGCATTACTAGGTATTTACCCAAAGAATACAAAAATACTAATTCAAAGGGATAAGTGCACCCCAATGTTCGTAGCAGCATTATCTACAATAGCCAAATCATAGAAACAGCCCAAGTGTCCATCCACTGTTGAATGGGATAAAGAAGTTGTGTGTAGGGGAGCCCCAGTGGCTTAGTCAGTTGAGTGTCTGCCTTCAGGTCAGGTCATGATCCCAGGGTCCTGAGATCAAGTCCTGCATTGGGATCCTTGCTCAGCAAAGTCTGCTTATCCCTCTCCTTCTACCCCCTCTACCCTGCTTGTGCCCTCTCTTTCTCTCTCTCTCATGCTCTCTCTCTCTCTCAAATTAATAAATAAAATCTTAAAAAAAGAAGTGATATATATATATGTTATACATATATATATTCCATTATATATACAGAATAGAATATTAGTCAGCTATAAAAAAATGAAATATTGCTATTTGCCAAAATGTAGATGGAGCTACAGAGTATTATATTAAGTGAAATAAATCAGTCAGAGAAAGACAAATAACATGATTGCACTCACATGTGGAATTTAAGAAACAAATGAACAAAGGTAAAAAAAAAAAAGGAGCAGACTCTTAACTCTAGAGAGTAAACTGATGGTTAGAAAAGTGGAGGTGGGGGGGATGAGTTAAATAGGTGATGGAGATTAAAAAGAGTACTTACTATGATGAGCGCAGGTATTGTATGAAGTGTTGGATCTCTATATTGTACATCTGAAACTAATATTACACTGTATGTTAACTAACTGGAATTTAAATAAAAACTTTAAAAAATAGGATAATCTCAGGATTTAGAGTGTAACGGCAATTACTTGATTCAAACCATAATCATTCCTACCTCAAAACTTAACCCAGAAGCAAAGGACCAATGTACTCATGAACATTGTCCTCCTCAGCTTGCCTCAGGGCTTCCCTGCTCCATTCCCACTGTATTGAATTACATTTAAATGTAATAAATATGAAAAAGGAAAAAACATATTTTAAAGGTCATTAACAGAAAACAATGCCAATAAATACCACTGTTGATTTATCCTTCTGGTAACCAAAGTCCCATATTCTTGCAAGGCATAACTAAATCCTATCCAATCTGGCAGGTTATTTAATCCACTTTATAAAGTAAATTAGAAATGTTGGGTAGTCAAATAATCCGTACTAACCAAAAAAATAAACAAAAATGGTTAAAATATGTAAATAATGTTTAGTTTTTAGCTTTGGCTTAAAATTGAAGTATTTATTAATTTCCATAAAGTATTTTTTATTTTACTTTATTATTTTTTTTAAGTGAGCTCTATGCCCAACATAGGACTTGAACTCGTGACCCTGAGGTCTAGTAGAATAGTCTACCAACTGAGCCAGCAGATGTCCCTAAAATTTAAGTTTTTAAACCAAATTGTCTTCTCCTTTTTTAAAATTATGTTATGTTAGTTAGTCATCATTAGTTTTTGATGCAGTGTTCCATGATTCATTGTTTGTGCATAACACCCAGGGCTCCATGCAATTTGTGCCCTCCTTAATACCTATCACTGGGCTAACCCCTCCCCCCACCCTTATCCCTCTAAAACCCTCAGTTTGTTTCCTGGAGTCCATATTCTCTCATGGTTCACCTCCCTCTCTGATTTCCCCCCTTAATTTTTCTCTTCCTTTTCCTAATGGCCTCCATGCTAACCAATTTGTCTTCTGTAAAATTATTGCAACAATTGTAGCAATAACTGTCAATAATCAAGTATCCTTTTTGAGCCTTGAACTGAACTTCAAATTATACTTTTTTTTATAAGATTATTTTTGCTCAATAACTATCTTATCTTGTAAAATTTGAATGGTCTCAAATTTGATGCAATCTTCTTAGATAATTGTGATCAAGCTGCATTTCCCCTCACTCCCCTCTCTTTGATTGTTCTTTTATATATTACAACTATGCTTAGAATATTCCAATGTATAACTGAAAAATTCACAATGGATTAATATCATATATTTAAAATTATTAAATAATAACTATGATGCTTCACGGTGATATAAACATTTTAGGGGGGTTCACTGCTGCCAATTTAATTCCTACATCATAAACCCCTTGTTAGTAGATGTTATTCTTTTTTTTTATAGATGTGATTCTTTTAATGGATGTGATTAATTTATTAAAAAAAGTTAAAATGTTGAACTGTTCTGAGGTGGATCTTTTCTCTTACTTAAGTTTATCACTAACATTTTTAGTGGGTGACAAATGACAACATTGTTTTAGCAAATATTAGCATTCATATCAGGGTCACAAAGTCTCACAGCCATAATTGGCTGATATATATATATATTGTTAAATTGGGTTCTTCATCAGAACATGAAATTTATCTTGACTATGTAGTACAAAAGTGCCATTTGGATTTAAAAAGGTAGAAGCTAAAAGTAAATGGACTGATATCTTTAGTTAGCAACATTCAGATAGCTGAAGAAACTAAAACAACTATCCCACACATTTCAATGAGACGGAAACAGTTTTAAATAATTCTGTCACTAAAATAAGATTAACATTTGAATAAGATTGAGATAAATGGCTTAAAACTTTAGTGAAAAGTAGAAGTGGACAGCAATAATGATTTTGTAGCCCATCGATTTCAGTCTTGGGTCAGTTCTCTATACAGACACAGGTGAAAGGGACCCCTATTGTGGACCTCATGCTTTAAAAGCGTCTGTATGTCACAAACATATTTGCAAAAATAAATGATGTCAAATACGGATGACACTTGAATTCAGATCAGCTCTAGGACATCGTGTACTAAAATCATAAACATCTCCTCTCATTACCAACATCATTACATCCCAGGAAAATATGGATCCACAACTTCCGAGCAAAATGTGATAGAACTAATGCATCAAATATGCAGGTTGTGCTGCTACTGAGTTTGGAATCAGACACTGCTTGTGAGTGTACAGGGTTGGAACTACAGAAGCACTTAGGTAAGAGAAAAGACAAATTTATTATCTAATTTTTCTTCTCAGCAGGATGAAATTGATTCTCATGAAACAAAACAAAACAAAATGTCAATTCTCAGTTAAACTTAATGTTCATATTCCCACTTCCTTTTGTGTTGTAGTGTGTTGGTCTGGAGGGACTCAAAATCATTTGTGCAAAGTGACTGAGAAACATTTAGCCTTATTGTCCAAATTGTGCAATCCTGAAAATTGAGTCGATAGATGGATCAATCTAGGTAAAGGATTCGAGAACTATGATACTGATTCTTAGCATAGTCATCTAGTGGACATTGAGCATTAGAGTTCTGAGTAGTTTCATTTTTTTTCTTTTTTTTTTTTTTTAAGGATTTTATTTATTTATTTGACAGAGAGATCACAAGCAGGCAGAGAGACAGACAGAGAGGGGGAAGCAGGCTCCTGGCTGAGCAGAGAGTCTGATGCGAGGCTTGATCCCAGGACCCTGGGATCATGACCTGAGCCGAAGGCAGAGGCTTTAACCCACTGAGCCACTCAGGCACCCCTCAATTTATATATTTTAAAACACAATTATATTTTATTGTCAACTCATTTAGATCATTATGAGAGAGCAGAACAAGGCCAACTTCATTTTGTGCTACACCTGTCATCTTGTCTATAACCCCTACATGACCTGCTCCTGAGAAAGGTCACAGAATGTCAGAATATTGCCTAGCTGGTCCTTGAACCAGTTTGAGTTAGCCGATAGGAATGCAGAATCCCTAACCACCACAGGATGTAAACCCCGCCTTTTGCCTGCCAAACTTGCGACTGGAGTAATAGGCTAGTTCAAACAGTTACCTTACCCTCCAAACTTGCGCACCAATTCAGACCAGAGTAATAGGCTGGTTCAAATGGTTACTATAGGGTAAATTGTGATTCAATTGGCCACCTGTGTGTGGACCAACAATGACTATGCAACTTTCCGTGTGTGTTACAATCTCATTGGCCACCTGCGTGTGGACCGACATGACTACGCAACTTTCTGTGTGACCACTGGCCCCTATAAAACTGTTATGCCCTTTGACCTAGGGGTCCAAGTCCTGACCCCCCTGTGTCAGGTATACTTGGGCCCAAGCTCGAGCTTGCAAATAAACCCTCTTGCGTTTGCATTGGTATCGGCTCCTCGGTGGTCTCTCGGATTCGAAATCGGGGGCATTACAATTAATAGTGGTTTAGTCAGTTTTCTTCTTATCTCTAGGGTCCTGACATTTTTTTCATATTGGCTGTTATAGAATCCAAAATGTCTGTCTAATCACAGAGACCTCTCCCTCTCTTTTTTCTTGAAACATTTACTTAAGAATACTTGCAATTGTGAATTCTTCTCTGTTGCAGTTGAGATGTAAATCTCTTAAAAGTCTCTTGCCAATATCACAATCTATGACTTTGTCAAGGACCTGGGAGCCACCTCTTTGAAATCTAATCATCAAGGAAGATAACACCCCATCTCCCAGTCTCTGTGGGAAGATAGGGGTCCAGCTTCCTTTAGCATCAAACTGTAGAACTGCCTCTTAATGTGAATGTATGCAGAAGCTTATTTCTGTTTTGGCTAAGGATAATTAGCAAACAGTTAGCCAAGATCCCCTTACCTTTACCCTCAGGTCTTTAGAACTCTCTAGCTCTTTCTTTTAGTGGAGTTGAGTACAGACTCTGTTCTCCTCTCTCTTATCAATTGTAATATCCTTGAATAAAATTGTCCTTGCCTGTTTAACTTTCCAGTGCAGTTTTGCTTTGACATAATTATCATGAGCGCATACATGAACCATGATAATTAATTTTAATTGTCTTTGATAAATTTGATTATTGCAATCTCATTTTTATATTTTCCTTTTTGTCATAATGAATTTCTATTCACCAAGATAGAAGACACATTTTACTTAATAACTTGTTAGCATGATTTATATTTTTAAAAATTTACACATGTAGTATGAAGTCCTCTTGCATCCTGCAAATACTAGATGTGAGTCCATCATAAAACATCTATTATCTTTTATGTATGTTAATCCAGGCATTTGTTGATAACAAAGCCCTTAGAAAAACCTGATCTCGGAGGATAATTTAAGAGCTATATGAACTATTCATTTATTTGTTTGTTAGTTTGTTTGTTATTTAAAGACTTTATTTATTTATTTGACAGAGAAAGACCTCACTCATAGGCAGAGAGCCAGGCAGAGAGGGGGAAGCAGGCTCCCTGCTGAGCAGAGAGCCTGATGCCTGCTGGATTCCAGGATGCTGAGACCATGACCTGAGCCCAAGGCAGAGGCTTCAACCCACTGAGCCATCCAGTTGCCCCAATATGAACAATTTTTTTTTTTTTTAAAGATTTTATTTATTTGACAGGGAGAAACACAGCGAGAGAGGGAACACAAGCAGAGGGAATGGTTGCGGGAGAAGCAGGCTTCTTGCAGAGCAGAGAGCCTGATGCGGGGCTCGATCCCAGGCCCCTGGGATCTGACCTGGGCCGAAGGCAGATGCGTAACGACTGAGCCACCCAGGCGCCCCCAATATGAACAATTTATGTAAGGGAATAAGTTTTGTATAAAGGGACTACAGGGAATGCTGTTGATTAATCCTAATTAAATCTTGATTTATCCAGGAGTTATGGACAGGTACATGACTTTATTGCTGAGGAGGAAACCTACAATAGACCGCTTCCCTTATCTTCACAAAATGAGCACATTAAAAAATAAAGTTCTGTGTTTTATTCCAAAAAAGCCCATGGTTTCAATACAAAAGATGTACACTATAGTACATAAATGAATGCGAATAGTTTGAACACTAAGGTTTGCCCCATTCTATTCTTATATTATATATATTATATTTACATAATATAATATATATTATATTCTTATATACTGAAATATTATATTCTTTGTTCAAGTCAATTCTCCCCATCTATTGATATTATCTGTATTTTCTCCTAAAATAGTATCAATATTTTCCCAATATCTTATCCAGAGAACTTTTTTGGACATAGGGAAGATAAAAAAGAGCAAGGAGATTTTATAGATATTTAAGCAACTAAAAAAATGGAATATGATATATCATGTAATGGAGGGAGTTATTAAGTCATTCCTTTCACACAAAGTTTGACTTTGAAAATTACTCACAATAACCATTGCTCAAGAACGCATATTTTTTATTAAAATTGAAGTACATTAGTGTGGTTCACAAATGTTAAGATATTAGGTTGTGCTCTAGTAACTAGCATATGTCATCTCATAGGTATAAAACAGACACCAGGAAAACCAGGTTGTCTTTCTGGTATATTATGGAAAGGGTTCCACTTCCAATACACATATTAGTAATTTTGTTGTGGGGTCATTGAGCACAATGGTCAAGAAAGAATTCTTGAGACATTTTACAGTACAAAAAAAAAAATACATTTCTGTTACAGCACGGGGATAGGACCATGGCCAAAAAGTGTGGTGCTTTGATTGTGAGCAATTACTGATACATATTTTTTAAGTTTATGGGGGGCTAGAAAAAATGGAAGTCTCTCAGGGATTTCCATATGTTAAAAGTTATAGTGTCCTGGAGATTTGGCTATTGTCAAGGTAAGGTTCCTTTCAGTCTCTAGTAAAGCATTAACATTAAGGTAGCTGTGAGTTTCTTGAATATCACACTCTACATGTCTCCAGTATTAGTCAGTGGGCTGCAAGTTGTAAGGAAATTTAATTTTATCTACCTCTTTTATCATCTTCATAGTATTTAGCTGTAAGAATCATTTTTACACATTTATGATATATTCTTTAGATATGACTGATTAAGAATATTGTGCATTTATATGGAGCTTTCTGACCCATAGAATAATTTATAAAACAGTCTGACATGTTGCATTTCAAATATTTTTTTGTGGGCAATGTGTTTCAGAGTCAGCTCTAACAAGAAAATCATGTATTTTATAGAACTTTTCTTTAGATCACCATATTAAAAATGATTTATTGGTCCCACAATATTTTTCTAAAGTTGTGGTCCCTGAGGGTCTTAACATAATGTATCAGGATAAATTTCAAAGATTTGCATAAACTTAGAATATTTTATTATTAAACGCAAGATGCCTGATGACACCATGGGAGTGGTATCAGCCTCAACCAAACTTACACTCAGAGAGAAACCTTTGTGTTTTTTTGTTTTTGTTTTTGTTTTTTTTAAATCCATACTAATTTTTTTTGTTTTTTTTTAATTTTATTTATTTATTTTTTTTTCAGTGTTACAAGATTTATTGTTTTGCACTACACCCAGTGCTCCATGTAGCACGTGCCCTCCTCAATACCCACCACCAGGCTCGCCCAACCCCCACCCCCCTCCCCT
>CM053603.1:98923110-98949294 GCA_028646535.1 Procyon lotor
AAAAAAAAAAAAAAAGAAAAATCTGTGATTTCACCAAACACAATGTGCATCCTGAGTTAAAAAGTAAAGAATGTTTCAAATTATTCTCTGAGGCATAAGAAACATTCCTCAAAAAAATTGCTTTCCACACACAAAAATTCAGTTTTATTTTGTTTTTCTTTTGTAACATCTTTCTCATTCAAGACATTATTTTAGGTCTTGAAGTCAGAGATTTGACAAACCAAATCCAAGTTCATATGGCTTTATTTGTTGCTACTTTTCCATGTAGTTTCATTTGAAATTTCTCTCCTCTGTATCATCCTAGACTGAAGAATTCTCATAAAACACCCTCTCTCATTTGACTTTCTTGTTGCTTTGATTAATTAATGTATCTTTCTAGTTTGCTAATTATTTTATTTTATTTTTTAAAGATTGTATTTATTTATTTGAAAGAGAGAGAGAGAGAGAGCAAGCAGGGAGGAGGGGCAGAGGGAGAAGGAAAATTAGGCTCCCCGCTGAGCAGGAAGCCCAATGCAGGGTTCCATCCCAGGCCTCTGGGATCATGACCTGAGCCAAAGGCAGACGCTTAACTGCTTAACCAACTGAACTACCCAGGCATCCCTCTAGTTTGCTAATTTTAAATGAGAGGAAAAAATAAAAAACAACTGGAAACATTCTTTCATTTCTTGTAGAAAAGTTTCTAGCATATGCCAATCATTTAACTATGCTACCTTAGCTACAGAATTATAGGGATCATGTCTTTAAAAAGCTAGTAATTTGGAGTGCCTGGGTGGCTCAATCGTTAAGCATCTGCCTTCGGCTCAGGTCATGATCCCAGAGTCTTGGAATCGAGCCCCGCATCGGGATCGAGCCCCACATGGGGCTCCTTGCTCAGCAGGAAGCCTGCTTCTCCCCACTACCATTCCCTCTGCTTATGTTCCCTCTCTTGCTGTGTTTCTCTCTGTCAAATAAATAAAATCTTTAAAAAAAAAAAAGCTAATAATTACCCTTGACCTTGTTTAGTATTATTTATTTATTTGACACAGAGAGAGAAATCACAGTAGGCATAGAGGCAGGCAGAGAGAAAGGGGGAAGCAGGCTCCCTGCTGAGCAGAAAGCCCGATGCGGCTTGATCCCAGGACCCTGAAATCAAGACCTGAGCAGAAGGCAGAGGCCTTAACCCACTGAGCCACCCAGGTGTCCCAACCTTGTTTAGTATTATAATTTAAAAGGTTATCTTACCCTATAAGTATAATTTGAATTATCATTTTCTGATATGCCTGACTTAGAGGAAGTAATCTGAGAATCCTGTCTACATAGAGGACTATCAGAGATTTTTTTTTTCATTTTATTTTAAGAGTTCACTTAGCATACCCAAGGAAAGCATACTATTTCAAAACCTAAAGAATTCCAGAAAGTTTCTGTGAATATTAAGTGACATGACTAAAAGCATGTACTTTGGCATAATAATCTTTATATGTTGCTGTTAAGAAAAATATAATGTCCCATCCAATGGTATTTTTACAAACAAAAAATTTTAGTGGAACTGTGCTGAACACTTTCTAAAAGTATTAAAATTCTAAATAGATAAAGTTCACATAAAGCAAGTCCTATGCTTATGTTCTTATTAATATATATTCGCTAAAAGAAATTTAGCAAATCATTCTGCTAGATTGTTACAATTTTAGAAAATATACTTTCCTTACACTGGTATGTAAATATTATATTATTCTATACTTAAGGTGTGTCAAGTGAATTAATCTGTATTGTAGATTTTTTGTATTAATGCAATTCCTAGGATACTTCAATATAAATTTCTGCATTTAGAAAAAGCAAAGCTTTTTACAAAATGCACTAACAAGGGTCTACTGAGAGGTTATAAAAATGAATTTATGCTTCCAAAGATATTTTGAGTACTACTTCAAGCTGTCAGTTTATCGAAGTAAAGTTTGTACATGTGGGACAATAATCATGACCTGTTTTAGAGAATTGAAGAATTTGTTAGAGTTAGAATTACGTTATGAGATCACCCTTTGTGTTTTGCCTTAAAATAAAACTGTTGAGTACAGCTCCAAGAACTAAGATTCTTCTTTGAAATGGCTTTTGTGTCTCCTTAACAGGCAAACAGCTATGTATGTGATCAAAGGTAGCATGAGTATATGATGTTTAGCATTCTTTATATAAAATAAGCAATTCTGAAAATATTTGTAATGCATATCAGTTATTTGAAAATTTAAATGCACTGTACAAATATAAGTTATATTTATATGTATAAATACTCAACAGTGGTGATATATTTTCTATATATTGTTGGGATGAAGCAAGTAAGTTTACTTATAAATAAACGTACTTTTGCAAAGGTTTGTAACTTATTATTTAATATATTTAAATATTCATGTGAATATATGGACTTCTTCAAAGAGTAAGAATCCCAGAATTACTGTTTTCTGACATTTACTCTTCAGACTTCTTAAACTCCGAAATATCTTTTCCTTAGAATCATGTTTCCATGGTGATGCCTCATATATAATTTTGGACACAGAAGATTTAAGACATATTCTTTCAGTAGAATTGTAGAATTGCTTAGATTATGATTGGAATCTGAAAACTATTTGGTGGTCCTCAGGCAATATTCTTCATTTTTTATAATAAGGTAAGATGTTGCAATTTATTTTTAAATGAAGGTACTCACACAAATGCTAGTTTTAAGTTTAGATGCCATTGATTTCAATTTGAAATTTCTTGGTCCAAATGCGACACCATTATACAATAATGCAACTTACAAAGTATGTCATGACTTTATGCATGAAAAAATTTTAATGCAATTCAACCTTAGGCTAACCCTTGCTTTGGATATAATTGCAGACCTTCAACCTTTTTGTAATATCTAATGTAAAACTTTCCATGGGTGTTTCAAATCACAAAAACTGTGACCTAAATTTGAAGGAAGACTTTTTAAAGTTTAATTTTGAAATATGACACTTGGGGCTAGTCTTCTGCTTTATCACTTTCTAACTTTGTATACAGCTACTTGGGATGGAAAAAAAAAATCTTATTATGTGTCACAAGATTAAGGTGAAAACATCCCAAACTGCAAGAACTCCTTTCCTTTTGGGGCATTGGGAATATCAGAAAGGCAAGATAAGTCCTTTAAAAAACTCAGGAGACAATCAAATGTTGTGTAGCTTTTTTGTTTATTTTTAGATATGTGAATTTGGATAACAAATAAATATTTTATGACTCAGAAGTAGGCATTAAATAAATAACATTTCCCTTATAATAATATCATACATGATTGTTCAATTTAAAATAACTTCTTTAAGGAAATAATTTTGCATTTTCTGTTATGATTATTTTGCTTATTTCATAAAGCAAATTTATTTATGTTAATAATATGTATTTATAAATTATATGAAATATAAATAGCTGATATTGAAATAACTAGACATTGCCATGCTCATGAAATCCAGGCTCTATGTCTAAATCTAGATTTTATTTTTTCCTTTTACCTCTCTGCTCAAACTTAATTTCTCAGTAAATGTTTAATGTGATTTTTCTTTCTAAATGGAAGGTCATTCCTAAAAAAACTCTTAAAATAATACATGCTATAATGCTAATTTTCCAAGATGATTTTCTTTTGAATTGCATATGCTTACCTTGAGAAATTTTCCATTTTGTCATTACAAAAGCCTCTCAAGAGAAGCAGAATAACAGAGAGCTTACTGGCAAGTCTGAATTAATTATGAAGAAGGAAGATGAATATGATGGAAACAAAAAGAAACCTGTAAAATTTAATTTCCCCCAAATCCTAAGCATTACAAAGCAGTTGCATTGAACAATATTTTCTGTATACTTCCATTAAAATATCAAAGAAAAAGAAAAGTGTAACTGTAGTGATAGGAAACAGGACTTAGGTCTCTGTTTTCAGTAGTGATAGAAATCTTTTTCCTTCCCTAAAAATCTTAAATGACTTTTTACCCTGGGAAGCTCTAAAAGTCTTGAATTTTGAATAAATAAGAAATGCCAGTTCAGAGTATGCATTGGCCCAAGTGTTCGGTCTTAAATTACTGTAAGCAGTGTCTTACACTTGCCTGTTATATTTCTCAAAAATGTAACTCCTTCCTCCAAAAACAATCTATTCAAAGTTTCTTCAATCTTCATAAGTTCGAATGATTAGTTATATAACTGCAATAAAACCTCTGGGATAGAGCCTATTATGAGTACTGTGTCAGTAATTTTACCTTATTACACGTGACTTGTTCCCTTTTCCTTGTAACTCCTTAATCAATTTAAACTTCAGGTTGTATAATGATGTAATAGATAGAAGCCTTGAGTCTTTTATTGGCATTTAAAAAATTATCAGTCACTTTGGAAAGAAAATTTGATGAAGAAAATAATCCTTAAGTGATGCTGAGTGGTATTTATCTCTTGTCATTTCCCTAGGACTAGAATCAGATTATATCGTCCGAAATGTGTTTACGGATTCTGAGATCCTTGAGCTACGAGGATGTTTGTAAGTTGTTGGCTGTGAATCAAAATTAACAGCTAACAGATCCCAAGGAGGAGAAATGGAATCACTGGGATGGCCCAACATAGTATTTTGGGTTTGTTGTTGTCATGATTATTAAGTATTCATCAGAGTAGCCCCCAAAGAAACAAAAATTGTCAAATGCCGTTAAACAGGAAATAGGTTGAAAAGTGTTAATTGTCCTAGCCTAAATATATGTTTTGACATGGAAAGGGAAGGACTTACATTCTGTGGATGTAATGCAATCAAGGGAGAAAGAAGTGGAATTGAGGGTTTAAAAGGGCTTAATGCTACTATTTACTGTTTACTTTTGACAAGACTTTGTCTTTTCTGAAAGTACATTGACTTATGGGGAAATGAGGAAATATCTACCAGCTATCCTGACAAGATGGTCTTGATCACACACACACACACACACACACACACACACACACACACGAGCAAAATTATGAATATTTTATTATGTGCAAATTGTTACCAATACCTGCTATTTCAAAGGGGAACTGTCAGGTATCAGGTATTTTTCCCACATTTAATTCTGACACATTTGTCAAGTAACTCTTTTTTTTGTTTGTTTTTTAAAGATTTTATTTATTTGACAGAGAGAGAGAGAGAGATCACAAGTAGGCACAAAGGCAGGCTTCCCGAAGAGCAGAGAGCCCGATGCAGGGCTTGATTCCAGGACCCTGAGATCATGACCTGAGCCAAAGCAGAGGCTTTAACCCACTGAGCCACCCAGGCTCCCTGGCATGTAACTCTTAACAAAGGCAAAGAATGAATTCTGCCCTAGAGCCTCTAGAAGGAGTGTAGCCTTGCCAACACCTTGATTCTAGCTCAGTGTGGCCCAAGTCAGGTTTCTAACTTCTGTAGACCTGTAAGATAACAAATTGCTCTCTTAAACCACAAAGTTTGCGGTAGTTTGTTATAGCAGGCACAGAAAAATAACACATACCTACACATATTTCTTTATGTAGAAACTTAAAAGTTGAAAAGAATAAATGACAAAATGCAGTGAAAGGAAATATTAAGTTAATAGAATCAAGTGAGAAGAATTTAGAATTTTAATAATGAACAAGTGTTATTTTTCATTTCCCCTGTCACTGAGATATCATTCACTTTGGTTTGCCATTGCATTTCAGTTGTATCCCCAAAATATAATTCCAAGACTGTGTAAGTCATTCTTTATTTAAAATGGAGTGAAATTCCTAGAGATTCAGTGAATAAAATATACTGTTGTTTACTATAGAAATGCATTATCCAGTAGAGTAGTAAATATCAAGAGTTCCATAAAGACTGCACTTTATGTTAGCCCAATTAAAAAATTAGTTAAACTTTATGATTCTGAAAGCTTTCATAAATTAAGCAAACTTTCAGAAAATATACTTACTTCCAAACCTCTATAAGTAAATGATTAAATCTATTTCAGTAGGTTGCCAGATCATGGCCAATTCTCAAGCAGGTACAAACTCAGACCACATTTCATTTATCATCAAAGTCATATATACTATATAGGGAAGTGTTAGAAATGTGGCTATCATCAGTCATCAAGTGTTGATCACTTCCACTTCAAATAAATGAGATGAGTAAATAAAAAAAAAACACAATGCATTGGATGACAAGGATTTCATGTTAGTTCACAATTCACTGAAGTAGTAATTTGAATCAATACAATATTTATTACAATAATAAATATTACAATACTTATTACAGGAGCTCTCTTTCACGGTTAGTAGATTTTTGATGCAGTGTTAAGTACTTAAATTCTATCCACAGAGGGTAAGCATCTTGTTTCCTACCCAGTAAGCTGAAGAATATCTGACACTAAATGGGTGTTCAATTAATATTTGTCTAATGAATAGAAAAACCTAATAGATAGTTTTTGATATTTTTTATATTTTTAAGCATTTCCCCAATACGGAAAAAGAAACTAAAACTTAAATAGTTGGAGGCCATTGTACCATTTGCAATACAACAATTATGTGACTCCAGTTAGTTGACTCTTTTTAGAAATTTCAAAATTGCACTGGGTGTTATACACCACACCTAGTTCAATGATGAATCATTGAACACTATATCTGAAACTAATGATGTACTATATGTTGGCTAATTGAATTTAAATTAAAAAATCCTTTCTACACATAAAAATAATAAAATTTGAAAATCAATTTTAGTACAGCCAAAAGAATTAACTGTACATAATAAACCATTATATATGTATACACACATTTTAGGTTATAGAGAATGAAGTTTATTTTTCAGATAGAATTAAATAGAATTTAAATTGCATACATTAGTAACATAACATCCATAATTTGGTACAAATGTGACACATTTTCTTGCTTTCTTGTGTTTTGATAAATCATCATAACCTGAACTGCTTTATAAAACTGATATGCTGCACTTTAGCTTTACTGTTTTTGCTTACACTCTGATTTCAAACAAAACTTTTCATAAACTTCTTCTATCTCTGGGTCCATCTCATTATCAATGTCATCTGAGTATGGATCACCAGAACCCAATAAATCAGTTCCATTTTCTTCATAATCTGGGAAAAAGCCCTCTCTAATTCTTGATATTTCTCTTGGGAATCTGGATCATGGGCAGTGAAAGAAACACCATCAGTAGCACAAAATGTTGGTTCATTCATAAAATAGTTGTTTCATAAAACACTGAATTTGATTCCACTAAAGCCAGTTTAAATAGAGCTTGCCTCTGAACTTAATTCACACATTGTGGCTGGCATTCCTATAACATATCTGGGAAATGTCTAAGTCTCTTCATTTTATTACATTAAGAAGATTATTTAGTGCTTGGTTTGTTTCTAGAATATGGCAAACAAGTGAAATTTTCTCAAATCAAATTTTTGTCCCATTTGAATTATTTAGCTCCTCAACCCAAATTTACCCTGAAGTCCTAAACTCTTACTTCATTTTTTAGATGTTTAGACAATTACGTTACTCAAAATTTGGGTCTATAAAATTTGATAGATGTATGTTTTGATTTATATTGTGTGGAAAAAAAATCAAGTGACTGTAGAGAAAATAACTTTTCTTCTTTTATCATTGTCTTACTGTTGTTTCATTTCCCCTCTTTGTGTTTGCCTACACTATCATGAAGACATTTTATAATACTTTAATATCTAAAGTACCATTCTCACTCATAATACTGCCTTAAATTGCTGCTATAGATCTTAAGAGTAGAGTGATTTTATGTCAGTTTCTTTTTTCATTGTTTTTCTAGCAGTGAGATCTGTATGCTTTTCATCATCATCATTATTTTGGTTTGTATGGTAAAGCTGAATCATGAAACTATGAGTAATAACTTTTTATTTTATTTCTTGCTAGTGTATTTTATGCCATTAATATGTCAATACATAGAGACTTGATAACAAACTGATTTATTTTTATTATTTGAGGACTTGTCAAACTCCAAGAAAGGTTTACAAATAGCTTCTTAAAACTGTAAGAAACACATAAGTCAGTGTTTCCTTTCTTAACACCCAATTATTTCCATAGGAAGTTCAATGTGGCCAGTTCACAAGCTCTATCTAGAGGAAATGCATTGGAGAAATCCATGTGAGAATGTAAAGTGATGATTTAGACTCTTTGACTCTTTGGATTACAATCTTGTGCTCATTAGACCAAGATCACAAGTTCAGTTTCCACAAGACCATCCAGCTAGTTATTGAAGAGAAAATCAGAGTTTTGTTAATTTGTTTATTCATACCAGTATTTACTATGGGGCCAAAGGATACCTAGATGGCAGAGTATGAATGGTATAATACAACTTAGTACTTGCAACTAAAAAAGACTACCAAGTCAACTTTGAAAGGAAATGTTGGACGTCATTAGTTTTCAGATATCCATTTGGCATAAATAGTTACTGTTTCTTTGATCTTTTCAGATTTTTGCTTTGTAAAGATAGGAAAAGAAGGCACAAAGAGGATATTTTCTTGTAACACTTAAGTGTATTAGCTTTCATAGCACAAATTGATTAGGTTATCAGAACTAATATTGTGTTGTTGGTGACAGCATGATCACAATAATATAATCCCCATTAAAAGATATCTTGTCATTCATCATTAAATGATTTTAAGTTGCAAATGCTACTTTAGGATGTGCCATTCACTCCAATATTGGCAACTTTGTTTATAAAAACAATAAGGTTCCTAAGAGGACACTAGTATGGACCCAATGAAAATATGTAAATACTAAAACGTGTTTGATTTATCAAATGAATTTAAAGTTAAAATTCCATTAGGAGCAATAGAAACTATATATATATATATATATATATATATATATATATATATATATATGGCAAAGAATAGTACTTTTATAATGGAGCTTGCAACAATTTACTACTTCAATCAGAAAGAAAATTTATCTACTTATTTTTTTAAAGACATTTATTTTAGAGAGAGAGAGGGAGAGAGAGCACGTGCACACTGGGAAGAGGCAGAAGGAGAGGGAGAGAGAGTGTCAAGTCGACTCTGAGCTGAGTGTGGAGCCTGACATAGAACTCGATCTCATGACCCTGAGATCATGACCTGACCTGAAACCAAGTCAGATGCCTAACCGACTCTGCCACCCAGGTACCCTAAAATTCATCTACTTATTAAAGAAATATTTATTGCAAAACTTTCTCTGAATATGTATCTCCATATGGCTCTGTGTACTATTGAATTATAAAATCAAACAGGGCCTTATTTAATAAATGTATGCCTTGGTTGGAAGAAAAAGAAGATATTTTATTGTGTTCCTATGAAAACCAACTTAGGGGTAAATTAGAAGTCCTATAGCACAAAAACAGTATTTCTAAGTTTCCAGCTTTGAGAAATCTTTGATCACATTCTACTAAGACAGACATAAAGACAAACTTTATCTCATCCTTCTCCATGACATTTGTTTTATTTCTTCTCTCTTGCATTAGTTCCTTATAGTTTTGCCCCTTATTTTCCCATCATTTATACATTTATTTGAAAAAATATATGCTTATTGCCTGCTTTGTATCAAGTACTATGCTAATTACTGGGTTATGATAATTAATACATAGAGAACAAAATCTGTACCTTCATGGAGTTTATTATCAGATGGAGGGCACATAAATCAACATTAAAATTTTTTTTAAAAAATTTTAAATGCATTAAAGGGAGAGAGCAGAGCATTAAGAATAAGCGATTGTGTTCAAATCTTAAAAAATTTTAGAGAAATTGTATCCTCTTGTAAGCCCTAAGTTCTTCATCAGATACAACTCTCTGGTCATCAAGACTTTCCCTGAATGATGGGGCGCCTGGGTGGCTCAGTGGGTTAAAGTCTCTGCCTTTGGCTCAGGTCATGATTTCAGGGTCCTGGGATCGAGCCCCGCATCAGGCTCTCTGCTCGGCAGGGAGCCTGCTTCCCCTTCTCTCTCTGCTTGCCTCTCTGCCTACTTGTGATCTCTCTCCTCTCTGTCAGATAAATAAATAAAATCTTAAAAAAAAAGAAAAAAAAAAAAGACTTTCCCTGAATGCCTGAAATATAAACACAACACACTTTAATATCAAAAATTTAACAAAATGTTAAGTAACAACACAAAGGCTAAATGATAATACAAGGCATCCATATAATAAACTCACATAAAATAACATAAAGCAATGGTGTCTGATGACCAAATCAGTGATATTAGTTATTAGTACTATGATGTTACCAGAGAAAGATCCAACTTTTTTGGAGTGGTTAGAATAACCTTAATGAAAAGTGTTTGCATTTGGCTGGATGTTGTGCACTGCAGTGGCAGAAAACAAGGATTTTGGTGCAAACAAAACACATTACTTTTTTAAAACAAAACAAACCCAAGTATAACAACAAATAAAATGATGTACCAAAAAACCTGACATTTTTGAAGTTTGGGGAACTTTTCTGCTTTCTGAAGTTAAATTCCAAGCAATTATGTCTATTCTACTCGCTTGTCAGTTTTCTCATTTTGCAGCATCACATTATGTGTATGAGGCAGCAAGTGTGGTGATGAAAGAAACTGAAACTGAGAACGATTGGCAAAGTGATTTATTCATTACATTTAAACTATCAAAACAAACAAAAGATTTAATATATCCTGTGCAAAGTAAGGCTATTTTAGCCTCGAAACATACGTAATATGGTAAGCAATGACACAGGAGATAATAAATTTGTGTCTGAACATTCTCACCTAAATATGCATTTCTTTCTTTCTTTTTTTCTTCCTACAATATTTGGTGGAAATCCTACAAGTGCAAAATGAGCTTTTGTACCATCACGATCATGACTGAGCCTTCATATGACGCAATCATGGTCATCGGTTATTTATGCTTACTGCTCTTACTGAGCCCGGTTGTGTTGGGCCTGGTTTTAGAGGATCCATTCACAACATAGCATTTTTGTATAGAAAAAGTTACCTGGCCTTCACCTTCCTTGGATTGAATTGCTTTAGATTAATTACTGTTATTTTTTTCATAGTACACAATGCTGACTAGAATTTGAAAATCTAGTATATTCAAGTACTGTTGTTAACAAAAGTGACAAAAAGGGGGAAATATTCTACAGTGGATGAGTTGTTTAATAAATTACAATGAATATGTGAAACTGTAGATAGTGATGTGGAATAATATGTAATGACATAGAAAGATGTTTATGCTATAACATTTAATGAAAAAGAAAGACACTATAGAGTACTTAGATACCAGACTATCTGACTGGTTATAATTAAAAAAAAAAAAAAAAAAAAAGAGTGGAGGTGCACCTGGGTGGCTCAGTTGGTTAAGCTGCAGACTCTTGATTTTGGCTCAGGTCATGATCTCAGGGTGGTGGGATCCAGATCTACCCATTGGGCTCCTTCAGTAGGGAGTCTGCTCGAGAGTCTCCCTCTCTCTCCCTCTGCCCCTCTCTACACTCATGTTTGCTCACTCTCTCTCTCTCTCCCTAAAATAAATAAATAAAATCTTAAAAAAAAAAAGAGTGGAAACAAATACATGGTCCAGAAATCTAATGGTTAATTTGAATATATCCTCAGACTGTATGCCTGCCCATAATTGAAAACCCCAACAACTGTGGCTAAAATAAGATTTTTTCCTCTTGTAAGAAGAGGGTTGCTTAGACAATCCAGTCCTGGTGAGGAAGCATGGTATAATTAGGGCCCACTCCATTTCTATCTATACTTCTCATAATTATGATTTTTATCTTCAGTGTAGTCTCATTTACCATATGGCTGCTGAAGCTCCGGTCGTCTCGTCCACATTTCAGCTAGAAACAGAAGGGAAAGGGAAAGAGGACACAACTTGTGGCTGAGCCAGCACTACTCTGTAGTTCTCAAATTTCCCCATGATTTAGAATCATCTGGGGTTCACACTGATTCACAAATTACTAATCTTTGCTCCTGGAGTTTCTGAATCAAGATATCTGGATTGGCCTGAGAATTTGCCTTTCTAAGTTACTATGTGATATTGATGGCTGTGGACCAATTTGAAAACCATTTCTCTAAACTTACACATTTCCCTGTTTTTGTCTTTGCTATGCTCTTTGTTTAGTATTCCTTTCTTTCCCTTTTTTGTTTATTTTTAAGTCTCTGATTTATTTTTAAATTTTTTAAATTTTTAAATTTTTTCATTAAAATATAATTTATTATTTGTTTCAGGGGTGAAAGTCTGTGGTTCATCAGTCTTACACAATTTTCAGCATTCACTGTAGCACATACACTCCCCAATGTCCATCACTCAGCCACCTTATCCCTCCCACCCCCTTCCTTTCTTTCCCTATATTGTTTCACTTTATAAAATGTCAAATGATGCTTTAGAAATAAATCTTAATTCTCTGGGCAAAATTTGTTTCTTCTTTACTTGTTTTCTTAACAAATGAATCTTTTTTTTTTCCTTCAACAAATACTTTTGACATAATGTTCATCAACTCATATACGATTGTTTATTTAAATAACTAATACATCCTGCTAGATTTGAACTTCTCTTAGGTACCTGATTCCCCAAGGGTGTCTGTGAATGAACCTGGACTCCTGGAGAGAAAAGAGGTCCCTGAAACAGAAATTACCATGAGTGATCAAATGTGGAAAAGTCAGACTGTGAGTTGACTTTTTGACCTTGAGGTTGCTTTTGAGGTAAAGTGAAGCTGCTCCTGACAACCCCCGACCATGCAACCTCCACCCCTCTCATTGTGACCCACATGTACACGTGCATGCAGACACACAGGCACACCTCCATGAAATTCTGCAAAAAGGGATATGACACAAAGGAGGGAAATAGTCCCAAAAAACTGAGCTGAGAAGAAAGAAGGCGAAAAGCATATTTTCTTTGAATCAGATGGGATGAGAGGACTATTCTGGAGTATGTAAGTGTTGATCTGGAGCAGCTTTGCAGGGAACCTGCAAACATATCATACAAAAACCTGTAGATAACACTATAGGGTATGTGGAGAGCACAGTGTTTGGTAATTAGAAGATGAAGGTCATGACATTGCCCTAATCAAAAAAAAAGTGTGGATGATGGGGAAGACATCAATTTATACTTGATGATATTCATTTACACTGCTTCATGTAGGGGATTTCTTTCTCAGCCATTAAATCAAAGGTGTATTAACACACTAAATACAATATAGAGATATCTTAACATCACAAGGTTTCAGACCTAGATAGAACCTTAGGTATCAGATAGTATGTAAATTTGAATTAAATATCATGGAGAATCTAATAACTCCTCATGGTATAGAAGAAGAGTGTGGCAAAAATGAGACCGTGTATTTATTACTATTTTTCAATACATTTTCTGTTTCTCGGGAAAGAGAAATGTACTTGCAAAAATAAGTATAACAGAGCTTTTGTTACACACCCTTTACTTTAGTATTTGCAGTAAAAATGGAGGCATAGCCATTAGCTATGATTGCATGCTCCTCAAAGTTAAGAATTTAAAATAACTTGAAATGTAAACATGGCAAGTGCAAATTTCAAGGAAATTTTGTAATACAGTATAGAATCAACAGAGAAAAACCGTTTCACACATCAATTATAAAAATATAGCTTTAAGTAAATTAAAGACTTTAAAGAAAGCATCTCTAAAATGTATTTGTCCACATATGACATATGGATTTATAGATACAACATTCAAGTCAGGTAGCTTTTTCTCACACGATAGTTCCTGTGTTAATTTGGTAGCAAAAACATTTCTGTCTTTGTTATTTCTGTTTTGTTTTATGTTGGTTTCAGTTGTCTATACATGCTTATGTATAGCTTTTTTACCAACATCCTAAGCATACCTCTTTTTCTGTTTGTCAGGTTAAGTGTGCGGTCCTGTTTTCTAAACTGGTCTTTGTTTTCCCCAGTGGTTACATATTGGAATGCCAAGTGATAAACTGAGGCCTTTTATCTGGGGCTTTCAACTCTCTTCAGATCAATTTTTACAAGTAAAAAAAAATATATAGTATTATAATTCGTAAAATACTGCAAATATACCGTTTACAGAGTAGATTGGAATATTTACTATTTACATGCATTCATTTTTTAAAATTGAACTTCAGATTCCCCCATAAAACCAGTCAGTACTCTGGGATTCCCCTACTAGATCTCTAAGGTATAATTAATTTACTTTCTTCTGCTATTGAGACTGCTTCAATGGAAATATTTAAGAAGAATTTTTAAACAGTATTTTTCGTTGCTCATATATAGAAATTCCCTCAAATCAAATTAGAAGTGACCTTTCTACAATACAAATGCTGCCATGCCATTTTGAAACCTTAAATGGCACATTTCATAAAGCATTAATTAATTAATTAATTAATCAATCCATTGTATTTAGCAGGGCATGCGAGACCCATCCCTCAAACACATCTATAATGGCAAATATTTGAAGGCTTTCTGAGTGTGTAAGGTTTTTTATGCCTCCATGAATTTTCACAATTTCTCCACTGTTTCCTTTTTTCCCCATTTCAGTGGATTCCTATCGATCTTTCAAGACTCAGGTTACATTACCTCTTCTGCAAAGTTGGTCAAGCAGGTCTCAGTGTGGTCTCCTCTTTTTCCTCTAATGTTTTCTTTCATAGTGAATCTCAGGTACATAATTACAAAATTCTGGTAAAATTTTTATTTGCTGGACTTTTATGTTCAAATGTATGGTACAACCATACCATTGGATCAGCTCTTTCAGTTACATGATCCCTAAATAACATCAGGAAGCTTGCCTGTTTTAATTTTGTTACCACTAATAAATAAGCATTCTTACCTTCAAATGACAGAATTTTGGCCTAAATTATCTGTACAAATTACTGTTTTCTTGTTTATTAAGTAAAATATTGGTATTGTATTTGTATCACATTTTGTTTTTCCATTTTAGGACCCTTAGAGAAACAAGTGTTTCTTTCCAGTTATAAAGTCCATCCAATAGAAACCCAGAATTTGGGTTTCTAGAAGATTTTTTGGCTCATTAGAGTCTTAGACCAACTCATAAACATTAATTTAAACCAAATTACAGAAATTTAACTCAAACTCAAATTATAGAAATAATGATGTCATCACAGTTAGGACTAAACTATCATTTCTTATACGAATTTAATTTGTAGGTACAGTATCAACATTCCTCTCCTTTACTTGCTCACTTGACGTAAGTCCCCTCCAGACACAGGCAATAACTGTTCTGTTGGTATAGTTCTGGTTACAGAGCCGTTGGCTATTTTTCTACCTCTGTATAAAAGAAGATATCTCTCTATACCTGAAAGTTAGATTGTGCTACCCAGTTACCTTTACTTGTTACAGACATCCATTCATTCATTCACTTATTCACTCAAATATTTTTAATTATCTACCATATACCTACCAATAGTAGATACATTGATATTTTTAATTACCTACCATGTACCTAACTATATATAAGTAGTATAAGTATGCTACTTACAACTGTAATGGGAATTTTATATATTTTTTTAAAAAGCAATATTCTTGACCACATGGAGTTTAAACTCTATTGGAGGAAAGTGACAATAAAAAAGTTTATAACATGAGATCAGGAAATGTTATAGAATTTTAAGTAGTTAAAGTGATAGTACTACTGGCTACTAGAGTTATTTTAGATAGAATTTTCAGAAGACATTCTGAGGAGGTGGCATTTGAGCTGAGACATAAATAAAATGAGGATGTGAGTTGAGAAATTTTGAACTGTATTGTCTCATGGTCAACTTATATCCGAATTTTTAATTTCCCTTTTAGATGTGTTGCCTTGTCCATCTGATAGATTTTCCCTTCTTCTTTTAAAAAAAAAAAAAAAAAGATTTTATTTATTTATTTGACAGAGAGAGAGATCACAAGCAGGCAGAGAGGCAGGCAGAGAGACAGAGGAGGAAGCAGGCTCCCTGATTGGGGTTGGATCAGAGAGCCTGATGTGGGGTTGGATCTCAGGACCCTGAGATCATGACCTGAGCCAAAGCCAGAGGCTTAACCCACTGAGCCACCCAGGAGCCCCTGGATTTTCCCTTCTTGATGAATGGGGTACAGTTATTCACTAAGTTTAAATTAGAATCCTAAGGTCATCTTCTATGCTTACCTATTCTATCCTCAAATACATTTATCTCGAGTTTTACCACCTTTCTCCAAATTCGCTGTTGCAATCTTAGTACGTCCCTCGTCATCTTGCAAAAAGGATATTGCAATATCCGCTGTTGGTCTACTGGCACCCATGGTATGCTTTTCTTGCCTCTTCTCTGTACTATACACTTAACTTTATTAAACTTTAATGAGGGCATGTGAATTAAAAAAAAAATGAGGGCATGTGAATTGCTCTTGTACAAAGACTACCTATTGCTCTTACCACAAGGATGGACCTCTTTGTCGAGGCCTAAAAAGCCATGACAGCCTGTCCTCAACCTTCCTCTTCACTCTTGTCACACAAACTTCCCTCACTCTACTCTTTCTATCTACCTTGGGTATCTTATTTCATTGGGTTTCCTGTATCCTACCACCAAAAGTCATTTTTTTTATCTTTATTCTTTATTTATAAAGCTCTATACCTTTGGAAAAAGCTTTTATTTTGGCTTGATCAAATTAAGTGTACTAATTTTTAAGATGTCAGCACAATTTTCACTTCCCTAAAGCTTTCCCTAATGTGCCTATGTCAAATACTCCTGTTGTAGGCCCTAAAACAGCTTTTCCTTCATAAGACCTTGTCATCAACTAGTTGTGTTTATAATTGTTTGTGTGACTACGTGATTGCTGCCTTTCTTTCCCACCATATTATAAGTCCTTCAAAGATGTGTGTTAGACATGTTTTTTTTCCAAAATTGGTTGACTAGTGAATGAATATCCATTGAATGAAAGACCTAATAAATCAATTAATTAGTAGATCTCCTTTCCAACATTTTCTTTCCCTTTACATACTACAATTTATATACATTGTCTTTTTTTTTTTTTCTGAAATACTCTAGGCTCTTTTCACTGCAGAACTTCTGCACATAGTATTACCTCTGTCTGGAGCAGCTTTGGCATTCTAGGTTTTCTTCACTATTCATGTCTTGTCTTAATTAACACCTTCATAGCAAAGGTTTCCCGGGTCCACTTCCTCAAAGTATTATGGCTCTGTTTTCCTCCTGTTCTGCTAGCTCTTTCCAAAATTGTGTTAATTTTACAATTATACAATTTTCATTTCTCTTTCACCTCTGTTGTCTACTGGACATGAATTCTAGAGAAGGGAAGACCATTCTGATTTGCTCACCATTTGTGCATTTATAAAGGGGTGTGTATTCTTGAGCATATGATTAGGCTCATCATCTTACATTAAACACTAGAGAAAGAAAATCTTCATTTACTGTCTAAGCATACTCATTTATTAAACACATTTTCTCAAGATTAATGAGAAATCACTTATTTTCAGGATTAAATGATAGTTAAATGATGGGGTTTTGGTCACATTAATATCAGGCCACGCCAATTTTTTTCCATTTTTCCATTTATGTTATTGTCAGAGGTAATCTCATTGAACAGAAAATGTTCATAATCTCACCAATAACCATGAAAGATTGATTTAAAATAGTAAGTAGATGCTACTGAAACTGTTTTGAAACTACCACAACTCCTGCATGGCCCCATGTAAATTATAAGCAGGACTTTTTTATTCTAGATTTGCACATTCCATATTGAATGGTAATAAATGAATTTTTGTAGTAACTCAGGTAATTTCACAGCATGCATTAAAGTACCACCTATGGAAAATCTACATGCAAAACCAACATGAATATTCTGTAGGTGTATCACTTTCTTTTATGCACCAAAAATACATTCTGTTATTTACTCAAATGAATTTTTTCTAAACTCCAAATTTATAAATGCTGAAAAATGGCAAAAGAAAGATGGAATGAGCAGAATCTGTCCCTGTGTGGGCATCACACATTCTATGTGAGCTAGGTAATTGAGTAACACATCTATGTTTGTAGAGAGATTTAACTAATAAAGCACTATTTAGTCATAAACAGAGGGGACAAACAAAATATAAAGAAAGAAGCCTGTTCAATGTCTTAGGATATGAATTAGACTTGTTTTTATTCTTGAACTCTTATTTTGAAATAATTTTAGATTTAAAGAAGAGTGGCAAAGCTAGTAGAGGTACTTGCTATATACCTTTCACCCAGCTTTCTCTGAAGGTAGCATTTTACATAAGCATATCCTTATTAAAACTAACAATAGTACAATAATATTAACAGAACTTCAAACTTTATTCATATTTCACCAACATTTCCACTAATGTCCTTTTCTGAGCCATGAACCAACCAGTAATCATATTGCATTTCATCATCAGGTTTCCTTAATCTACTCAGTAAGAAGTTCTCTATCATTTCTTTCTCAATTGAAGATTAGTAGTCAGATAAAATGCAGAAGGTCCCTCAGTTTGGGCTTGGCTGATGTCTTCTCATGATTAAACTGGATTTGTAGATTTGAGGGAATAATGTCACATAGGTGAAATGCTGTTCTCATGACATCATATCAGAAAGTACATGATATCACCTTGACTACTGGTAATGTTAAACTCGATCTCTTGGTTAAGGTTGTGCCTGTCCATTTTCTCCACTATAAAAGTTACTATTGTTTTCCTGTCCATACTCTGCATAAGAAGAGAGTCACTAAATCCAGTCCATATGCAAGAGAATGGGAACTAAACTTTATCTTCAAGAGGGAGGAGTATCAAAGAATTTGCGGACATGTGTTAAATCGTCACAATAATTAATAAGCTGGGAGAGATAGTTTAAGGATATATAGATATTCTACCTTCCCTTAAAGTTTGTTCCATTAATTTTAGTAGCTGCAAGTGAATCTTGCCTGTGGCAGTTATTACTATGGTGTTTTCATGGTGAATTTCTATTTTCTTCAACTCTTCTACAATAATTATTTGAAATTTTTCTGTAGGGAAGATTTGTTATTTTCCCCATTTTTATATATTTATTGAGTCATTTATTTATATCATTATGTACTCATGGGTATTTATTTTACTCTAAGGGCTGTGATCCAAAACTATTCTTATCTTATACTTAAGTTGTTTCAGCTTTGGCTACAGGGGCATTTTCAAGTATTCTTTACTTATTTAGCATTTCCTTATTTTTAGCTCTATAGTTTGCTATAGGGTCCTCTTGTATTTTCTCTACTCCAGCCCAAAATTAGTCATTTCCCTGGGAAGTCTTTATCCTTTTATTGAAGAATGATATGAAGAAATGCAGATTTAATGCTATGTGGGCTATTTGCCACTATTTAAATCCTGAAGCCTTACTGGTAGTTGGTATAGTTAGTATTTTTTATTTTAGTCATTTTAATAAGGATATAGTTATTTTGCATAATGTTTTTAATTTGCTAAACTTAGTTGAAAAATTATATGACTAAGTATACTTTCAGGATATTTTGGCTACATGTTAGTTTCTCTAAATTAATTCTTTCATATTGTCACTACATGAAACACATTATAATTATCAGCTTAGTGAATTAAATGGTACTTCAAGATTTATAAATTTGTACAAGAACAGTATCTTTCTGTTGTTATGTTACTATTGCTTCTGGCCTAGACTCTATAATTTTGATTAATTCCTCATAATCTTTAGGTTATTTTTCTATGCTATTGTTCACTCAAAAGTGAACATCTAGCCCAACCATGTATAATTATTTCATTATAAGTTGTGATTTGAACTTACATAGCCAATATTTTATGTGGATTTTTATATTAAGACTTTATTTAGAGTAGTTTTAGTTTAATTTATGTGGATTTTGATAGGTTAATATTTAAAATCCATTTATGGATTGATTTAAAAAATGATTTAAAAATTCACTTACAGTCTTTTTCTAAAAAGTTTCTTTGTCCACATCTACATTAGAAGTTGAAATAGAAAAGAATTATAATGAAAATACCAAAATACCAGAACACCAGAACAAACTTACATAAAGCCAATTTTTTTCTTATGACTTTTAAAAGTCAAGATTTGAATTTAAAATTTTATTCTTTGTGTTGGGGCAGTTTGAGCCTTCTGCATTAATGTTTTCTCAAGAATCATGACATTAACATTATTAACTAATTTTTATTTAAAACCTGTACATTTTTAAATGAAAGAATAATTTTCTCAACATAAAGAATTTTAGGTTTATAATTTTTTTTTCACAATTTATGCCGTACCCCTTGATTTCCAGCACTCTAATACAAGAACTTTGATTTTAATGTAGTTCATATTCCTTTAACTCATGAGAAACTTTTCAAATATTCTCAACTTTTGCTGTCTGATATTTTCCTGGGATGTGTCTCTTTACTTGTAAACTCTGAAAGCATTAATTTTAACAGAGTATAATTGTGACTCTGATAAAAATAAAAATAAAAAAACTTATCAAAGATTTTATTTAACTAATTAATTACTGAGATCAGTAAGATATCCAAGCTAGTTCAAAGAAGAATTCAAATTTTTATACACACACACATAAACACACACAGATGGAGAGAGAGATAAAGGATGCTAAAATGAATTTATGAATAGATGTGCAAAATTGGGTTGAAGGAGAAATAATTTCCTTAAAACAGAAATAACTAATTTGTATGCATGTCAAAAAGAACAATTCAGCTATCATTTTTGCTATCAATAATCTACAACTTAGAGATGGTAAAGTAGCTCAGATAATGAAAAAAAGAGAATCCTGGTGGGTTTATGGGAAAGCTAGTCAGCATACTCACAGATCAATCAATCTCTATCTCTCTTTTCATTTCAAAGTCTTCCACAGATCTTAAAATATATAAATAATGAATAAGTATCTGGGCCCTTGTGACCTAGTCCTTAATTGAACTCACATTTAAATAAATAAAAGTCAACAAACTGCATTTAAATAAATAAAGAATGTTCATTTTTTTACTTGCCTTTTTAGAAGACTTTTGAAGGAGACCCAAGTAAAATTCCATAGTATCCTTAAAAGGCCCTCTCTCCTTTCCCTCACGCTTTTTTTTTTTTAAGATTTTATTTATTTATTTGACAGAGAGAGAGAGATCACAAGTAGGTACAGAGGCAGGTGGAGAGAGAGGGGGAAGCAGTCTCCCTGCTGAACAGAGAGCCCAATGTGGGGCTCAGTTGTGGGGCTCGATCCCAGGACCCTGACATCATGACCTGAGCCAAAGGCAGAGGCTTTAATCCACTGAGCCAACCAGGAGCCCCTGTACTTATGATTTTTTAAAAACAATTTTTTTCTTTTCTTTATTTTGTAGAATTACTGTAAAATTTGTATTCATTAATTTAACTGTCTTTATTATTAGGTCTAGTATCTACAACTGCCAAATAATTTTTAAATTCTCTGTTTCCACAAATTAAAAATAGTAACTGATTCAAAATGAGAAAGAACAAAGTATTTTTTAAAGATGAAGCTGTTTTCTAAAATTATATTCAGTTGTATGAACTTCATGTAGATTTTTATTTAAGTGCTCACTTTATGAAAAAAAAAATTCACTGACCCAGTCTTGAAGCTGAAGTGAGATTCACAAGTTACCTTTAGCTTTTTCATCGGTTGACTTAGAGCTCCACTATTACCCTTTGCATATAGACATTTCTCCTTCCTTTTTTTTTTTTTAAAGATTTTATTTATTTATTTGACAGAGAGAGATCACAAGTAGGCAGAGAGGGAGGCAGAGAGAGAGAGAGCGGGGGAAGCAGGCTCCCTGCCAAGCAGAGAGCCTGACACGGGGTTCAATCCCAGGACCCTGAGATCATGACCTGAGCTGAAGGCAGAAGTTTTAACCCACTGAGCTACCCAGACGTCCCAACATTTCTCTTTTCAAAGAAAAAAAAGTTAAATGATTTTCCAATTAGTAATTTATAGATGAAATGCAATTATGGAGGCAAAATGGACTAAATTCTTTTCAATAAGATTCAGATTTTAATAATATGGCAGCCTATATAAGATGAAAAATGTTCTGATACTAAGATTGTAGAAAAGATTAACAAAATATGAAAAACAAACTAATATATTGAAAGCACATCCACCCATACAAAAAGGACATTTCTGGAATTAAAACAAAGGGGATTTCCAGTTTTAGTTCCCACAGATAAAGAGAATTAGAAGTTGCCACTCCAATTCTCACGCCCAGGAAAAGAGGGTGAGGATCAATTATTTTGAAGTTGCCAGGCAAACCACCAAGGTGAAATCTGGAGACATAAACACTTGTAAAGGCCCAACATACATCTGTTTACTTGGAGCAGAAGCTGTAATGAGCACTTCAGTGGTAATTTTGGTGAATTACCGAAGGCTGATTATAGGCTAGCATAAGAAATAAACTCTTGAGGACCATACTTTTGGGGGTTTACAGTGTAGTGGGCTTTACCTCCAAGAAGTTTACCATTTTCTCACTGGGAAAATTTGAGAAAAATCCCTTCATGTCTTTAGCAGGAAAAGAGGGAAAGCAATCATTGGGAAATAAATCCAGAGCTTTCATATTTTTCATATTTTTTCATATTAAAAGTCCTCCCTCCAGAAGAAAAGAATTCACCAGGTAAACCAAAGTCAAAGAGAAAATTTTGAAAATAATCTAGATACTTTCCTATAGAGAAACAAGAATAAGAATTATGGCAGACTTCTTGTTAGAAGACAACATTATGGGCACTTGGGTGGCTCAGTTGGTTAAGCAACTGCCTACTGCTCAGGTCATGATCCCAGAGTCCCAGGATCGAGTCCCACATTGGGATCCCAGCTCCATGGGGAGTCTGTTTCTCCCTCTGACCTTCTCCCTTTTCATGTGCTCTCTCTCTCTCTCTCTCTCAAATAAATAAACAAAATCTTTAAAAAAAAAAAGGTTTAGTAAAAAAAACAACGTCGCTTGGCATCAGGAAAATACAAATCAAAATCTCAATGAGATATCACTTCACATGAGTCAGAATGGCTAAAATTAATGAGTCAGGAATGATAGATGTTGGTGAGGATGTGGAGAAAAGGAAACTCTCTTACGCTGTTGGTGGGAAACCAAATTGGTGCAGCCACTCTGGAAAATAGTATGGAAGTTCCTCAAAAAGTTGAAAATAGAGCTACCCTATGACCTAGCAACTGCATTACTGGGTATTTACCCAAAGATACAAATGTAGTGATCTGAAGGGGTATGTGCACCCCAATTTTCTAGCAGCAATGTCCACAGTAGCCAAACTATGGAAAGAGCTCAGTTGTCCATCATCAGATGAATGGATAAAGAAGATGTGATACACACACACACACACACACACACACACACACACACACACACACAGAGAGAGGAATATTATGCAGCCATCAAAAAATGAAATCTTGCCATTTACAATGATGTGGATGGAACTAGAGGGTATTATGCTAAGCGAAATGAGTCAATCAGAGAAAGACAATTATCATATGATCTCACTTATATGAGGAATTTGAGAAGCAAGACAGAGAATCATAAGGGGAGGGATGGAAAAATAAAACAACATGAAACTGGAGAGGGAGACAAACCATAAAAGACTCCTAATCTTAGGAAACAAACAGAGTTGCTGGTGTGGAGGGGTTTGTGAGGGATGGGGTGGCTGGGTGATGGACATTGGCGAGAGTATGTGCTATAGTGAGTGCTGCGAATTGTGTAAGACAGATGATTCACAGACCTATATCCCTGAAACAAATAATACATTGTAAGTTAGTAAAAAAAAAAAAATACACACAAAAAGCAAGTAGCATAAATAAAGCTTAAAAAAAGAAGGAAAAAAAAAACCCCTAGAATTCTATGCCCAACAAAGTTACCCCCCAAAAGTAATGGAGACATTTTCAATTTCGTTTCCTTTGGTTTTGAAGACATGCCTTGGAAGAAGTTGCTGTGGCTGATGTCAAAGAGGTTACTGCCTTTGTTCTCCTCTAGGATTTTGATAGATTCTTGACTCACATTGAGGTTTTTTATCTGTTTCCAGTTTCTCTTTGTGTACAGTTAAGAGAATGGTCAGGTTTCATTCTTCTACATATAGCTGTCCAATTTTCCCAGCACCATTTATTGAAGAGACTGTCTTTTTTCCACTGGATATTTTTTCCTGCTTTGTTGAAGATTATTTAACCATAGAGTTGTGGGTCCATATCTGGGCTCTCTACTCTGTTGCACTGATCTATGTGTCTGTTTTGTGCCAGTACTGTGCTCTCTTGGTGATCACAGCTTTGTAGTAAAGCTTGAAATTGGGCAATGTGATGCTCCCAGCTTTGTGTTTCTTTTTCAACATTTCCTTAGCAATTTGGAGTCTTTTCTGGTACCATAAAAATTTTAGGATTGTTTGTTCCAGCACTTTGAAAAATGCTGGTGGAATTTTGATAGGGATGACATTGAAAGTATAGATTGCTCTGGGCAGTATAGACATTTTAACAATGTTTATTCTTCCGATACATGAGCATGGAATGTTTTTCCGCCTTTTGTGTCTTCTTCAATTTCTTTCATGAGTGTTCTGTAGTTCCTCGAGTACAGATCCTTTACTTCTTTAGTTAGGTTTATTTCCAGGTATCTTATGGTTCTTGGTGCTACAGTAAATGGAATCTATTCTCTAATTTCTCTTTCCATATTTTCATTGTTAGTGTATAAGAAAGCAACTGATTCTGTGCATTGATTTTGAATTCTGCCACATTATTGAATTGCTGTATGAGTTCTAGTAGTTTGGGGGTGGGGTTTTTGGGTTTTCCATATAAAGTATCATGTCATCTGCAAAGAGAGAGAGTTCGACTTCTTCTTTGCCAATTTAAATACCTTTTATTTCTTTTTGTTGTCTAATTTCTGTTGTGGGACTTCTGGTACTATGTTGAACAACAATGGTAAGAGTGGGCATCCTTGTCATGTTCCTGATTTCAAAGGGAAGGCTGTCAGCTTTTTCCCATTGAGAATGATATTCGCTGTGAGTTTTTCATAGATAGATTTTATGAAGTTGAGGAATGTTCCCTCTGTCCCTATACTTTGAAGAGTTTTAATTAGGAATGGATGTTGTATTTTGTCAAATGATTTTTCTGCATCAATTGAGAGGACCATGTCTTCTTCAACACTCAAAAAACAGATAATCATGTCAAAAAATGGGCAGAAGACATGAACAGACACTTCTCCAAAGAAGACATACAAATGGCTAACAGACACATGAAAAAATGTTCATCATAATTAGCCATCAGAGGGATTCAAATCAAAACCACATTGAGATATGACCTTACACCAGTTAGAATGGCCAAAATCAATAAGACAGTAAACAACAAGCATTGGAGAGGATGTGGAGAAAGGGAAGCCATCTTACACTGTTGGTGGGAATGCGAGTTGGTGCAGCTACTTTGGAAAAAAGTGTGGAGATTCCTCAAAAAATTAAAAATAGAGATACCCTATGACCCTGCAATTGCATTACTGGGTATTTACCCCAAAGATACAGATATAGTGAAAAGACAGGTCGTATGTACCCCAATGTTCATAGCAGCAATGGCCACAATTGCCAAACTGTGGAAAGAACCAAAATGCCTTTCAACAGATGAATGGATAAAGAAGATATGGTCTGTACATACAATGAATATTACGCCTCCATCAGAAAGGATGAATATCCAACTTTTGTATCAACATGGACAGGACTGGAGGAGATTATGCTGAGTGAAATAAGTCAATCAGAGAAAGTCAATTATCATATGGTTTCATTTACTTGTGGAGCATAAGGAATAACATGGAGGACATTAGGGGAAGGAAAGGAAAAGTGAATTGGGGGAAATTGGAGGAGGAAGCAAACAATGAGAGACTGTGGACTCTGGGAAACACACTGAGTGTTTTAGAAGGGGGGCAGGGGATGGGTGGTGGGTAATAAGGGGGCAGGTATTGCATGGAGCACTGGGTGTAGTGCATAAACAATGAGTCTTGGAACACTGAAAAAATTAAATTAAATTAAAAAAATAAAAATAAGTAAAAATAAATTTTAAAAAAGTAATGGAGACACAATACATTCTTTTTTATTTATTTATTTATTTATTTATTTATTTATTTATTTATTTATTTTTTAATTTTTATTAACATATAATGTATTATTTGCCCCAGGGTACATGTCTGTGAATCTTCGGGCTTACACATTTCACAGCACTTAATAGCACATACCCTCCCCATTGTCCCCAACCCAGCCACCCTATCCCTACCCCACTACCCCCCCCGGCCACCCTTAGTTCATTTCTTGAGTCTAGGAGTCTCTTATGGTTTG
>CM053603.1:98949794-99018644 GCA_028646535.1 Procyon lotor
CCGTGGGGTCCCCACTTGAAGTAGGGCAGCCCTATATGGACTATATGTCTCAGTTCCTATAGTCCAAGGTAGGCCTATGTGGTGTCGTGCGGCTCCTTCTCTGCTGCCAGCTTCTCTGCCCCAATACCTGGGAGCTCTGCTGCACTCGAGCTCCCCTGGTCCCTCAGTGACCCCACGGGTCCTGAAACCACACTGTTCCCATGAGGGCTGAACCCCTGGTTAGCCTGCAGAGCGATGTCCCTCAGCGGAGCAGACTAGAAGTTCCGGATTTTGTGCTCCTCGGCTCTGCGGCTGCTGGGAGCCGGCCCCTCCCCCCAGGGTCTCTCTTCCCGTCGCTTTAAATTCACTTTTTCCACTCCTACCTTCCTGAAAGTAGTCGATTTTCTGCTCCTAGAATTGCTGTTCTTATTCTCTTCTCTCTTCTGTTGTGTTTGCTGGCTTTTAGAGTGGTTTTCTACTTCTTTAGCTGGACTTCTGGGTCCTGGTGCTTTCTGTGCATCCTATACCTCTGCCATCTTGCCAGATCCTCTCAAAATCACAGATTTTTCAAAACAGGCTCAGTTTATATTGTTTTATTTTTCACTGGGCAAATCTGCCACAAAACATTCATAGGAAAAGTGAAGTGAGATTAAATCAATCAACCTATGTATAACACATAAATTATCATGATTTGATGATTTAGAAAATGAAATACGTAACAGCCAAAAATTTATTGCATCCTAATTAGTTTCTCATTTATAAAAATTAAAAAATTAAACAAAGCTTAATTTGAAAAAGTCAAACGAAATGAATACTTCTTGTTATTATTCACATCACACATTTATTCAATTGATGTTTGAGAGCCTACTATGTATTACATACTACAACTCATTAGGGAAATAAAGATCAAGCTCCATCCCCTTAAAGAATTTTTAATGAGAAATCCTGTGTTCCTCAATTACTAAACACTTTTCTTTTACTCTGAATGATCTGGGAAAAAAAACCCAAGACTTGACTTTGCATTGCATATGTAGATACAGTTTCTGTGGCCTGTATTTTTCCAAGTGTCTAAATTCCTCCCCGGTAGTATTTCGGCATCTAGGGCAGCAAATCTCTTCAGTTCACAAGGGAACACTTGGAGTGTTATTGCTGCAGTTCATTAAGTGTTACCCTATTGGTTTAGAGTTAATAGGCTTTCTAAGCACCTAAGTCACTACCACTGAGGAATTCTGCCCATAGAAATGTTTACACATGGATAATGAGGTTCACTGTTAAAAGGTCAGTTTGTCTTCTGATCACAGGTAAAAGGGAACAACTAAGCATAGGTTCGAACGAACAAATTGTGGATTTTTAACCTGTCATTTGAACAATGGAATCATTTTGATTCAATCAGGACTATAAGGATAATAAGAATGTAAATAACAATAAAAGGAATAATGCAAATATTGACTATTTGCAAACTTATTATTTACATTTGTTATCATAGTATATTGTATTAAAAATCACTGTTATTTAAATAGTTTAAATATGTTAATGGGTCATAAGGCCTATGCTATTTAAATCCTGCTAATGTTTATCCTCTTAATGTTTATCCTAAAAATATTGGATTATATGGTAAAGAAAAGCTAAGCTAAAGGTGGTTTTAACACTATATAGACACAGTTCTCTACCTAGATTTTTTTTTTTGAAAGAATGCAGAAAGAGGGAGCAACAAAATATATAATATTGTTTTGCTTGGCTAATAACAGGCAGAAGTTATCGTATGAATTGAAAATTATCTATTATCTTATATATACATATTTATATCTTATGTTTTTAATATATTTTTAATCTCTACTAGGTCTTTTTTTTAAGATTTTTTATTTATGTATTTGACAGAAAGGAGAGAGATCACAAGTAGGCAGAGAGGTGGGGGGGGAGAAGCAGACTCCCTGCTGAGCAGATACCCTGATGCAGGGGCTCGATCCCAGTACCCTGAGACCATGACCTAAACTGAAGACAGAAGCTTTAACCCATTGGGCCACCCAGGTGCCCCTCTACTAGGTCTTTTTAGTCATTAGGAAGATATATATTTTATATATTTATTTAATTTTGGTATACAGATATAGGATTTGCTTCTCTTTTGGCTTATAAAATGTTCCATTAGTTTGTCAGTTCGCATTGATTTTTTAAGTCTAAATCCAAATAAAATGCTCATATTTAGTTTTTGAGGTATAATATTGCATAAGGTTTCCTACAGAATACTTTAAAATATTTACTTTAGAGAGAAGCTCAAAAAGGTTGCCTCTCAATAATTACTATCATCTATCTATTTATCCAGTTGCTCAATCAACAAATATTTATTAAGCATCTACTATATACCAGAAAGTATTTTTTTTTTATATTAGAGATGTAGTTGTGACCTTGAAAAACAGTTTCCTGCTATCTTGCCACCTACATCCTAATGGAGAACCTGAGAAGTAAAATGATATGAAAGAATGAGTGAATAATTAATGAACAAACAAAGTTGGAGGAAATAAAGTAATATGATAAAGAATCATGTCATGTTAATGGTGAATGGACAGGGAGGGTCTCTGAGAAGGTGACATTTACACTGGACTTAACAAGTAGGAGGTAACCATACTCAGATGAAAAGCAAGGACATAGTAGACATGAGGCTTAGTAAGTTCAAAGACCTTCAATTAAAACAAGTTTGGGGCTTCTCAGAAACAAAACAAAAGAATGGAAGTCTAGCTTGAACATAAGAAAGGAGCGGGCCAGGGTCATAAGAACGGAGGTTACTAATCCACAGGCATAAAGTTAAAGTTACACAAGAAGAATTAACTCTAGGTATCTGCTATAAGAACACTGTACTATAGTCAAAATAATGTGTGCTTTTTGTGTACTTAAAAAAGTACAAAATAATGTACTTTTATATACTTAAAAATTTATAAAAAGGGTAAGTCTCATGTTAAATGTTCTTGCCACTATAAGATTAAATTAAATTAAATTAATTTGCAAAAAAAAATAAAAAGATTGAAAAGAAAGGCAAATCCTACAAAGTCCTGAAAGTCAAAATAGAGTCTGGATGATATTTAAATGCAATAGGAATCACTTGAGGATTTTAACTTAGAAGTGACATAATTTGGTTAGAGTTTTTAAAAAACCTTTCTGACTGCTGGAGAGTGGATTACAAGGGACAAAAGGATAGAAGCCAAAAGACTAGTTAAAGACAAGAGCCAAGGAGAACATTTAGGACTTTAGCTCAACCACCTGTGTCCATTTCCTGAAATAATCAGTATTTAAATAGCTGAGTTTGAATGCTGACGTTATTAAATTTGGAGTAATTACTTTGAAAAATAATATAAAGAGGACAGAACAAAGTTCAGTGGTGATAGAAGCTTAAAATCATGCAATAATAATCACTTTTGTACTTTTACTAGCATAAAATCTTTAAGATTTGAGAGAGAAGCCTCAAACACATTTTTTAAAAAATTCTATCTTTAAAAATTAATATATTGTGGATGCAAAATTCAAATTCAGACCACCCAATCTATCTTTAACTGCTTGGATGGAATTTATTCAGGAATAAAGTTTGGCTTCAAATATTCCATAAAGAAATAATGGTTCCTAATATCTAATGATATATCACACAGTTCTCTGAGGATTTCACACTTCTAAAAGTTTTATAGGAAAATTACCAGCTGGGAACTAATGCCCTTCAAAGGACATATTCTGATCATAAGAAGGCACTCGATTTTTGTAACTGTGCTGAACCAAGCTCCTTTAAAATATTCTCTTCCTAGGAGGTACCCCAAGCAGCTTTGGAAATAAAGAGTATGATTGTCAACTTACCCAGGTTAATGTTCAGAATACTCAACATTTGAAAAATATTGTTCTGCTTCACAGTCGAGATTTTTTAAAAAGATTATTTAATTATTTGAACAAACTGGAAATGCTCTATTTCATCAGCTTTGTAAAGAAAGCTACATTTCATTTGGCAGCTTTACAATGCAATTTTGCCACTTCCCTTTTTTCCCAAAAATAATTTCTTTTGTTTTAAAGCTGAAAGTTCAAAATTTGAATAAATTTGCACTTTGACAATAAGAATTCTTTTGAATTCACTCCCCCAGCTTCTAAAGGCCCAAACCAGTATCTTTCATGATGTACCTCTTCACATCAAAGTGGCATATTATTCAAATGTGATTCAAACTGAAAGCAGGAGTTACTTTGTTAATGAAGTTTATTGAAATTGCAGTTTTAAGATTGTTAAAAAATATTAACATGTTTAAAATGAGACTGTTCATTTTAGTTTGAAATCATAAATGTGGCATTGTTGTTATTTATTTCAGGGAAACAACTAGGATAGTTAGGGCACACACCCAATCTTTCAGAACTGGCCTGCAATGATATGACCAGCCTTCACCCAAAGGCTAATGTTTGAGAGGCTCACTGTATATAGCATTCTCTTCCTGGGTCTGAAGACCATGCTTGGCTTGGGTATTCTTCTGCTTGCGCGTAAAGTCTAACTAGATAGAGCTTCTCTGCATGGAGAAGAGGGGAAAAAAAAAGAAAAAAGAATGCAGAAGGTGTGGTAATAACCATAGAAATCCAAGTGACAAGCAGTATTATCCCTGACGGAAAGAGATACCAAACAAAAATGAATTCAAGCCCATTTCACTATTTGTAATTTTTATATAGCATATTCCTGAAGTTGGGATAATGTTTGGATAGCACTCCTGCTTTCAACTGCCTGGGTGAATTTTCTATTCTTGGATTTTAATTCATCTAATTTAAGGTCTTTCTGCCTTGTTAAAATGAAAAGACCACAGGGAAAGGTGGCCATCAATCATTTTTTTAAATAGAATTTCTCATTAAATAGTTACTTTCCTACATATGCTTGGAAGGGGAGACAAATGGACATAAATTTGAATCTCTGCTCTTATTCTTACTAACTATAGCATCCTGGGTAAGATTCATTTTTAGCTGAGTTTGAGTTTCATGATAAACACTAGAGACAGAATATTCATTTATAGAATGAATGAAACAATTAAATGATATCATATAGAAGAAACAGAAGAACTTGTTTAACATAGTAGGTGGTCAACATAGATTAGTTGAGTTTGTTTGACAAAAGTTGGTAATATTCAGAGCATGAAGCTCTGGGAAGAGATCTTTAGAAGGGGGTGTGAAGTGAGATGATGGAACCAGGTGGATGTGTGGATCACATAATATAAATACAGAAGCCCATGACATATGACATATTAGCACAAAGAAGATGAAAAGTACTGAATAAACTCAGTTCACATTTTGTCTTGGGGCTGTGGAAAAAAATTAATATTGGACATCCAAAAGATAACATTTCTTTGTTTTGTTTAAACTGAAGCCAGGCTTATAATTATTGGAGCCATCTCCTAATTCTTGAGGTTGTACAAGAATTTTGGAGGCTTGAGTTTCACTCTGAAGATAGGAAATTACTTTCAGTATTCATTCCGTTGTGATCGGTGATGATTTCCTCTTTTGTGCGAAATCCCTTGGTGCCTTGAGTAGCAGCAACTCAGCCTCTATGCCATCCTTGAAGCTTGGGATATTTGCTTCCTATTATTGACCTAACAAAGTATCACAAATGAGGGGCGCCTGGGTGGCTCAGTGGGTTAAAGCCTCTGCCTTCGGCTCAGGTCATGATCTCAGGGTCCTAGGATCGAGCCCCACATCAGGTGCTCTGCTCAGCAGGGAGCCTACATACCCCGCTCTCTCTCTGTCTGCCTCTCTGCCTACTTGTAATCTCTCTCTCTGTCAAATAAATAAATAAAATCTTAAAAAAAAGTATCATAAATGAAACTCTAAATAATGTGTATGTATTGTCTCACAATTCTGTAGGTCAGCACTCCAGTTTGGCTTGGCTGGTTTTCCTACTCCAAGTTTCCAAAGACCAAAAGCAGGGTGTCAGTAGGCTGGACTTCTAGAATGCTCAGTGATAATATGTCCAAACATGTTCAGGTTATTGGCAAAATCCAGTACCGTGTGGTGGTAAGACTGAGGGCTAGTTTCCTTGCTGGCTGTCAGCGGGTGGATCCCCTTAGCTGCTAGGGCTGTCTCTCAGGTACTTGAACACAGGCCCTAAATCTGAAAGCCAAGGAAGGTTGGCTTTCTTCTTTTTTCTTTTAAGGTCTCATGTGATTAGATGGGACTCACCCAGTTAATTTTTTTCTTTTAAAGTCTCACGTGATTAGATGGGACTCACCCAGTTAACCCAGGAATAATCTCCCTATTTTAAAGTGGGTACCTTAATTACATCTCCAAAGTCAAAGCAAAAAAAAAAAAAAAATTACATCTGTAGTCACTTCACAGCAGTACCTACAATAGTTGTTTGGTTAAGTAACCAGGGAACAAGAATTTTCCTGGACAGCTTTAGAATTCTGTCTACCACATATGAATACCCTGAATGAGGTTGGGAACCTTTCTGGCTAGGCTTTACTTAACCCACTCACCTGCACAACTACTTCATGATGAGGTTTTGCCCTCCTCAGGATCTCTTCAAGGAGATGAAATTTTCAGATATTCCTCTAACCATAAACTTCTTTATCATCCCCAGTCTGTGGGAAATCTATCCCTTCTCTTTCTTTTCTTTCCTCTCTGGCTTACCAGGCATAATCTTCTCAATGAGATGAGGCTCCTATAACCACTATTAGAGATGTATCTTTAGTTAGTGTTTTATATCTCCTTAAACCCTATGCCAGCCATTCCCTTGAGACAAGAAAATATAAACTTTCTGACTATAGTCCTATAATAAGAAGTTAGAAGTAGAACCGATACAAGTTAGTATCTCAAGAAATTATTCTGCCATGTTAAGAAAATGAGTTTTGTGGCATTATTAATTTATATTGGAATTGATTTGAAGTGATTGCTATATTGACAGCACGTTAATAATTAAAGAAATACATGGCATAACTAGGATCAACAACACCGGTACATTAAAAAAGTTTACAGTAAGATTAGGGAAGAGTTAGGTGCCTATGTTAGCCTTCTACAGGTACGATAACACAGTATCACAGAGTGAGTGGCTTAAACAAGAGAAATTCAGGCTCCTGGGTGGCTCAGTTGTTAAGCGTCTGCCTTGGACTCAGGGCCTGATCCCAGGGTCCTGGGATCAAATCCCGCAAATGGCTCCCTGCTCAGTGGGAAGCCTGCTTTTCCCTCTCCCACTCCCCCTGCTTGTGTTCCCTCTCTCACTATGTCTCTGTCAAATAAATAAATAAAATCTTAAAAAAAAACCCACAAAAAACAGAAATTCATCTACTCCCAGTTCAGGAGGCTAGAAATCTGAGGAAAAGTCTCTCGAAGGCACTACAGAAAGATCTGTTGCAGACCTTTCTTCTAGCTGTGGTAGCTCCCTGGCTATGTCTTCAGATGGTGTTCTCCCTGCATGAGTGTCAGTCTCGGTGGCCAAACTGCCCCTTTTTGTAAGAACACCAGTCATATGGGACTAAGACTTACCCGCATGATTTCATTTCAACTTGCTTATCTTACACTTAACACCATATGCTGTTACTTGCATATTAGCTTTTATGTCGCTGTACGTATTTTATAGAAAGTGTACGTGGTTGGAGTTGAAAAAAATTGGGCTTTCTTTTAAGTTCTGTTCCTTACCTGCAGGAGTCAAGCTCTTTTATAGTTGGGAGTAAGGTAGGAATGGAGAGACAGTTTGAGGAAGGCTGGGCGTAAAGCAGGCTCATGGCAAGCTCCTGGCTTGCTCTCCCCGACAACATTCTTCTGGGATCATAAGACAACTAAATAACATTGCCCTACTATTGCAGTTTGAAGGGGAGCCCAGAGAGAGCTGGGAGCCGAAATAAATCCTCAAACCAAGTTTCCTATACGAAGGCATAGTAATGGGGTCTCCTTTATTTGTGTGTGTGATGGTCTTAGAATAAGTAAAACTCTCACAGATTAGAATGATGGTTTTCTCTTCAAAGTGAAGTGAAATAATAATAAAAGAAATTTATGTGGCAGACATTTTTGAGAGGCGGTGAATAGAAGGTAAATCTGCTGAAGGTAGAAAAGTGAACTGCTCAGGGCTGCTTGCTGCTGGCTAAATGGAAGATGCTAAGTGTCCCAGATTTTGAATCCAAATGTTCGGAATGCAATAACTCTACAATCCCCACTGGTACTCCATCCATCATCACTCATCTCCTACTTAGAGCATTGAGAATATTTGTTTATTGTCCTTTCCTCTAAATGTGTTCCTTCTGAAAATGATACACAGGGAAGCCAGAATAAGCTGGTCAAAACACAGGCATGAGCACCTCTCAACCTAATCATTATTTTTCAGGAAGTAGCCATAGACCTACCATTTTGTGACCTTGTTCATACCGCTCTTCTCTCTAGAATACTCTACTTCCTTTTCTGTTAACATACATCTATGCAATATTAAAAATTCATCTCAAAAGCCAGCTCCTTTCTTTGAATTTCATAGACAAATTTAAGAATTCACTTTCCAGATGTTGCCAGAAAACCACATAATTGTTAACAATATTTTGGCTAGGCTAGACAGGAACCTGAATTAGGGAAGCATGTGTGCTTACATGGCGTCCAGGAACTATTTGGGAGTTGACTCAAGTCTAACCCACGGTTGGAGTTTAGAAATGCATATGCCTACCTAATTTACTTGAAGAACACAAGGACCACAAGACAGTGACTCTGCTTTGTTTTCTCCATAGTACATATTGCACATTGCTATAAGTAAAAGGAGGTCAGTCCTGTCTGTAGGGTCGCACAAAGTTCCTTCAAGTGACCTTATCCCCCCGTCAAAGTGTCTAGTGCTTCCAATTTCCTGTGTTGGAATTGCTTTGGCAAAACTTTGTCTCTAAAAAATACTGTGGAAGAAATACAAGTTATCTGAAAAAATTCTACATCTGCAGTTTCTCTTATATCTGTTCTCTTCCTTACATTCTTCCTGCCACTACTGATGTTAAAGCTTTATTTGCATCCTCCTGATTGTCTCCAGTCTCCATCAAACAGATTTAAATGCCAACAATACCATCAGAGTTATTATTTAAAAACTTTTACGATCCTGCCAATCCTATGCTTAAGACAACACATATCTCCCAATTGCCTACTGAATAAAACCCAAACCTGTATTCAACTTACAGCTGTATGACCTACACTGGAATCATACCAAATAGTTACTGTTTTTCAGTCTTGCTCTATAATTCTCAAACGTACTTCAGAAACATGTGGAAAGCATGCTTATTGGTTAAATTATTATTCCCCACTGCTAGAGTTTCTCATTCGATAGGTCTGGAGGGGGCCCAAGAATTTGCATTCCTGACAATTTACTATATGCTGTTGATGTTTCTGATCCTGGGAGCACAATTTAAGAATAGTTTCTTTAAACACTTATGTCTCCATGTTTCTTGCTGCTTCCATTACCTAGCCTTGCTTTTATTTCTATTTACTTTTTAATTTTTTAAAACGTCAAATGGCACTTTCCTGAAAAAAGAAACTCCATTTGTTTCCAAGAAATTTTTTTTCTTTTGTTTCCATAACCAATAAAACTTTTTTTGCTATAACAGTTAGATACATACCTTGATCATAATAATCATTTGTTCATATTCCAATTATTTGCTTATATGTAACTTGCAACTCACTAGATTTGAACTTCTAGGCAATTAAATCCCTAGAGTGTATCCTGCATCTTGCACAAAGCAGATATACCCTATAGATTCATTAAATGTGTGGTTAAATAATTTGATGGGAGACTAAATGAGAGAGAGAGAGAAACAAAGTGAGCGAAAGAAAAAGAAAAAAACAAAGTGAGAGAAAGAGAGATCATACTAGTACTATAGCATTGATTAGATTGGGTTAAGTTATCATACCTGCTTAGTAGAGAATGGAAAAAATTGAAGGAAAAAAATCATCTGATTTTGGAACAAGATAAAAGAATAATTCTGAAACAAAAAAGGTTTTAGATAGAGATAGCCTGAGTAATCTGAAATAAGGAAGTCAGAAAGATAGTGATAGGATCTGAGTCCGCTAGGGCAATTAAAAGGAGGGTAAAGAGGAGCACCTGGGTGGTGCAATCTGTTGAAAAACATACAACTGTGTCCAACTCTTGGTTTCAGATCAAGTCATGTTCTCAGGATGGTGAGATTGAGCCCCACATTGGGCTCTGCTGCTTGAGATTCTCTCCCTCTCTTTATGCCCCTCCTACTCATGCTCCCTTTTTCTCAAATAAATAACTCTTTTAAAAAAATAAATAAAAGATGATCAATAGGTAGATAGATGATAGGTAGATAGATAGATGATAGATAGATAAATAGATTAGATGATAGATAGATAGATAGATAGATAGATAGATGATAGATAGGTAGATAGATAGATAGATAGATAGATAGATAGATAGATAGATAAAAAGAGGGTAAAGGGATAAGTAAAGATGTACCTTGTATACTACTTCTAAATAGCACCTACTTTCAGCGACTTAGGCGGTCTGTGTAAATATCATTAAAAGTTAGTGAGATTCTCTCCATATCTGAGTTCCCAGATCTTATTGTGAGTTGAGCTAACCCTACTATACTTTATCATTAAGTATCCAGCTCTCACCATCTATACCCATTGCTCCAGATTCAATGTGAGACTTCAGACTATAACTTGAATGACCCAGCCATGAAAGTGAAATAGATCCCTACTTTAACTATTTTCTAGGCTTAACATGCATAGTAGATAGGCAAATTTGCACAACTTGAAAACTGATCATTTAGGGGAAACTACTCTAGAAAAGAAAAATAGATTTTTTTATCTTAAAGTTAAACTTGGAATAATTGGTTGCTTATGCCTTACAGTTAGAATGTTTATCAATAAATCATTAAGAAATGTTACCCTTGCAACATATCATTTCGTTACATCAAATGATGTGGTACAAAAACAATCATTGTGTTTTCCTCAGTCAGTGTTGTCAGTTATTCTAATGTTTTTCTTCATTTATCTCTAATGATACAATAAAGCTGAAGCTGATGATACAATAAAATCGAGAAGAATACATTCCACTGCCAGCAGCATTTTCTACTCTGACCACTGGACTTAGACAAATTTTTAAAAATTTTTAAATAAAATTGCGGATTTCTTTTGCACCTATTGATTCCAGAATGGGTCAGTTCAGAAATAGCTAGTCACTTAAAATTTCCTAAGAAATCACAGCCAAAATCTAGGTCATTGTCTGAGCTTAAATTTTAAAAATAGAAAAAGCTAAAAAAAGATCAAAATCAGAGCAAAACTCTGCCCCCAAACATCAGTTTATAAAAATGACCTTCTCTCTTATTTAAACAGAACTCTTTCTTGACTGTATCGGGATAAAAGATAAAATTTGTTTTCCCCACTTCCAAGGTAAAGAGTTAATGTCTTCAGGGGCGCCTGGGTGGCTCAGTCCTTAAGCGTCTGCCTTGGGCTCAGGTCACTATCCCAGCGTCCTGGGATCAAGTCCTGCATCGGGCTCCCTGCTTGTCAGGAAGCCTGCTTCTCCCACTACCATTCCCTCTGCTTGTGTTCCCTCTCTCGCTGTGTTTCTCTCTGTCAAATAAATAAAATCTTTTAAAAAAAAAAAGAGTTAATGTCTTCAGACATAATTTGTTGTTTATTCTAAGAAAGAAAGATATCCGACAAACAAATGTAACTGTGGTATTTTGGGTACATGCACGTTGTGTGGGTTAAGAGAGAGCAATGACATTTCTAAAACTCCTTTAGAAGTCACAAATCAAAGTGGATTCAGGAAAATAGTGAGTTTCAAGTTTATCTTCTGAGTTTGTTTCCTGAGAATTTGAGAAACCTTAAATTTTCTGCACATCCATTTCTTCATCCATAGATGGAAATAATAATGCCACTTTGCCTGTCTCATTTGCAGAAATAATGAGATAATGTAAATAACGTATCTGACCAAAAAGAATAAGTGGAAATTTTATAATCACTAAAATTATTGTTGTTGTTATAACACACCTTTGTGTGTGTGTGTGTGTGTGTGTGTGTGTGTGTGTGTGTGTGTGATTCTTCTAGTATTTCTGCTAAGCCCAGCACCAAAAGGGTTAATTGGAGTTATTCTTAATCAGGCTATCTACCAGCATTAGGGGCCTGAGAGAAAGAACTGAAAGAAAGAGCATAAGCCATATGAGATATCAGCTATTTTAAAAGTACCAATGGTCTGTGTCCAAATTCAAGGATCCACCTGTTTGGTAATTTCTACAGATGGAGAGAACTGGCTGGAAATAACGTCGTAGCAGTAATCAGAAATCGGAGCTATCACTAAAGTGTATCTATTTTAGGGTACATGCATGAAGACAATAATTGAAGGACCTTTATCTTGTTAAGCCAACCAACCAGCAAAGGAAGAATGTAGCTGAGTGAGACTTGCAAACATATAAACTCATCATGTGTTTTACTACATTCCAGAAATTCCCCCTTCCTAGCTTAACTCTTTTGGATACACACTTAATATTTTTTTACACTTGAATTTATTTTGCTGAAAAAATGGAGAAAATGGTAAAAATTTAACTATGATATAGTTTGCCTTGAGATACATCCACAGATACAATTCTTCCTTTTTCTTCTTCATTAGCTTCATTTTCATATAAATAAAGTACTTGCTGAAATGACAGCAAGGTTGGAATGAGCATATAATGAATACCAGTGCATCCTTTTAAAGCTCACCTACAACATCAGAATAGTGAGTTAGGACACTAACAGGCGCTGCTTGCTTGGGTTCACTAACCAGTTCGGCCTAGCATTATATGTTGGCTCCTATGTTCCTTTAATTAGTTAGAAGAAATTCTTACAATAACAAACATCTTTTTTTTTTTAACTTGAAGAGATTGGAACTCAAATATTCTACACATATTAATTGGACTCTCCTGTCCAGAATACAATGTCAATAGTGTAAACACCAGAAAAAACAGTAGTAATTTTGTTTTATTTTTATTTAGCTATCTGATAGGTATTTTGCCTATGGTTTGGACAAAAATTGTTTTTTTTTAATTAAAATGCGCATTTAAGTCACATTTAGCTAAATTCATAAGGATTTTATTTTTTAAGATTTTATTTATTTATTTGACAGACAGACAGAGAGCACAAGTAGTCAGAGCAGCAGGCAGAGGGAAGGGGAGAAGCAACTTCCTGACAAGCAGGGAGCCCGATGAGGGACTCTATCCCAGGCCCCTGGGATCATGATCTGAGCCAAAGGCAGATGCTTAATTGACTGAACCACCCAGGTACCCCAAATTCATAAGGATTTTAATCCAGACAAAAAATTACTCCTTTGCAATAGAAGCATCAACAAATCCCTCTAACTTAATTTCTCCATGCTCTGTTTCTAATGACATAACTCAGAGAAATTCTAAAATGGGGAAAGTAAATTAGCCTATAGGAATGAGGGGATTGAACAACAGATTTTTTTAAATTTTATTTTCCATATGTCAATTCTTTAGATTTTTAAAGCTATTTCTAAAATAGCTATGTTTTTTTTTTCCTGTCCCAGGAAAATCAGTCATCCAAACTATCTCCTTAACTTTTTCCCTTAAAAAAAAAAAAAAAACCAAAGGCTTTATTGAAATACATTTTATATACCACAAAATTCAAATATTTAAAGTACATTTATGCAGTTGTTCAACCATTACCATTACAAACTTAATAATATATAGTTATAAGTATTGTTCCATGAAATCTTAGGTCTTTTTTAAAAGCTAAGAGAATAAAGGAGAGCAAGTATGTATTTACAGAGCTTTTATGCTAATCTTCGTATTTATCATTTCAGATTTTCTTCATTTTTTTCCTATAGACTTGATTTACCACGTAATATTATTTCCTTATTCCAATGTAGCATCATCCTCATCTTCTCTTGTTGTTAAAAATAGCACAATTTTATAATGTATAGGTCCAACAATATAATTTCATAGTTATTGTTTATGTATTCAATTTTAAATAACATAAGAGAGGGAAGGAGAAGAAATGTGTAATTTTACTATGCTTCATATCACTTATATAATTGCCTCTATCAATACCTTTTGATATTTCTTGTGAATTTGAATTAGTCATTGGTGTCACCTTTTTTCTGCCTGAATAACTTGTTTAGTGTATTTCTTAATACACAAGTATGACAGCAAAAATTTCCTTTAGTGTTTACCTCTAGAATGTCTTTATTTCATTTTCATTTTTGAAGAAAGGTTTGCTGGACATAGTTTTCTTGGTTAACAGGGTTTATTTGTTTTTATTTTTTTCTTTTAGCACTTTGAAAATGGCATTCAGATGCCTTTTTACATTCATTGTTTCTGATAAATCATGTGTTTATTCTATTGATGTGAACTTGTATGTGTCAAGTCATTATTTTCTTGATGCTTTGAAGATTTTGTCTATCTTTGGCTTTCAACCCTTGCCCTCTGACATATCTAGATAGGTCACTGTTTGCATGTATGCATTATGGAGTTTGTTGAGCTTCTCAGAAATGTAGATTAATATTATTTGTGATGTAATGAAATTTGTGATGTTTTAGTCATTATTTTAGTGTGTTTTCTTTTACTTTTTCTCCTCTCTTCCTAATAATAATCCCATTATGTGTTTGCTGGTACACTTAATGGTGTCCCACATTTCTCTGAGGTTCTGTTTGTTTGTTCTCATTCTTTTCCTTTGTATATTTCAGATTGCCTAAATTCTAATTCCAAGTTTGCTGATTCTTCCTTCTGCCAGCTCCAACATACTGTTAGCCATCCCAGTGAATTTTTCATTTCCATTATTGTAATTTTCTGGTTTAGAATTGCTATTTGTTTCCTTTTTATAATTTCTCTCTTTATTGATATGCTAATGTTGTTCACACATAGTTTTCCTGGTTTTCTTTCATCCTTTGTCCATGGTCTTCTTTTGCTATTGGAGCTCAAATCAAATTTAAGTTTATTTAAAGTGTTTGTCTACTAAGCCCAATATCGGTTTCGTGGGGGGAGTTTCTGTCCATTTATTTTTGAAAACAGGATATTTTTGATATTATAAAGTGGTATATCATGAAATTAGAGTCTCTCCCTGCCTCAGGATATGCTATTGTTGATTTTTAAGAGTGGAGTTGTAGCTTTGTTTAGGGAGCCTGCTTCTCCATCTCTCTCTCTGCCTGCCTCTCTGTCTACTTGTGATCTCTCTCTCTCTCTCTCTCTGTCAAATAAATAAATAAAAACTTTTAAAAATTTTGAGAAAATTAAAATTCATTTAAAATAAAATCTCTCCACAAACTTGAAATAGAAGGACTCTTTCTCAATATGATAAAAGGAAAGCATAAAACATCATATGTTATGGTGAAGGATTAAATAGTTTCTCCATAAGATTATGAACAAAGCAATGATTTCCACTCTACCACTTCTATTGAACAATCTAGCCAGGGCAATAAAAGAAGAGACCTAAATACAAGGCATCTATGTTGGAGAGCACAAACTGAAACTCCTTATTTTTAGGTGGTTTAGTCACTAATGAAGAGAGAATCTACAAACAAAGCTACTAGAACTAATAAATGAATTTAGCAATGTTGCAGGATACAAGATCAATTAAAAAGCAATTAAATTTCTGTGTACTAGCAATAAATTTTTTTTCATTTCCAATTGGAAAATGAAAATTTTTTTCAATTTCAATTGGAAATTGAAAATTTCCAATTTTCAATTGGAAATTGAAGTTTTAAAATACCATTTACTAAAAATGCCACTTACAATAGCACCAAATATTAATTAATTATAGAGAAATCTCACAAAAATGTTAAACACCTATACACTGAAACTATAAAACATTGGTAAGAAAAATTGAGGAAGACCTAAAGAAAGAAATACATCTTGTCTGTGGGTAACAGATTCAATATTGCTAAATTGTCAATATCTTAAATAGATAAATTGATTCATAAAATCCCTTTCAAAATCTTAGCAATTTCTATTTTTTTTTCCAGGAGGTTCTATTTTCATGTGAAGAAACAAGAAAATTCTAAAATTGATATAGAAATTAAAAGGTCCCCAATAACCAAAATGACTGGAAAGATAAACAAATTTGAGGACTTACACTGCCTGATTTTAAGATTTATTATAAAGCTATATAATTTAGACACTAGAATATTAGTATAAATAAAGATAAGTAGAGCAATGGAGCAAAGGAAATTACACCCCACCTATATGGTCTATTGATTGTTTATAAAACCCTCAAAGCAGTTTAACCAGGAAAGGATAATCTTCCAAATAAGAAATAGTAGAAAACTTGCTTAATAATATCTTTAAAAATGAAGAAAAAATTTCTGTCCTAACTTCATACAGTATACAAAAATATACTCAACATGAATCTTGAATATAAATGTAAGAGTTGAAATTATAAGACATTATATATTAGCAAAAATTTTAGTGCCTTGGGTTTCACAAAGATATATAACAAAGAATGTATAAAATATAAAAGAAAAAGTAAAGTGTACTTTATCAAAATTTCAAAATTATTTTTCATAATACACTTCTATGATAATTACAAGGCAAGCCATAGTGTGGGGGGAAAATATATATATACTGGCAAAAGACTTGTGTACAACATATGTAAAGAACTTTTACAATTCAATAATAAAAAAACTAAGATTCCCAATTATAAATGGTCTAGATTTTGATGAACATTTAATGAAGAATAAATATAAATGATAAGCACATGAAGAGATGCTCAGCATTACTAGTTATTAAGAAATCTAAGTGTAGATTATACTGCAATACCACAATACACTCACCAGAATGGATGAAGTTATAAAGATTAATCATACCAAGTTTTGAGAAGAATATGAAACAATTGGAACTTTTATATATTTCTAGTAGGAATGTAAAATATATAGTAATGTGAAAAAACCAGTTTTGTACTGTCCTAAAAATTTAAACATACATTTGCCATACAAACCAGCAGTCTTATACATGGATATTTATAGCAAATTTACTTCTTAAAAAAAAGAAATTCAAATACCTACTGATGAATGGATAAGCAAATTGTAGTACAAAGGAACAAATTGAAAGACTGATTAAAAAAAGGGTTGATTAAGATGGAGAGCAACAGGTACGTATACACTTCTCATGGTTAGGAAACTTGGTCCAACCACTTTCAAAAAACTGATGGTACTTCTTTTTTTCTCTTTTCTTCTCTTTTCTGTTTTTTTCTTGTCCTTCCCTTTGCTTTCCTTTTCTTGTCCCCTCGCCTCCCCTCTAACATTTGAAAACCCTGTTCTGTAGCATACAAATGCGCATGCTCTAAAACTAAATTCCACTGTTCCTACATGTTCACTAGACTAAATGTTACTGAGCAGAGAGCCCGATGAGGGGTTCGATCCCAGGACCTTGAGATCATGACCTGAGCCAAAGGCAGAGGCTCTAACCCACTGAGCCACCCAGGCCACCCCTCAAATGTTTTTTCTGAACCTATTGACATCCTCATGTGGTTTTTATTGTTTTGTCTGATAACATGAAAAAATTCATTAGTCTTCAAATGTTAGACCAGCTGCACAGGGGATAAACCCCACTTGGTCATGCTGCATTATTCTCTTTTTATATTTTACAACTGAGCAGTGAGATACCATGATATAGCAGGCCAAACACTGAAAGGTAAATGAGGTTATATTAAAATTTCTCAGTTTGTGCCAAATTCAAAATTAGTTATATGTAATTTAGGAAATGAGTAAATCATCTTGAAATTGACATATTGCATATTACTTATAAGATATTTGAAAGTGCAAGTATAAGTCTTGCACAAATAAAATATAATGGATAATAAGTAGAGCTTCAGAGCAAAAGGCAGTTCAGTACCCTGTTCTGTAGCATACAAATGCGCATGCTCTAAAACTAAATGCCACTGTTACTACATGTTCACTAGACTAAATGTTATTGTACAAATACATTTTGATGGGAAGTGGTATTTGGTGGCCAGAAGCCCTGGGAAAATAATTCTTTAAATTATATCACATCTAAATATTTATATGTAGCCTATTCCAAACAAGCTTGAGAAAATAAAAAGTAACAAATATGAAAAAAAAATACTAAAAATGTTTCACACAATAAGTAAAGCAAAGCATAAAAGACCTAGTGATCATCTAGTGAGAGAGAGAATATTATCTTTCCAAACTTTGTAATCAGTTTCTGTAATAAAAATTAAATGGTTGTGGGTTGTTTTTTTTTTTTTTTTTTGATCAAAGTGTTTTTCCCCTCTCTCATGTTATTTGTCCTCAGATACACATCTCTAAACATTTTATTAAATATCCTGCCTGTAATCTCCCTCTTTATGCTTCTGAGCAACCAAGCACCTACATTTTGAAAACGTACGCTTGATTCTTACCACTCGATCAGTTTCTCCAGTGAAGTCCGTGCGGGAGCAGTAGCCCCGTGGATCCCGCGGTTATTGTTATGTCATGTTCAGACAGCCTCTCCACGGGGGCTGCCATATCCCTGCCAGTCCCATGCCTCTGCCATTTACTTCTACTGATTTTACTGCCAAGTTCAGCGCTCTGAAGAGAGAATAACCAGCCATGAGCAACATGTACTTTTTCTGCAGACTGACAGGGCTGTGCTTTAATCTCCTCTTGTGTCTCATAACAGAAGCTTTTATAACAGTTTTTCCTGACTGTCAGACTATTCTAAGCCACTGCTCACTATCAGTGAGGGGGAGAAAACTTCAGAATTATTTACATTTAGTTGACAAGAAAGATGTTGAGAATGAAATGTACATATGGTAAGAAGTGGGGGTATGCTTTAGAATTGGTGTTCTGAAGGGAATTCTTTTTTTCTTTAAAACATTATACACATATAGAAGTTTTTTTTTTTTTCAGTATTGAAGGAACACAAATATGGTATACCTCATGACGTGGAAGGGATGGATTTTAAATTGCTAATCTAAACATGAATTTTTTAAATCTTACATAAAACAGTTTAAATAAATCATCCTTCTGCTACTCTAGGCCTGACTCCAGCATCTCACCAACCTCCTTTCTACTTCTGACTTTTACACAACCAGCTGAGAAACCCATTCTCTTAAATGGGTAGAATTGGATAATGGGAAGAATGGGAAGAATACTGAAAGATTTCGTATGGTATACATAACTGTGAAAAATTGTTTCTATATTTTTTAAAGATTTTACTTACTTGACAGAGAGAGATGGCGTGCATGCACGAGAGAGAGAGAGAGAGAGAGGGAGAGAGAGAGAGAATGAGCACATGCAGGGGGAGCATCAGGCAGAGGGAGAAGCAGGCTCTCCACTGAGCAAGGAGCCCCAGGACCCTAAGACAACTACTGAGCAAAGGCAGAGGCTTAACCAACTGAAACACCCAGGCGCCCCTGTTTATGTATTTTTTAACTTTACCAGATTGGTCTTTCTTAGAAGACCAATCTATGAATCCATCTAGTCTAAGTATAGTATCAAACCTCCCCTAAGCACTCACTTATTTGTTGAGATTAGTACTATAACTTGGCTCTGCCACTAATTTTGAGAACCTACCATTTGACCTCTAGGACAGTTTCTTTAGGAAAATGGCAAGTTTGAACTAGATTATTTTAAAGTAAGAGGGCATATAAAATCGGAACTAAGGAGTGTCTTGATTACATCTTTTGTGTAATAAACCACCCCAAGGTTTAATGAATTCGAACAATTTGTTCTAGCTGATAAATCTGTGGTTGAATAGGTAGTTGTTCTGGTAGGAGTAGGCTGAGAAGCCAGGTCCAAAGGTAAGACTCAGCCCCCCTCAGCTGGGGGCTATTGACTGGGTATCTGGTTTCTGTGTGTGGACTTCTCCACTTGTCTGTTTGGACTGCTTCACATTATGATGCTGGGTTCCCAAAAGAAAACATTGTAAGAGAATTGCCCCTGAGTACAATAATTTTTTAGTTGTCAATACTCTATTTGTGATACACTTAGAAACATCCCATTGGGCAAAGCTATTCACATGGTAAATTCCAGAGTTATTATGGGAGGTAATTTCATAATGACATGAATAATAGTGTGATTAATTAGAGGTCACCAAAGTAATGGTGTATAGGAAGTCTTTGGGAAAATTGGAATCCCTACTGAAACTACATGGAAGCTGATACCTTTAAATGGGCCTTGCATTATCGAAAATCTCTTTTGTCATTACCCAGCCCTGTTCATTGGTATATATACTTACTTGTTTCTGTAGACTTTTGAGTTGTCTAAATAACAACTGTACTAAATGATTGTAACAATTTTGATAATGCCTGGAGTATACCCTGTTAAAATTACCTTTTTAAAAATTTGACATATAATGTATTCAGATACTTTACAGGTACTTAATGCTTATTTTTATCAAAACATTTGTACTACTAATGAGATAACTATAGCTTTAAAAGAGCCCAATTTTCTTGACTCTTGCCAATGAATTACTTGTACATGACCTAAAACAACCTACTTTTTTCGGGCAGTCACGATTTCTAGTGACTTATTTTTTTAAATCTGACCTATCCATCTATGTATGCCAAGAGGACAAAATCAAAATGTGAAGCTCAGTTGAAAATGTATTTTTCCAATGTGTAGAATTTGCAAGCATATTTTTATATTTAATTTACTCAGTCTTTATTTTTGATATATTGTGAACTATACATAGTTCCATCATGTATGAGGTAGAACAAAATATATACAAATAGATGTTAAGATAATTATATAAGTTTACATAATTTCCCTGGTAAGTACACGAAACCATGAATCAAGTTGACTTAAAATATAATAATAATCTATTGTATCACTTGATGAGAAGTCCAGGGTAATGACTGGGATCCAAAGCTGGTTTAATTGATGAACTAGTTACGTTATCAAAAGTATATTGACTCCATTTCTCAATTGTGCTACCTTTACTGTTTGCTTTTGCACTTTGTTAAGCTTATTCTTCTTTTAACTTGTTGATCAGAGAGGCACTACATACGCCTTAATGATTTTGAAATGGTAAAAGAGCATGGTTCTCTTTTTCTTGTATTTCTTATTTTACAGAAAGAAAATTTTCTCAGAAGATAACCAATGCACTTTGTTTCCATTTTGATTGTCAAGAAATGGTTTATATTGCTATTCCTAAGCCAGGTAGTAGCAAAAGGAAAGAGAAACATCACCATGAATGACTTAGAATATCATTTGAAATGGAATGGGTCTTAGAGAATCAACTACTATGGCTATTACCAAAAAATAGCTATTTTTTTCCAATTAACCATGTATAATTTTTAATTGTATGATTGAATGCATTTTTTTTAATAGGAGATAGCCTGTTGTAATAAAAAAGGTGGAGATTTAAAAATCAGATATACTTGGGGAGCCTGGGTGGCATAGTCAGTTGAGTGTCAAACTCTTGGTTTCAGCTCAGGTCATGATCTCAGGGTCATGAGATCCAGCCCCCCACCCCCCAAGGGCTCCATGCTCAGCTTGAGATTCTTGTTCCCTCTCCCTCTGTCCCTCCCACTCATGCTTTCCCTCTAAAGTATTTTTTTCTTTTAAAGATTTTATTTATTTATTTGACACGGAGAAGAGAGAGATCACAAGTAGGCAGAGAGGCAGGCAGAGAGAGAGGGGGAAGCAGGCTCCCCGCTGAGCAGAGAGCCCAATGCGGGGTTCAATCCCAGGACCCTGGGATCATGACCTGAGCTGAAGGCAGAGACTTAATCCACTGAGCCACCCAGGTGCCCCCCCTCTAAAGTAAATAAATAAATGTTTTTAAAAAATCAGAAATACTCTATTCTAGTGACTCTGCCTCAAGTTCAGAATCTTTTATTCAAACCCTTTAGTGAGATGTTTTCTTAATTCATGTGTGTTTTTAACATATGTATATAAAATATTGCCTAACACATCCAACAGGAATAGGATAACTCTCCATAATCAAATATATGAATATTTAAGTGGATAACTAAGGGTAATGTGAGTGGTGCCACTTTCATTTTCAGCCCTTGACCCCTGGATCTGTAAATCATGGCTATCAGAGAAATAACTCCATATAATGGATACTGAGTCAGAGCACATAAGCCTTGTGGAGAAACTTGTCTCAACCCTGTAAAGCATTGCCACCCAGCTGCTGTTATAACTGAGTCTTTAAAAAGTCATTTCACTTCTCTATCAGTCCAACCACTTCAGAATGATGGGGAACATGGTAAGACCAGTGAATCCCATGAGCACAGGTCCATGGTCACATTTAATTTACAATAAAGTGAATCAGAACAATGTTGTGTGGAATGTTATAATGGTGGATAAGGCATTTCGTAAGTTCACAGATGGTAGTTTTGATAGAAGCATTGAGTGCGAGGAAAGCAAATCCATATCCAGGGTAATTGTCTATCCCAATGTAATCAACTTACTACCAGGTAGTTAGCTAATCACCCCAGGAAATGGTATCATTTCAGGGGCCAGATAATACTTGGTGAGTGGAAGTCCGTGTTGCAGAGCCCATCATAACCTCCATCCCTGCCACTATGGCCATTTTTTCATGAGCCCACTGAATGATAACAGGAGTGACTGGGAAAAGAAACTGGTATTCAGAGGGCAGATCATTCCATTGAATTGGTTAATAAAATACTCCCCTGCTGAGGTCACCCTTTTGTGAGCACTCACATGGAGCTCACACTTCTTAACACTTTTTTGCCCACTCAGAGAAGTCGATTCACATGCCTCTTCCCCAGATTTCTTTGTCATCAATTTTCATGTTGTTTCCAATTCTCTGACCATCCAGCTAAACCATTGGCCACAGCTCATAAACTGATATTTAACGGCATATTTGGCCCTTTCCAAGTATAGTGAACAACCAGGTGCACTGCCTGAATTTCTGATCAATGGGCGGATTTCCCTTTACCATTGTCCTACCTAGACTGTCCCAGAAAGGGGATGTAGTGCTGTAGCTGTCCATATTCAGGCAGTATTTGTATATCATGCAGAACCATCTTCAAATCAAACATCTTGTCTCCCTCTGTCACCTGATCATAGAGAACTCCCCATGAGGCCATAAGAACGGGCTGGGAGGTAAGAAAGAAGTGTAACAGGAATGGGGACTCTGGGTATTTGGGCCACCTTTTTTTTAAAAATATATTATTTATTTATTTCACAGAGAGAGATCACAAGTAGGCAGAGAGGCAGGCAGAGAGAGAGAGGGGGAAGCAGGCTCCCTGCTGAGCAGAGATCCCGACTCGGGACTCGATCCCAGGACCCTGAGATCATGACCTGAGCCGAAGGCAGAGGCTTTAACCCACTGAGGCACCCAGGCGCCCCTTTGGGCCACCTTTTCATGTCACCTGCTTGTGCCTTCAGAGCCTCTTCAACCCGATTATGCATGTATCATTTCATTTTGCTCATAGAGTCTTACTATGCACACCCAACTTTATGGCCTTGTGAGCCAGATAACATCCAGTTGATGATGAGTAGCTCAGGTCTCACAGTAACTTGGTGGTATATAGTCAAGCATTCAGTCTCTACTAAAGCCTGGTAGAGGCCAAGAGCTATGTCTCAAAAGAAGAGTATTTATCTGCAGGTGATAGTGGGGCCTGGTTCTAAAATCCTATAGGCCTATACTAAAATTCACCTCAGGGACCTCCCACAGACTCCAGGCTTCTTCTCTATTTGTCACTACTTCACATATCATTAGGCTTGCTGGATCATATGGACCAAATGACAGAACAGCATGCCCAGCAGCCTGAACCTGTTGCAGAGCCATCTCTTCTTTGGGCACCATTCAAAACTAGCAGCTTTTCAGGTTTCTTGGTAAATGAGCTGGGTGACTCAACTAAATGAGTAATATGTTGGCTCCAAAATCCAAAAAGGCCTACTAGGTATTTTGCCGCCTCTTTCTTGGTTGTTCAAGGATTCGATGCAACAACTTTTTCTTCATGTTAGAAAGGATATCTCCAATATGCTCCACACTACAAGACCCCTAGAAATTTCACTGCAGTAGAAGGCCTCTGAATTTTAGTTGTGTTTTTATCCCCCTCTCTGACATGTAAATGTCTTACCAATGAGAGTAGAGTAGTTGCTACTTCTCCCTTACTAGGTCAAATCCATATAATGTCATCAATGTAATGGACCAGTGTGTTATTTTATAGAAGAGAAAGATAATCAAAATCCCCCAAACTAAATTATGACACAAGAGTCAAGAGTTGATATATCCCCAAAGTCATATAGTGAAGATAAATTACTGGGCTTGCCAACTGCAAGCAAACTGCTTCTGGTAGACCTTATGGACAGGTATGGAGAAAAAATGACAGATCATTAACTACATATCCAGGCACCAAGGGATGTATTAATTTGCTCAGTCAATGAAACCACATCTGGCACAGTAGCTGCAAGTGGAGTCACCACCTGGTTAAGCTTATGGTAGTCTACTGTCATTCTCTAGAATCCATCTGTCCTCTGCACAGGCCAATAGGTGAGCTGAATAGGAATGTGCTGGGAATTACCACTCCAGCAATATTTGAGTATTTAATTGAGTACTCAATACTCAATTTGAGTATTTAACTAATATCTACAATCCCATCAAGGAGATGGTGTTGCTTTTGATTTATTATTTCCCTAGGTAGAGGCAGTTATAATGGCTCTACTTGGCCTTTCCCATTATAATAGCTTTCCCTCCCCAGGTCAGAGAACCAGTGTAGGAATTCTGCCAGCTGCTAAATATGTTTGTACTAATTATGCACTCTAGAACTGAGGAAATAACCACAGAATGTGTTCAGAGACCCACTTAGTCCACTGTGGGATAGACCTGAGCTAAAACTCCATTGATCACGTGACACAAAATCTCCTACTCTGATTGGAGGTCCACATTTGATGTTGGGTCTCCTGGAATCAGTTTCAAATCAGGGCCAATGTTCAGTATTCCCCTAAAGGTCCAATTATTTCCTTTTCCCCAATGTGAAGTTACCCTGGCCCAAAGCCATAGGTACCTTTGGGGAAGGCTGGGAGAAAGATTAATGGTATATATTTTCTATAGTATACTGGGCTCCTTCTTCAAGGAAACCTGGCCTCCCCATCATACAATGGGTAAACTGGTTCAAATTTAAGAACTGATTGAAGGGTCATGACTCTCTCTTTTTAAGATTCAAGTTGGACTTTTGTTCATTAGGCCTAGAACTTTTCTGCTTAAATAGATTGAGTAAGAATTTAGCTTCCTATCTATTTTACTTCTAGGAACAATATGATTAACTAGCCCAAGCCGTAGGTCTGAAGGTGTTAGAGTACTTGATTGCTCTTTGACTTTGCTATCCCTTATAGTAACCATGCCCACCCTGCTTTTGGTGATTGAATGTCTCCACTTGGCCCCTGCCACTCTGAGATGAACTTAACTCCTACTGCATTTAAGTTTTCTAATTGAGTGATTATAGTTTCCACTGTAAGGTCTGGCCTACAAAGAAAAATGGATCATAGAGCACTTTAAGGATACTGGGATCACCAATTATAACTTTAAGATACCTTAAGTTGTAAAACCTTTTTTGATTTTAAAGTAGGAAAAATATTAATTTTAATTAGTAACTTTAATACTATTTTTAATTAGCATCAATGAAACTTTGTAAATGATTTATCCTATTATTTTTCTATGTAAAAGATCTTCTCTTAGATTCTGGTATTGACTAAAATAAGAAATTTTTCATCATAACAATCTAATTGAGGAATAACAATTTAAATGTCTTTATATTTAATTTAGTTCAAATAAAAAATTTAGCACAGTCTCTAAGTCAAGGTACAAAAAAAACATTAAAACTCCTACTCCATAGATGCAAAAAATTTAAAGCTATACAGTTTTCATGAAGGGAAGGGTATTTTGCTTTGTTTTCAGAGTATTAACAGTGATGGTATTTAAGTAGTTGTAATTTTTTAATTTCTGATTTAAAAACAGCTGTTAATTTGGTTATTAGTTTTAAAGTTGATATTGGTTATTAATTTAACATAAAATTTGTGGAGTAGTATTTTTCTTCCATATACCTATACAAATCAGATGTATTCATACATATCTTCAAATTTGCATATCAAGGGACATTTCATTGTTGACATAATACTATAAAATAATATGAGAAATTCTATACAATAAATAAATTAAATAATTAATTATTGGAAGTTTATGCAACATTTAATAAAATACTAGTATGTAATATAGTTTGCATGAACTATAACTATAGTTAAGTCATATTGGATATCTTTTATATACTTTGAAAAAGTTTTATTAGTTCTAAGAAAATATTTTTTAGTGTCCAGCATAACAGATTCTGAAGATAAAATATTCATAAAAATATCTTTTTTCTCTTTTATCCATCTTTCTTCCTGTCCATTGACATTGTTATTGTTTATGTTTGTACACCATTCACTTTGAAAGTATTTAACTAACTTCTCTTTTCTTTTTAATTTTTAAAAATTTTCTTTGGGTAAATACCCAGTAATGGAATTACTGGATCATATTGTAACTCTCTTTATAGTTTTTCAAGGATCCTCTATATTGTTTTCCACAGTAACTATACCAGTTTGGATCCCTACCAACAGTGCACAAGGGTTCCTTATTGTCCACATCCTTGCTAAAACTTGCTATTTCTTGTATTTTTTATTTTAGCCATTTTGACAGGTATGAGGAGGTATCTCATTGTGGTTTTGACTTGTGTCTCCCTGTAATTAGTGATATTGAGCATCTTTTCATTTATCTGTTGGCCATTTGTATGTCTTCTTTGGAAAAATGTTTATTCAGTTTCTCTGCACATTTTTACTGGATTATTTGGTATTTTTTGGTGTTAAGTTGTATAAATTCTTTATATATTTTGGATATTAACCCCCGATTGGATATTTGTAAATGATATATTTGTTGACAGTTTCTTTCACTGCAAAAATAAAATATATTTTTAATCCCTGAAAAGGAATCACTTGAAGGAGCAGTAGTCCTGTGAGCAGTAACCTCCAATACCTCTGAATATTGGAGAAAGACTTCCATTAAGACAGTGTGAGGGACACCTGGGTGGCTCAGTCAGTTAGGTGTCTGCCTTCAGTTCTGGTCATTGTCCCAGGGACCTGGAATAGAGCAAGTACTCCTTGCTCAGTAGAAGCTCCCTCTGCCTGCTGCTCCCGTGCTTGTGCTCACATTCTCTATCTGACAAACAAAACAAAACAAAACAAACAAAACAAAACAAAAAAAACAGTGTGAAAAAGTTGGTGAGTCCTTAGACACACACACACAGTACAAAACCAAATGAAATTGTCAAAAATCATCCTTTCAGGTTTTGTAAAGTACTAAAGGCAGATAGCAAATAGAATAGAGTATATTTTGGAAAACTATTAGAACTTTGGGTGAGATCAGCACTCTGTGCTGACTTACATGACATTCCTCTCACCAACGCCTTCAGTTTGATTAGATCACAAAGGTGAAAGTTACCAGAGCAGGGATAAGAGAAGGAAGAGTGCAGAACTTTTGCTTCTAAAGGAGGGTAACTGATTTGCAATGAGACACTAAACCTTGCGGTGGTGTCAGACAAACTTGGTAGAAAATTAGAATGGGAAACAAAAACACTGCCTTGCTGTCCTAAGATAACAGTCACAGTTGAGGTAAGCAGTCCCAGTTGGGGTAGGACAGACAAAAAAATTAGCAAGAAGTTTTTGGAAATAAAAGCCCACAGAAGGGATGAAAACGTTTGAACACAAACTCTGCACAAACCACTGACCACTAATCTATGCAACCACTAGTAAGCCAAGCTAAAAGACAGTAATAATAGAAAGAAGAAGAAGAAAAGAAAAAACAATATTGAGCAGAGACATCAGCAAGTATATACCATAAGGGGGACACATTCTGCAGTTCCAGTCTAGGTAAAAAAAAAAAAAAAAAAATGCAAACAACGACAACAACAACAAACCAGAATACAGGTATATCATGTGCACTAAAGTATCTGTGCCCACTTAGATGTTGGATTTGGTTGTCAAGGACCTCAAAGAAGTTATTATAAATATGTTCAAAGAATTAAAGCAAGTTATAATGATAATAAGTCAACAAATGGGAAATTTCAACAGAGAAAAAACTTCTAAGAAAACCAAATGGGAATTCTGGAGTTAAAAAGAACAAAAGCAAGAATGAAAAATCCAGAAGATTGACTCAGCAGTAGACATGATACTAAAGAAGAAAAATCAGTGTACTTGTAGACTGATCAATAGAAATTAGTTAGTTCATAAAACAGAAAAAAAGATTGAAGGAAAATCAACGAAGTCTCAGTGACCCGTGTAACAATCATTAAGCATGAAGATACAGATGTAATGGGAGGCCTAGAAGGACAAGAAAGAGAAAGGGACTGAAGAAACTATTGGAATAAACGGTGGCTAAAGACTTCCTGAATTTGATTTTTCTGTAAGATCTGACCCTGAGGGAGTGGAAAATAACTCCTTCTGTCTTAAGTGTAGGCTACCTGTAGCATTGTTCTTCTGAAACATGCAAAGGGAGCTGGGGAAGAGTTAACTTTACAGTGGGGAAACTGCAAACATTACCTCAAGCCAGGTGATCAAGGTTAATTACTATAAACAATGAGAAATCATACTGATAATATATACCCTTAATACAATGTGATAAGAATGGTGATTTATCTCTGTACTCTTTCTCAACAAGCTATATTATTCCAGTCTAATCATCGGAAAAACATCAGACAAATCTCAGAACTAAAGGACATTTTACAAAATATCTGAGCAGTAACTCTTGAAAACGTTAGTCATCAAAAACAAGAAAAGCCTAAGAAATTGTAAAATTCAAAAAGTCTGAAGGGACATAACTGCTAAATATAATATAGTATCTTGAATAGGAGATAACCAAAGAACATTAAAGAAAAACTGAGGAAATCTGAATAAAGTTTGGATTTTAGTTATAATAATAATGTGTTTATATTGGTTCATTAATTGTGACAGATGCACCACATAAGATATTAATAATAAGAGAAACTAAGTGTTGGCTGTAGGGAAAGAAAAATTCTTCCTCTATCTTTCAAGGTCTTCCAACTAGACTAACAATTACATTTATGAGACAGATTAACTGAAGAAAAAAACCCATTTTATTATGTGCACATAGAGGCCCAATAATGAAATTGAGACCTAACGAAATGAGCAAGGCACGCATCTCTTGCAGTATTTAGGCAATGAAACAATAAATTCATGAGAAAATGACAGGATAAGAAAAATAAGTGTTTTGGAGCTTTAATTAGTAGGGAATTCTAGGCAGAATTTCACCTGAGGTAGAAAAAAAATAAAGTTTTGTTTCTATAGCTTTCGTGGCTTTAAAGTTTCTGTCTCTGATGATAAGAATCTCTTTTTACTTCTTAGAACATGGGGGGTATTTTTCATATGAGAGATTTATTTCCTGCTTTCACAGGGACAGAGGAAGGTCTAAGTGTTCTTGCATTGATGGTTTCTTAAGTAACTTTTATTAAAATAATCGATATGTCAAGGTGGTACATTTTGGAGCGGCCTGTCCTTGGCCCCTATAGTGCTATTTGAGAATTGTCTGTACTATCTTTCCAATATTTTTTTCAATCTAAAACTGATCTAAAATTAAAAGTTCATTTTAAAGTGGAGGAAAAAATTGATATACAGATTCAAGTATCTCAAAAACTTTCAGGTAGGACACAGTGGTCCACATCATGACAAATATATTCAAACTGCTGGATGACAAAAATAAAATTTTGATAGCAGCAAAAAGAAAAGAAAAGAAATAAGAAACATCATCACATATAAGGGAATAGGAAGTGATTAACAGCTATCAGATTTTATATGCAGAAGAACCGTCTTCATAATTGGTCTTCTTAAATTTTAAGTAGTAGATAGGTTAACTGAAAACACTTGCATCACTTGTGCCAAGAAGGAAAAGACCTAATAATGAGTCTTAATCCCAAAGTAGTTTAGGAAGTTAAATATTCTCTTAATAAACCTTGCAAACCTTGGGCTTGTAATTTTTTTTCTTTACAAATTCTGCCCTCTTCACAATGTGTCTTCAACTAGTTTGACATAGAGAATAAATGTACCATAAAGATAAATAATCACTCTTTTAGAATATTACTCCATTATATTTCTCCCAGTTCAATAATTTTTTGCAATTCATTTTATTCAGGCAAATGTAGATAAAGGAAAAGAAAAAGTAGAAATCAATTAACCCAGCTTGTGTTGTGCAGATAATAGAGAATCATTAGGATTCTTTAGCGCAAAGAACGATAAGATAAGAGATATACTGTGGGGAGATTAGTCAAGTAGTCTGTGTATATGGGATAAATTAATGAGAAACAGTTAATAGATATCTGTTAAGAAGTAATTTTGTGACAATAACAGAATGATCTGATCTGTACAGACAGATCGAATTAGAAGGAATAACAGATGATTTATTGAATTCAAAAAATGGGGTAAAGAATGCTTAGACCAAAGTGAAAAAGGGACTGAGAAAATAGGGAAAGTGGGAAACTGGGTACAGACATTACTATGCAATTACTAATTCTCTGTGATCTGATCCCAAATAACCCCTCTTGCCCTGTCCTTATTCTTTATTTGGCTCCTGCCCAACAGAATTATGTGCTGTTCTATAATTATGTCATGAATTTGTCATCTCTAAGGACATTGACTTGAGACATTCCCTACACTTTTGAGTGCACAGTACTGCTATATTCAACTGGGTCATTCATTCTTTTAGTAACATTAAATAGGTACTTACTAAGTTAGTACTATATTCTATGGTTGACAGCTTAGTAGGGAAAGGAACCCATAAACAAATGATTCTGATAGAGCATCGCCAGTGAATCATAAAGGTATGTAAAAGTACAGTGCAAAAGCACCATTGTTGTCATGACAGGTGGGCCGAGACCAGTGAATCTGGAGACAAAGAAAAAGGATAGAGAGAGCTTCCTTTAATAGAAATGTTAGATTTTATCCTTCAAGGCCCATTTTTCTAAATTTGACTGATAACAAATATCACCAATATCTTAGGTAAATTACCTAAGAAGAATATGTTGTTCATAAAGATTGTGTGTTGATGGGCCTTTGAAGAATTTTAAACAAGGAAAACGATATGACCAAGTTTGAATGTCAGAAAATCGTTTGGCAGATTTATGTGAAGAATTGAGAGGGTATTGGCTTTAGCAGCAGATGGAATAGTTGGGAGAATGGTTTGGGCATCTAGAATTGTAAGACTGAAGACAAAAGGTGAAGATTTTTACAAAATATGAGGACCCTGAATAGCACCAGCTCATTCAGAATTTCCCTGATCCTCTTTAGATAGAGGGTATCTCTTTCTTGAATCATCTCATCCTGCTTATGTACCTTAAACCAGATCGCTATGCATGATCATTGGAATGCATTTTGTATCACAACCATCTTCCAGACACACGTGCACACACGTACGTACACACATGCATGTCTCTGTGTTTCTGCACAAACACACCTGTGTGTATTACTTTATACTTACTTTGTGGATGTAAGATCAAATTTATCCAGAAATTAAGTGTTGTATCAAGTTGTTGCTCAATTACTACTTAGTGAATATTTGAATTAACTAAACCTACACGATTATAACAGTAGCTATTAAAAGAAAACTTTGACTGAGGATAGGTCTGTGTAATAAGCTAGAATTCAGCTTCAGGGCTCTGGCTGAGTCACTATTCTTTTTTAACTGTTTTACCCTTTTTTCCCAAGTGTAAAATGGGAATAATAATGGTTACCTGCCTCAAAGGGGTGTTGTGAGGACTAGCTAGTTGACAGTTTAAACTATTTTGAAGATGGAATGCACTATAAATGCTCCAAGGAAAGTTTTTAAAAGCACAGTGGAATAAAGCCCTTGAACCATAGCATTAGGAAACTTAGTATGTCTTTTAGGCTGGCAATCTTCGACCGATAAAGAATTTTATGGGAAATTAACTCTACAACATTCTTTATTTTCTTGCCTCTTTCCTACTTTCTTTTGTACCTCATATCTGGCTAGTGACTCAATTCAACAAGAAAGTTCCAGTTATGCCATATTTTGAAATAGATGTTACTCATAAAGAAAGAAATGCAGTAAAGATTATAAAATGGTCATTAATCACACTGGAAAATGTGGTCTTTTTAACACAGCACTATATTCAGAATTCACCAGAACTATTTTAAAATTCACTTTATCATTAGGAATTCAAGGATATTTTGAAGTTGCCTAGAAGCAAATGTTCATTTTTGTGTGGAAATATACTTTAATAATTTTCCTAAAACATAAATATCAGAACTAGGTCAGAACTTCATTTTTCAAAACAATTGCTTGTTTTTTTTTTCCCAAATGCCAAATGACATATTCAAAACTCTGAAAAAGAAATTGTTTCCTCTAGTCATTCTTATTAAGAATATTTACACATTTATATACCCTATTTTGAAAACAAAAATCCAAATGCATATAGGTTAAAACAGAACTGCATACTGGGCAGTTTTTGTAAGAAGGAAATGTTTATAACTGAGACATCATAATCAAGTTCACGTGTGCTTTAACAAAGCTGAGACACATCCTCATTAGTCTATGTTCAGTAACATAGGATACGAGCCCATGAATCTGATTTTCATTCTTTACTAAAAACAAGTAAAAACTCTAATGTTAACAACAACAACAACAAAACCCAACTTCCTATGAAATATCATTCAGCCATGTGAAAGGAAGACATCCTCCTGTTTGCAACAGCACCTTGAAAGCATTAAGCTAAGTGAAATAAGCCAGACACAGAAAGACAAATATTTCATGTATCACTTATGCATAGAATCTAAAAAAAAAAAAAAAAAAATCAAACTCAAAGAAACAGAGAGTAGAAAGCGGTTGCCTATGGCTAAGGGGCAGTGAGGAACATAAGGAGGGATTGGGAAAAGGGTGCACTTTCAACTATGAGATGAATAAGTTCTGATCTAATATATAACATGGTGACTATAGTTGATAACATATATTAAATATCTTACAATTTGTCAATTATACCTTGTAGGGGCCAAGGGGCAAAATGTGTTGCCCCAAGTGTGCCCCAATATTTGTCACCTCGACATATTGATTATTTTAAATAAAAGTTACTTGAGAGATAGCCTGTGCAAAAGGACACTCAGAATGCCTCCAATCCCCAGAAAGCAGGAAATAATCTCCATTTGTGAAAGGTACTTTTCCTGGAAAATGAGGTACAGAAACATCTTTATGTTTATGGAAAATATCTTTCCACCAGAGATAGGAAACTCAGGGCCTAGAAGGCCATATAAACAATGCTTCTACTTTTACTAATTTACCATCCTAGCCCAAATTCTGTTTAGAATTCCTTGCTCACTGAAACTCACAAAGTTGAATTTTCTTGGTCCTGTCAATTCTTTATAGATTTATTCTCCTTACCCAAAAAGTACAAAAGCTCTCTGCCTTATTAATTCCTGTAGTTATTAATTTTATTATTGGGTCCCTGTGCTCATGTAGTAAAACTCTGTGTTTGTTTGTTTGTTTGTTTTCCTCATGTTAATCTGCCTCATATAAATTTAATTATCAGTCCAACTGGAAGAACTTGAAGGGTCATAGAATAATTTTTTCCTTCCCTTTAACCTTAGTAAAACTTCATTTAAAAAAAAAAAAGTTGAGAGTCAGAGAACTGAAAAAATTCTACATTTTGTAAGTGGAGAGCAGTCAGCATATACAAAGTATCAGTGAAATAACTATAACAGACTTGAGTTGGGTGTACTAGTTATAGAATCTAGAAAGTCAATAGGATGCAAGGCTGTTGAGCATTTCTGTGTTATTCACCCCTTTATTTCTCGCCCCTAAAACGGTTTCATCCTATAGTGGGAGCTCAATAAATATTTGTTGACTCAATAAATAAATGGAATATGGATTCGTAACTTGAAGTGGTAAGCAGTATGGATCAATTGTAGCTCCTTAAACAGCATAGTGGCAGGATGAAATGTGTTTGGAAAGCTTATTCTGGTGGTGGTTATGTGAGGTGACACTAGAGGGATAATCACATGGCAACGTTGATGGAACCATTTCTATGGGAGATTGCTTGACTCAGCCATGTTTTGAACATCTCATCATCCATGCTTTCAAATGCAAGAAAATCCAACTTTACAAATACTATCAATTGAATCAATCTGACGTTTATGCCTTATGATATCTTGCTGAGCTATCACAGCATTTGCATTATACATAAGCAGTGAACCAAGAAGGAAAGGCTTTGTATCCACTACATTTGGCAGCAAAGCTATACAAAACAAATCTGTTCTACATTTGTATTAAAGTTGACATCAGTGTGCCTGTGCCTGCAGAAAATGGAGGGCCAAAAAAGAAAAGGTGTTTCCTCTTGAATTTTATTTTATTTATTTATTTTCCAGTGTTTCTGGTTTTTTTTTTTAATGAGGGATGCAGAAAGATAATCCAGGACCTCTTTCCAGAGTTCACAACATAGGTAAGAAAACAAAAGATATCTCTTAACAGAGGCAAATGATATCCAGGAGACAAATGTCCATGAGTGTGTTTTTCAAAATATAATTTCTTATACAAATGTGTGACTAAATACTTACTTCGTGGTGTTTCTGTTATATCTGAAAGTGCTTTGAGAAATATGGAATCTTGTTACTGGGTGAAACTAGTGGTCTATCTAACCAAAAGTCCTTTCCAGTGGCACCAAATTAACTTGCAGGGAGAGCAGAGATAACTGCCAGATAACTTTTAATCTGTGAATTTATTCAAAGTTTGAAAATACCATGAGAAGTCTTAAGATTCCCAGCAATCAGTGAATGGGTTCTCCACACACCCACAGGTGTTCTGTGTTGCCACTGAGAAAGCTCCTCAGAGTGGCGGCATATGAGAATTTAAAACTCCTTCCCCCTGAATTCCTGTCTTGTCCTTCTGTCTCGGATCTTCAATCACTTGTGTCACAGGACATATATAAATCATTGGGAAGTTGATAGTAAAGCAAAATCAGAGTTAAAGACAAATGTTTAACCAGTCACACTCAAACACAAGCTAGTGAATAAAGAACCTTAGGTTCAAGTGGCCAAATATTCTGCATTCATGAGAAATCTCAATCAATTTCTCATTCTGGTAAGTATTTTCACCTTGCACTTTGCAGCCACAAATTAAATGCATGGGTATTTTTCAGCGCGGGTTTATCACTAAAAGATCTGAAATAGAAGCTGGGAGAAAATATTTTGTATCTATGTATTTTTAAAATACCCATCCATGAAAAAGGAGCCAGGTGTTAGTTTCTTATGGAGGGACATTCTCATGGAGTGACTATTAGGCTAAATCGGTTCACTCCATTTCTTGTTCTTTAACAGTTTCTGTGGTGCCACCATTGTCCTGTTCAGGTTCAGGAAGTTCATTCAGTGATATTACAACAGCCTCATATGACAGCTTGTCTTCTTGCTAAGCACCGTCAATCAAATCCAAGATCCTCCACCTCGCTGTCCATTCTCTTGCAGCTAATCTTGTCAGATCAGCGCCAGACCAGAGTTGAACACTGCTCTTGAATTTTAATCTTCAAATGAACAAAAATAAAGTCAAAACAAATTACAAAAAGAATAAAACAAATATTTTTCACTTCTATCATAAATATGCTTGTCAACATAGAGCCTGATTTTGAAAACATCAGGAAGCAAGAGGGTTGATTATCAAGTATTTGCTTGATGATTAAGAAAAATTTAATAGGGGCGCCTGGGTGGCTCAGCGGGTTAAAGCCTATGCCTTCGGCTCAGGTCATGATCTCAGGGTCCTGGGATCAAGTCCTACATCAGGCTCTCTGCTCAGCGGGGAGCCTGCTTCCCTCTCTCTCTGTCTACTTGTGATCTCTCTCTCTGTCAAATAAATAAAATCTTTCAAAAAAAAAAAGAAAAATTTAATAAAGAATTACTTTCTACTTATTCTAGTTTCATCTTATTTCCCTTTCACTAAATGAGTATAGAGTTGTGATAATCAAGATGTCCAAATTTTATTATCATTATGAATAAAAATATTGTGAATACTATTATATAAGTAATAATTTTTGTTCCAATAATAATGTATAATATATACATCATATAATAGTAATAGACTTCAGTAACATTTGTGTAAGTCTTTATTTTCACTTACATTTACATTATTTCAACTAATCACAATAGGCAAGTGTTTGGATGATGCACATATTATTATCTTTATTTTATATGAGGGAATCTACTAATTAGAAATACTAAATAAAAGAATTAGAGTCTTTTATGTCCTATTTCTTTTACTCCACCTCACTGCTCTTCTTCCTGCTTCTTTCTTTCACTTGGGATTTCTCTTTTTTTTCTTTACCCTCTGGCCAAAATTAAAATTTATCTCTGAAATACTGAACTTGTCCAAGTTCATGATTAACCTTACTGAGAATAAAACATTTTATCTAAGTTTACAGGATGAAATTCTACTTTATTTTCAACTTGGCAGTAGAATAACTATATCAGATAATTTATTATCCTGCACAAATGTATACACCATAATACAGCAATCTTTATTCTCACTTTTGTGATAAAAGGAAATTTAGAAGCAAAAAGGATCAGCTGCATAATTTTTTCTGGAAGCCATATTTTCAATCTATCTATATCTCTAAGTTTTTGCACAGGTGGTTCTGTGCTTTCTTAACTATTAACAAATTGAGACAGTTATTGTTCAATAAATAATGTGCTACTCTATATGTCACACAATATTAATTACTAAAATAGATGAAGAGTGAGGGGAAGAACTAATATTGTGTAATATTGTTACACAATATTAATTCCTAACACAAGAATTTCCAAAGATATTGTCTACTATCCAGTAGAATTGTCACTCTCAAGTATTAGAGTTTAATCACTGCACAGTGGTAAAAAATGTCAAAAAATAGCTTCTACCCAAATAATAAGCTTCCCTTCCCTGAAATGACAGAAAGAACATAAACATCTGAGTTAAATTATAAAATTATTATAAAGAGAGTCATGTCAGAGAGAGGGGAAAATCATTCTAAAGGCATGAAATTACTCTAGCAAGAATGGACTAAAATCTCATTAAAGTAATTAACATAATTAAAAAAATGTATTTCTTTAATGAGGACTCTGCTTGAATCTGGAAACATCAGAAAAGAATATTTTGCACATTTTTACTTAAGCAAGATACTTGTTGTCTGGTCTTAATAAACACAAAAACCCAAATTTTGGATATGAATGAATCAGGTTGTCTCAGTAGAATGATGCTTTTACACATTCAGATCACAGAGATTTTCTTTTTTTCTGATTCTGTGCTTACCAAACACATTTCTGATTGTAATTTGACTTGTAGACTAGCACATGTTTAGATAGCATCTTAGTCATATTTGGGCTTTTAGTATAGCTTGCTGAAGAAGAGAAAATGTGCTGATCTACCTTTAAGTTCAGCCATTAAACATCTGTCTCTGGGGGCTTGCTTAATATGAGCCTGCTCTCAGGAGACAAATCTATTCTTAGTGTGTTGATATATCCAGTCCTTCTGCTTGCCGAGGCAAAGGAACTGACTCCAGGCAGCTGCAGTGAACTCTCAGAAATGATGAGGGCAGATGAGGTGTCCTGGAGTGAGCCAATGCCTTTCTGGCTACTCACATGCCCAAAGTAACTTTTATTTTAACTTCAGTATCCAGCATTTGCTATGTATTCAGAATAGTGATAATAGCTCCTGAGAGTTCAGAGCCTGGATGGCTCAGTCTGTTAAGCATCTGCCTTGGGCTCAGGTCATGATCCAAGGCGGTCCCATGGGACTGAGCCCATGATGGGCTGAGCATCAGCTAGGAGGCTGCTTCTCCCTCTTCCTCCACCCCCCTGTCCACTTGTGCTCTCTCTCACTCAAATAAATAAACAAAATAAAAATAGCTCCTGAGAATTCAGAGTTAGAAAACTTGAGCTTTTTCCAAGGAACTTGAAACCTCATGTATGAAATAATTTTATTCCTGTTCTAAGAAAGGCAATGACTGAGAATTCTAAGTATGAAGGACCACAGGGTGTTAAAATTATAATATCATCATGTCAGGAAAGGAATGCCAATTCCTTTGTTTTACACCAATATGTGGGAAGAAAGTTTTGCACATTTTATTTCCATGCAGTGTCCAGGGTGATTATTTTAAATCATATTTGGTAAGTCCTCTGTTAAAAACCCCTTAAAACGGCCTCTTTTATTCCACTTAGAACAAAATGTGTTACCTTAAGCATGGGCTTGTATCTTGTCTTTGCCTGTCTGTGCCCACATCTCCCACTGTTCTAACGCTTTCTAACCCCTTTCTGGTAAAAATGAATTTTTCCTGTTTTGGATCAGGTTTCCCGGAAGCAGACCCTTGAGAGAGAGATATGTGCCTCGGAGGTTTATTGGAGCTGAAAGGAAGTGAAGGAAGCAAAAGTCTGGGCAAAAACAGTTGAACAGGGTTACATTTAAAATCAAAGCCTAAGGTGGTCCAAACAGGAGAATTAGAGTTTGAAAGGCCCTTTGGAGTGGTAGCAAATCGAGGCAAGAGGCTCAGGCCTGTGCCTCCATCTTGAAGGAGACATCTAGATAGTGCCTCATAGCATCTACTCTGTTTTGCTGAATAGATGAACATCTCTCCTTACAGAAGCGTTTTTCACATTTTTTTTTAATTTCTTTTGTCTGGAATGCTCCCCTCCTCTACCACTCTACCACTATTATCTGGAAGTTTGGAAGGTTTTTTTAGATCATTTAAGAAGTTATAAATTCCTCAGAATGATTTTCCCTGATCCCTGAGTCTAAATTACATCTTTTTTAAAAAACTCTTTCATAGCAACCTATACTTTTTATGTAAAATATTTCTATATAAAATTAATAAAATGTGTAATTATATATTTCCTGTGTGGTCTTTGTGTTTAGTATTGCTATTTTCCATTTGTTTTATGTTGTAACCTTGAAGCATATAGCTTTTGCCACAACTATATAGTTAGCATATAACCCCAGTGACTTAAACATCACAGATGCATAATAAATAATCTTGAAATGGATTAATAAGTCATGGTCTTCTTTTCCTTAGACTTTGGTAATTGCTGACATTTCCCACTCACTATAATGATTCAAATTTAACTTCATTAATTTTTTCTTATACACTGTATGATGTTTGTATTAGAATTGTCACTGATATTCCAATATAACAGTTCTCAGATTTGGCTTGAACAAGAATGACCTGGAGGTATAGACCTCTAAATATAGAATGACCTCTAGTCTTCTTATAGCTTAAAATGCTGGGTCCCACGCCCAACATTCTGTTCCCATACATCTGGGTTAGGGCTCTGTATTTACCTTGATACTGATGCTTCTGCTCTCAAAATGGCACTCGGAGAATGTTATTCCAGGGAAATTTTAAAATGAAACAGTTTTGCATACAGTAATTTGGGAAATATTTTTATCTTTATGAAGACATTCTGTGGGATAGGGCAATCATATGTCAAACCCTATTTCAAATTTGAAGATTTTTTTGGTTTTTGTTTCTTTTTGAAGATTTTATGTAGGTATGTATGTATTTATTTATTTATTTATTTATGAATGAGAGAGTGAGAATGAGAGAACCCAAGCAAGGCGGGGTGGCAGAAGAAGAGGGAGAAGCAGGCTCCTTGTTGAGCAGGGAATCCAATGCAGGGCTTAATCTCAGGACCCTGGGGTCATGACCTGAGCTGAAGGCAGATGCTTAACTGACTGAGCCACCCAGACACCTCTCAAGTTTGAAGTGGTGATTTCTCCATTTACTTTGATAACTTTCCTTACTTTAAACTCTGATAATCTGATGGATATAATTTTACACTTCATTACATATGTCTTTGTTAAAAAAACTTCAAAGGGAGGTCGAATCACAAACACGACCAGTTTTGTTGGCTGTCCAGCATTGTCATTTGGTGGGAGTATAAATTCCAAGAGCAGTTTTTGGTAAGGAGATAGCGTCCAGATAGAAGTGAATGGAGAGAGAGCCATGTCATAAATAAATGATCCTTTGATAAAAGCAAGTGGGAATCACTTATCAGTCACAATGGACAAAGACACTTACATCTAGACAGAACTCAGGGGAGCTTCCTATGTACTATAGTGAATCAGACATGGGTTTCTACTGCTTTCATTTACACTGTCATTTGCATGCATATACCTGTGTACTTGACAATCCCACCAGTCAACAATTCAAGATATAATACATTTAACAATCAAGATCAATGGGTCAAAGAAAAAAAATAAAATAAATTAAAAATATGTCTTGAGGAATGCCTGAGTGGCTCAGTTGGTTGGGCAGCTGCCTTTAGCTCAGATCATGATCCTGGAGTCCCTAGATCTAGTCCCATATCAGGCTTCCTGCTCAGTGGAGAGTCTGCTTCTCCTTTTGATCCTCCCCTTTTCATGGTTTCTCTGTCTCTTTCAAATAAACAAACAAACAAACAAATAAATAAATATTTTTTAAAAATATGTCTTGAAACCTACCAAGACTTAATAATAAAAATATAGAAAATCTCAATACACCAATTTCTAGTAAAGGGACAAGCAGTAATCAAAAATTTCCCAGTTAAGAAAAGCTCAGGGCTAGATGGTTTCATTTCTTAATAAAAGAAGAATGAATACCAATTCTGAGCAAGAACAAAGATGGAAGAATCACACTTCCTGATTTCAAACTTTATTGTAAAGCTATAGTAATCAAAAAAGTATAGAATGGGCATAAAAAAACAGACACATAGATAAATTGAACAAAATAGAAATTCCAGAAATAAATCAGTATATGTTTGGTTAATTATAGACAGAGAAGCCCAGAATATACAATGGGGAAAGGATAGTCTCTTCAATAAATAGTGTTGGAAAAATTGGATAGTGACATGCTAATAACTAACCAAACCAAACCAAACCAAACAAAAACACCAAAAAACTGGACTCCTATCTTATACTATACACAAAAAACAATTCAAAATAGATTAAAGGCTTGAACATAAGACTTGGAACCATAAAACTCCTGGAACCATAGAAGAAAACATAGGAAATAAGTTCTTTCACATTGGTCTTGGTAATTTTTTTAATATGACACCAAAAGCCAAGACAACAAAAATGAAAGCAAATAAGTTGGACTGTATAAAATAAAAACCTTCTGCTAAGCCAAGGAAACAATCAACAAAATGAAAAGGCAAGCTAAAAAATGGGCAAAAATATTTACTAGCCACATCTTTGATAAGGGATTATTATTTAAAGTAAGAAGGAACTCATAAAATTCAACAAGAAAACAAAACAAAACAAATAAAAAACCCAGTTAAAAAATGAGCAAAGGACCTGAACAGAAATTTTTCCAAAGAAGATATACAAATGGCCAACAGGTACTTGAAAAGTGCTCAACATCAGTAATCAGCAAGGAAAGGCAAATCAAGACCACAATGAGTTATCCGCTCCTATCTGTTATCAAGACTATTATCAAAAAGACAAAAGCTAACAAATGCTGGTGAGGATGCAAAGAAAAGGAGACAATTACCCACTGTTGGTGAAAGGGTAAATTAGTCAACCACTTGGAAAACAGTATGGGAGTTCCTCAAAATAGTAAAAGTAGAATATATTACAGTAATTCCATTTTTGGACTTTATGTCTGAGGGAAAACAAACTCATTATTTTGAAGAGATATCTGTATTCCCATGTCCATTGCAGCATTCTTCACAATAGCCAAGGTATGACAACAACCTAAGTGTCTCAGTAGATATATGTATAAAGAAAATATAATATATAAACAAAATATTTTTCAACCTTAAAAAAAGACATCCTGTCATCTATTTGACATAGCTGAACCTGGAGGGTATTATGTTAAGTGAAATAATCCAGACAAGACAAACACACATGGTATCCCCTATATATGGAATCTAAACACACACACACAAAATTGAACTCAGAAACAGAGAGTAGAAAAGTGATTGGCAAGGGCTGGGGGTAGGAGAAATAAGAAAAGTTTGTGAAAAGTTACAAACTTTTGGCTATAAGATAAATAGGGTCTGAGGATCTAATGGATAACATGGTAACTGTAGATGAAAACAAAGTATTGTGTAATCAAAATTTACTAAGAGAGTAGAACCTAAATATTCTCTCTAAAAGACAAGGAGGAAGGATATGTGAGCTGATGAATATGTTAACTTGATAGGAGAAATATTTTCATTTTATATATATATATATATACACATATACACACACATACACACACATATCAAAGCATCCCAAATACCTTTAAATATCTTGCAATTTTATCCATTAGTTACACCTCAATAAAACTGAAAAAAATAAAGGCTCACAAATGAAAAATGAAAAATTGGGTAAAAAAGGGAAAACGATATGGTAATACACATCATGGAAAGGATATGAAGTGTATAAAAAGTTGAGATGGGGTAAGTCAAGTCACCACTGTAAAAGTCGTCTGTAACTAGGAAATGTCTATATCTTCTTTGGTCTTCTGGATATCTTCTCTAGGTCTGTATGTGCACTGGACTCTAAGAATAATTGACAATCTTTATTGTTGGCTTCTTCCCTTATATCCTAATAAATAACAACATATTCCAGATTGTCAGTATCTATTAGAGGAAAAGTGGGAATCAGAATTATAAAATATCAATTGTCACATGGCGGCGGGGTTTCATAAACAGAAACTGGAGGGTAGAATTTTTCTTTAATACAGGAGTAGTTCCTAATAGAGACTTCTAATGTTTAATTAAGAGGCTCTCAACTTTACTCCATTTCTGACTGATCTTACCTTAACAACATCCCAGTTTATTTCAAAATTCTTTCCCAATGGAAAAACTGAATTATAGAAAAGAAATGTGTTTTAAACATCATTACCTTAGAATACTCTGCCTACAACCATGAAAGCTATGTTCTTCATTTCCCAAGAACAAGGAAGCCAAATTAGTTTCAAAGTATGGATACAAAATAATGCAACATTATTAAAAGAAAGTAGTATTTCTGATTTCCCACACAAATTTGTAAAATGGTATAAATCCCAGTCTGATGGCCAGAGTGGATGGGTTAAGATGTGTCCACTGAAACAATGAGACAGGGGGAAAATCCTCTTTTCTCTACCCTTTTTTTTTTCTTTAGGCCCTCAGTGGATTGGATGACACCCACTCATGTGAAGAGGGCAATCTACTTTACTGATACACTGATTCAAATTCTGATCTCATCCAGAAACCTCCTCACAGACACAATGAGAAATAATGTTTAATCTGGGAACCCCGTAGCCTGTCAAGATGACACATAAAATTAAGCATCACAGCTACGGAGGCATAAAAATTATTTATTAAATATATAAAAAGCCTATATTTATCTGATATGCATATGCTTATTCAGATATTCAGAAATCTAAGCTAAATCTAAGTTATTTCTCTCCTTGTAAATTCTTGCAAGCCTCAGTTAATTCTGAACATTAGTCTTCTTGACACTGTCCGCATACAAATAATCCTTCCTATTTAGATTGGGCGTTGGCTATGTGCCTCATTCCAGAGTTTTCTTTTGAAAATCTGAATTCATCAGAGAGTACCCTGCCTGCCACACTTGGTTTTGAGGTTTCTTTAAATTTTCTTCAAGCTGGGGGCACCTGGGTGGCTGAGTCAGTTAGGCATTGGACTCTTGGTTTCAGCTTAAGTCAAGATCTCATGTGTCCTGAAATAAAGCCCCTGAGTTGGGCTCCACACTCACAGGGGCGTCTACTTGAAGATTCTCTTCCCTCTGTCCCTTCCCCCCTCTCAAATAAATAGATAAATTTTTAATTTTTTTTTCTTCAAGCTGATCATACATGATTAATCAAAAGCTGCTTATCTTAAGTCACCCCAAACCTTCTTGTCAATTAGCCTTTTTAAAATATAAAGATCTTTTCCTTTAATATTTTTGAAAAAAAATTTTCTTTAAATTCCAACTAATGAATAGATTTGTTCCTGCCAAGTCATCTCTACGTTGTCTTAAAACTATATGTCTTTCAAGTTATCTACAAATTCCATTTTACCAAGTCCTTTCTTATAAAGAGGGAAGTAGTCTTTCCTTTTACTATTTCCTTTTTCTTCTGAGAGGGCAGAAAATGTTTCTTTTATATATAGAATGAAGGTCTTATGGGCACCTGCGTTGCTAACTTGGTTAAGCATCTGCCTTTGGCTCAGGTCATGATCCCAGAATTCTGAGATCAAGCCCCACATCAGGATCCCTGCTCAGCAGGGAGTCTGCTTCTCCCTCTCCTCCCTGCTCCTGTCTTCTCTTGCTATCTCTATCCCAAATAAGTAAATAAAATCTTTAAAAAAAATGAAGAATTTAATTATGTGGAAAGATACTTGATAAAGACAAGGATGAAATCAAGTAACTCTAACCATATAGATAAAGTAAGAAGTAGTGCAGTTATGGATTGATTATTTTGATAAAGCATTTCAATAAGCCATTATTAAATTAATAACACATAAGTAAAATATATCAGTACATTAATTAAATATTAATATAGTTGAATTCATAGCATAGTCTTTATTACATTCTAGGGTCAGGACAAGTTCTGTGTTCATTTTTATTTTGTTTTACTAAAAATGTCTCCTTTCAGTTTTTCTATATGGTTGAACTTTTATTCTAACTGCATAATACTTTTCTTTAAAATTTTTTTAATAACAATTATTTTGGAAGACAGGACTTTTTATGTTTTCAAAGTAAAATAGATGTTTAGAGAAATATAACCTGTTATTAAAACAGTGATCTAATTTACTTCTCATGGATTGTATGTTTTTGCTTTGGAACATTGATTTATAAAGTTGTAACGAGCAGAAATGTGTTTTTAAATAAAGTGGTAACAACTAAATTTAACTTAAGCTTAATTAAACTTAAGTGAAATGTTACAATTATAAGGCATATATTGGATAGTGGAGCTTTATTTTTTTTTCCTATTTTTATTCCTTTAACTATTTAAATTTTAGTTAATTAATATACAATGTAATATTAGTCTCAGGGGAACAATCCAGTGATGACACTTACATACAACACTGGTAAAGGAGCTAACTTGTTTTTTTTATTTAATTTTATTTTTTCAGTGTTCCAAGATTCATTATTTATGTACTACACCCAGTGCTCCATGCAATACTTTTAGAATCATGAGAAACTGTAGTGTCTGGCCCAGTTGGTTAAGTGTCCAGCTCTTGGTTTTGGCTCAGGTCACGATCTCAGGGTAGTGAGATCAAGCCCCATGTCAGACTCCATGCTCAGTGTGGAGCTGGCTTGGGATTCTCCCTCCAACCCCGCCCTACCCCCCTTACATGTGTGCATACTCTCTCTCACTCTCTCAAATAAATTAATTAATTTAAAAAAAAAAGAACCATGAGAAACTAACAAATTAGGATAGTCTCTTATTTGGTATATGCTGAACATGGTTAATAGTAAGTGTGCCATATTAAAATTACAACTAATTTTTAAGCTCCATTTCCAGAAAACACATGTATTACTTGGCAACATATGAAATGTTAACTACAGGTAAATATTTCATCTTTCTATGTTTTCATTTAACATATTGCAATATTTTCTACTAAACACAACTAAATATTCCTCCTAAATATCAATGATGAAATCCTATTAACAAGAAATTGCTAATTAACAAATGAACACAAATCTCATGATTTGTTGAAGCTTATAGTGTGGTGACATGAGCTAACAAACAAAGAAACAAACAATAAATAAAATACATTTGCAAATTAATGTGTTGAAATAGATAAATGGTTATGCTGACATAGATGATGCTTTCATTAAAACTCTTCTCTAACTTGCTAGTATTTAAACTGACAACCGAAAGATTGAAAAATACAGAGGGAGATTATAGCAAGCAAAGGGAACCACAGCATGGGACAACCCAAGGTTGGAAAAAAGCAATGTGTCTTCATACCCCAGAAGCAGTGTGAACAAGGTGGTAGCCATTATAGGGTGAGTATGCTCGGGGCAGATAACACTGGTGTTAGAGGCAGTGGTGAGAGATTTTTATTTTATCTAAGAGTGACAGGAAGCCACTGAAGTGGGGAAGCAGAAATATGACCATATCCAATTCATAGTTTGTTTGTTACAAAGGAAGAGATCTCTCACTTCAAGAAAACTATAGTTGAAAGATTCCCAAACCAGAGGAGGTATAAAATAAAACTCTCAAAAATACCTCAGTAAGTAAAGAATAAGCACTTAGAATTTTAGAATACCACTTCATCTTCAGGGCACCAACAGCAGATGACAACTGTTCTAGTCACATAAGATTTTTCTCTTGTGTGTCTCTTCCCTACTACCTGCTCAAGCTTTTGAATGGCCACATACACCCTGTGAATGGGGAGAAAGGAGTAAAAGAACAAGTTACAGAAACAGGCCTCAGCTGCAGGGGGAGAAATCTTTCAATTAGATGAGAGTTTTTAATTTCTTATTATTTATTTATTTATTTATTTTAGAGAGAGAGATAGTATGTGTCAGTGGTGGGGAGGGGCAGAGGGGGAGAGAGAGGGAGAATCTTAAATAGGTTTCATGCTCAGCATGGAACCCAAGTTGGAGCTTGATCTCACGACTCTGAGATCATGACCTGAGCCAAAATCAAGAGTTGATGCTTAACCAACTGAGCTACCCAGGTAACCCGAGAATTTTTTTTTAATTTTTAACAAAATATTAGAGAGATATAATTATCATTTACCTGTGAGTGACAATAAAGCAATGGACCTGTAATTGAGTCTATTCTGGGAAGTGCATAGCTAGATATCAGAGATTAACAATGAAACTCATTTTTCCTGTGCCTAATTGAGCCTATCTCTACATTTGTATGCTGAAAGTGCAGGAAGGAATTGGTCATTTCACAAATTGTAATTTAAATAACTTTTTACATCATGTAAGCATGACCTAATTTTCTTTGAACCCTAGGTTTGGTATATTTGTAGGATGTGCGTGTCACATCAAGTCCACTAGGCCATAAGCCCGAAGACAGGCTTTGCCATTCTTTCTGTCTTGCTACACCTCCGGTGCTTTGAAGAGTACCCAGGACACAATATGTTAGTTAAAATTGAATCAACTAGAGCAGACTATGTAGGACTGCCTTATTCCTACTATCCTCAGCAATTTTCAAAATGAAATCCTCTTACTGTGTAGTTAAATATAATAGTTCAAAATATGGCTGAGCTCCTTTAAAGAAGAAACCTCTACAGACTCCCCTCTCAAATATTTTAAGACAACATGATTATTATAGCAGAACAGAGGAAAACTGTTTTACCAGGAATTTATTCAGACATCTTCTGGGGAAAGTATTATTTATGATTTTATAGAACCTGTCAACTTACAAAAGCCATAGTCCAACCTTTATGATCCAAGAATTTGTCTAACAGGAATATTAAGACTACCTTTAACTCATTTGTGAGGAACTCATTCCAGTCCCTTTGGGAAAAGTACTTTGTATGATACCATGAAACATGTAAACATGTTCAAGTCATAATGCTCAGGAGTCTGAGGATTTAATGGAAACATTAGAGAGTTGTGAGCATTTCTGGCAAATTGGCAAGATAAGTTCATTTGTTTGAAGGTCCTCTGTAAGAATTAGTCTTTAAGGCAGAGAAATCCAAGCAGATGGGCTGATTCAACAGCAGCGCCTAACATCACAAGGGTGCAACTTGGTGGTGATTGTCATTCAGAATTGTGTGCAGCCCACGTTCAGATTTGAAGAGAGTGAAGCTGATAAGTAAAATGGAAAAAACCTTTTTACTAAACCTCTGTAAGTCACTGGTGCTGTGAGCAATACTTTGGGGCTCAAGTGGAAGAATCAGGTTCTCAAGGGAGAAAGCTCTGCCTTTTCACTTCTGCATCAAATAGAACATGGCTTTTGTACAAAAATACTGCTTCAATCGATATCGAAGGAATCCAGAACACTGGCAGTAACAGAAGTGTTCAGCGCAGTTTGGCAATTGCTGAAAGAGCCAGCACAGTCCAGAGGAAGCAAAACGGACGACTGGAGAAAGTTATTTACGGCAGAAGTCACACGAGCTGTATCTCTTGGGATATTGCTGTATCCCCAAACGGAAACTGCACTTGGCATTTATGGAATATTCAATGTGTGAGGCCAAAAGGGGGAGATTTCCAGAGAAAATTGGCTGAAAACATGTGATAGCTGTTGGGGATGTTTGAGAAATGCCAAATGGATTTAGACGGGGACTTCACAGGTCCCCACCACCATGGTAGGTGGTGGCTAAAAGAGTAATTAAAATACAAGTTTCAGCTTAAACTGATAGGTGTATCACTTGGAACATACAATTTATTTATTCTTTATATATGTTTTCTTCTTGATACTCTTATCTCAATGACTGACATACTGTATTTCCCAAGTCAGAAAACTTGTTAAGCTCTTCTCCCACTCCACACCCAGGCTACCACCAAATACTGTAGATTCTACCTACTAAAATGTCTTGACAATTGCTCTCATTTAAGCCTTTGTTATTTCTTGCTTCTTACTCAGAAGTCTGAGTAGCTTCCCTGCTTCTAACATTTTTTCTATCATGCTCCACTGAGATCATTGTTAAAAACCAATTCTCATAATTTGAGTTCCCTCCTCAAATCCTTTAAAATTTTCCTAATAATTTCAACATAAACTTCAAATTCTCAATATATTATCAAAATTTTTCAAGAACTAGACCCTGCCCATCTTTTATAGAATGCCTCGACATGTATAATTTTCTGAATATGATTTACTCTTTCTTATTTAATAATTTATACAAACTGGTCACTATGTTCAGTTATGGAGCAAACACGTGCCCACATCCTTCAATTTTTAGCTTAAATATCTCTACCTCTAAGAAAGTTCCATCTTTTCATCCCCATCCATAATAATAGCAAGACACTTTCAATTTTAAGTAGAAACACAAAGTAGTTATAAAAAACAGTTTAGACTTGAGATAAGAGCTCCAGTTTTAAGAAATTTGTTTCTCTATCTATTTGGCACAGCTCGCTTCTGCCTGGCTACTTCCATGACTTAATTTAGGGAATTAAAAGTGTCAGAAGTCTTCTCCTCTGGACTTCTTGTCTTTGCTGTTGTATGTTTGGTTTCATTCTTCTAATGTGGGCAGTATTACTGCTGGAAAACCCACATTCATATCAATCTGGCTTAGTAATGTCAGTTCTGTCCCAGTGCCCATGTCTTAATCCCAATACCGGGGAATACTTGTATAGCCTGATAATCCTAGACTCAGATGCAATGTTCTTGGAATTGAAGGATGCTTCTTGGCACTCTTAGGTCATAAGCTTTCTCCTAGGTGGTAAAGCAATGCGGTAACTGACAGTTTTCTAAGAACTGTATGGAATAGAGATGGATATATCTAAATAAATCAGAAGATTAGATGGATTGAGATACACATACAAAGTTACAGTAGTCCAATGGCCCCTTTTTCCTCCAAAACCTGGGCTAGTCATACCCCTATGCTCTTGTGGTAACTTACATACACCTTTATCAAAGTACATATCTCATTGTATCATGTTTTTAAATTTCTTAGACTCTGAAAATTCCTCAATGATATATGATGATGATGATGATTTTATTTCTGTATCATCAATGCTTTGTATGGACTTGCAAAAAAATAGGCATTGCACAAATGTTTGCTAAATAATTAAGTGCCAAATCATAACATCTGTTTCTCTCTTAAATTGCACTTAATTGGGGTCTGACTTTCCGTTTGATTTTGTCTTTTATTGAACAATGGAAATGACTAATTTTATACTTCTAAAAAATAATTTATTGTATGAATTATATGTTATATTTAACATAATCAATTTCTTCATATTTAACAGTGACATTTGCCAGAGACAAACATCCTTACAGACCCTAATATTAAAAATGTTCTTTTTATTAATCTCAGGGCATCAGGTTTGGAAAATATGCATATTCCCACTTAATTTACATAATGCATTGCATATTAGAAATAGCTTTTTTGTTCCTTTGTCAGTATCTACTTTGAATAACTTTTAAAAAGAACGTGAGACTAGCTAAAGCCACATCAATTTTTTTTTATTATAGGACAGGAAAAATGCTTGTGCATTAACAATTATTGAGTACATTTAAATCATTACTCATTTATGGAATAGCATTAATTTCTGAATAGTGTGGCACCACATATGAATGATTCAAGGCCAAGCAGAGTCTCTTGAAATCATTTAGTTTCTTATTATATCAATCTGTCACTCACTATTGCCACCTACAGATACTTCTCAATCTGAAAAAAAGCCATTATCTGTCAGAGAGCTGGATGAGTAGAACAAATAAGATGATAATTTTAGAAAGTTTGAAGTATTAAATTCTCAGAAGAAAAAAACTGATTTGAAGCTATTTTGAGGCTATTAGCTATGGAAATTCCAAAATATCTTTAAATTAATTTTTAAAACAATAGATAATTTTCCATTATTTTTCCCATTCAGAACAAGTTCTGTTTTTCATTTTTTAATGTCTCATTTATTTAATGCAAACAACCCTTATACCAACAAAATGTTTTTCTCAAAATAAAAGAACATTTTGGAGCATCTGAGAGGCTCAGTCAGTTAAGCATCCAATTCTTGATTTCGACTCAAGGTGTTAGGGTTGTGAGATTGAACCCCACATAGGTCTCCATGCTCAGTGGGAGTCTGCTTGAAGTTTTCTCTCTCCCTCCCCCACTGCTCCTCATGTCCTCTCTCTCAAACAAATAAGTAAATCCTTAAAAATATATGTAAGAACATTTATTATCTATTAAATGAAAAAATGCCAAACATGTTTAATATATTTGCTGACTTAGATTATAATCACTGATTAATTCATTTGTGTAATGTATATTTACTAAACAAGAAATACATTGTACTGCTAAATGTTGGGCTATTTTGTTGATATAAAATTTAATGTCTATTGGATATGTGTAATAGTTACTTTCAGTAATGCTTACCTAATTTTGTAATGATTATAAGAAAATAATAGATCTTCATTAATATATTTAAAAAGTCAGTCCAATGTAATGGATTAATTAAGAGTTTGTCTCTAGAACTCTGGAGACAAAGAATTCTCTTCCTGTTATCCATGTGCAAGACATCAAATATTCTGTACTTCGAATTATTCATCTGTCAAACCAAAATGGTAATAATGATACCTAACTCTAAGATTATTGTAAAAATTAAGTTTTAATTAATATTGGTATATTTTTCTGGACTGTACATCATCATATATTTTCTGTACAGTACTTTAGTTACTGTACATGATGAAAGTAGATAAGGTAAACATTTTCTACTAAGTATCAAAAGATGAAAATGTGGGGTATTCTTTATAATTGCAAATGTCTAGTATGACAAGCAATCAGCTTATTTAGTATGAATTGTTTTACAAAATATATGGTTGCCATGGTCCCATTTTAAGACTCAATTTAAAAATTAAATTAAGAGGCGCCTGGGTAGCTTTGTCACTTAAGCACCCTACTCCAATTTCATCTCAGGTCATGATCTCAGGGTTGTGAATCAAGCCCTGCACTGAGTGTGAAGCCTACTTAAAATTCTCTCTCTCTCTCCCTCTGGCCCTCCTCTCCCTCCCGCTCTGAAAGTAAAAAATAAATACATACATACATACATACATGCATAAATACATGAATACATAAATACATAAATAAATACATAAATATAAAATTAAAATATTTCCACAATTAATTTTAAGGCGTTCTAACTACAGATTTAAATCTTCCCTCAAGAGTCACTGACAGAATTCACTAGCTTCTGAATCTCCTTGGGAATTCTGGTTTAGAGTTACGATGACATTAAGCCATGTCCTTGACCACCCAGTGTTCATGAACTCTGAGGGACATATGACTCAGAAAAACAACAACAATAAGCAATCTACCTATAGAATCATAGATTTATGTTGGATAACGTGAAAACTGCTTTTATCTAGTCTGGAGAAGCCTATGTATTCAAAAAAGCTATGAGTCAGTTATAAATGTGGACTAATTAGTACAGAAAGGGACTCAAAATAAACATGTACACAGATTTGGCTTCAGGTTTCATATTGGATGATGAAGAAACTATTATTAAAGACTGGTAGGGCAGTGATTTATATTATTCAATAGTAAAACATTTTGTAAAAAGTATCACTTGCGATAACTTGGAAGGCAGGCAACATTCTTGAATAGGCTTTTAATTGTATTCAAAGAGGTTGGGAAACAAGATATAAGGAGTCCTTTAAGATGCCATGCATATCCTTTGATAAAGTATTATCAGAAAGAAATAAACTTTGAAAATAATTGCAAAAAATAATAAAAGGAAATTAGAAATATTCCAGAAATTACAGAAATATGGAAAGTTGGAATATGAAACTAATTCTTCTCTCCATCCAGTACCAAATAAAACTGAGGTCTTTGAGCAAGAAAGTCCAATTTAATTTATGGAGAAGATGTTTGAATCAATTAAGCTTGTGCTTAATAGATCTTTTCTATTGTACAAAGTGGTAAAATTAAAAAGAGACTAAAGCGATGTCTCTTCCATGTTGGCTCACAGGTTGCTTCAGGATCCACAGAGGTGATGAAGGCAGCAAGCATATCACTCAAGGCACCAACGAACATGACTTTTCCCTGGTCCCGTGGTGGATGATGCTGGTGGTAGGACCAAGGCCAAATGGGACTGTAGCCAACTCCATAGGGAGACAGAGCTGTTTCTGGTTCTGCAGCTACAACCACTGTCAGTGAGCTTGCCATCTGGGTACAGATCTGCTTTCTTAAAACAGCCCTCCTCAGTCTTGGGCTCCATCAGGGCTTCATAAACTTCTACTTGGATCCCAAAAATCCCACAAGCCACCTTTATCTGTGGACTGCTGCCACATTATTGTTGCTTTGGGGCATATGAGAATGGGGTCTCAAATTTCACTATCTTGTTGATGTCCTAATTATATTGTTCAAAATTATTTTCTTCATCATTCTGAAGGAGGATTATATACTCCTCCTTCAGAGAGGAAGATGTGGGTGTATGTAATAATTATATATTATACCCTTTAATATCAGACTTGGACATGTAACTTGCTTCAGGTAAGAAAAGGTAAGCAGAGATGACCTATATTACTTCAAAGCAGAAATGATAAAGGTCAACACATAGCTTACCGCAGTCTTTTTTCTTTTCCCAAGATTGACAGTATTGAAGAGACAGTTTCTATTTTAGCCTGGGTCCTGGAGGGAACATAAATGACAAAAACCCATCTCAGATTTTTTTCATTCTTTTTAAGGCAACATAACTTAGTTAACTGATACTCAGGCAAAACAGCCTATATTGCCTGAATCCAAATCTTGCATAGTTTCAGTCTCATATAATGAGACAAATCCATATCACAATAACCAAAGAGAAGAACCAAATGAAAATAATGAGACTTTTGCCCAACCCAAAGTGGTTAAGGTTACACGGTAGAAAAAGTGGCCAAATCTGTGAAATTGTACTTGATCAGCCAATACTGCTCCTTGCAATAAAATACGGCTTCAGATAACAGAGAGGAGAAGAGAAATGTCATACAAGCCATACTTATTAATAATGTAAAGTACAGACTTGCTATATAAATACCAGTATAGTGTCTCCAAACTATGTGCAATGTTTTCTACATTTTGGATTGTTAAAATTACTTGTATTCATACTTTCTAATTTTAATGAAATTTTAATTGTGAAAGGCATTTTCTGTTGGTTACTTGATCAAAGTCAGTGCATGCTCTTAATAAAACTCCTTATCACCAACTAGTACTAGAGTCTTATTACATGGTTTATAAATACGCAGATGCTCATTATCAAGGCGTCATGGGCTCTCTTTTTCTCCTCTACTTTATACTCCATTTAGTAGAGATTTCTTCTGCCTGCACACTTTGCTAACATTATTCACGACCTCCATATTTTTATAGTGAGCCTTAGTACTCTCTAAACTCTGCATTTTTTTTTTCTTTATTAGCCCTGATGGGATGAACCTGTCACAAATTCCTAAGAATATTTCCTTTATTCAACCCTTAGTAGTGGAAGATGTGGGTGGTACAATTCATAAACATTGATCTTTACTATTATGCAATCAAACCAAAAATTCCAGAAGAACATGAAAAATTGTTCCTAATTTCAGATTTGATTTAAAAGTTTAAATCTTCATATAGCCTAAAGATGGCAAAAGCTAGTCATAGCTCTTTACCATATTCAAATGAATGGGCATAGGACTTTGGTCCTAATAGAGAAAATAATGATGTACATTTATAAAGGACTGATAATGGATGTGACTGAGCCTGCAAGTGAGAATCAATATTGTCTTCTCTTCTTCTGTCAAGATTCACAGCAGGAGATGGTTTTTCTGCCTTCCTTCAAGTTAATGTGATCATTAAAAAAAAAAAGTTAGGGGTGCCTGGGTGGCTTAGTGGATTAAAGCCTCTGCCTTCGGCTCGGGTCATGATCTCGGGGTCCTGAGATCGAGCCTCGCATCGGGCTCTCTGCTCAGCAGGAGCCTGCTTCCCCTTCTCTCTCTCTGCCTGCCTCTCTGCCTACTTGTGATCTCTCTCTGTCAAATAAATAAATAAAATCTTTAAAAAAAAAAAAAAAAGTTAATGTAGCCATTTTCCGGGTTCTGGCAAATGGAATCTGACTGGAATGGAAGTGGCCTGTTCCAGATAACCTGTAAAAAAAGTTTCATGCAGTGCTGTCTCTTTCCTCATCTGCTTGTGGATTTTCATGACACCAAAGTGGGCAAAGCGATACAACAGTGAGTCCTCAGAGATACCGACCCACCTTCTACAAGTCACTTACTTGTAAGGGACTTACTCACTCACTTACTCCATCTACACTGAATTAAAGTGGAATTGAGAAATAAACTTTAATTATGAAGATAATGGCCATTGGAATTTTGGAATTGTTAAGAAATTAACCTTCTCTGATTAATAGAATGCTAGAAAGTGTTCTTAAAGTACTTCATCTTTTATCACAATTACTGCTCATGGCAATCAAATGATGTAGAGGCCTTAGACGCAGATAAAGGAACCAGAGCAAAAAGAAGTTTTCCAAAGTGCTAGAGATGATAAGTGGCAAAATTGGACTTGAACTTAAGAAGTTTGTTTCTAGATCCAGCTTTCTTAAACATTACACCATCTCTTGAGATAGTCTCAAAAGACCAACTCTTGTAACTGGCGGGGGAATTTCTATTTAGTACCCCTTCTCCCTTTTACTCCCCCTTACAGTCCCTCAATCACTTTAACCACTCTATTTCATTTGTTATTTGGTCATAGGCATTCTGCTCTGTCAGATTCCAATATTGGATGAAGCTGGGGCAAGACAGGAAGGCCTGGAAATTCTTTAGATGCTGAAAAGCAGTCTCAACATCACATTTCTTCTCTGGGTCAAGAATTTATAACACTTAGCATAGTTTCAAAAAAATTTTTCTCTGTATCTTTCTTTATGTAAAGATGAGATTTACCATAATCTCTTTCCCTCATTAAGGGAATGTGTATAAGAATAATTAATTTATGTTTCACTTAAGAAGCTTTTCCTCATTACCATTCCAGATCAAAATGCAGTTGGGTGCCTATGTCTGGCTAATTATTACTCTAACCCTCAGCCATAATTGTTGGTGGACAATAGGGGAATATACTTACCAGTATTAGTCTTGCTGGTGATGATACAGAGAGCTTCCCTGAAAACAACACTAACAAAGAAATCTAGAAATGACAATTGATGACCTTGGATAAAGATATGTCTGAAGCTATCCATACCTCCTTAGAATTCTAGCAGATTAACATCTACTTGGTAATATTTGCTAGATATCCACTGATATCCAGAGCTTGATATTGAAGAATCAAAGGTCAATACCTTGAACTGATGTTGAGAGAATACAACCTTAGACCTTTAGGATAGAACTTCTCTTTTTCTAGGAACTTCCAATTTTACTTTTCTCTCCACCCTTCAAATTTTATTCAGGGTGGTTCAATACCAAAAGTTCTGATTCAAAATGCATATAAGAGGCATATTTCTGAAGTAGTAATAACAATGAAGCTAGAGAACTATCAATCATTTGAGTTTGAAACTTGCAGGACTGGGGAAATCCACCTACATTTTGATAACATTAGACAGACAACTGCTGGTTTTAGATTGACAAGTAGACATGATTTCCTTGGGCAAAAGACAAAAAAATATGGCAAGCCTTTTGCTTCGTTTTTTTTTCTTTGCTTTTTGTTTTTCTTTTGATTTTGCTTTTCTTACTTTTAGTCCCAGGCTAAGTCTTATTCTTTTACCCTGTGTTGTAGGCTATAAACTAGAACCCAGTCACGCATTTTTTTTTCCTTGCAAATCAAACATTTTCAAAAAGTAAATGAAAACTTTTATGGAACACCACGGAAAGTTAAAAGGAATTTCTTATCAAGTGTCTTTTGCTTTCAAGGTGATGAGGACATATATGGTAGACCAGGTGTTGGGACTTCTCAGATGTTTTGCAAACACAATTTAATAAGCATGATATACTATTTATTATTAATAATATAGACTCTACCCACAACAAGACAATTGTCCATGCCAAGTCGTTGGCAAGCCCCAACTCATCCCTGGATTCTACCTTTTCACTGGAACAGTACTTGTCAATTTTCTTATCTTCAAAAAGGGGGATGATTGAGATCACAGTAAGCTAGTAATGCATCATAGCGCCCATAGACCAGTGCAGTTCCTTTTGCTCATAGCTTGCTATCTGTACATAAGTCAGCATTGCAGGAGCTGTGGCATCATAGAGGATGGGATGCTTCTGTTCCTCCTCATGCCAAGCCTACTCAGGCTGCTATCTTGTCCTCTGCATACCTCCTTCTAGGACTCCGTGACTTAATAGATCTTACCATGGCACGAAGACCTCTTTGGATCTGTGTGGTGGATCTGAGGAATGACAATGTGCATTCTGGAAGTTGACTTGCAGGTTCCAGTGCCTACTACTACTTCATCAGGGACCTTTTTATCTTCTAGTTTACTTGTCACTTGGCCTTACTTACTTTTCTATCAGACATTTTAGCCTTGTATTATGCATTGTCTTATATTTTTTATTATTTTACATGAAATATTTAACCTTTCCAATTAAAATGCTAAATATTGAGGTGCCTGGGTGGCTCAGTGGATTAAAGCCTCTGCCTTCAGCTCAGGTCATGATCTCAGGGTCCTGGGATCAAGCCCTGCTTGGGGCTCTCTGCTCAGCAGAGAGCTTCTCCCTCTCCCTCTGCCTGCCTCTCTGCCTACTTGTGATCTCTCTCTCTCTGTCAAATAAATAAAATCTTTAAAAAAATTTAGGAGTATTACTTAAACTCCTGATTTCGATTCACTCATCTGGTAACAAAATTACTGAAGTAATTTTCCATGAGTCTTATTGTATGATTGCCAACTAGCTTTAAAAGAGTTTTTGAAAAATAATGTACTTTTTGTGATATAATTGACTATTTCCAGGATGATTGTTAAAAGAGATCAGACTTATACAAAATATTTTCATTAGACAATAACTATCTAAATGAAAATAAATAGAAGAAATAAATTCATGCAAATATCATACACTGAAATAAATTAAATTAATGTTTGATTTGATGAGCATATCCTGACGATTGCTCAATTCCAGAGGGGGAAAATAATAAGAACTACAACATCCATAGTATAATGTTTATTTGGAGAATGAATTGCTTTCTTCCATTCCACATTCATTAAAGCTATGCTAAGAATTTGAATATTAATTGAATGTTGATTCTTTTACGTCGTAATACTCTACTGTTAAAATATGCCCCTAATCATTGTTCAAGATACTGACTGGCTGATTTATTTTTAATTATCTTCACCATCTAATTTTCAACACTATCAAAGATAGTAATTTAATGATTAAAGATTTTAAAATTTAAAGAATAAATTTCCTTTTTAAATTATCACATAAAAACAAGTTTTATTTGAAATGTCTTGATTTTCTGTTGAAGTATATTATCCATATTTTAAATCTACTCGTAAGTATTCTGAGAAATTTAGTCAAGAAAAATAGTTCTTATCTAAGATAAGTACTGGACATGAGTTTTTGGTTGTTGTTGTTTTGTTTTGTTTTGTTTTTATTAATAGGGCAGTGCATTTATCTCTTTGTATAATATTTTGGCGTAGCTTCCCCAAAAACTGATGAAATTATTTCTTTAATTCTAAGTAACTCTTGTTTTCATAATTTGACATCTCTGAAATAAAAACATGTTTAACAATCAAAAATATTTTACTACTTGATTTTACTACTAAAAATCAAGATATTTACTGCTGTAATTGGTAGACTTTTTTCCTTAGTAGAACAAAATACATTGCTTAGAGTTGACAAAATCATTGTTTCAATAAGGTGGTATAAATATTCAAAGAAAAGCATAAAAATGTACTCAGATATCTCATCTTCCTTAGATTTAGCTACATAGAATTTGAATTTTGAGACCCAAATGTTCAATGTTTTTCTTTAGTAAAATATTTTAATTGATTAACATAAAAAAAAGCAAAAAAATAGAACTCTGACCTCTTGGGTCACTATTTTTTAGAGCAATGGGTGATATTTTCTCAAATAAGCTTCTTTTTGGCTTTGTTCTTAAAGGAATCCAGTATCTAGAAAAAGAAGGATTATTTGTAAAAGTTTAAATTGTGAACTCATTATGAAAACATCTCCACTTAGCAGAGAGCCTGATGTGGGGCTTGAGTCCAGGAGGCTGGGATCATGACCTGAGCTGAAGGCAGAAGCTTAACCAACTGAGCCACCCAGGCACTCCCATATGTGTCTTAAGAATATTCGTGCATACGTGTACGTAAAATAAATGTATTATAAATGTAAAAGTGAATGGCTCCTTATAGAAAAAAAAAATATATGCTTTCTGTCATACTACTCTAGGTATTGGGTCGCCCGTTCTTGCTAAGTCCTATGGAAAAGCCTACCCCGAGAAGCTCTTCAGGGAGCAGATATAATCAAAGTTCTTCCCTGAGGGATAGTTCTTCAGATTGGTTTTAGGTCAGAACAAGTGAGTGGTTCTGACCTAAAACGGTCCAACTACAGTGGAATTTTAGACATTGAACTTATTAATCATTGATAAATAACAGAGAAAGAGAATCCCTTCCAACTAGAAATCAGTGTTAAATGGAAACAGCGTCCAGAGAGTTCAAGCTACCTTCTTGTTACCGAGAAAGAGCAGCTTAATACTTTAGTAGAAAATATATACTTTCATGAAAAAATTTCCTCAATGGTCATTTTAATTTTGCAAAGTGAAAGCAAAAATCTGTGCAGAGACAAAATAATGCACAAAGCGCTCATCTATTTTGCAAAATAGTAGACGCGGTTTTCCTAACTGTAGATAATGATGCCTATGTTTTCTTTTAGTTTAGTCCATATGTTCTTGTACCTTGAATATTGTACTATCCTTGAAAAATATAGCTTTTTATTCTTGATGTATGTATGTATGTATTGATGCAAATCTTTCCCAATAACAATTGGATCCTAAATGGCAGAGCCCATCCTTACCTGTAACTCGGAAGACTCAGTGCAAATCCTTTCATTTTCTTGATTAATATCTGATGCAGGAAGCCTCTTGGCCTCATATAATAAAGGCACATACACACATCTATACACACATATAGATTTATATGATAAATTGTTAGTATATACCTTTTCTAATTTCATAATCTTTGCAAAGGACTAACTTCTATAAATTACCACAATTTGTGTAATAATTTATATTTATTAAACAGGATTATCGGGGCACCTGGGTGGCCTGGTCGTTAAGCGTCTGCCTTCGGCTCAGGTCATGATCCCAGGGTCCTGGGATCGAGCCCCACATTGGGCTCCCTGCTTGGTAGGAGGCCTGCTTCTCCCGCTGCCATTCCCTCTGCTTGTGTTCCCTCTCTCGCTGTGTTTCTCTCTGTCAAATAAATAAAATCTTTAAAAAAAAAAACAAAACAGGATTATCAAGAATCTTCAAAGTTTTAGCCTAACAATCCATTCAGTCAAATAGAAATATTAAATTTTACTAGCAGTATAACTTATATGTTTAGCCATTACTTATTTCTGAAATTATGTCTATCCAATTAATAATATTAAAATGTATGAAACATATCTACATAACTAATATCTAATATATACAATATATATGATGCATATATGTTTATAACTTAACACTAAATTTAAAAAGAGATTTTTTAAAGCCACAATGCAATAAAATAATATATATTTTTAAAATGCTTTTAAATAGAAAAAGTCTTAGATTTTAGTACATACATTGTGATAAACATTACACTAAAACATTTCCCCAGATTTGTTGATATGCTTATTTAAGTACATCTAGAATATATTCTTTACCCGTAGGCAATATATTCCTTGAGGGCAAGTCTGTCATAATTTAAATATCATTAGAACAATTTACATTAAAAGGAGTCCTGGGCAGAAAAGTAATTAATGAGTTTAGTTCACTCATGGAACTAATGTTGAGATAAGTAGAAATCACAGAAAAAACTGAAATACAAATTGTCATATTCATTCCAATGTCTCATGACTTCTAATTTTCAATGTGAATTTATCATTATCTGTCTAATACTCAAAGGCATAATTCATTTATTCTACCTATATTTTCTGAAAGCAGAGCTCTAACATTGCACTATTTTAGTGAAGGTGGTTAGAAAAGATGCCTCAGAGAAAATGACATTGAACAAAGACCTGAATGAACTAAGGAAGGAACCAATCAGATATTTAGATAGAGGGTTCCTTATAGTGGGAATATCAAGCAAGTTCATCAGGTAGATCAGTGTTAGGGATGTTTGACTTTTAGCAAAGACTAATAACTCATGGTGCTAAAGTATATTGCCTTCTGAATTTTTATTCATCTAGTCATTATTGTCTGAATTTTGTCTGATGTACATATCACTATTTTAGATAGTATTTAGCTGTCATGTAATATAGCTTTTTTCTTTTACAGTGGAAAATAAAACAAAATATTTAAACTTTTAAAAGTATTTCTGACTTCTAAAAGTCTTGATAGCAATTTTTAAATGGTATTTGAATATTAGATTCAGTTATTAAATGAGGGAAATGAGTCATATTCTCTATTCCCTTGACTCCCCATAGTTATGACTTTGTTTTTTATTCTTAATTCTCTTACTTTATCCTTATTTTGTCACTTCCCAATTTCCCCAAAAGACTAAGATTTGATTGGGTCAATCACTACAGAATATCATTTATCTCTCTTATGTTGATCCTATAGTTGGCTGTCTTTGCATAGGAAGTTGATTTCTTCTCTAATTCATTTTCCTCATGATAAGAGAGTCATATCAGACCAAACATGCCATGCTACCTAGAAATAACTGACAATACAATTTGAAAAGATCTAGAAAGATAGAAGCTACAGGATCCATGTAAGAGAAACACCTTTCCCAGACTGACAGAAAAGGGGGAACTCCACAGAGAATAACCAAATGGTGTCCTGAATTTCCTTGAATATAAATCACTCTCTCTCTTATTTAAAAGATCTGTAGAGATTATTCCCTTTGTTGGGAAAAGCTTGCTTTTCTTCTCCAATCATTGCCTGGGATTTCACAGTCAATTCTTGTTATTCATAGTATTTATATTCTATACTGTCTTTGCAAACACTAGATTAGTGAATACTGAACAGTTGTTTCCAGAAGAAATGCAGGGTTAGTTTCCTGTGAACATTGGGTCACAATATTTTTGCCAACTAATCAATATATAACCTTGTTTTATATATGTTTCTGTTTAAAGATATCTTATTTCATATACTTACAACAAACAGAACTATAACTTATTCCTAAATGAAGCTTATCAAAATACATATTTTCTCCAGTACACCAAAGTCTTCTTGTGCTTTGGTACACTAGAAAACACTTCAACATTTGCTTAGAGTCCATTTTAAACAGTGAAACCACCAAGAAAAGCACAAAATTCTGTAGACATTTTGGATCTAAGTAGACCATGAAAAAGAAACTTGTTCTCAATATGAGAGCTGCAACAAGAAGGTAGAGCATACCTTGTCTGACCTTGATTGGGAACACATATGCTAAGCATCTCAAATTTTTTGTCACTCTACACACATTCTTAAGTGACCCCAGAATCGTCACGTTAATTTTGGGATTACCAATAAATTTTAGTGAGTAGGGAAATTTGCAAATATGGAATTAGCAAATAATGAGAATTGACTTCTCTTCATGACTTCCACTCATTCTTCCCCAATTCCCTGTTTCTTGCTCATCTTCCAGTCTCTTGTAAAATTAGCTGGTCTTTCTTACATGTGTCTCAGCACCTCACTCGAATCTGTCAGCATAACACTTAACTTTGTGTCTGATTAGTCTCCTTTTTCTGAAAATATACGGTCATCACTTTGAAAGCAGAGATCAAATATAAAGAATTTTGATATCCCCAATATGTATTCACACATATTCACAAGCACATATTTATTTAACATCTGTGAAGGCAGAGAAGATAAGAGAGAGACAGGGAAGAAGCTAAAATGGAAAATGTAAGCTTCAAAATGGAAAATGTAACAGCTTCATAAGCTGTTAATACAAAACTCTCAGTAAATCTTGGTGTTTTACTGCTAAATCACAATATGCCCTCCAAGAATTCAATTATCTATTTCATTTTTCCATCTTTGAAATAAGAAAGATAATAATTTTTCCTTATTTTTTCAGAAATGTCTGAGGATATTCAAGAGGAAAATAAAATTCTTTTGAGCTCATTGGAAGGTCTTACCTAATTTGAAGCCAGCGACATTGTTAGTGTTATAATTATTTTTGTCAAGGGAACTTAGACTATATAAATAAAATCTTCTGAAGTTGTTCATTTTGCTCAAGGTGGAATAAAATGTAATGAAAATTTTTTATTTGTAAGCAGAAAGTCTTCTCAGACTTTGAGAGTCTTAGTCCATGGACTTCTTGGATTGAGTCCAATGAGCCTTCTTGGATTGGGAAAGAAAAGAAAACAACACAAGCTTTGATATTATATTTTGGCACATGGGCAGCCCATCACTGACACTATACTGTGTACCCTTTTCCGAGGGCAGAGGCAAGTGGTTTGGTTTGGTTCTATGGACTGAGTTAGATTGTGCCCTTCTGAGGTTCCCTGCATAAAATATAGAATTTTATGCAAGATTTAATATGCATATACAGAGTACCAAACTACTTCTGTCTCTTTATTCCCTGTTTCACTAGAAATAAATAGGCTAGAATAAGATTCGTAAAAGTCCCTGCTGTTCAACTCTAACCCATTAAGATCACAAAAAGAGGAAATGAACCAAAAAGTTGCTTAAAAAGGTGATAGCTGGGCACCTGGGTGGCTCATTTGGTTACCACCCTGCCTTTGGCTCAGGTCATGATCCCAGAGTCTTGGGATCAAGCCCTGTATCAGGCTCCCTGTCCAGCAGGCAGTCTGCTTTTCCCTCTCCTTCTGCTCTTCATGCTAGCTCTCTCTCTCAAATAAATAAATAAAATCTAAAAAAAAAAAAAAAAAAAGATGATAGGCCCCTGCATCTCCCTTTGGCTCAGATCACGATCCCAGGTTCCTGAGGTTGAGGCCCGCATTGCCTCCATGCTTGGTGGGAAGCCTGCTTCTCCCTCTCCCACTCCCTCTGCTAGTGTTCCCTCTCTTGCTGTGTCTCTCTCTGTCAAATAAATAAATAAAAATATTAAAAAAAAAAAGGTGATACCTTATGGATAAGTGGGTAAAAAAAGGTTTATCTCATTTACTTAAAACTCACTTCTTATACCATCCATAAATATTTCTCTCAATTTTATGTAAGGGATTCATGTCATGATTATATAAAGGCACAATCAAATTTACTTTCCTTATTAAAACAGGTGATTGTTTTTATTTGAGTAGAAAATTTAAAAAAGAACACTTGAAAAAAGTTATCATATTTTTTATATATATCATACCTTTAGGGTTTACATTATTTATGTAAAATAGATGAGACATTAAGTGTTTGATGAATTACTTCGAAAACATTATCTTCCACATTCTCAAAAACACAAAGCAATTAAGTGTGTTACTTCTTTCAAAACAAATTATTAAAATAAAACAATCCTCCAGTCAACACAAAAGAAAAAAAGTTTAGTTGTCATACCATTCTAGATACTTATAGATATTAAGACTATGCTACATTTAGCCCAGTTTATTTTAAAATACTGATTACCTAATAATTATCAGATATGTGACTATTTTATTTCAAGTTACTCATGTATATTTCATTTACTTATATGGGGTTTTGTAGACTTAATACTGATTATGCCAAATATGTACAAAGATCATGACTAAAAGTCAGCAAAAGTAATCATAATTTCCCCCCTGACTATATTGCCTTGATTGTTTGAATAACACACAAGACTAAACTTGTTTCAAAACTTTTTCCTCAAATTTAGTGTTCCTATTATGTATTGCTAGATTTAAAACAAAAAACCTCAAATGTAATATCTTAAAAATAATGACATTCATTTTGTTCTGCAATTTGAACAGACTTCCATAGGAACAGCTCATTTTTGTTCCATTTTTCATCAGCTGCTCAGAGACTGAGGGTTAGAATCAAAAGAGGCTCACTCACCTGTCTGAAAGCTATTTATCAACCAGGGTTGCCACCAGGAAAGACATGTGGCTTCTTCATAGCATGGTGGCTGAGATCCAATGTAGCACATGGCTTCTTCATAGCATGGTGGCTGAGATCCAAGGGTAGGCATCACAAGAAAAAGATAACTATGTGGTAGCTGTATTGTCTTTTATGACCTGTCCTCAGAAGTCATAAAGTGTCACTTCTGCTGTAGTCTATTTATTAGAAGCAAATTATGAAGGCTAACACATATTCAAGGGGAGAAGAATTGGGCTCTGTATTATAAGAATATGTTAGAGGACATATATAGCAGTGTGGCCATGTTTGGAAAATATAATTTGCCACGGTCTTTTTAGCTTCAATAAATACCCATCTATCCTAATTCTGCCTCTCCATCTTGTGTGGTTGTGGCTTTTTGTCTTATTTTTGATCATTCAGTAGGTATAAGGGAATTTATCTTGTTCCAATTACTTCAGGTGAAAAAAAGTATTTCCCTGGGAAATTGATGAGAAAACTATTTGTTGTCTATCAGCTAATAAACCTAAACCTTATAAGTGGTTATACTCAGTTGGAGTAAAACGTTATATATTTTTGGAAATCCCAATATTTCTTTAATTCATCTCTGATGTCTGAGTAACATACTACTTATCGTAAAAAAAAAGAAGGGACATACAATTTAAATTTAATAATAAAATAACATTCCCAGGATTGTTAAGTAAATAATTCATTGTTCTCTGTAAATCAGTCTTTAGTTGGCAATTTTTTAAAGAGATTTACATAAGTGCCATTTGAGGCTGATGATGAAATTACTTTGATGCTGAAATTATTTTCTAAGGAATATCTCAAACTAGCAATCTCTGTTGTTTCTTGTCACCTGTAGCTGCGGCAAAAGACTGCTCCCATATAAATGAATGAGAGAAGGCATCGTAGAAGATTTATTTCTGCTGCCCCATTTTTCTTATTTATTTCTAGCATTCTGCCCATTTACCGTGAGCTTCCTCACATTTCAGAAACAGCTAGTCGTCTTTGAGAACAAATTGTGCTATTTACTTCTGTCCTCAGAGAAAACGAATGGTTTAGTGGGTGAGATGTCCAGAACAATAAGGAAAACTTGTGTTATGTATTCCCAACAGAAGAAATAGATCTTCTGTAAATAACTCCCAGCACAACCATGGCAGGTCTCAGCACTGCACAGAGTTATACATATTTTTTTCTTTATATAACTTTAAAGCCTTTCAAAAGAAAAAGCAACAGAATGCTATTATGCAGATGTATAGACTTACCACAAAGTTATGGGAACAGAATCTTCAAAACAACGAGTGTTTTAGTTATATTTCTATATAATTTAGTACACATACACACTGATTTTCAACTTCAATGACAGAAAATACCTTAGATGTAAGGAATATAACTGAATAATAATATTAGGAAAAGAAAAATGATGTTATTTTTATAAACCAAACTGAATTAGTTATAAAATTTAATAAATTATCCTTTTTATCCTTTAAGTCAGAAAGAAGAGCTGGATTCTAACATTTACTGAATCCATACCACATGCCTGACTTATTTCTTAGGATATTTACATATTTATAAAAACTTAATTGTTACAGATATTTTATGTGATAGACATTTTTATTCTCATTATAGAGATGAGAAAATTGATACTGATAGAAGTTAAGCAGTTTCCCTCGATCACCTAAAAAAGAAGTAAGGAAATTATTATTCCCAGAAAATGGCTTTAATTCATGATTGGTGCAGTAAGAGGTCAAGTGACATCTATTGTTACGCTTTGGGAATCTCAAGACCACCCTGACATCTGACACCAATTGCAGGTTTTGGGGTCCTCCAAACCACTTTTATGTTCAATATTTTTCTAGAAAGACTCACAGAACTCAGGAAAACTATTTTACTCATTGTTAGGGCTTATTGTAGTGAAAGGATACAGCTTAAAATCGGTAAAGAGTCCAAAGTGCAGGGTCCAGGAGACATCAAGGCACGGAACTTCCAGTAGCTCTCTCCCAGAGGGAGTGCAGAAAGCACCTATTTCTTCCAGCAATGATGTGTGGCAATATGCATGGAGTATTGCCAACCAGGAAAACTCATCTGAGCTGTGGTGAGCAGAGCTTTTATTGGGGCTTTATCATATAGACATGATTGATCACCAATCTGATTGACTTTAGTCTCCAACCCTTGCAGATGTTGAGCTGATACTGAGTGGTCCAAGGTCCCCCACCGCATTGTTAGCAGAGATTACTAGACATGACCAAAAGCCACCAGGTGAACAAAGACAGGACATTCCAAGGACTTTGAAATTACCTTCTAGATGCCAAGCACAAAGAATAAACCTCTCTTTGATCAAAGTTATTCCTTTGCTTCAATTATCCTAGAGCTAAGTAATGAGTGGAAACATACTCAGTGATATATCTCACTGATTAAGCAACAACAACAAAGCTTTATAAAATTTCTAAATGGAATAGTTTGGTTGTATATTCATTTTGAATTATAAAATGATCTATTGGACAATACTTTTTCTCAATTTACCAAAGATTATTTCTTAAACTCAATTTTGTCCTCAACTGTATAGCAGGCAAAGGGATTTGTATAAATCCCGCTATGAAACTATCTAATACAGTTCTTTACTTTCCCAAAACTTTATTTGAAAATTGAGTTTATATATTTTCATTGAATTTATTATTATGGGAGAACGACTCCTAGTAGAACTAATAAATATAAAAAATTCTCTGTGAACCCTACAATGATGTTTTTCCAATCCATTTTTAGTTACAAGATCAAATTTAGAATATAGTCCTGACTGACTCACTTGTTTTATCCTACAAAAATATCATGTCAGCAAAAACTTCATCTTCATCATTATACACTGTTCTATTTCTGTGAATGCAAGTTCATATTTCAAATAAAGTGAACACTTGCGTATAATGGATTTAATTATATAGAACATGTTTTGGTTAAAGAAATATAGATTTCAAAGAGAATGATCAGGTTTTCACAGGTAAACCATGCTTGAAAATTTCCACTCTGAAGTGCTTTGGTAGAGAATTAAGGCACAATGGCATTAAAGTTGTGCTTTTATTTATTTTTTAAGTGTTGTTATCTCATTAAGTTAAATTATTATTATTAATGTTCAATAAGAAATATTAAGTGATGTTGTAAAACTATGGCTGCACACATATACTCCTACACATGTTCATAAGATTATTATGTCTGACATAAGATTTCTTACTTTAAGGTGGAGTTACTAGTTTTAAAACCCAAAACTAGTTTCTTTCATACCTATCTCCTTTCTGATTACTCAGCAATAGAATTTGTTGTATTCCTATTTATTTGAATTGTGAAGAAAGCAATTATTTGGGAGAATGGAAGTGCTAGGGAGATTTCTGGACTAAACGGAGACAAACCTTGCTGTTGCCAATGTCAGATTCCATCAAGTTATTCAGCATCATATTGTTTACGAGGATAATGGGTCTTGATTCATTTTGACGATATGTCTGGTCTGAATCTAATCTGCAACGTGTGTCATGCTGCTTCTCAAATTTAATGGAACACCTTGTTTCCTTGGGAGTGGTACAGTATACTTCATGAGCCTTTCCAGATATTTTATATTGTTCATTGGGAAATTATGAGCAGAATTGACCCTCCTATGTGAGACTTTACAGGAGGGACTATTATATGGAAAAGAATGAGAGGAAGATTTTGTCCTAATATCTCAAATTCTTCAAGCTTCACATTAATTACAATTTTTAATTTCCCATATAATTAGTCACATTTCAATCATACAGGAAGAAAACCATGAAAGTAGGATAAGCAGATATTTTAGATCTCTGTAGATTCTTTATTACTTAAGAATGCAGAATATCCCTGGTTCCAACAAATGGTAGTAGTGTGAAGACCTCCTATATGAAATGAAGTTCTCAGGTCTATAAACGTGGACTAGAAAGAAGACTTCTCATGCATAATTCAGTGGTGCACATAATTCAGACTTTAATCGTAATTTAATTAAGTTGGGCCATCCAAAATTGTTGATATTCAACTATTTTTGACCCACAAAAACTATAAATCCCATATTTTTTCACCTAATAAAACCATTGTCTATACAGTTCTTTTTTTCAGATGTGTCTTTACCCAAAACTTTGTTCAGTTAGGTTGTTAAGAAATGTTTTTTTTTTTTTTTTTTTTTTTTTAAAGATTTTATTTATTTGACAGAGAGAAACACAGCGAGAGAGGGAACACAAGCAGAGGGAATGGTAGCGGGAGAAGCAGGCTTCCCGCAGAGCAGAGAGCCCGATGCGGGGCTCGATCCCAGGCCCCTGGGATCTGACCTGGGCCGAAGGCAGACGCTTAACGACTGAGCCACC
>CM053603.1:99018744-99096425 GCA_028646535.1 Procyon lotor
TAAGAAATGTTTTTTAACAATAAGATCAGAACCTAGGTTTAGGTATTTGTTACAAAAAATCACAGCAAAATTGCTTGGTGTGTAGTAACTTCTAACATATTTTCTCTTTAAACTATGCATGTCATAACTTTGCTATCAGCCATTGAGAATAACAAAAATATGTCTGGGCAAACAAACTAAGAAAAAAATCTTAAAAAGACATTTTTTCTTAACCAAGAAGATTCATTTCTCTAGGATCTATGAATATCAAGACTCCAATGCACACTGTAATTTAGGACATGTCATCATTACCATCATCTTCATCTTCAATAATATCAGCACTGCATCACAGTATGCAAGTTCCTCATTTGGGAAACCTAAAAATCTAGAAAATAAAACCTGTAACTTAATAGAAATAAAAGAAGGCAATTATTTATTTTGGGTCTTGATTACAAGCTTTTTATCATCCCCAAAAAGACATTTAGATAAATATGCATATAAATAATCAAATGCTAGAATACTCTATTGGATAAAAATTATAAAAATTATAAGAGCACATTTCAACATTATAGTAACTATGAGATAATTGAATTAAGACTGAAGAATTACATTAAATTATACCAAAAAAGTTTCAGTATGGCGAAAAAATATATTTTTTGGAATATTGAAAATGAGGTTTATGAAAAAAGAGGAAGTAACACTCATATGCTGATTAGGTTCACAGGTTCAGTGTTGTTTAATCAGGTATTAAAGACAGTGGCAACTGAGAAAAGAGGTCTCTGAGTAACCAACTCCCTTGGCCTAAATCCTTTGTCCAGAAAATAACCTACCTCATCTCCTAATTGCCTATTTGGATATTTCTAGTGATATCATTAAAACTCTGAACTGATTTTTATAATTGCAACGTTCATAGAATTCAAATCATTTGTTAAACTTTATTTATTATTTATTTATTTATTATGTTCAGTTAGCCAACATATAGTACATCATTAGTTTTGATGCAGTGTTCAATGATTCATTAGTTGCATATAATACCCAATGCTCCTAGCAACACATGCCCTCCTTAATACCCATGTTTTTTTATTTTATTAACATATAATGTATTATTTGCTTCAGGGGTACAGGTCTGTGATTCATCAGTCTTACACAATTCACAGTGCTAACCATAGCACATATACTCCCCAATGTCTATCCCCCAGTCACACCATCTCCCCCAAACCCCTCCACTCCAGCAAACCTCAGTTTGTTTCCTGAGATTAAGAGTTTCTTTTGTTTTTTAATCCTGATTCTTTTTTATTAGTTTCAGAGATAAAATTTGGTGATTCATCACTTGCATACATCACCCAGGCTCATTAAGAGTTTCTTACGGTTTGTCTCCCTCTCTGGTTTCTTCTTGTTTCATTTTTTTCCCCTCTTCCCCTATAAATACTCATATTTTAAATAATTGTAATGTAAAAAAATATTTACCATATTTAAAATAATTTCTTGTTCATCAAAATCACTTTATATTTGTCACAAACCATTATTTAAAGAGGTGATGAATACTCCAGAAAATTTAGGTTTAAAAAAGCTACAAAGCTATCAATTATAGTGGAATATTTGCCAATACTATCTTTGGATTGGCATTGGATTATTCCACATATTTCATGGTTCTAGAGTGACTATTATGTTTTTGCTACCTGCTGACAATAGAATTGTGTTTTATCTTATTATGTTGGTAGTATTTTTATTTACTAAATCTCAGTATTGCTTTAAAAGATAAAGTCAATTAACGTTCACCAGTATCTTGCCTCGAAGAACCCGAAGCTGATGTTTAGACCTTTGGTCCTCTTCTTTTACACTATTTTCACCTTATCCATAAGGTGTTTTGTGATGTTTAATAAATATAGCATTCTCCTTTTAGACATCTGCATTTCTCTTGATTGTACAGGATCTTGGGGATATCTCTAAGCTTTAGAAACTTAAGATAGAAGTGTGTTACGTTCTACTTATTTACTATACAAAACTCTCAAACCAGGATTACATCTTTAGCTTTGGGGTATAGCTTCTAAAAACTCTGGAGCAGTACTTGAGCAATATGCCAAAGTTCTAAAAACTCTTGAGCAGTACTTGAGCAAATACCCCAAACTCATTGGTTGGGGCTGCTTTTCAAAGAATAGTAAAGCCCAACAAAGATATTAACATATGAAAACAACACCTAAATCTATTCCTTTTCTTTTCCAAATATAGTGCCACATAACTTATGAAATACGGATTTTCATAGTGCTGAAAGGGGGACTAATTTGGCAGTGTTGTAAATAATAATCGGTAAGGGATTTGGACTATATAAATTAATTATCATTTAATGAACAAAGCTTTAGAAGCCATATGGGCTAACTCAATGATGCCAGAATATATCAAGAAATAAACATTCCTGGGGCGCCTGGGTGGCTCAGTTAAGTGGCTGCCTTCGACTCAGGTCATGATCCCAGAGTCCTGGGATCGAGTCCCACATGGGGCTCCTCGCTCAGCAGGGAGCCTGCTTCTGTCTCTGCCTCTGCCTGCCGCTCTATCTGCTTGCACTCTCTCTCTTTCTGGCAAATAAATAAATAAAATCTTAAAAAAAAAAAGAAAGAAACATTTCCAAATACAGTTGACTATACTTGTTTTTATTGACAGAGTATTACTTTCATAATCAGTGTGTAGGCATACGGCTAATAAAGCCTCTAACTAAGATAATCATATAAGAATGAACTGTGAACTCGGATTCTGGTATGGCCAAATAATCTTTTATTATATCAAATCTCAGATAATAGCATAAGCGTTTATTTAAAAAATAATTACTTGAAGGCCCTGAAAATTAATAGAAAGAAGTATTTTCTATTAGTAATACAACTTTGGAAGAATGAAATAAATGGGGTGAGTTATCCATCTTGAGAAGAAGTCACACCTGGTATTGCCTAGAATAGCTAAAAAGTGAGGGAAGAATCCAAGAGAGGGAACTGAAAAGACAGAATTTCAAGCTCTCTGTATAAACTCTGTTCAAATCTCTGGATGACAAATAGAATAAACATATCTGGACAACTCAAAAAATCCTAGAAAAGCAGAGAAAAATTAACCACAATTTGAGCTTGCTGCCCAAAAGACAATATTTGCAAGTTGAATGCAGTTTGCGGTTAATCGCTTGTTAAAACAAACAACCAACACATCAGGATACTTCAAAGTAATATGATAGAATCCAGGGTCACCAAAATATCACATTTACAATGTCCAGGATGGAATTAAAAAAAAAAATTCGCAACATATGAAGAGTCAGGAAAATGTGACCTATTATTAAGAGGAGAAACACTCAACACAGATCAAACCCAAGAGAACATAGACTTAGCAGATGAAGATTTTAAAGCCTATATAATAACTACTCAAAAGTGAAAGAAAAACATGGTCACAATGAAAGTAAGGATTGAAAGTTTTAGCAGAGAATTGGAAAAATACAAAAACAACCAAATGGATATTTTAGAACAGCAAATTACAAAATACCTGAAATAAAAATATTCTCTATGAGCTAAAAAGTATAATTGAGATGGCAAGAAAAAGAGTAAATATCAAAAGATTATTTATAGAAATTACCCAATCTGAAGTAGGGTGAAAAGAAGATTTAAAAGTATTTTAAGAGAATTAAACTCAAATAAGGAAGTGAGTGAAATGTTCCTATTTGATATTTAATATTAAAATATAGTGCTATTTCCTGGATGTTGATGTAAGTGATGAATCACTAAATTCAACACCTGAAACTAATATTACATTGTATATTAACTAGCTTGAATTTATTTTTTTAACTAACTAGAATTTAAATAAAAACTTGAAACTACAAACAAAGCAAAACTAAACAAAGCCTGCATATACAATTAAATATATAGATATATATAGTACTATTTCATTAAAAGATAATTAAGCAATATTTATTTTCTATGATCCATTTCTAAATCACTCAGCAAAACCAGTTACTTTTTCTTTTTTCTCTTTTAAAGATTTTATTTGTTTATTTGACAGAGAGGAGACAGATCACAAGTAGGCAGAGAGGCAGGCAGAGGGAGAGGGGGAAGCAGGCTCCCCACCTAGCAGAGAGCCCGATGTGGGGCTCAATCCCAGGACCCTGAGATCATGACCTGAGCCGAAGGCAGAGGCTTTAACCCACTGAGCCACCCAGGCACCCCCAAACCAGTTACTTTTTCAATCCTTATATATTTAAATGTTACAAAAACTATAGGAAAAATTGTTATAAAAATTGTTGTAGGAAAAATTGTTAAAATACACCAAATAGTTGCACTCTTTTTATATGTAAATTGAAGTGGTTTTGGCTGAAGGAACCCCAGAAAAATATACGGCAAATACTTCCAAGTGCCAAGTACTATTTTCAGATGTAGGGAAAAAGTAATAAAGGCTAAATTTAATATGAAATTGGAATTAATTAAATACTTATTATTTAATCTTGCATTGCTCTTTTATTTTCTTGTAGCCAATTCTTTTCAGTTTCTTTGTTTTTAACTTTATTTTGATTGATACAATATTATTTTATAATATTATTATCTAATATAATATTATGCTGTAATTGATAGTCTACATGTAATTTAGGGACAGCTTTGGTATTCTCTGAATCTCCTTCCCTTCCATCCCGATGAAGAGAAGATAAGGTCTGTTTTTGCTTTCGGCTCTAGCCTTGGAAAGATGTTCTAATGTGACACTTTGAGAAAACGATTTATATCTTGGAGCTTCTGATTTATGCTTATGAAATCTAAAGGATTGAGAACTGTGGCTAGCCAATGTTCTCCCAAAAAAGAGAGGTTTTTTGTTGGTTGGTTGGTTGGTTGGTTGGTTGGTTGGTTGGTTGGTTGGTTGGTTTCAGGACCCTGAGATCATGACCTGGGCTGAAGGCAGAGGCTTTAACCCACTGAGTCATGCAGACACCCCTTAAGAGAGGTTGCTGAATTGGCAACCACCAATGTTTTTTGTAGGGAGTGGGGAGAAAAGGGAAAAAAGGATATACGTGTGTTTTTTGTTTTTTGTTTTTTGTTTTCCCCGTGGATCATTCATGGAGTACTTAAGACAGAGCCGGCAGGGGGTTCTTTTGGATTCCAACCAAGCCCGCTGCCCTGAGGTCAAGAAACTCAGTAAAAAGAAGCTGGATGTCAGAGGAGGCAATTTTAAGTGACCAGATGGAGAAATTGTGTCTTTCCGCATTAAAAACAAAACTGCAGGTGAGAAATGACCAGTGGTGGGATGTCTTCAAAAAGAACAGATAGCAGCAGACATGAGAGAAAAGATTTAGCTGGAAATACTAGCGGAGCTCAAGGAGCCCAGAAATCAGCTTATGATGGTATCAGTCGATAAATACACTTTCTACTTCCTTACTGTTAACACTGCCTTGCTGCTCCAAGGCAGTGGGAAGCTGCCTTGGAGTATTAAAACAAAATGCATTTTGTTTTAATGCAGACAAAAACAGGATATTAAGTGAGGGAGTGGGAGTAAAAATTCTTAATTTTACTGTTTACATTTTCAAAAAAATGTTATTGGATCAAAATTATGATGAGTATAGGGTTTTAAAAAGTTCCCATAAGTACCCCAGTTATATGCTCTTTCAGTATTTTCAAATCCTTTGAATAAAATAGTTCATTGGCTAATTCTCTGTCAAAGACCAGTGAACCAAATTACCTATTCTGAGGGAACTGTCTTCTGAGCATATGGATCACCGGCTCTGCAATTGTCTATGTACCGCTGGCAAGCCTTCTCCTCTGTAGGATCTTAGCTTTTGCTGTAGATTACTGAAAATCCATTAACCCTCCACGCTTTTCTGCTTAGATCACGCTCTCATTTTATAAGCACTTTAAAATTTCATTCCAATACATTAGGATTGCTGCGCTACAATGCCCCCTTAAAAAGATTTTTGTGCTTTACAAAGTCAGTTTTCTTGACTTTTCTACCTTTTGCTTAACAGTACACCAATGTAGCATTTAGTCATATAAGAAATTTTATGAAGTGATTTCTTTTCATCAAGAACATTGTATGTCTTTTGTACCATGCTTCAAAAATTTACCTAAGGTGACCTTGGCATTATCTTATTAAATTGCTACAACAAAACTTCACCTATACTATTCAAACTCTAAGACTTTAAGTATTACTCTATTGAATACCCCCTATGATACACTAAAGGTTGAACTGATAGTGTCATATTTCAAACCTGATTTTCAGTGTTCAGATCTGTATATTTTTCAAGGCACAGTTATGAGTCACTTGAGGAAGTCCATTATAAGTACATTGAATATATTGACCTTGATACTAATTGTAATCAAGGTTCATTAAGATGTTAACTGGATAAATAGGTTGCAATTGGGAGTCAAAGACTAAAAAATTATCAACACTAAATGTATCAAAGTAAAACCACAATCAGCAATACTTAATGTACAGCTCAATCAATTTTGCCTGGATTTCTAATGGATTGTTCATTATATTTTCTAGAACTTATTTAATTCATTTTCCACTCTCCAACAGTCTGACCCTTTGTTTTATTTGGACAATAGCCATCTTACTACATTGATGGAATCAGGGAATTCATGTAAGTTTTTTCCTTTCCGCTTCAAAATTTCTTTGCATTCTTCTTCTCACAAGGATTTTTTCCTCACTTTTTCAGGAAGTGGAGATTCCATTTCTTTTGATGTTATTAATAATTTCCTTTCCCTTTTGCATGTTTTTCTATTTATCCACCAAATCCTTTCCAACTTACAAAATTTTTTTAAAGTTTTGCCATCATAAGGGAGTCACTGAGGTTTGTTGGCTGAAACTACTCATTATCCATTTACTTCTAAACCTTTGCTTCTTGGCATCTTGTCTCCACCATTTCTGAAATGGTGCCCAATGTTTTCTATCCTTAGCCCACTTATTTTTGACTAACAGAAGCCATTTACACTGCTGGTGATTTCCTTATAGTCTAGATCATCAAATAGTAATTATCTGTTGGTTGTGTCCCTAGAACTGATTTATCCATAGGACCATTGGTTTTTTTGGTTTGTTTGTTTGTTGGGTTTTTTGTTTTGTTTTATTTTATTTGTTTGTCTTCTGTCCTATAACCTCAGGTTGCTGTGATAATTTAGGGTTTCAGGGCAATTGAGTATCAAATGAAACTTTAACTACTCATGTTTCATTTCTTAGGGAGCAGGCTTCTTGTGCCTTCAAGATTGATATCTATAAGAATACTCCCTGTGATACTTTCATGGCAAGGGATTCACTTCTTCTGGTGGGGATCACTAATTCACATATTAGCTTTTCAATGAGGACAGTTTAAGAGAGGAAAGATTTCTGTTACACTTGTGCTAATATTTCTGAATCCCTTAGAATATATAAAACATTTTGATGCTGTTTTCCAACATACTGATTTACATACTATTAATTTGACTATTACCTCTGGCCTAAGCCCCAACTCTTTGAAGTTTTACTTTTTGCTAAAAATGCCTCAAAAATATCTTTAAACCAACTCAATTGCCTGTTTCTTAAAGAGATAATGCATTTTAAAAATCCATTTATCATGGAATTTACATAAAATTGCATAACTTAATGTAAATCTAACAAGATTTCTAAAGGTTTTTTATCATATTCTTCACATAGGTCAATTAGATAATGCTAGCATATATTATCTAAAGATTTAACTGATATTTTAAAACTCAGACAGTTTCTTCCCTTTTATGGTATAAAAGTCTATGATGCCCAAGGGTAGACTTTTGCATGTACTATTTATTGATTGTGTAAATTTAATAAGCTCCAGATCCATTTTAAGAATCTATGATAATTTTTGAATCTCACAATTATGGGTCACCAAGAGCACTTGCTCTCAGAAGAGTATTTGTGTAAAGCTTTTTTCTATACCTAGCTCCTTTCCTTTTGCAGATTGAAATAAATGGGTTACTCAGACCTACAGCACACCACAGTATTTATCTAAACTTGTGCTGACTATGCAGGTGTCATTTGGAATTTTTGAAATGCTGATGTTAAAACAAGAAACCTACATAATCAATTTAAAAATCATCCTTCATTATTCCAAGTTTAAATTAAGAAAATAATGCCTAAAGGAAATTCAGATTAGAATCTGCTTCTTGGTCATACTGTTTCCACAGGGAATTTATATTCTATCAATTTCTTTAGGGCATCATTGTCTTAATTTAAATTTGAAGAGATGAAGAATGAGTTTTTAAAATTGCACTGTATTTGCAGAACTTGCCATTTATTATTTTTCCTCATGGAATAGAAGTAAAACTTCCCAAACACTGATATGATTATATTTTTGTAATATTGTTTTTCACTTAAAATTTAGGTTAAGAAACCTAACAAAGCAAATAAACGGCATTCTTTTGATCCATTTTAACATCATTTTTATGCATTTTTGAGGCCTCTTCAGTAGTTTATTAGTAGACGCATGCTATCTATTGTGACATGAGACAATGCCAGTGAAATTGGTCAATTTAAAAGTTTCTGAGACCCAGAACTTCACATTTCCTATGAGGAGCATATGTTATTGGGAACAAGCATTATCTCTGTAGTTAGGCATAATGTAATGTCTAGAAAAAATAGTGCCATAAAATGGGTGGAATTCTAGACAGTATGCATAAGGGATGGCTAGCAAGACGTGATAAAATACTTAACAAGAAATACTAATGGAATCCCAGAAACAGGAAGTCTAAAAGCAAGCAAGAAGTAGACTCAGTTGTCAGGCAGCAAGAGAGAAGGGGTACTACAGGGTCGGAGCTCAGACACTTGGTTCAAAACCTGTAGGACACAAGCTAGAGGTGCGAGAATGATCTTCATTCTCTACAGGGCAGAATGTGTGAATAATGGCCCAAATGTAGGTAAATAAAGAAGCATCGAAGGAGCAAGCTGGAATGCAGGGGCAATTAATTATGTTTCTTAGAATAAGCAAAAGTTCAGTTAGAATGGGAACATGGCAAAGAGAGTAACAAGTTTAACTTAATAGTAATTTGAATATTAAAATAATTTTTTTCTTGGGACGCCTGGATGGTTCAGTCAGTAAGCAGCTGCCTTCGACTCAGGTCATAGTTTTAGGATCCCGGGATTGAGACCAGCGTCCAGCTCCCTGCTCAGCAAGGAACCTGATTCTGCTTCTCCCTCTGCTCCTCCCCACTGCTCGGGCTCTTTCTCTCTCTCTCAAAAAATAAATAAAATCTTTAAAAAATTTTTAAATAAATATTTTTCCCAAAGATACTATTGTACCCAGATACTAGACATTGATAAACTACTAGTAAGATATCAAATATGTATTAACAATGAAGGGTGAAAGTCTGTGGGATAAAGACCTATAGAAGCTATTTTAGTGAAAATGTTAACATTTTAAACAGCACAGCTCAATATAAAATATATATGATGAAAAAATCAATTATTCTTATTCTCTTAGTAAAGGAATTTTAATTTTTAAGAATTGTACAGCTCTATTTTTGACATAAAACAAATTGCTCATATTAAAGGGTACATATCATACATTTTAATAAATGTCTACTCCATGAAACTACAAAAATGAAGATAATGCATATATCCATCATGCCCCCAAAGTTTCTAAGTTTCTTTTTTTAACCCCTCCTTCCTGTCATTCCCCACACACTCATCCAGTCTTTAAGAACAATGATTTGTTTTCTGTTGCTAAAGATGTGTTTTCATCTTCTAGAATTTTATATAAAGGACTGTATAAAGTATGTATTCTTTTTTGATTTTTTTTTTACTCCACATAATTATTTTGAGATCCATCCATGTTGTTGCTATATCAGTAATATATTCCTTTCAATTGCTGGCTAATGGGGATAATACCAAAAAATATTTTATCTCTTCACCTGTTAATGGACATTTAGACTGTTTCCAGTCTTCCCATGGACATATGATATGACATATGAGTGAAATACTGGGTCACATGGTATGTGTATGTATAATATTTCATGAAATTGCCAAATTATTTTCCAAAGTGGTTGTGTCATTTTACTTCCCCATAAGGAGTGTAGGAAAGTTCCAGTTGTTATACATCATATCGAATACTTGGCAAAATGAATATATATGTATGGAGATATATATATTTACATATATATATTTAATTTTAGACGTTCTTTTTCTGTCTCATGGTATCTCATAGTAATTTTAATTTGCATTTCCCTAATGAGTGATAATTTTGAAAACATTTGCATATTTTCTATTTGAATATCTTTTTAGATAAAGTAGTTCAGATTTTTTTGTCCATTTCTTAATTGGTCATTTTCAGGTGACCGATTTATTAAATAAGCTTTAGCAGCTTTGTCTTTCATAGAATATGTTTGTTTAGTTGAAGGGGAATTTATTGACATGAAGTTATTTATCTTATTACCTTATTATCATTTTCCTATCTGTGGAATCTGAAGTAATTTCACCTCTGTCATCCCAAGTATTAGTAACATGTGTCTTCCCTTTTTTTTTTTTTCCTATTATTCTGGACAGTTTTCCAGTTTTATTTGTCTTTTCTAAAAAACTGCATTTTGGGGGTTCCTGGGTGGCTCAGTGGGTTAAAGCCTCTGCCTTCAGCTCAGGTCATGACCTCAGGGTCCTGGGATCGAGCCCCTCATCGGGCTCTCTGCCCAGCAGGGAGCCTGCTTCCCCCTCTCTCTCTGCCTGCCTCTCTGCCTACTTGTGATCTCTCTGCTCTCTGTCAAATAAATAAATAAAATCTTTAAAAACAATAAATAAAAAAATAAAAAACTGCATTTTGGCTTAATTGATTTTATTTATTGCTTTTCTTTTACCTATTTCAATTACTTCTGGTTTTATCTTTATTGGTCCCTTTATTCTGCTTATTTTGAAAATAAGTTGATCTTCTTTTTGTACTTGCTTTCCATTAAAGCCAGATTATTTATTTCTGGGCTTTCCTGTTTACTTTATTTTATTTTATTTATTTATTTGAGAGTGCACATGAGAAAAGGAGAGGGAGAAGCAGGCTCTCCACTGAGCAGGGAGCCCAATGCAGGGGCTTGATTCCAAGACCCTGAATTGTGATCTTAGCTGAAAGCAGACGTTTAAGGACTGAGCCATCCAGGTGCCCCTTGGTTTGCAAATATTTTAATATGTTAGGGATGTCCTTCTGCTATTGATTTTAATTTAATTCCTGGTGATTTGAGAATGTATTTTGTTTGATTTTAATCTTTTAGATGTGCTGAGGTTTTTTTTACATCACAGAACATATCTTGATAAATGTCTCATGAGAACTTTGACAAATGTATAATTTTTATTGACTATTTTAACTTCATTTTTGGAGCAACTTTAGAGCATTAGTTTCTTAGAGAATTTTTTTAGATTCACAGCAAAATTAAGAAGATGCAGAGATTTTTCCCTGTACCCTCTGCCCACACATATACACTGGTTCTCCCATTATCCACATTCTCCACCACAAGGGTACATTTGTTATAATTGACAAACCTGCATTAGTACATCACAATCACCCAAATCTGTAGTTTACATCACAGTTCAGTCTTGGTATTGTATGTTCTATAGCTTTTGACAGATGTGTCATGACACATATCCATCATTATCAGGTCATAGAGAGTATATTCACTGCCCTCAAAATCCTCTGTGTTCTGCCTATTAATTCCTCCTCTATTCCCCAGTCCTACGCAACCACTGATCTTTTTACTGCCTCCATAGTTTTGTCTTTAACATGATGTCATAGAGTTGAAAGCATGTATGAAATTGGCTTCTCTCACTTCATAATAGGCATTTAAGTTTCCTCTATGTCTTTCATGGCTTGACAGCTCATTTCTTTTTAGTACCAATTAATATTCTATTGTCTGGATATAACAGTTTATTTACCCATTCACCTATTGGAGTACATCTTGCTTATTTCCAAGTTTTGGCAATTATGACTAAAGCTGTTATAAACATCTGTGTGCAGTTTTTGTAGAGGCATAATTTTTTAACACTTTTGGCTAAATGCTAAGGAGTACAATTACTGGTTCATATGGCAAGAGTGTGCTTAGTTTTGTAGGAATCTGTCAAACTGTTTACCAAAGTGACTGTACCACTTTGCATTTCTACCAACAATAAAAGAGAGCTCCTATTGTTCCACGTCCTCACTGATATTTGATGTTGTCAGTGTTTTGTATTTTAATCACTTAGATCTGTGTAAATAGTATCTTTTTGTTTTAATTTGCATTTCCCCCATAATATGTAATGTGGAGCATCTTTCCTTATGCTTATTTTTCATCTATGTATCTTCTTTGGTGAGGAATTTTTTAAGGTCTTTGGCCTATTCTTAAAGTATAGTTATTTTCTTATTCTTGAGCTTTGAGAGTTCTTTATATATTTTGGATAATCCCTTTATCAGATGAATTTTTTACAAATCTTTTCTTCTAGTCTTTGGCTTGTCTTTTTATTCTCTTGACATTGTCTTTTATAGAGCAAAAGTTTCAATCTGAATGCTGTCCAGTTTACCAATTATTTATTTCATTGACTCTGCTTCTTGTGTCATACTTAAAAAGTCATCTCCATGTCCAAGGTCACCTAGATTTTCTCCTATTAGTTATTGTCTAGGAGTTTTGTCATTCTGCATTTTACATTTAGGTCTATGTCTAGATTTTTTTTGGGGGGTGCCCATGGATGCCCAGTTGTTCTAGCACTGTTTGTAGAAAAGACTATCTTGGCTCCATTGTATTATTTTTGCTTTTTTTTGCCCAAAGATCAGTTGACTATATTTATGTGGTGCATTTCTGGATTCTCTAGTCTCTTTCATCATTTATTTGTCTATTCTTTTACCAAAGTGCCTTGATAACTGCAACCTTTTAGAAAGTCTTGACGTTTATTGGTGTCAGTTTTCTAACTTTTGTTTTTCTACTTCAATATTGTGTTTTATTGTCTGTGGGATCTGTAGAGATGTTCCCTCTTTTGTTTCTGGTATTACTAACTTGTATTCTCTCCTTTGTTTTCTTAGTTAGCCTGGCTAGAAGCTTATTGATATTATTTTTCTTTTCAAAGAACCACCTTTTGGTGTCATTGATTTTTCTTTATTGATTTTCTGTTTTCAGTTCCATTGATTTGTACTCTAATTCTTATTATTTCTTTTCTCCTGCTTACTTTGTATTTAGGTTGTTCTTTTTCTAGTTTCCTAAGGCAGAAACAGATGGTTGATTTTAGATTTCCCTTCCTTTCTAATATATGTATTTGATACTATAAATTTCTAAGCACTGGTTTCGTTGCATCCAACAAATTTTGACAAGTTGTGTTTTCTTTTTCATTTAGCTCAAGATATTTTTCAAATTTCTCTTGAGATTTCATCTTTGACTCATGTATTACTCATATGTATGTTGGTCTAATCTAAATGTATTTTGGGATTTTCCAGTTATTTTTCTGTTATTGGTTTCTAATTTAATTACACTGTTATATGAGAACAGACATAGTGTGATTTCTATTATTTTAAATTTATTAAAGTGTGTTCTATGGATCAGAATATGTTCTATCTTGGTGAATGTTCCTTGTGAACTTGAGAAAAATATGTATTCTGCTGTTGTTGCATGAAATAATCTACAGGTTCCAATTACATCAAGTTGATTGATGGTGTCAATGAATTCAACTACTTTCTTACTGATTTCTTCTAGCTAGATCTCTCCATTTATAAAACAAGAGTGTTGAAATCTCCAACTATAATAATGGATTCATTTATTTTTCTTTGCTGTTCTATCTGTTTTGGCTTACATAATCAGATACTTTGCTGTCAGATGCATAGATTAAGATTGTTATGTCTTCTTGGAGAATTGTTGTTATGATACAATTGTTATCTTTGTCCCTGATAATTTTCCTTGCTTTGAAGTCTGCTCTGTCTGATATTAATATAGTTTTTCCTGCTTTCTCTGATTAGTGTTAGAATGCTACGTTTTTCTCCATCCATCTACACTTAATCCATATATGTATTTGTATTTAAAATGACAACATATAGTTGGGTCCTGTTTTTTGATCCATCTGACAATCTCTGTCTTAATTGGTGCATATAGGTCATTGATGTTCAAAGAGCTAATTGAAATAGTTGGATTAATTACTGTTTTCTATTTGTTACCCTTCTTCTCTGTTCCAATTTTTGTCTTCTACGTTTTTCTGCCTTTTGATGAGCATTTTATATGATTCAATTTTCCCCTCTTTCTTAGATTTACTTTTTTAGTGGTTACCTTGTAGTTTTCAATGTATGTTTATAGCTAATCCAAGTCTGATTTCAAAAATTGCTGTATCACTGCACATGTGCTGTGTATACCTTATAATAACAAAATAGTTTTATTTATTTTCTCCATTTTCTTGTATCATTGATGTCATTTATTTCATTTATATATAAGCATGCATATATTCATAAGAATATATAATCCACTACATTTTGCCACTATTATTTTGAGTAACTAATATGTTAATCCACCAAGAATCAGAAAAAATAAAAGTTTTTATTTTACTTGTACTTTTACTCATTCCTTCTTTAATGCTCTTCCTTGCTTATGTAGATTCAAGTTTATGACCTATATTAGTTCCCTTCTCTCTAAAGAAACTTTTAACATTTCTTGCAAGACAGATCTACTGGCAATGAATTACTTACATTTTTGTTTGTCTGAGAAAGTCTCTACTTCGTCTTCACTTTTGAATGACAATTTTGAAGGGTAAAGAATTTTAGGTTGTTTTGGGTTTTTTTCTCAACACTCTAAATATTTTGCTCTACTCTCTAAAATCCTAACCAAAATATTAGCAAATAAATCTGCCAACATATTTCAAGAATTCTACACAATGACCAAATGAAATTTATCAGAAGAGTATAAGATTAGTTTTAATATCTAAATATCAACAAATGTAATATACTTTATTAATAAAATAAAGTCATATAATCATTTAATGTCTATAATAAACATTTGACAAAATACCACAGATATTTATGATAAACACTTGCAGCATTAAATTATTCAACCTGCTAAAACATATCTATGAAAGGTACATAGTTAAAATTATACTTAATGAGAAAAACTCAATGTTTTACTCTAATAACATTGCCAGATAAAGTAGAAGATACTTAGATTTAAATATTAGATAAACAATAGCAATTTTAGTTAGTATGTCCTATTTGTATGTCTAAATTTTGTACATGACACACTAATACTAAAAAAAATTATTATTTATCTGATATATCTAAATTTGACTTAGTGTTTTGATTTTTATTTGCTAAACTTGGCAACTTATCCCCTAATTCAAGAATAAGACAATTGTAGCCACTTTTGTCATTTTTGTCCAATACTGTACAGAAAGTTTTGCTGATATTCTGGAGGTTGTTTTTTTTTTTTTTTAAGATTTTATTTATTTATTTGACAGGGAGAGATCACAAATAGGCAGAGAGACAAGCAGAGAGAGAGAGAGGGGGAAGCAGGCTCCCTGCTGAGCAGAGAGCCCCATGTGGGGCTTGATCCCAGGATCAACCTGTATTCATAAGATATATAAATATATAAATATATATATATATATATATCATAAGATATATAAAAAGATATATAAAAAAACTTATAACTTGATTTTTAAAAGTCCAGTTAAGGGGTGCCTGGGTGACTCAGTCGTTAAGCATCCACCTTCTGCTCAGGTCCCTGCTCAGTGGGAAGCCTGCTTCTCCCTCTCCCACTTACCCTGCTTGTGTTCCCTCTCTCTCACTGCATCTCTCTCTGTCAAATAAATAAATAAAATATTTTTTAAAAAGTCCAGTTAAGAAATGGGCAAAATAATTGAATAGCCATTTCATCTCAGAAGACTTAAAAACGATAAATAAGCAATGTTGTATTGGATCATTTTAACTTTTATTTCTTCAAGTTATCTAATCTTTTCCTCAATTTTCTAACCTACTGTTATCTTATACAGTGAAATTTTGAAAATCTCAAACGTATTTTTCCACTTTAGAGGTTCTCCTTAGATCTTTTCTATTTCTTCCATGTCTGTACTTGAATATGGTAAATGTTTCATATGCCTTCTTGACAATACATAATATAGTTATAATAATTTTTAGCGTATTTGTATACTAAATCTATCATCTGTGTCATTATTATATCTGTTTCTAACTACCCGTTGATACTACCAGCAACCATTTTCTGCCATAATATTTCACTGCTCTGTTTTTTCTCATTCATTTAATTTTTCTTCCCTACTCTTTCTTCCTCTCCTTAGTCCTTAAATATAACAATCTTGCATGTTTCTTTTTTAGCTCCATTTTTTTTCTCTTTATAGAACATCTAAGTAATAGTTACTTTCTTTATTTCATAAATTTTCACTGTACTATTTGCTTAAACATTACTGTGTCCCTAGAAGTTTCTTTTTTTTTTTTTAACTATATGTGCTCTCTCCTATTCATTCTTTCTCTGTGTTTCTGATTATCCATAACATTTATATGTCCATGTGTACAATAGAACTGATTATTGTCCTTCTAAATCCATTCTTCCTCCTACATTAATTCCTGGCCTCGCTGATAAGTTATGGCATTTTTATTTTCAGCCTTGTTCAACTGGAAAAAGTTGGTTAACTTTTCTAATACTCAGTTGCCTCATCTGCAATATTGATATGTTTATATCATTTCACTCACTGAAACTTATATGAACTACTTGTACTTGACGATACTAGGGTTCTTTCCTCAGGTCTCTTCCCTGTTGATGCTCAACTCCTCTTGTGAACTTATCTAGGATAATGGATTTAAATTTCCCCTGTACCATTGCAATGCCCACCTTAGCATAGCCCTAAAGGCCAGACTCTTTTAAGCACAGGATTATGATCATGATAGACATCCCAGAGTCTACAATTAACTCCTGACTTACTCTTATCAAATGTGCTCCTCTCATGGCTTCCTCATCTAAATAAATGCCAACTTTACCTTTCTAGTTGCTCAGACCACAAACCTCAGGGACAACCCCTTCCTTCCCTTTCTGCCCCATCTCAAGGCCAATTCACCAACCAAATATGTTGGTTCTACTTTAAAAGTACGTTAGGAAACTTTTGACTTCTCACAACTTTCATCTCTGCACTCTGGCTTAAACCTTCTTGATCTCTCACTGAAATGGTTGGAAGAGCTTCCTAACTTGTCTCCATGGTTTCACTATTGTTCCTTCCCAGTGTCCGGTTATCCTTTTAAATCATTTATTAGAACTAAACACCTCCCACCTCTCTGACCTCATCACCTACTGTTTTTCTTCCTTATTCATTCTCTTCTAATCACTTGGGCTCTGCTCTTCATCTGCCTGGAATATTTTTAATTTAGGTATTGGCACAGCTCAATCCCTTACTCTCTTTACATTTCTTACCATGTGACCTTATCACTGAGGCCTTCCTTAGAGGCCATATATAATAATAATCCCACTCCCCATTCCTGGCACAAGTTCCTCTTACACAATGAGCAGGAGTTGAATTATTTCTTCCAATTGTTTACTGCAATTCCATGTAAAAGAATTATACATCCCAACCTGATGCCATATGATTTACAGTACCATCCGGCAGAAGGAATATACTTGCCTAGTTTATTGAAATCACACTTTGTTATATGACTTGTTGGACCAATGAAACGAGAACAGAAGTGGTAGTATTCTAGTTAGATCAGAGGTTTTACTACTCAGCTTATAGTTTTGTTCAGTTCCCTGCACTTTTTGGTCTGCCATGAGAATGCTTTGTCCCACATTGTTATAGCTAGAGTAGGACCACACCTGACCTGAGTCAATGTGAGGCACTGTGATTTCAGAATTATTATCATAACATAACAGTTAACGTTTGACCATCTGGATATACTATATATTTCATATTTTATTTTATTGTCTTTCCTACAAAAATGATACTAACATGGAGCAAGACTTGGTGTGTTTTATTTTCTCCAGTATTTGCAAAACCTAACACAGTGCCTGACACATGGTGACATTCAATAAATATATACATAATGAAAAATTAAATAAATAAGTGAATATATTTATATATTTATATCCATATCTAAAATACTAAATTTTCAAATATGAAATTTATATTGTTTAGAGTATCATGCCTTTCATACTTTTATAGGCCCCATTTTTTAGACATGAAAATTCTGCACATTTTCTGAATATAGTTAAATTGATATTTACCATCAGTTTGTGTCAGAGGATAAGAAATTTCAAACATATTTTTTGATTTATTAATGACTTTCTATAGTAGTGTGAATTTTAATCTCTTTGCAGATTGTGAAAGATATGCTTTAATTGACTCAAGCTGTCTACTGATGATTTGAATACTAATAAGTCCCCTCTAGGCTCATATTGGAAAGATCATGAACTTTCAGTCTTATTAGACGTTAACAATTAAGATCAGATTTGATTCAATATGTCAACAGAAATGTACTGAGTACTTATTATGTGCAGGCATCATTCAAGGAGCTGTGAAAATAATTTAAAAGGTGATTTTGGATGCATATATAATATCGCTATATTAAGTATGCTAGTTGAAAGGTCCAGGATAAAGTGAAAGATATTATATTTGAGCTAATATGTGCAGTGGAATTTTTCTTTTACTTGTTGACGGAGATAAGAAAAAAAATTACATGAGGACTTTCAATTTTCTTTTGCATGGTATTTTTATTTACAGGATTCCAAAAGACTTAATCATTAATTCATTCAACATGTATTCATTGATTGTGTATCAAGTTCAAGGCATCCTGCTAGGATCCATGTACTAAGATGATGCAGAAAAATTCTTCCCCTCAAGAAGTGCTAAAACAGCTATTTCCTATGCAGACAGTGTTAAGAAAATAAAGAAAAATTCCATTTTAAAAAAATAGCCATGAAAGTGTAAGTCACCTAATTCTAAGCTAAGGAAAGTAGATTGATTTTCTCCTAATGAAGAGGAAAGAGCAATTTGTGTAGTCAGCGTACCCAGAAGACCGATTCTCCCAGGGAAGCTGAGCAGTTCCTAGGATGGCCAAATGTCCCAGTAGAATCACTACCAGCGCCAGGTGACATCATTTGCTCAGGTGCCGTGCGGTATAAATGTGGTTATTTTCTACATGGAGGATAATATGAAAGAGTTTGGGGAATACTGATTTAGAGAGTTTTACACTGTCATTAGAACCAGGAAAGGTTTTGGCTAGAAAGTTACATCCATAGTTTGTTTATCTCAGAAGTGTTACGTTTATTAAAAAACCCTATGATAAGCAGCCAAAGACGGACAGCACTGAAATAGGCAACAGACTGCCCTGGGTTTCTCCATGTCTCCACAGATTTAAACCTCTGGATTCCTTATACTTGCTTTTTATCTCCCCTCTATTTCTCTCTCTGACTTCAAAATTTTGAATTTTTATTTTAAAAATTTAGGTTACTAATAACAAATCTTTTACTTCATCTGTAAGTATTTCTATGGCCTATAAAAATATACACACAGCTACTTTGAACATTTATCATGGAAACATGAATTAAAGTACAAGTAAGGTTTTTCAAACTTTACTTCAAAGTTCTGAGTTCCTCCAGAGAGAAAAAAATATATACATAAAATACATAAATTCATAAATTTATATACAAATATATAAATATGAAATATACAAAATATTAAATAAATTTATTTTATTTTATTACTATTTTGTCATTTTAATAATTTAAAAATTTATATCATTTATAATTATATTTTATTATATATAGAACAATTTAATGATTTAATATTTTATTAATCAATATTAATTTATTATTTTTATTAATTAAATATTATATATATTCCCTCAGGATGTAACTTCAGAAGTGTTCAGTTATGTTAGGTAAAGCAGTTTTCCTTATTCTCACAGAAACTTCCAAAATCTGTAATATTTTAACATGCCTATTAATATTTTATATATGGTAGCCAGGATTTTTCCCATTTGTTTAGCTATATGCATGGTTTTTGTTTCTCCCTTGAGCACTAAAGCATTGCATTAGAGTAATGATCTTCAGTGAAACACTGTTTGGGAAATATGGATACTATCTTAAATTGCAAAATTTTCAACTATTCTAATGTTGTCAAAGATTAAATGCAATCCCAAGCCAAATCTAGTGATTATGTTTGGCAGAAGCTGATAGGGTCATCTAAAATTTATTTGGAAATGCAAAGGGTCAGGAACAACCATGGTACATTAGTTATCAATTGTTATATTTTTTAAAAAGCTCCCAAATTAGGAGCTTAAAACAATATTCATTGTTTTGTGAGTCAGCAATTTGGATGAGGTTAGCTGGGCACTTTAGTTGGTCTCAGCTGAACTTGTTAATGCTGTGACAGTAAGCTGTTGGCTCTCTAGATGCTAGATGGTCCCTGCGGGTAGCAGTCATTTGTTGGAGGTTGGCACCGGTGGTTGGCTGGGCATTTCTCTCTACCCAGTGTCTCATCCTCCAGGGGGCTGGCCCTCCTTACTTGGCTGTTGAAGGGCATCAAGAAAACAAGCACAGAAGCTGCAAGGCCTCATGAGGCCTAGGTTCAAAAACGCACAATAATGTCTTCCAGTCTCTTCCACGGTCTCTTTATCAAGGTAACTCAAAGACCAACCCAAGATTCAAACATCAGGGCAATAAACTCTACCCTGTTATGTGAACATTTGAAAAGAATCTGTGGCCATCTGTAACTACCACAAATCAGAATCTTCAAAAAGGATGGCCAAGTTGAAGGACTATACTAGCAGATATGAACATTTATCATAAAGTAATTAAAGCATCACGTATTAAGTGCAAATACAGACAAATAGATCAAGTGAACAGATGAAGAATGTATAGAAAGAGATCCTCACTCAATTTATGACAAAGATGAGACTGGAGTTCAGTGGAGAAAGGTGGTGCCTATCTGGATTTATCTTTCTTTTGCCTTTACTTTTTTAAGATTTTTTTTCATTAGATATACAATTCTGTTTGAAGTTATTTTCTTATTTTTTAAGTTATTTTCTTTAAACTTTAAATATTTTCTGTTTGTCTTTAGTCTTCAGTGTTTATTTACTAAACTATGTGTAGGTATGGTTTTCTTTAATTTTTTCCTTCTGGGGTTCATAGCTAATGCCAAACCTGCAACAGCCTTTGCTTCAAATTGATAAAGGACAATAGTAATTTATATGAGGACGGTGGTAAAAAAAGGGCAATAGTAACTATAATTAGTAAATTCAAACTAAACAAGACAGTAGTAGTTTTAATAGTAGTAGTAAATTATAACCCTATAGTATAATAACAATCCATAAGTCCATACTGATATTAAGTAGATACATAGAAAAGATAGAGTATTGGTCACTAGTGCTTCTGTAACAGAATATCACAGGCTGGGTGGCTTAAACAACAAAAATTTTCTTACAATTCTGAAGGCCAGATGTCCAAAATCAAGGTCTAGGCAGATTTGGTTTCCTCTGAGGCTTCTCTTCTTGGCTTGCAAAATGCTACCTTCTTGACATGTGCTCATGTGGGCTTTTTCTCTGTGCATCTAAGTCCTTCTGTCTTTCTTTTTCTTATAAAGACAGCAGTCTAATTAGCTTAGGGTCCCACTCTTTGAACCTCATTTAACCTTAATTATCTCTCTAAAGGCTCTATATCTAAATACAGTCACATTGGGAGTTAGAGTTTCTCTTTTTTTTAAGATTTTATTTATTTATTTGACAGAGAGAGAATGAGAGAGAGAGTAAGCAAGCACAAGCAGGGGCAGAGGGAGAGGGAGCAGAGAGCCTGACTCAGGGCTCGATCCCAGGAATCTAGTATCATGACGTAAGCTTAAGACAGACACTTACCCCACTGAGCCACCCAGGCACCCTAAGAGTTAGAATTTTAATATATGAAATTGAGGGGACATATTGAAGTCCATAAGAAGCAGATGCTTGATACATACATACAGACAGACAGACAGACATATATATGTTTAGATAGTTTACAACCATCATAGAAAATTTAGGAAAAAATCACCAGTGGATCCTAAATCTCTGAGGGTTGAAATTTTCATGGATAATAGACTGTTTGCATGGTCTCCTAGTACATCCCTAGAAAGCTGCTTATTAGTTAGGAGAAAAAGAGAAAACAACCTTCTTACTGTGTGAGCAGAATGAACATCATCAATGCAGAGCAGAGGCACATGAGGGATCTTCCAGATGTAATACCCTGAAAATGACACAATATCACTTTTCTAATTTTCTGGCTGAGGATATTTAACCTGAATCTAACCCTAAGGAGGAATCAGACAATCCCAACCTAAAGCACATTCTATAACAGAACTGGTTTGCATTCTTCAAAAGTGTCAATGGTTTGAAAGGCCAAAAAATAGTTGTTACTGTTCCAGGTGAAAGAAAAAAAAATAAGGATGACACCCAGATGTGACACATGATCCTGAACCGGATCCTATACTCAAGGGGAAAAATTTATAAAAGAAATATATTTGAGATAAATACAAAAAATTGGAATGTAGACCATCAGTTCGACAAACCCATTGTAAAACTTTTAAATTTCCTGAATTTGTTAAGTATACTGTAGTTACGTAAAATAATTTCCTTGTTTGTAGGAAATACACACTGAAATATTTAAGGATCAAGGAACATGACATGTGTAACCCAAAGCTCTTCTTAGACTCAACTAATCAGTCAGACTCACAAGAGTCTCACAGGCTGCAGTTGGCACCCCTGTAATCAGAAGCGACAGGATGGGAATCACAGGCTGCCAGAAGGGGAGCTTTTTTCCAGGAGTTGCTTTTTTCCAGGAGTCCTCGCTGCAGTCCAACATTGCAAAGGCTGAGACATACTCCAAACCAGGAGGTTGCAGGAGCTGATCTAGGCTAAAAGTGTTAAGCTCCACGGGCCTGATATCTCTAATTAAAACTCCATTAGCAGTAATTCCAGGGTTCCTGGAAAGGATGTGCCAGTCATAAGAGCGAACATATTCAAGAAGCCTGAGATATGGTTTACCATCAGGGATTCATGCAATTATCAATTCAAAATCATTCTTTGCCATAAGCATCAAGTAACATTGTTGACATTTCAACATTTACAAGGTAACAGGAGGAACAGAGCTAGGGAGCTCATCAAGGATCAAATTTTCATGCAACGAGAAATATTTTTTCTAAGATTTTGATCATGGCAACAAATTCCTACATGGTTCATAAGGCATAATAATGGTAGTGTGTGTATGTGTGCGTGTGTGTGTTCAGGACAGATAAAAGGAAAACATGTAACAAAATGATAACCGATGAATCAGACAAAGGGTATATGGAAGCTAACTGTACTATTCTTGAATCTTTTCTGTAAGTTTGATAAATTTTCTAAGTAAAAAGTTTTTTTTTGCTAATGGATTGTAATACCAAAAAAGAGGTAAAATCATTAATGTTAGAAAAGATGCAACTTTATTTTTTAAAATTATCTTTGACCATGGTTCTCTATGCAATGTGCAATTTCTCTTGTAGAAGGCCTATTTGCCTTTTTAAAAAATACTGATGAAAGAGAAAGTATGATCTATTTAACCATGCAGAATGATGACATTCAATGAACATAGCATTTGCTTTTTAAAAATCTGCTTGTTTTTTTTCTCTACAGTGGTTTGAACATTGTTAAATAAGAGTCAAATTTAATTATGCAGTTGACAAAAAACAAGGCATATTCTGTCTTTCCCAACTGGTGCAGAAAGTTGCCTTTCAAGCTTTTCTGTCTACAATCTACAAATCATTTGGAATTCTAGACACTTTCATGGAGTTCAAAAGTGCAGTCCACTTCATTTCTCATCCATGAATATCTGGATTGCCCTTAAAGCTATTAAAGAAAATGAGAAAGAAAACCTACATTCAAGTAGTGAGAGCGGTCGGGAGAGGATAGTAATGAAATGAGACGAATTCATTTTACTGTTGTTGTTTCTGTATCCTCTTTACCAATCAAATGTAATGAAAATGCCATGTATCAAAGAAATAAATAGGGAAGTAAAATAAATTGATGTTTTAAGTTCATTTTATATGGTCCAATTATGTAATAATCCCACTTAAAATTTTTGATCATGGACAGTACATTAAGGATTATTACAATACATTAAAAGATAATTATACTTTACATTTTCTTAGTACTGTATAGACTTTAAACGTTTCACTAAGTGTTCCTTCAGAAAACATTCCTTGAACATGTATCACATTTCTACATGGGAGAAATTATTTAAAGAAATCAATCCTTCTGAGGTAAATGTTTTCATTTCCATTTTATAGATAAGTAAAGCTAAGAGTAAATATTAAAGTCTAACAAGAAAGGAAAAGAATGATTTTTAATAAGGAGAACAATACTTTTATTTTTCATGTTTTATTGCATGTCTATTTTCCTCATGTTGGCATTGTAGAACTACATACTAATGCTACGTAGCATAATGCATGTTGTTACTATAGATAATCTTCACATGACGTAGAAAAATCACCCCTAACTTTTTCAGTGGCACCTCCCTCTTTTGGCCCTTGTTCAGTGAGATGTGGATGCACATTTGTCATCACTTTAAGTAAGTCAGAGATAGACTCTGTTATTGTGTTGTATTAAAATGCATTTCTATTTAATATATAGAATTCCTTTTTAGAATAAAAATATTTGGATAGAAGCAACACTATGTCAACATGAATATTATATAACCATCATAATGAAAGCTTTCTACTTTTCTATAAACTATCAACACATTGTTAACACAAATATTACTGTGTGTTATCCTCACATCAATCCTATATTGTAGATATTATTATTTCTGAATTAAAGGTGAGAAAACTGAGATTCATTCTTGCCCAGGGACATACACCTAAGTAAGAAGTAGACATAAAAGTCATATCATATTTAGTTTCAAGGTCCAATATTGTTCTCACCTCACCAAAAATAAATATTGTTCTATCTCAAACTTTGTGAAGTGAGAAAGATGAGAAATTAGCTGTCTGATTTCTTCAGGTTGAGCTCTTTAGTAGAAAATAAAAGTAGCCAAAGCTTGACATCTTGGAAAATTTGACTTTTATCCCAAGAGAGATTGGAAAGTTCATATATTTTTAAGGACTATGTTCATGGCAACTGTACAGAGTTAACCTTGAGTACCGCCAAGAATTGAAGGAGAGCAAGTGGCCAGATCTCAGAGAAAATTGAATCCTCCTAGACAAGGTGATGAGTGGCTGAAAATGTATCCCATTACCACAGAGGATACCAGCCTGAAAGCTGAGGTAAAGGCTGTGATTGTTGGTGACTGGTCATTAAGCACCCGGAAAATTGTAACAAAAATTGCTGGTTCTAAGCGTGGCATGTGGAGGAAGCAGATTTCTTGAGCTGTAGAACCATCTAATCACTTATTCACCACACAGACCCAAGCGATGAGCAGCTCAGCACTATCTTTCATGGACTGGAGAACAGCACGCAACCCTAAAAGTCACTCACACGGGTTATGCATTGAAGTGTGCGAGAGCCTGGTTTCCCAAGAAAGCACAGTCCGTAAGAATTTTATTGTAAAGTGTGATCCAGGGAGCAAGAGTGAGGAAGACATGTGGTGCAAGAACGGAGGGAGCCAGTACAAAGACACACAATGAAGTTGGCCATAATTGCTTGCTCATTCTAAAAGGACCTCCTGAAAAGCTATCTAAAATGCATCTCAGGACTGACTCTCAGGGAAATAAAAGTGAAAATTATACACCATTGGTCAACATTGTCCTCGTGGGGCATAAACATCACCAATGGAAGAAATATAAGAATTGCATTTTAATATCAACAGCAAAGTCCCAGGGTAGAAGCAAGAGAAGCTTTGCAACATGGATCACATCACTGGTCACAGAAGCAGCACCTGAAGAAAGAAAACTGCAAGGCCAAGAGCATCTTAAGTAGCTCACAAGAGAAGTTCTGTATCAATTACTCTGATATGACTCCGATACACCCTATGCTCTATGAAGTCTCATTCATCACAGAACTGCCACAAAGGGGAAGATCCTTGTCAGTCTCTGAAAAGATTTAAAGGAAGTCTATTATGAGAATAAATCTTCATTGCTGTATTTGTTTTCAAAGATATTCATCTCTCTTTTCCATCACTCATTTGTATCTGTTTACACCCTCAGCCAGCACTCCAACTGTCCTGTGTTGTTCGTTTTTATCACCAAGGGATCTGAGTTCTTATATTCTTTACCCCTGTCAAGCAGTGATTGCTTTAATTATATGTTTGCCACTTAGTCTTCTGTTTTAAAACATTGTTTTCCAGGGGTGCCTGGGTGGCTCAGTGGGTTAAAGCCTCTGCCTTCAGCTCAGGTCATGATCTAAGGGTCCTGGGATCAAGCCCTGTATCGGGGTCTCTGCTAAACGGCGAGCCTGCTTCCTCCCATCCCCCCATCAAATAAATAAATAAAATCTTTAAAAAACAAAAAAAACAAACATTGTTTTACATGTTCCTACTGTCTATCTGCAATCCTGGCTCCTGATGGAAATCAGGGTTCAATTATTCTTGCCAATATGGTAACTTTTTTTTCTGTGCCTACTGGATTATTAGCATTAAAAATCTCAACACAACTAGGTGTTACTTGTGGCTTCACATTTAGTGAAACCTTTATTGCATCCCCTTGAAAAGAAAGTTCTCATCCTGGACCTCATGTTCTACTAGATTAGCTGCATCTGGGTTTTGAAATATACAAGAAAAGCTAATGGCTCCAATGGCCATGCATCCAATGTATCATCTCCTTTGCCGTAAAAATGTATCTTCTGGTAGGAGACAGGGCTCTGGTAGGAGACAGTGTTGTGGATGGTACTATTGTCAATATGTTAGACTGCTGTGTGAACTAGAAGAACAAGATGGAGAAGCAGGCAGAAATAGCACATTCAGGGAAGGCAAATCTACATCCATAGCAGATGATAACTCAGAAACCCAGGAGTGAGAGAGAAAGAAACAGTCCAATCACAAGGGCTGGGACTGAGATAAACTACCCTCAGGCTGTACCTGTATGCAGCTAGTCCAAGCCCACACAGATTGGGGTTTGTGGCTTTATGTGTGTGAAATAGTAAATATTATCTGTTTAATGCAGGGTTGTAGGTATCAAGAGAGAAGAAGGAGGCTCTTAAAATCACCGAAATTTGATTTTTAGCCACCTGAAATCACTCAAGTTGTTCAGTTCTATTTAGAAATATGACCTTCCTTACAGTAAAGTATCTCATAAAAAATCAGACTGTATTCAGTAATACTATATCTATGGGAACTAATCAAATGGATCAAAGAAGCTTTTATTTCAAGGAATAAGATAGAACATTGCTAGAATTTATATCCTAAACAGTCCCCAAAGTAGCTAACAAAGGGCTGATGGAGATTTTCCATAGCTGCCTCAGTATCAGATTTCTGACCCATTTGGTCATATTTGGACAAATATCTTGTGTGCTCAGTCCAGAGTGATAAGTGATAAAAATTCACTAGTCAAGGACAATGCTCTGAAATGTAGCAGTCCTTGATTTTGTTCTGTGAGATGCTGCCTTCCCTTTCAGCAGATCCTTCTTAATGGCTGAAGAAACAGGATAGCATTAAACCCGAGGTGTACTGCCCTTACATTGTTAAACTCCTGGTCACTGCTACTGTAATTATGGTTTTCTCTCCGTGTTTATCATAAAATCAAAACAACCTGACATTTCAACAGCTGACATTTGTTTTTTCTATAGGGAGAATCCTACTCACAGTGAAAATCAGACACCAAGTGCTTCTCTCACACTGCCCAAAATCCTCTTTGGCTGACTCACTGAAGAGAATATTGTGGAGCATATCCTCATTTAGGTTTGATCTCTGCTAAGAAGCTTATAAGGGTGAATTCTCAAATGGAATGAATGAACCAAAAGATTTATATATATATATATGCACCTTCAAACCCCTGGAGTTTTCCTCTGTAATCATAAGAACTGTGCATTTATACAAAAGGTGATAAACTGGAAATAAAATTTCAACATTTCTCTTCTTTGATGCCACATCAGTTCCTTGGTGATGTGAAGAGGAAGAGCAAGGGGTTCTAGGAGTAATACTCTACATTGTTTAATGTAAATACCTTCCAGTTAGAAAATAACAGGAAAATTATATAGGAAAATGAGGGAAATGATATATTATAGTAACAAAATCTAAAATGCTTTGCAATAAATAACATATATAAGATATATGCAAAGAACATAGTTTAAGAGCATAAAAAAAAACCTGAACAAAAGAAGAACTGTAGCATGAGTTTGGATAGGAAGACTTAAAGATTTTCATCATTCTGTATTATGTAAAATGAATACATTTCAATCAGAATCTTTATAGTCTCGCTTTTGTTATAATAATATTAAAATCAAGTGATAGATGTTTAAAATTCCCAAAATGTTGCAAAAGAATACACGCATACCATGTATTCAGATTAATTTTAAAATTTCAGTAGTCAAGAGCGCCTCAGTGGCTCATGTGGTTAAGCAACTGACTCTCGATTTCAGCTCAGGTCATAATTTCAGGGTTGTGAGATCAAACTCTGGGAGGAGCCTGCTTGAGATTCTAGTCTCTCTCTCGGCTCCTCCCCCTCCTCCCTCTTAAATAAATAAATAAATAAATAAATAAATAAATAAATAAAATTTCAGTGGTTAAAACAATTGATTTGAGAGCTACAGTGAAATAATAGATTAAAAAAAAAGACTGGAGCTTCCAAAAGCTCGGGGTTGAAATGGGAGCCCCAGCAAATGTATTTTACTTGACACTCGGCATTTGTATTGCACACATCTGAAATTGTAAATTTTGGCGTTAAGAGCAGCTTTATCAACTTCCAAATTATGTATGTTCCCTTTTGACATTCTGCTCAAGGAAAACTAAAGGGGAATGGCAGGTGTTACACCAGGAGGGTCCACTGATGTCACTATTTGTTGCAAGGGAAAAGGAAGTCACTAATACATAAATTCACGCTTCAGCAAATAACACTGAGAATATAAAATTTGAACATTAAGTTTGGGGCCTTATGTACAATGGGTTATGCAAACTTCCAAGTTTGTGCAGCAAATTGTGTGGTGCAATCTTGACTGAAGAAGTAAATATTTCTGCAGTTTTAGGTTGGATTTTCAGAAAAGCTGATAATTATACGAGTTCACACATTTGATTTGGAAAGCAATTGCTTGAAAGCTCTAGTGGGATAGTGTGGAAGTGAGACAGAGAAGTAAAGGAACGCAATACAGTGCTTAATGAGCAGATTCTGTCATGGACAACAAAGACTCAGTCCCACTAGGGATTTCTGAGAAAGTGAGTTTACTCTGACTCTAATTTGTCCTACCCTAGGGCAAGGCATCGGAAGTATTTATCTAGTAGCCCACATCTCTGATTTTTGAGAAATGCTCCTTGGGTTATTAGCTCCTTGGCACCTTCAGATAACTTTATACATGAACTGAAAATTCTGTGGGTAGCAAAAGATCATACGCAAAGAGGTATTGGTGTTTTCAGTAGAAGCCATCAACCTGCAAGGAACATGATTTTACATGAGATGTAAAGGACAAGGTAAAAAAGATCAGTGTTTGCTAAAGAATATGAGCAGGACACTTACAGCCTCTATTATCCATTCTATATAAGGCTGTTTTGTTGATATTTACAATTCAAACAATGTAGTCATATCTAGTCATTATCAAGGTGTCCAACAGAATCAACAACATTCCCACCAAGGAGAACAGCTTTTCTGAGCTTGGGGAAAGACGTCCAACACATAGAAATTTAGTCTTTGTGCTAAATGTCATTTCAAATCAGTGTTAGAAATGTTCATTGCATTTTAAAAGGGTGAAAGGATAATTAGTTTCTAGTAGTGGGTAATTATTTTTCTTGCTATTCAAATCCATTTTCTTTTCTCTGTAAAATGACTCAAAATTTCTCCCAACTTTACTCTTATGCAGCTCAAGGAATAATGCATGCAGTTTGAGGGGGAGAAGCCCATTCAGCAACATCTCATGACCCAGACCACATTTGCTTTGAGAATGAGCTTTAGATTCATTCAGCTTTTTGGCTAAGATCAAGTGTAGACTCAACATGAGTCAATGGGAATTAATCCTGGGACTTTCGTTTAAGCTATAGAAACAATCGTTTCTTTTCCTTTGGATTTGGAACTAGAGGCTATAAACTGAAGATTCATTAGCCAGGTTGACATGAGTCTAAAATGAAGCCAAAGCAAAACTAAGACATGAAAATTTTATTTTATTTTTTGGATGTGATCATTTAATGATACAGGAAAATATAATACGTTGTGAAACAAGCTAGTTACAAACAGGGGTAGTAGATGACTTCACTTCCGATAAAAAAATTAAAAAGTATGTATACAAAACTTGGTTTTGTATGGTTGGTTGGATGGTTATGCACTAAACTTGGATGGTTATGCACTAAAATATCAACAGTATTTATATCCATTCAGTGATTAAATATTCTTTTCTTTGTTTTGTGTATTTTTTGAAACATGATTAATTCTAAAATGAAAAAGAAAGCCATATTACTGGATATCTTGGATGAAGAGTTATTAAATGCCAGGAAACTGGTCACCAAGGCCCAACTCCCAGGACAGGTCTAGCCAGGGTGACAGTGGTCTAGCCCAGATGCAGAGTAACACTCTTTTTAGGACTGGGATGCTATTTTTATCAGGCTGTTTCCTCCACAGTTGATGTTCTCAATGTATTTATATTTAACAGGAGTCAATGAATATTAACTGGCACAACAGCAAAACGATGCTAGCAACTTTGGTTTCAAATTGAAAAAATGTAATAACCATTTTATAGTTATAAAATGCACTAGAAATAAAACAAGATCCATGAAACACTCAAGCGATGAAAATTTTAGAAAATACTTTTCTAATAGCATTGTCTGAACCCTGAGAATGAAGGTCATTGGAACTTTGAGATGAAGGTCTGACTGAGATCAGACCCACCGCTGGACTCTTAAGAGATGTAATGTTCTCTGTGTTATAAAAAGTTTAAATTGGGTTTTAAATTAGTTAGATTTGTAATATTGCTATATGAAAGAAAGGAAAATTAGATTCATTCTTTACATCATTATTTTTATTCCTTCAATTTCAAAATTGGGGAATGTTGATTTAAATTTAGACCTCTGCTAATAACCAAAACAATTAACAAACAAAAAACCACAGCAAAACAAACAAAAAGAGTACTAGAAAAAAATACACACAGCTATTTTTATAATTAGAATTGTGGAAAGCTTTTCTTTGCCTGACTCTGAACATTTAAACATAAAGGAAAATATTATATTTAAACATTTTTTAAACTTCAAAAGATGCAATGAATAAATTTGAAAGATAGTCAATATATTGAAAGAACTATTTTAAAAAGAAAATATACTAATTTTACTAGAAAAAAAAGCTCCAGCAAATTAAGAAAAATTGAATGACTAGGTATAAAAGTGGCCAATTTATATTTAAAAAATACAATAGTAGATAAAGATACAGATACAAATCAAACTAAATAATTACAGTTAATTTAAAACAATTAAAATATATTATTTTAGCATATCAGATTTATGAACAATTATGGCAAAGTTTGGGAAAAAAAGCACTCTCATTTCTGGAGGATATGCAGTAAGCTATAACCATTTAGAACAATTTAGCAATTATATATCAAGATCTAAAACATTCATAATCTAGGGGCGCCTCGGTGGCTCAGTGGGTTAAAGTCTCCGCCTTCGGCTCAGGTCGTGATCCCAGGGTGCAGGGATCAAGCCCTGCATGGGCATTGGGCTCTCTGCTCAGCAGGAAGCCTGCTTCCTCCTCTCTCTCCGCCTGCCTCCCTGCCTACTTGTAATCTCTCTCTCTCTCTCTGTCAAATAAATAAATAAAAATTTTAAAAAATTTAAAACATTCATAATCTAATTAAGCATTTCTACATTTAAACAGTGTCACATAGAAGCACTTGCAATGATTACAAAATGTTCATTTCAATATTGTTGATAATAACAAAATATTTAAAGGAAGCAAATGTTCATCAGTTGGGAATTTTGTCATGAATTAACAGTGCTTTCAATGAACTACTCTATAATATGTTTAGCCATAGAATTATAAGTACTTTAAACTTTATAAGTAAAATTTACTAAAGAATAGAAAATAAAACACAAAACCAAAAGCAAGATATTGTTTAGTGTGGTACATGTACTAGAAAATAATATGTGCTTATATATGAATATAAGTGTAAAAATATAAACAAAGACAAATAAAGATGGTTGTGAAAAGTGCAGAAATATACTATAAAATAAACCAATGATTATTTTGAAAGTTATGAAATTATAGCCTACTTTAGTCTTACATGAAAGCATTATTATAATTTTATTGATTGTAACCAGCATGACATCATGTTTAATAATCAGAAATAAATTACTTAGTTAACTAAAAAGGGAAGTAAAGGGAATTTGCACCTATTACTCCATGCCAGATGATAGCAAATAAACAAAGATTTTCTTTTTACAAACAGAATATGTCCCTTAGTGTTACAATTGGAAACTCTTTTTTTTTTTTTTTTTTAAAGATTTTATTTATTTGACAGAGAGAAACACAGTGAGAGAGGGAACACAAGCAGAGGGAATGGTAGCAGGAGAAGCAGGCTTCCTGCAGAGCAGAGAGCCCAATGCGGGGCTCGATCCCAGGTCCCTGGGATCTGACCTGGGCCAAAGGCAGACACTTAACGACTGAGCCACCCAGGTGCCCCTACAATTGGAAACTCTTAATGTAACTAGTCATACAGTGATTGATTGCCATTCTCCTCAAATTTTAAGCTCCTCCAGCACAGGGATCATATTACTAATAATTCTATACTCAAAGCAGTGAGTCAAGTTTTCAGATGAGTAAATATTTGTGAGTCAAATTTCAGACAGTAAATAATTCAATTACAAATCATAATTTGAAATATTTGGTAAGTATTTAATAATTTTATATAATATTAATTTTATCAAATAATTCACAAGTATAATTTTATTTTTTATTTATTTTTTGTAAAAAATCAGCCAAGGAATTTATTTTTTTCAGTAAAAAATTAATTTTATTTCCATATAATAGCAGTTTACATTAGGAAAATGAATTTTTTTATTATTTTCAGACAGTATGTTTTTAAAGGATCAGCAGCATTATAAATTCATAAGAAAAACAATACCCTATTTCACATTGCTCCCAAAATTTTTATTGTAGTTACTTTCATATGTTCTTTTTTGTATCAGAAACATTTGCCAATTTAAGAAATCATATTGATGTTATTTTTTGATAGATGAAGATTTAGTTTACACTACTCCCATTTCCTTCATATCATCTTCCCAGTGTGTGTGGAGGTGGAGGGTGAGGGAAGGAGGATGTGTGTGTGTGTGTGTGTGTGTGTGTGTGTGTGTGTGTGTCTTGTGTCTGTGTGTGTTCCCACTGATGGGATTTAGTGGGAGTAACATAGCCTATTAATGAAATTTGTAAGACATTACTCCATTGTCTTTCAGATGTCAAGACTAATGATACCACCGCAATCTCTTTTAATATGATCTATTTATTTTTGTTTGTTTATTGTATAAATTCTGAAATAGTTTAGGATATTTTCTTTATTTCCCATGTTTAACATTTTTGATGCTGCGCCTTAGCTTGACTTCTTCCTCCTTCTTTCCTTCCATCCTTCCTTTCTTCCGTCCTTCCTTCCCTTTCATCTTTCTTTTTTTTTTTAAAGATTTTATTTATTCATTTTCCAGAGAGAGAAAGATCACAAGTAGGCAGAAAGGCAGGCAGAAAGAGAGGGGGAAGCAGGCTCCCTGCTGAGCAGAGAGCCCATGTGGGGCTCCATCCCAGGACCTTAAGATCATGACCTGAGCCAAAGGCAGAGGCTTTAACCCACTGAGCCACCAAAGCACCTTCATCTTTTTTCTTAAATGCCTAGAGGCTGGACAATTGGTAGGAACTTAAAATATGGAGATGCTTTCATTAGTTCTAGACATTTTAGAAATTACTTATTTACACATATACTCCCTCTGTTTATTTTTTTTCCTAAGAGCTCCTCTAGTCAGATTGGTAGAGGAAGTACACAGAGCACAGAGATGAGAAGGGCTTCCTCAGATACTGGCTTTATAACAGATTGTGACAAATTCAAAGTGAACTGTTGGTAAGGGTTCAAAGCCTGATAATAACCGACACTCAGAGCTCAGATGGGCTCCCCGAGGCAACAGCCACCTCTGGTGTCCACGAAGCTGACACATACTTATCCTTTAAACTCTCCAAGGGTTCCAAAACTGCCAGTCCCTGGGCTGGCCTGAAACTTACCTCAGGAAGGTCTTTGACTCTGGCTGCCTTAAAGACCCATAGCACAATTACTTTTCTTTTCTTTTTCTATTCTACATCTAGGGCACTTCCATCTCAGTCTTAATGCCCAGGAGTACAAAAGCCTCATGTTGCCTCTTTTCCCCACAATAGAGGTTGATTTCTCATCAGAAAAAATGTCCTAGAACTTAGAGGATAAAAACCTCTTTAGCCTCCTCCACTTCCAACTTGACAGAGGAATGCTTTGCTTTCACTATTAAATAGAAGTTTAAAGAGTCAGTTTCTGTCTATTGCAATCTGAGGAAACAAGTCAGGTAGCACTGCTGGGACTTTTTTTTTTTTCTTTTCTATTTCAAATGTTCATTTGAGTGAACAAGAGATGTATATTTGAACGGGAAAACCACGAAGCAGGAAACCAGGGAATTTCATGTACTAAAATACTGGCACAGAAAAGCAGTATAGAAATCAGAGTTGTTAGTACTTACAGAGAAAAAAGACATTGAATCATGGAAGAATTTATAGCACAGTAAACCAAAAGCAGCACTGCAAATACTTAAAAGAACTCCATGAATGGAAGGTTTTTTCCCCTGTCTGATTACATGCCACCTAAAGCATATATATGTAAAGCAATAACCACAAAAAAAAAAAAAAAAGCAAAAGAGCTTCTTTTTTTTTTTAAATATTTGATTTATTTGACAGAGAGAAACACAGCGAGAGAGGGAACACAAGCAGAAGGAATGGTAGTGGGAGAAGCAGGCTCCCTGCTGAGCAAAGAGCCATATGCGGGGCTCGATCCCAGGACTCTGGGATCATGACCTGAGCCAAAGGCAGAGGCTTAGCGAAGCCTCTGGCTTAAAGGGCTCTGGCTTAACGAAGGCAGAGGCTTAAAAGAAGCAAAAGAGCTTCTTTATTAAATATCAGTATATTTAAATTAAATCTAATACATTTCACCAGCATCTCTAAAATTGTAAGTAGTATCAAGAGAGCCCTTATACACAATTTTGAATTAACAACTTAATGCACTGTCTACCTAAAGACACAACCAGTTGTTGATTTTGAAACTGAATTGTATCTGTAGTCATAGTACCACTCTCAAATAAGTAAGTTTGGTGCTAAAAACAGAAAAAAATAAATTATTCATTCATAAACCCATTCTTTATTAAATATTCATTAAATATTTATTTTTGCTAGGCATTGTATTAACCAAATTGATTTCAGCTCTTACAGAAGTTTAAGTTTCAGTGTAGAAAATTATAAACTCCAATTAAGGATAATTAAGATCTAAAGCATATATAATCTACATACATACATAAACAAACATTAACATATATACATACATATAAATACACATACATGAGAATTTAAGTGTAACACTATGAATAAAAGATACATTGTCTTAAAACCTATAAAAAGGGTTGCAAATTGGTGACATTTGGGCTGAAATCTGATTATAGGTTGCCACTACTTAGGATAGGGATCTGTAAACATTTGCACAATTCATGAATGATAGAAGAAATAAAGTAACATTTTCTGTCTAACCCAAATGTACTGGTGCCTCAAAGTGGAAATTATTAAAAGACCCTTTACCACTGTCAAGTATCATTTTTTGAAGAAGGAAGGACATCAGACTATCCAGACATAATACACATGAAAATTAGACAGTCTCTCCTAACTTTACAACCATTAGTTCAATGAGATCCATATGCACAGATTTCTGGTAAAGTTGATCAGGGAGAACTTCCTGCACTTACCCTGGGAGTAAAGATTCTGCAACAAAAATTCTGTACAAACTCAAACAAATCACAGGTCTCTTTAATATGTTTAAGTTGTTTGTTTTTGTTTTTTAGTAAATGCAATTAAAGTCTATATAGAGTGTCTTTAAAATCCTTCTTTTATTCTGATTAAATTTGATGACACAAAAACACTAACCAAGCAAACACAGACTGGTACAGAAGTTATTTTGTTTAGTAATTCCCACAGTCGGGTCAAATTTCTTTTAGTCCCTTTAATAACCTATCTATTTTCTCTCATGAAGCATATTTTTAAAAATGAACAGCAGCTTCTCGAGTATTAAATGTGGAGTTTCTAAATTCGAAGTTTGCCACGTTTAAGCAGCAGCTTTTGCAGCCCTATCAGCAAAATTACTGCTTTTAGAAATTTTATCCTTCTGTCTTGTGAGCTTTAAGTGACTTACTGACATATGAACAGGCAGTTGTAAAGTTTCTGGCAAAACAGCCCTAACGTTTTCATTTGATATTTAAGTTCTCATTTTAAGTAGAAAATCTTCTACTTAAAGTATTTTTATCTGTTGCATTACAGATATCAAAGCTACATTATATGTGTGTGTGTGTCTGTGTGTGTCTGTATATATGTACATAATATGTATTTTATAAATATGACCAATCACATCATTAATCACTAACATTATCAAATATGCAATATGAATAGGGATATGATATTTTTCAAAATTTGAGATTTTCAAAGCTAAAGGAGAGGCTATAGCCAATTTTAGTTTTTCAAAGTCTCTTCAGATTCTAGATCTCTAAATCCTCTCCAGAGGATGTGGAGGACCATCATGCAATTGTTTTGGCAGAAATTTTGTTTGTTAAGCTGGAATCTCCCATCTATAATATTGTAGTTGTCCTCCCAGTTTGTTTTTGTTTCTAAATAGCTAAAGAAAATAGCAGAAGGGTCCCCAAGCACTTGAGATATTCTTTGCCATAAACACTGGACTCCTTCATAAGCAAAAGCAAAGAAGAATTTAGACTTGTCCACTAGAGGAACAGGAGGGTAAAATGGAAAAAAAAGAAAGAAGGAAGGGAGGAAGGAAGGAAGGTAGGAAGGAAAGAAGGAAGGAAGGGAGGGAGGGAGGGAGGAAGGAATTGCAGAAGAAAGATCAAATACCCAGAGATAAATTTTACAGACAATGATACCAAAGTCAGAAGTTAGAACCATTTCAGAGTAGTTATTGGGTTAGAAACTACACAGATTAATGGCTAACATCTTGTACAAATCTATATAGTGGTTGGCCATCTTGCATTTGTTGCCCTTAGGGCACTAATAAAAGGACAAAACTGTTGTCCTTCTCCCTTGATATTGGGTCTTGTTTTTCAATAGTAGAAATAAGGGAGGTGGGTCCATTGCTGTCCCTGTTTCTCTCCAGGCCAGCATCAGGAGGAGGAAAGGTTTCTCATGATTCTCCTTAAACAAAATTCTTATAACAGATTTTTTGTTGTTATCATTTTTCTTTCATTTAAAAACATTGATATTTTTGATTTGAGAAACATCAGAACACGTATCACCATAACAATTTGAGGGTTTTATCACAACCTATGGGCATTTGATTTTGCTTGTGAGAAATCCCATGAAATTCCACAGAACTATGGTCCATTTGTATGATAGGAGATGTACCCAAACATTTGGGAAATCTGTCCGCTGCTCAGCAATAAATGCACTCAAGCGTTATGTTTCATTTATATAACTGCTTATGTACCCTGGATCTTATTCAGACTCTAGAGGAAAACCATTGTTTGCATCATCACTGGCATTTCTATGAGTAGTTTTAATCTAAGATCTTATTTAGTATCACAAATTTACTTCCTTATTTTAATTCACACTTCCTTCCCTTTGGTGCTTATTGTAAAATATCCCTTCATATTTTCTTTCATGAACCAGCTTTCATTAACTACAAGTATATACTTAAACAGCAATTATGTTTTATTCATTTTCTTGAGAAACTCAAGTTAAATATAATTATAATTTGTAATTATATTTCTCCCTCTACATGATTATTATATACCCTCAGGACTTGTTGATCTGCCTTAGTCCATCTGGCATTATTGGATGTCTCATCATATATTAAATAATACTAATCTCATCAAAATATATTAGCCTGATGTTACAATATCTGATACTAGGAATCACAAGACATTTCTTAGTAGTTATTTTTAATAGTAGACATGAGTGTAATTTAATTATGTGAATGCACATCACTAACAAAAGTCTAACTTGATAAAATATGATACATAAGCTATCTTGTTATATTAAATATTATTGATCTGTATCATAATATGATGTGTTCACCATTCTGGGTAAATGCACACTTGAGAAAATTGAGTTTCAGAAAGAAATATAATTATTCATAAACTACTTTGGGTAGAAAATATTGCAAAATCCAAAATTTTAAATTATCTTCTAAAATCTGCAAAACACATCTCAACTGCTGTTTTTACTTTCAATTCCTAATTAATGTGTGTAGCAATTATAGGAAGTTCCAGTGTGTAGTACCACATCCTTATTTATAAATAAATGTTTTCCTTTAGTGCTGCAAATTTGACTAGCTGTTATATGAGTATCTGGAAGTATCGGAAGTGGTGCCATCTGTTTTTCTTGAAAGGTATTTCCTTCTGTTGTCAGCAGATCACTCTTGTTTTTACCCTACATTTTGTTCATCTGATATATATTAAACATGTTAAAAATACTTCTGGAAAAATTTCACTACACACACACACACACACACACACACACACTAACAGCAATGGAGACCCAAAAATAATAATTAACTAATAGTGTGTGAGTGTGTGTGTGTGTGTGTGTTATAGTAGATACATATAGTAGATATATATAGTAGATATTTATTTAGTGCATGTGTTTTGGTTACCTACCATATATGACATGCCATGCTAGACAGTGGAAATACAAAGATGATTACTGGTAGGGTCTCTTCTTTCAAGGATCTCAGAATCTAATGGGGCTATAAACGTTTTTTCTGGGAGGAAAGTATAAAATATCATGAAACTGAAGTATCTAAGTAAACAAAAGGCGACATTTGCATTATTATTTTTGTCAGAATTTGGAAACTATATATGTCTCTCTTCTACCAATTACAAAAGAAAAAGAGAGAGAGAGAAAGAAAATGAAATTACTAGGTATAAATTAAGCATAATGACCCAAAGTAAAGAAATGTAAAGTCATCTGAGGGAGTCCCAGTACCTCCCAAAGGAACTGCAAGGCCGCTGAACTTCTAATTCATCTTTAGGAAGGATGGAGTTATAGAAGGAGGGAGGGAGAGGTCTACCATAAAATCAGAGTTGGAAAATTGAGACAAATAGCAGCTCTATCAGCATTATCAGAGAAGAGGACACCCTAGCCAACTAGTAAAAAAAAAATACCGGTTCCATTGAAATGACTCTGACTATTCCTAATGTGGGCTTTGATATTTTGATTCCTAATGTGGGCTCAAGCAATTTTTGACTGAGTCCATTATAAATTTAATCGACCTAATCTGTGTGCTCTGATTCTAAGATCACCAATCTGAATATATTCTTAATAAAATAAAATCCAAACTAATCAATGAGAACTTCACTAGGAGAATGTGGCTTCATCCATTATGGGACTAAATATCAATATTGGCCATCACTTTACCAAACATTCGTGTAAAACAGGAAGTTCCTGGACTCTCAGTAATAGACCAAACAGTTTGAAGCTGAGTGACGACTTTACTTCATTTTACTTATTGTTTCACCTCTGATTTTAGAGTTGTGTATGACCCAGAAGGTTATATATGGATAGCTGGACAATGTGAGACATCAGCAACATGACAGACGTACCTGAAACTATGAGAACATAATCTGGACCAGGCTGGTGGGAGACATTAACACCTTAACTATATTACATGTGCAAAGTGCTCACTGTTATGTTCATATTTCAGATCAAGAAGGGGAAAAGGACTTTTCTAGAAGAGTGAGAACAATTCTGAAATAAAGTTCCTAACTTTGGCTTTACACTGAATACAGCCATCACTTCACTAAATACACGTTAGTAATTCTCAAAACAAAATTCTCAAATACGGAGTGGGAGCAGGGAAGGGTGGTGTTTGTTGATTTCATTTCCTTGAAATGAACTGTCATGATCCGCATGCTTTATTATTGAGATTCATCTGTATTTTTGCCTAAATTTCCACTGATATAATTCACCAGTCCACAATTCCACCGTTGCCTCATTTGTACTTGTCATGTGTACAAATTCTGACCGAATAGTTATCTCTTGGACTTTTTGGAGTCTCCCTGCTTGAAATTTTTGCTGTACTCTACCAGCACATGCAAAGTACAGGTCACAGAAAAAAAAAAATAGCTGAGTCATTTAACCATACTCTTGTTGTGAAAAATACATTCAGTCTAGAATCAAAATATCTTACCTCAACCACTAATTTTGCTATTTAGAAGTAGTAGGAACTGATATCAATTAAACTCCTGAAATCTAGTTCCTTCCCTAGTAAAATAAGATAAACAATACATTTTCCCATATTAATGTGTTATCATAGATATAATTCTATTCTTTGCAAATATAAGAAGCCTTGTTCAATCACAGGAAACAAATCAATCAATGGTAATTTGACACCAAGCCACTTAAAAAAACTAATAAAAAATTCCATCATCAAGAAGTTTTTCTCTACTTTCGGTGGTTTGTCATAATGTAGGAAATGCTCCTACATAATTGACTTAATTTTTTATAGATCAAGTAATTTATAAATCAAGGTATTTTTTTTTGTAAATCAAGGTGTTTGCTTATTTATATTCCATCTACTTCCAGAAAGCAAATGAGTGGAGGTACCATAAAAATGTAACACAATAAAATGAGACATTATTAATAAAACATAAAGGCAATTTGTAAAGGAAGAGAGAAGGAAATATATCAGGACATTTTGATAGTAGAACTATGCAACAACCACACAAATTATCTCTGAGTTACTTAGCAGTGGAATGTTAACCATGGAGTCTTGGGTTCATTTTTTAAATGCATATGAAAGGCTATTTAGCCAGAATTTAAAAATCTTATCTTCATTTGAACCATTTGTTTTTAAATTTCCTGGAATTTCAGTTCCATATAGTGAAATGCTCAGCGCCAGGACAGAAACACTTGTTTGGGAAGTGGCTAGTAGGTTGCACAACGGGAGTCTCAGAAGAGACTAGCATACAGTGGTTAAGGCCTTGGCTTTGCGGCCGGACTGCCAGGTCGAGCATCAGACTCTGCCCTTCATTACCTCCTCAATTTGGGGAAGTTATTAATATCATAATATCTGTATTTCTTTACCTGAAAAGATCCTCAGAAAGCCCACCTCATAGCATTGTTCTGAAGAATAAACAACTCAACACATGTTAAGCACTCAGAGCCCTGCTTGTTCATAGTCACTGTTCAATTTAAGTGTTGGCTTTGTTTTAAGTGATAGTTTCATGAAGCAGACTTTTAGAAAGTCCCTCAACATAAGTGCCTCAATAAACAAATGTCTACTGCTTGCCTGTACCATGTTCTGAGAAGAACTTGTGAGGTCATTTTAAATCTGGATGCAGGTGCAGCAGGCTAGATGTGTGTTGGTGATTCAAGATGCGTGTATCATGTTGATTACAATTTAGAAAAAAGGGGAGAGAATTTTCTTATCATAAAGACAGTAGAGTGTCAGTGTGTGAAGGAGTGTGTGTGTAGGGAGTTGTAAGGAGACAGAGTGTACTGTAATGTCCCTCCAACTTCCTGCTGCTGCACGTGCAGCTTTTTAAAAATTAAATGATTGAGGCCATGCCTATTGGACTAACTGATCACCTTATATGAACCATAATGTCTGTCATTTTTTTAAAGATTTTATTTATTTGAGACAGACAGACACGCAGAAAGAGTGTGAACATGAGCAGGGGGAGGGGCAGAGGAAGAGGGTAAAGCAGGCTTCCTGCTGAGCAGAAAGCCGAACTCCAGGCTCAATCTGGGACCCTGAGATCATGACCTGAGCTGAAGGCAGATGCTTGACTGAACCACCCAGGCACTCCCCATAATGTCTAACATTAACTGTTATCCCAGGAAATCAAAATAATAGGGTTAATATAAAAGAAAGTATCTTGTAATAAAATTTGAACCAGCTCTTAGGGGAGCTGTCATAGTATTACTAAGCAATTGAATGCTCTAGAACAGTAAGCTTAAACTCTAGAAGCAAATTTGAGTCACCTGGAGAGTTTTTTTTAAATCAGATACTTAACCACACTCCCCAAACTTAGATTTAATTGGTTGAGGTTTGGATATCACTATTTTCAAAAGCTGGGGTACAGTCAAGGTAAAGGCACTGCTCTGGATGACCGGGACTGGAGAGGGTAATAGTAGCAAAAAACAAACCAAGAACAGGTCTTATCACTTTCCACTTTCAGCAACAGAAATCTACACTGTTATTTTGGATTGAGTAAGCAAATACTAGAGATCCTTGGGAATGTGTGAAAACAATCGCCAAAAGACAATTCTCAAAATGGTGACAAGTGACACATACCTTATTTGGTGTTCCAAAGTTAAGAAATATCAAACACATATGTCTATGTTGTATTTTATGCAACCCACGACTCTTACCATTACCATTTGTAATGGTAAAGGATAGAATATGTTATAAAATTAGAGGATTATATCAAATTCAACTTATTATATCTTTGAAGGGCTTAGAAATCTATCCAATCTTAAAGAGCTTTTGGAAAAGGAAGGATGAACTGACTGGATTTTTCTTTCTCTTGTAAAGTAAGCAAGCTTAAGTAAGAACCAAATGTCAAAGCCATGTTATACAAGTTATATCAAAGGAAGAGGAACAACTAATACAACTGACAAAGGAAGAATTCTCTCAGAGCTACATACGCATTACAGAATATCCGTATACACTGAAATTCTAACCACCAGAACAATTACTTTTAAGTGGAAAATATAACTTAGGTTCTAATGTAGATCGTTATTAAAAAAAAATAAATAAAGTGTGAATACATTATGTGCAATATTGGCCTTATATCTTTTAATACTCTGTTTACTATTTATGGTCAATTAAGCTTTGGGTTCCAGCTTCAATTCTTCAAAAAACACTAAATAATTAACAAAAAAATAATGAAATAAATTGTTCAATCTTTCAGATTTTGTCTACTTATTTTCCACAGTAATTGCCAACTATCAACTCTGTCATTCTACATAAATAATGGGGTTTTTTTAGTAAATCATTAGAAATAATTGTAAAATGTATAATATGTACTGAACTTTGTTTAAATTTGATCCAACAAAATATGTATATTTTAGTATCCTCTCATCAAGTTCCTCAATGGTGTTTTGTAATTTTCTTACAGGAATAATATCACAGATTTTTATCCTGCAATCACCCTTCCCCTGAGATTTTAAACCTACAGTCTCTTCTTATGTGGTCTAATTTGTGTGACATCATTATCCAGTCAAGGTAGAGTTGGTTACTACATTTTCCTGTAGGCAGCCAGTGAGTGAAATCTATTCATATCAATTTGTTCCTTCAAGTTCCTGGTTTTATTCTATCTTGGTTAGTTAACTTTTGAAAGATATAATTACTCTGTTTGTGCCAATGTAGTAAGATTAAACAGAATGTATCCCCTCTATAAATCTATTCTTTGTGGAAAATATTCACATAGAAATTATTGAAAGAGGAAAAGAATGATTCAAGAAAACATTTATCTTCTATATGTGTTTACTATTTGCGATTATTTATAGCTACTACTTGTTAGAATTGTGTTTTAAAATTAAAATTTAAAAAATTCAGAACTTACTGAGAATTATAGTAGAACATAAGTAAAATTTACATAACTATGTTGTAGAATATATTTTATTCATTAGATGTTTACAGAGATGGTGGTGAAATAAAAACCTAAGGTCTCTATTGAGCAAATATGAAAGATGAGATTTTTGTTTTTTTTTGTTTCATTTTATTTTGTTTTAGAGAGGGGCCTGGGCAGAGGGAGACAGAGAATCTTGAGCAGGCTCCATGCCTAGCATGGAACCCAACATGGGGCTCAATCACACAACCCTGCTATCATGACCTGAGCCAAAATCAAGAGTCAGATGCTTAACCAACTGAGTCACCCACATGCCCCAAAAGGGGAGAAATTCTGAATGTTGATGGTTAGAGGGTGTATAAACTTACCATTCTGTTTCTCTCCATCTCTGAAGTCAAAAAGTAGACATTCACCATAATGAGGCTTTGGGTAGAGATCTTACTCAGGTGCCTCTGCTAAAACCTCCAGGAGGGAGAAATACTAAGGACATCTTTTTCCCCATATGACTCAGTCTTCAGTACTTTTAGAAACCTAATAACTCTTACCTCTCACTCTCCCTCTACCCCAGAGCCTTTGTTCTGTGGGGATGGGGATGGTAGTCAGTGCTTCCTTCAGTTTTAGACTTTTGCTCTACCATCAGAGCAAGTGATGAAAGGTTTAACTCTCATTTTTGGTTTGCTGCTATAGTAGCCACTCACACACTCACATCTGACATTCAACTCTCGCTATCCCAGCTCAACTGGGATCCTAGCATATACTTGAGAAAGATATATATTTTTTACCAAAACACAAAAGTAATAGCAAGGCCATATCCTTTTTTCTCTTTATAAAAAATTCTAATTTAAAAGCATTAGGAATGGAGTGCTAGCAAGATGGTGGATGAGTAGGAGACCTAAATTTCATCTGGTCCCAGGAATTCAGCTAGGTAATTATATAGCCATTCTGAACACCTACAAACTTAACAGGAAATCAAAGAAAATAATAGCAGCAACTCTTTTGAGTTGTGACCACTTTCTGGAAGGTAGGACATGTGGAGAAGTGAATCCTGGTGATATTTGGGAAGATAGACTGAGGCGGGAAGGGAGCATCCATAAGCCAGCTCCCAGCAAGTGACAGAGCAGCAGAGCAAAAATTGAAACTTTTAGAAGTCGGTTCTGGTGAGAGACATCACTCCAGTGGCTAAGCAGGGGGTGGAACCCTTGCTGGGACAGAGTGGTCTCAGGACCCTCAGGGTCACAGAAAGACAGAGGGTGTCTGAGTTTGGCAGAGCTCCAAGGTATCAGAGTGGGGAAGCTGGATGCAAAGGGTGAGGTGGGGTGTGAGCTCTCAGCTCGGAGTTGCCATAAACTGTGATCTGTGGCACAGTTGGGCCACCGCTCTTCAAGCAGGGGCCCCACAAGTAGCAGATCCGGGGAGACTCCCCTTCCTCCCACCAGGAGGAGTGGCATGGGACCCCACTGCAGGAATCTACTGGGTTCGGAAACTCCAAATGAGGTTGTGTGCCAGAGATACTATGCTTGGTTACAGGCTGGAGGAGCATGATGTGTGGCCAGAGTGAGGAGACAGAAGTGAATGACTGCTTTTCTCTGAAGGCTCATTGAAGAGTGGTGCCCTGAGGAATCAGCTCCTCTGAGGCCAGATATTGGGGGGGCCATCATTTTCATTCTCATTCTCCAAAGCTGTATGGAAAGCATTCAGGGAACATAAGCAATCGAGAGCAAACCTGAGCAGATTACTTAGCCTGGCCCCTGGTAAGGGCGGCGCAATTCCACCTGGGGCAAAGACATTTGAGAATCACTGAAACAGGCCCCTTCACCAGAAGATCAACAAGAACATCCAGCCAAGAGGAAGTTTACCAATCAATGAGAACTGAAAAACTCCAGCACTAGAGGAATACAACACATAGAATATATGGTTTCTTCCCCATGATTCTTAAGTCTTTCAAAGTTGATTTTTTTTAATTTTCTTTATTTTTTCTTTCTCTATTGCTTTTTTTTTATTTTTCTTCTTTCCTTCATTTTTCAACCAAATTCTTATCAATTCCTTTTGTAAAATATTTTTTTAATTTTCATTTTTACAGTCATTGTCTCTCCCTTTATGTGTATATTTCTTTCTTTCTTTCTTTCTTTCTTTCTTTCTTTCTTTCTTTCTTTTTCTTTCTTTCTTTAAAATTCTGGTTTGCAGCTTCCTCTAACAGACCAAAATATACCCTAAATCTAATGTATGACTTTGTTCTATTCACCTGCCTGATCATATTCTATCTCTCTTTTTCTTTAATTTATCTTCTGTCTTTTTTCAACCAACTTCTTATCTTATCAATGCCTTTTTAAAATATTTTTTAAATTTTTTTAAAGATTTTATTTATTTATTTGACAGAGAGAGATCACAAGTAGGCAGAGAGGCAGACAGAGAGAGAGGGGAAAGCAGGCTCCCTGCTGAGCAGAGAGCCCGATGCAGGGCTCGATCCCAGGACCCTGAGATCATGACCTGAGCTGAAGGCAGAGGCTTTAACCCACTGAGCCACCCAGGTGCCCCACCTTTTTTAAAATCTTGTTTAATTTTAATTTTTACAGTTATATTCCATACCTTCATAGTATTTAACCCCATTTTTGCATATATATGTTTTTCTTTCTCTAAAATTTTGGGAGGCAGTTTCTTCTAACACAGCAAAACATGCCCAAAATCTACTGTGTGGCTTAGTTCTATTCACCACCCTGATCATATTTTTTTTCCCTTTTCCACCCAATTTCAGGTCTCTTCTGATTCTTTTAGTGTATATTTTTCCTGGGGTCATTGTACCTTTTTAGCATTTGTTCTCTCATTCATCTATTCTTCTCTGGACAAATGACAAAATGGAAAAACTCACCTCAAGAAAAAAGAACAACAGGCAGTGCCAACAGCCAGGGACATAATCAACATGGACATAAGTAAGATATTGGAACTAGAGTTCAGAATAAAGACTGTAAATATACTAGCTGGGCTTGAAAAAAGCATAGAGGATGCTAGAGAATCCCTTTCTGGAGAAATAATATCAAACCAAGTTGAAATAAAAAAAGTTATTAATTAGATGCAATCAAAAATAGAGACTTTAACTGCTAGGATAAAGGAGGCAGAAGAGAGAATTAGTGATATAGAAGACCAATTGATGGAGAATAAAGAAACTGAGAAAAGGAGAGATAAACAACTACTGAATCACAAGGGGAGATTTTGAGAGATAAGTGATAACATAAGATGAAACAGTAGTAGAATAATTAGAATTCCAGAAGAAAGAGAGAGAGGGGCAGAAGGTATGTTGGAACAAATTGTAGTGGAGAACTTTGCTATTTTGGTGAAGGAAACAGGCATTAAAATCCAGGAGGCACAGAAAACCCCCCTCAAAATGAACAAAAACAGGTCAACACTCTGACATCTAATAGTAAAACTTACAAATCTCAGAGACAAAGAGAAAATCCTGAAAGTACCTTGGAATAAATCTAATCAAAGAGGCAAAGAATCTATATTCAGAAAACTATGGAATACTCATGAAAGAAGTTGAGGTAGACAAAAGAAATGGAAAAACATTCCATGCTCATGGATTGAAAGAACAAATATTGTGAAAATGTCTATGCTACCTAGAGCAATCTAATATTTAATGCAACCTCTATCAAAATACCACCAACTTTTTTCACAGAAATGGAACAAAAATTCCTAAAATTTGTATGGAACCAGAAAAGACCCTGAATAGCTAGAGGAATGTTGAAAAAGAAAACCAAAACTGGTAGCATCACAATTTCAGACTTCAAGCTCTATCACAAAGCTGTAATCATCCAGACAGTATAGTACTGGCACAAAACAGACACATAGAACAATGGAACAGAATAGAGAGCCCTGAAATGGACCCCCAGCTCTATAATCAACTAATCTTTGACAAGGAGGGAAGAATATCCAATGGAAAAAGACAGTCTCTTCAACAAATGGTGTTGGGAAAATTGGACATCCACATATAGAAATGAAACTGGACCATTTCCTTACACTTCACACAAAAATAAACTCAAAATGGATGAGAGAATTAAATGTGAGACAGGAGTACATCAAAATCCTTAAGAAAAATGCAAGCAGCAACCTCTTTGGCCTCAGCCACAGCAACTTCTTCCTAGACACATCACCAAAGGCAAGGGAAATAAGGACAGAAATGAACTATTGGGACTTAATCAAGACAAAAGGCTTTTGCACACCAAAGGAAACAGTCAACAAAACCAAAGACAACCAACAGAATGGGAGAAGATATTTGCAAATAACATATTAGATAAAGGGCCAGTATCCAAATTTTATAAAAATCTTATCAAATTCAACACCCAAAGAATAAATAATTCAATCAAGAAATGGGCAGAAGACATGGACAGATATTTCTGCAAAGAAGACATCCAAATGATCAACAGACACCTGAAAAAGTGCTCGACATCACTTGGCATCAAGGAAATAAAATCAAAACCGCTATGAGATACCAACTCACACCAGTCAGTATAGCTAAAATTAACAGAAATGGCCGGTGTTGATGAGGATGCAGAGAAAAGGGAACCCTCCTACACTGTTGGTGGGAATGCAAGCTGGCACAGCCACTCTGGAAAACAGTATGGAGGTTCCTCAAAAAATCGAAAATAAGAGCTACTCTATGACCCAGAAATGCACTACTGGGTATTTACTCTAAAGATGCAAGTGTAGTGATCCAAAAGGACATGTGCACCCCAATGTCTCTAGCAGCAATGTCCACAATGGCCAAACTATGGAAAGGGCCTAGATGTCCCTCAACAGATGAATGGGTAAGGAAGATGTGGTGTATATTTACAATGGAACATTATGCAGCCATCAAAAAATCTGAAATCTTGCCCTTTGCAATGACGTGGATGGAACTAGAGGGTATTATGCTAAGCAAAATAAGTCAATCAGAGAGAGATAATTATCATGTGATCTCACTGATATGTGGGATTTGAGAAACAAGGCAGAAGGCCATAGGGCAAGAGAGGAAAAAATGAAACAAGACGAAACCAGAGAGGGAGACAAACCATAAGACTCTAAATTTCAGGAACAAACTGAAGGTTCCTGGAGGGGAAAAGAGTGGGAGGTATGGGGTAGCTAGGTGATGGACTTTGGGGAGGGTATGTGCTATGGCGAGGGCTGTGAATTGTGTAAGACTTATGAATCACAGACCTGTACCACCTGTACCTCTGAAACAAAAAATACATTATATGTTAATAAAAATAAATTAATTAAATAAAAAATAAACATAAAAAATAAAAGCATTAAGAACAAGTTCATGTCTTTTTAAGGTTGATGATGACTTTGGAAAACATAAAGCATTCTGTAAGTGGTTAATTGTTATCCATGACTTAGATGGCATAATATTTGAGTCTAAGGAAAATCTAACTAATTTAGAAACATTGTTTCTTTGGTTTTCTGTTTGCTGTAGCCCTGGCCTCCAGAAACAAATTATAACTTTAGTAGCATAATTGAACAAAATGGAAATAAGTCATAAAAAATATGTTAAATTGTCTAGTAAATGTGAATACAATTATAGAAAAGAAATTGTCATATGGTTCTAAAACATTCCCTCTTGTCCTTAAAAGTGTCACTTTATTAATTTATAGGCCATCTTATATTTCCATTCTATTTTGACAGGAAAAGTTCAATAAAGTGAAACAATGGCAGGTGCCTATTCTCTAGGCTCTTTAGAAAGTTATGCTATTGCCTAATTGACTCTACTGCTATAAAATGGTTTCCAAGTAGACTGGTAATTTTTATTTTTAATGTTGGTATCATTAATTCTTCAGGCACCAGCTTTGGCTGCTGTATGATTCTCCTTTTTTTTTTTTTTTTTAAGATTTTATTTATTTATTTGACAGAGAGGAGAGAGATCACAAGTAGGCAGAGAGGTGGGCCGAAAGAGAGGGGAAAGCAGGCTCCGTGCGGAGCTGAGAGCCCAATGCAGGGCTCGATCCCAGGACCTTGAGATCATGACTCCAGTCGAAGGCAGAGGCTTTAACTCACTGAGCCACCCAGGTGCCCCTCTCCTTTTTTTTTTTCACCACTCAATTTCTCTTCATTAATACTTCCCAAGCACAGTAACTGCACTGTTATCATTACTCATATTTTACTTTTGCTTGTTACAATGAATGCGGTTTTAAGTCAACTTGGGAAATGTGTTCCACAAATGTGTAGAGATTGTTCCATAACTCCATAACCTATATTCACTCCCCCAATACACAAGCCAAATTATACCATTTTTCTAACTAGCATTTTGATTGTGGTGTTAATAAAATCTCAAGTTTCAAGTTTCAAGATGGCAAAATTAATCTTTGAAAAATAATTTGCTGTCATATGCTCCATTAAAATATTATTCTGAAATTTTTCTTATTAAATATCTCCATATGTTTTTAAAATTGAATACTGATTACTTAATGTACCCCTTACAGAAGATCATTATGTTAAAATTCATCAAGCATATTGATATGGATTCCTACCGTCATCTGTGCCTGACTTCACATAATCTGTCCCCAATACCTAAAAACAATCTAAGAAAGGAATGGATCACTAATATTAAAGATTAAAACAACTAATAATAAACTATTTGTTAATTAATTGATTTTAAATTTAAAAAAGATTAAAACCATAAAATATATATCTTTACCTTTCCCTACTGAACTATAAACCTACTCCAAATTATCTCTTAATTTGTTAGTCTAGCCTAGAGACTTTCTATTCAAAATGCTTTCTAAAAAAAAAAAAATGCTTTCTATAAATAATATATAACAATAAATATGTATAAATGACTTAATTCATAAATACTGTTATCCTACCCATCACTATACTCTGAGACATATCTATATATAACCCAAATTGATAAGCTTTTTAATTAACAATGCTAGTTATAAATATCATTTTTTACTTTAAATATGTGGAACTTCATGATGAACTCATATTTAACATAGTACTACCTAGGTAACTTCCTTTTCTATTTCACTATTATCACTTTCCAATTTCCTTCTGTTTCTTGATTAATGATGCAAGTACAATTGACCCTTGAATAACACTAGTTTGTACTACATCCGTCCACTTATACACAGATTTTTTTATAAAGAACTATACTATAAATGTATTTTCTCTTCCTTATGATTTTCTCCATAATATTTTCTTTTATCTAGCATCTTTTGTTATAAGAACACAGTATATAGTACAAGTAACATACAAAATATGTGTTCATTTGCTATTTATGTTATCAGTAAGGCTTTGGGTCAACAGTGTCTATTAGAAAAGTTTTGGAGAAGTCAAAAGTTATACATAGATTTTCAATTGTGCAGGATGGGTTTGGGCGGAGGTCAGGGGGTCAGTGCCCCTAATCACTATGTTGTTCAAATGACACCCGAATTATATGTTGCATCTTGTTTAGCAGAAGTCTTTAATCCAAGAACATAATAATAAAATGATCAATTTAACTATTTCTTGTGTATTTGAATCTATATCTATTGTATTCTGAAATGCCTTCATTATTTTTCTCAAGGTTACTTTGTTCCCTAGGCCTGCAACATTCTCATTGTTCTTAGCAATGGATGTATATCAAAATCACCAAAGGGAGGTGATTCTAATTGCTAATAACTGCCCTCTACACCAATATTTCAATTAGATGGAAATGCAACGTTCTCTAGGCATGGACATTTTGAAAAAATAGAGAAGAAAAGAGAATTCAGCTAATGTTAAAGTGAAAATCAGTTAAGAACCACTAGTCCAAATCAGGAATTAAATTAAAATTTTTGCAAATGCACTTCTTCATCATCAGCAAAATCCAATTTTACCCCAAAATCAGAATAGTCTTTTTCTATAAATAGGAATTAGACAGTGACTATCCATATTAACTCAATGATTTCCATTTCTATACTTTGTGACTGAATTCCATATTAAGACTTTAGTCTCTCAAGACTGGATGTTTTTTTGCCCTGAACCACAACTTCTCAGACAAATGAGATCTCCTATCCATCATGGATTGCTGACCTCATTCCCTACATCTACATTCTGCTTGGATTTTCACTGATTACTACTTTTTCTCCCACTGCAATGGTCATCATAGTTTTTAGATTTAGCTTAAGCTTTAGCTAATTACCTTGCATGCAAATTTTCTCATTTTGTACCATTATTTTCCTTATTTTTATAATCTATTTTTAATTTTTAAAACTTAGTTTTTGCCTTTCTCTCAAAGAATAATGATTACTCTATACCTCTCAAACTACAGGCTCTTCTAAACTCCTGCTTGCACCTTGTGTTGCTTAGATCCACATTATAATCTAGCGATTAAACCCATCTTTGAAAGAGATAAGGGACATTCCAAGGACAGCATGCAAAGGGTCACATTTAAATGTCATAGATTGACTCTAAGAAATATGACAAAAGTCATATTCAATGTATCACTTTTAAAGATGGTTTTATATTTCCAAGACAGGGAAGAATACTCAGGAATAGCTCAATCAATGATTGTTGATAGATTAATTCATCAACCCCCAACTGATTTCAATTTGTTTCTCTTTGAATTGCCATCACCTCTTCATTATTTGTTAGATGTCCTGGAATATTTTATTATTTTTTGAGCCTTAATTTATCATCTATTCTATTGGGATAATAGTAAATACCATGAAGGCATCTTGTGAGAATCAATTATAGTTCCCATAATGTTACATTCCAAGAAACTGTAGCACTTCCTAAAACCTACAGTGACTCATGTGGGGTTTCTACATTCTTCCAAATAAAAATGAAAGCAAAATCCACAACTATCATGTACTAGCATTTAATAAAGGAAACCATTTTAACACTAAAAAATAATATAAAGTCAGAATAAAAACAGAATCTTAAAGGCTTAAAAAATATATTTAACTTTTTAAAAACTCTAATTTACATGTTTTCTCATTTTACTTTGGACTTTTGAATATTTTGTCATGAACTGAGCAATGTGCTTGTAGCACAATATAAGCCATAGAGCAGGTGTTTTGAGGCCGATTAGTTCTCCTTTCTAATAGTGCAATTAGCTACAAAATTTCAAGAGAAAAATTATTTTACTTTATAAAGATTAAGTATTTTTACTCACTCTTTAGGCAAGTACGGATATAAGCGCTTATTATTATTCTCATTATATTTTCTATATCACATAATGAGACTCAAATGTGAGTTCTTTGGTAATATTCACAGTCTCCTCAATTTTTATTTGAACAAATGCAATTTATTTTTAATCTCTATCATATATGTCATAAGGAATAATGATGAGTGGAAATAATGACCATGAAATTTCTATGGGACCCTGAAATGTGGTGATTATTATACTTGAATAAAAATATTAAATATAAAATCTATACAATAATATTGACTATAATTTTTAAGACCTCTTTGAATATTATGCATAAAATTTTTGGGGTGGTTGGGTGGCTTAGTCAGTTGAGCCTTGGAATCTTGGTTTAGGCCAGGTCATGATCTCCCAGTTGTGGGATTGAGCCCTGCATTGGGCTCTGCAGTGGGCACAGAGTCTACTTCAGAGTGTCTCTCCCACTGTCTCTCTCAAATAAATAAATAAATATTAAAAAAAATAAAGAAAAGAAGAAAATGCATAAAATTCTGCTAAATCATTTAAATATAAACATATTAAATACTTCAAGGAAAGACTTACTTGATCTATCATCACTGTCTATTAACTTCTCAATTAGATAATCATTATTTTGAAGCTAGTATTTTTCTTTACAAGAACTATTAGATATTGTAATTCAAAAATTCAGTCTCACTTTCACAAAACATTGTACATTTCCTGACAGACTGTGTTCCCTTGAGTATTATTTAATGCATTTGTTTTTATTTATTTTTGTCCCTGGTTGTCAATTAGCTGAGTAGAAACTGCCACTCATGTGACATCTTAAATTCTATGACCAGAGGTTTTCTAGCATGTCATCTGTCAAAATGTCAATAAGAAAAGTTAGGATTTTTTTTTAATTTTTTCTAACTTTTGGAAATGTTTTCTAAAATTACTATTTTATCTGGTATACCTTTGAAATAGGTTCTCTTCAAGTAATTTGTTAAGCCATGAAAACATCAAAAATTCACACACAGATGTAAAAAGAAAATTTCAGAATATACTTTTCTTTTCCTAAACCAGTAAGGCATTTTTATTTGAACAATCAAAAATAAAACAAAGAAAACATGAACAGGTGGAAAGATATCATGTGTTTGTGGATTGGAAGAATTAATAGTGTTAAAATACCCCAAATAATCTACAGATGCAATAAAAAAATAATCTACAGATTCAATGCAATCCCTATCAAAATTCCAATGGCATTTTTTTACAGAAATTTTTAAAAATCCTAAAATTTGTACAGAACCATCTTGAAGAATTGAGCCATGAAGAGTTAAAGCAATCTTGAATAAGAAGAATTTAACTGAAAGAATTTCTGTAAAGAAGACACCCAAATGGCCAACATGTAAAAAAGTCCTCAGTATCACTTGGCATCAGGTTTTGATTTTGTAAATCAAAACCACAGTGAGATACCATCTCATACCAGTCAGAATGGCTAAAATTAACAAGTCAAGAAACCACAGGTATTGGTGAGGATGCGGAGAAAGGAGAAGCCTCCTACACTGTTGGTGGGAATGCAAGCTGGTACACCCACTCTGGAAAATAGTGTAGAGGTTCTTCAAAAAGTTGAAAATAGAGGGGCACCTGGGTGGCTCAGTCGTTAAGCGTCTGCCTTCGGCTCAGGTCATGATCCCAGGGTCCTGGGATCGAGTCCCACATCGAGCCCCACATCGGGCTCCCTACTCAGCGGGAAGCCTGCTTCTCCTGCTACCATTCCCTCTGCTTGTGTTCCCTCTCTCGCTGTGTTTCTGTCTGTCAAATAAATAAAATCTTAAAAAAAAAAAAAAAAGTTGAAAATAGAACCACACTATGACCTGGCAATTGTACTACTCGGTATTTACCCCAAAGATACAAATGTAGTGAGATGAAGGGGCACGTGTATCCCAATGTTTCTAGCAGCAATGTTTACAATAGCCAAAGTATAGAAAGAAACTAGCTGTCCCTCAACAGATAAATGGATAAAGAAGATGTAGTGTATATTTACAATGGAATATTATGCAGCCATCAAAAAACGGAATCTTGCCATTTACAATGATGTGGTTGGAACTAGAGGGTATTATGCTAAGTGCAATAAGTCAATCAGAGAAAGAAAATTATCATATGATATCACTGATATGAGGAATTTGAGAAACAAGACAGAGGATCATAGGGAAAGGGAGGGGAAAAATGAAACAAGATGAAACCAGAGAGGGAATTGAGCCATTAAGAGACTCTTAATCTCAGGAAACAAACTGAGGGTTGCCAGAGGAGAGGAGAATGGGAAGGATGGGGTGCTGGGTGATGGACATCGGGGAGCATATGAGCTATGGTGAGTGCTGTGAATTGCATAAGACTGATGAATCACAGACCTGTACCCCTGAAATAATACATTATACATTAAAAAAATTAAAATAAAAAATAAAAGTATTCCTCTACATCTTGTTTATTTAGCCACTTAATTATCCCTAAGTGAAATAATCCAGACACAGAAAGATAAATACAACATGATTTCACTTATATTCTGGAATCTAAAAAAAGGAAAAAAAATGTTGAATTTATAGTAAAAGAACAGAAAGAATGGGGATTACCAGAGACTGGGTGGGTGGGTTTAAATACAGATATTGATCAAGAGTATATACTTGAAGTTATATGATGAATAAATCTCAGAGTCCTAATGTACAATAAAATGTTATTAATAGTAACGTACTGTTTACTTGAAATCTGCTAAGAGAGGAGATCTCAACTGGTCTCAATACACACAAAAAATAGATAACTGTGAGGTAATGGGATCAATTAGTTTGATTGTGGTAATTTGTCACAATGTGTACATACATCAAAACATTTTACACTGTAAATCAAAATATTTATATTTGTCATAAATAAATTCTAATATTTTTCTACAAAGAGAACTTCGGAGCTGGAGTAATGTCATATAAAATTATTATGTCTTTTTAATATAACAATAAATAAAGCAAAATTATGGAATTTGCTCAAATTACAAGTTCTTATCATGCATGTTTGATGTCTCAAAATTCTGTGAGTCATTTGTTTAGTATTTGGCATACCTTTTTTCATAGCAACAATGTTTGAAACAGTAGGTCAAATTGCAGAAATTCATGCAACCACAAATGGGCATAAAGTATGCTATGTTTTCATACTTAATACTAATGGAACATGATATTGTTAAAACCAAATACTATATAAAATAAAATATATAGAAATCAGAATGCAACAGAATGCATTAGTGAAATGCAACTAAATATATTAATACTAGAAAGAATAAGAGATAAGAGCATGGAGATAATCTCAGGTTTTGAGAACTTAACAAAAGACTTTTTGACTGATGCTACTGACTTTTTCAAATGCCCTTCTATCCTGATATAAGTACTGTACAAGCACCTCCTATTGCTACTCATTTGTTACTATGAATGTTTAGAAACTTGTAAATAAAACTTTAAAAAGGATAAAAAATAGAAATGTTTTCTTTTTTATTCCCCTCAAAATATTTGAATAAAAGAAAAAGGAGCAGGGATAGAAGGAAAAAAGGTTAAAGATTTGTTTATGCAGATATGTATATAGGTTTCTAGAGTTATAATAAACTGTGAAAACATGTAGAAAGTGTTGGAAAGAAAAATGGGTCTTGATGTCTGGATACTCATTGGCCTAGTAAATTCAAGTGACAAATAGGACCAGCTACTAATATCTAAAAGACCGAATAGCTACCAATATATACAAGATAAAAAAAGTAAATATTCCTTCTCAAGTCTTGAAGTTGTATGAAAGAGTAAATTTTTAATTCCTTATATTAAATGATATAAAAATATTTTCTATACTACTCAGAAATCAAATACTTTTTTTGGTTTTTGATTAAAAGCACATGAGAACACTTTTCAAAAAAAATCTTCACTTAAGTTAGGCATTGACGTTTTGTCATTTTTAATCAGGATCATAAAATATATATTGCATTTCACTAAAATCCAATTGGACTGCCTGGATTCAAATTCTTGCTATACCAGTTATCAGAGGATTATGTAAGTTACTTACTCTCTTCATGGCTGTTTTTTTGTTGCTGTTGTTGAGGGTTTTTTTTTTATAAATAAAATAAAACTATTGGGGTACATAGTGTATAAAGTTTTGTGAGAATCAAATAAGTTATCACATAAAAATTGTTTAGAAAGAAAAAAATTGTCCTTGAAAGAAACTTGGCACAGAGGAAGAGCTCAGAAAGTGATTATGTTATTATTGTTATTAATTTCATTGCCATATTTGATTTAATATTGATTTAGAAAAAAGTATACATAGACAAATGGCATATTAGATTACTATGTCAAAATTGGCTTTAATAATACTAGTAACAGTACTATTTACTAACATTATTCATTAAACTTGCTAAAATGTATAAGCAAATATTACCCATAACTACACTATGTTTAAATTCCCATTGATCTCATAATTATTATTAGTTTTACCTCTTTTTTTGTGATGTTTGCATATGTTACATAATGATAATGATACAATCCCTAAATATTTGCAAAATGTTTTTTTGTAGAATACGCATTTATGCTATTACATTTAATATAATTTTCATAGCTTTCCATTTTAAAAATTGATGTTATTCCAAATAATGATGTTATTCCAAATTGATGACTTTAATTATTTTGAGGGTTTTTTTTTTGCTTCCTTTTTTTACATTTATAAGTTGTATAGCTATGCACATCAATATCAACTTCTGCTTAGGTGGTCAGGTAGTTTAGGAAGATCTGTCTGAGAACATAATACTTTTGTCTGAGACCTCAATAAAAGGAGTGATCCAAGCATGTAAATGTGGGAAGAGACATTTGAGGCAGGGAAAAAATAGCCACATCAGAAGATTTTCATTGGGGCCAGACTCACATATCTGAGGATCCTTATGAATATCAATAAATGGTCAGATGTCAGATCGTGATGGGATTTGTAAGAGGTGATGAAGAGTTGGATTTTAATGTAAATGCACAGGAAGTCATAAAAGGTTTTAAGGAAGGTAGAAGATGATCTAATTAATATTTTTAAAAGATTATTCTGGGGGTGCCTGAGTGGCTCAGTGGGTTAAGCCTCTGCCTTCAGCTCAGGTCATGGTCTCAGGGTCCTGGGATTGAGCTCCACATTGGGCTCTCTGCTCAGCAGGGAGCCTGCTTCCCTCCCCTCTCTCTGCCTGCCTCTCTGCCTACTTGTGATCTCTCTCTCTGTCAAATAAATAAATAAAATCTTTAAAAATAAAAAATAAAAGATTATTCTGGTATTGGTTTGAGAATAGCTTATATAAGAAGAGTTAGAAGTACAAAGTCAATTATAAAGCAATTGTTAGAGTCTTACATAAGAAATGGCTGTGATCTGGACTGAGATTGCAATTGCTGAAATGAAGAGAAGTGGGCTGATGTAGATATGTTTTAGTAGTGTGACAATAAGACTCAAAGATGACTAGTAGAATTTTTATTTAAGAAACTGAATGGGAGTTGTTACCTTTCACTAAGTGGAGGAAGACCAAAGGCAGAGGAAGATCAAGATTTCTGTGTTAGCCACATTAACTTTGGAAGATTGAAATGCCTATTGGACATGCCCATTGATGTCAGGGATGGAAAAAGAGATTGACACACCATCATCAGGTAAAAGTTATTTAAAAACTGAACAAGAACACATAAGCTGAGGTAAAAACAAAGTTCACTGGGACACTCCAATATTTATAGGTCATTCGGAAGGAAAGGATTCTGAGGGGGAGTCAATTTGGAGGAAAACGTAGCGAAATACCGCAGAAATCACGTGGGGAAAAAAGTTCATGAGTAACTAACTCTGTCATATATTGGTAAGAGGTAAATAAAGTAACAGCAAAGAAGTTAGCACTTATGTTGGAAGATTACTAGTGATCTCAACCTCAGTAAAATTGAGGGGCATAAAGGAAAGTTATAGATGCTTAAAGAAAGCAGATAGTAGCTCTGCATGCAGCAGATAATTTAAGACTTGAGAAGCAGACAGTTCTAACTGGAAGTTCCTTTATCTGATTTCTCAAAATATTCACATTGGATTATTGTTGTACTGGATAGTTCTATTTGTCAGTATAAGAGGTGTCCTATGCTGCATAACGTTGGGATTGAAACATACATGACTGTGTCTGGTAAATGTTGACCTGGGCTTTGAAAAAGATTTCCCAAAATTTGCTGGGTATTTTTTTTGGGGGGTAGGTCTCTATATTGGCTAGAAAGAAGAGGAAACTAAATTGTGGGTGTGTATAAAAGAAGAGACAGACTAGGGCTGCCCACATTTAAAAAACACAATTTGCAAATAATATCATATGACAATTTAATACCTTTAACTAAAGAGTTATGTGGTATAACAGAATTTTCATACTGAGAATTATTTTTTAATTCAAATTTGTTGAACCTTCAGCAATCTATCTAACTGTTACTGGATTATCCACAGAACACTCAAAATTAGCATGTACAAAATTGAATTCAATAGGTATTTACTTCTTTTTTACAGTCTCTATTTTTAATTACCCAGCTACCCAAACCAGGAACCAAAACATCAAACTTTGGTCATTCGTCTCTTAATCAATCACCAAGTCATGTTTATTTTTTTTAAGATTTTATTTATTTATTTGTCAGAGAGATAGAGAGCACAAGCAGGAGGAGCAGCAGGCAGAAGGAGAAGCAGGCTCCCTGCTGAGCAAGGAGCCTGATGTGGGACTCCATCCCAGGACCCTGAGATCATGAGCTGAGCCGAAAGCAGACACTTAACTGACTGAGCTACCCAGGCATCCCTCTATTTTGTTTTCTAAATTTTTCTGCAATTGGGGCACCTGGGTGGCTCAGCGGGTTAAGCCTCTGCCTTTGGCTCAAGCCATGATCTCAGGGTCCTGGGATCAAGCCCCAGCATTGGGATGTCTGCTCAGCAGGAAGCCTGCTTCCCCCTCTCGCTCTGCCTGCCTCTGCCTACTTCTGATCTCTCTGTCAAATAAGTAAATAAAATCTTTTAAAAATAAAATACAAAAATAAAATTTTCTGCAATCTACCCACTTTGCCCTATTATCCAGCCACCATCTTATTTCAGGTTCATTATTTCTTCATTGAGTTTCCTAGCTGGGATCCCTCTTTCCAATCTTTCTCTGCTATAATTTTGTATCTATTTTGCAACTAAGTGCTCCAAAATGAAAATATGATTAGGATATACCCTTATAAAGACCTTTAAGTCTCTTTATTGCCTTTTGGATAATGTCTTTTTTTTAAAGCTATCTATCAGAATATTCAGAAATCATGAAAATGAGAATTGCACATATTAGATAGTACTTGCAACAAGCATTAGAGTTAAATCCGTAGGCTTTACATACTTTAAAATGTAACCTAATAAATGGACATCAATTTTGCTACCCTTTTCCTTAAATGTTACGGTCTAACCATATATAATGAAATATTTTTAGTTCTTTGAATTCTTTACATTATCTTACTCTAGAGTCTATTTGATACCTGCTTTTCCATCAGACTGAAAGCATCTGTCTTTCAAATGTATAAATCCCATTCATACTCAGGTCTCAGCCTCGATAACAATTTTTTCCAGGGTTTCAGGTTTGTATTCTTGACTAGAGGTTCCAGTAAGACTAAGAGGATTGTTCTGGAAAAAAAATACAAAAACAACAAAAACTTCTCAGCACAATAAATATCCTCCATTATATCTCTTATATCCTTTTATTACAACTATTCTTTTATCTCTCTTAATCCTCCACTGGACTCTTAACTCAATCTTTTTCTTGACTATATCCCTAGGACTTCACATATTTGCTATTATGTGGAGGGCACTCAAATGTGTTTGTTAAATAAGTAATTGCTTCAAGGATATTTTATCTTTTGACTATTTCACTTTCATATCAACCCTTAAAATTACCATTCTTGTCTAATTATTATTATCTTCATGTTTTACTTTTTACTCATCCTTGAGCTTGATTTAAGCCTATTTTTGAAAGGACTACTTGTAAAAGCTTTTCCACAAATCTTGATTTAATATTTGATATTTTCAGGTTCTTCATTGGGGAACTTAAGAAAGTCTGTTCACTCTCAACTTTTTAACCAATGTCTGGAAGATAAAAGATACCTCTTCTGAGATCTGAAAATGGAAGACAGGAGAGTACATGGAGTTAAGACCGTACGGCCTTACTCTTCTCTGTCAATCAGCTAATGCTTATTCATTGAATTGGACCCATCTGCTCAAATGCCATATCAAATAGAAACTCAGCTAGTACGTGGAGTTATGGGCAATAAATCCCTTAAGAGTGGTCACGTGTTTCTGATTCAGAAGACAAAATTTGAAGTATACTAAAAGTGAACTTCAATGACCCTTTTTCAGTAATATTACCTGACTCAAAGTGCTTTTCCAGACATTTACTGGAAAAAGCTATGTTCGCTAGAGGCAGAATTCTTTCCCTTTATGTATTAGTGCAGTCTGGTCAATAAACAGTATGTATTGATATGCTTAATCATACCACCCAGAATAGCATAATTTTTAAGGTAGCAATTACCAGAGAATGGAAGCCAAATAAGATGCCTGATTATAAAATTTCTTTCTTCCATGAACTTTCTTGACTAACTTCAGAAGTGTTAGTCAAGCTCTCTATGCCACAATATTGCCAGCTCTATAACAGATACAGTCCTTCAGTTTTTAGCCCTGATATTACTTCTCATAGAAGACAATCTGGTTTGAACTGAATTGTGTCTTTCTAAATGCATTTGTTGAAGCTCTAGTCCCTCAGTGTAACTTACTTGGCAATGGGGACTAAAAGGAGTAATTAACATTAAATGAGGACATTCTAGTGGGGTCAAGATTCAGTAAGATTGGTGTTGTGATAAGAAGAGACACAGGGAAGCTCTTTCCTTCTCTCTCCATGAATATTCAGGGAAAAAAAGCCCGTATGAGGTCAAAAGAAGGCAGCCTTATATAAGCTAGGAAGGAAGCTCTTATCAGAAACTGAAACTTGCTGGACCTTGATCTGGGATTTCCAGCCTCCAGAAATGTGAAAAATACATTTTTGTTGCTGAAGCCACCACTTTTGTAGTATTATGTTAAGACAATATCCTTTTAGGAGCCTCCAGAAAGTCTTGTTTAATTGTCCCCGCTCAGAGCTATCAAAACAAAATAAACATTCTGTGTTACAGCTATTATCACTCTCACTTATTATTGAAAATAAATACAAAAATTGTTTACACTTAACCAAATGTTTTGCTGTGCAATACTCCTTGAAATACGGAATTGATAGGTGATGCTGGACATCTGTGTATCTCCCCTTATTTCAGGCTTTCCCAGTTTGGTTGAATTATTTTCTTTCCACATTGAATGTAGAGAAGGTGGTGCTAATATAACAGACTCCTGATATTTGGGGTACATATCTGAGAATCTCATAGCTTCATATATGTTAATCTCAAGATACTACATAGATTCTTCTTATTTAAAAGAAAAGCTGGGGTGCCTGGGTGGCTCAGTGGTCTAAAGCCTCTACCTTAAGCTCAGGTTATTATCTCAGGGTCCTGGGATCGAGCCCCGCATCAGGCTTCTCTGCTCAGTCAGTGGGGAGCCTACTTTCCCCTCTCTCTCTGCCTGCCTCTCTGCTTACTTGTGATCTCTTCTCTCTTTGTCAAATAAATAAATAAAATCTTTTTAAAATTTTAAAAAAAGAAAAAAGAAAAGTGCAATAATTTAAGTAGATAGCAACAAGAATTGGTTTGAAAAGCAGACTCTGAACTCATTACTAGCCCCAATCTCTGTACATGCACAGTCCAGATAGGCAGAAGAACAATTTGAATTTACAAGTAGGTTCAGTCTCCAAATTTAAATAAAATACAAGGGAATTAAAAGATTATGAGAAAGAGACCAAATATAACTTCTCAGAATATGTTATTAAATGGGGATACATGAGATGCTACATTTAAAAGATAAATGTTGATTACAAAGTTTCAGATAGTTGGGTTATATTTTTATTTTAAGCATTCTCTTTAACCTAGGTAAATCAATGCTGCTAGATTTACTTACATGCAGTAAATGGCTGGAAATCCTCATAACTAATTTTCAAAATATAGATAGTTGTAACCATGGATACACCAGCAAAAACCTCTCATAAAATGAGAAAGATTGATGCCTATTAAGATAAAAGGAATTTATCCTAAATTTGAGTAAAATAACCTTGAAGGCCCCTATTGGTCAAATGTCTTTTCATAATTATACATTAATACATATTGATTAAAATATGTTATTTCTCTAGTACCATCCAAGAAATTACACTTTCCCTATTTGTAAATATCACTTATATCAATCTGGAAATTGAGTTTTAAATTTTTGTTTGTTTTAATTTGAATGACTATTTGTATGTTTATTAAAGAGTAATAATGGCAATAGACATCAAAAAGATGATGAGGAAAACTATGAACAACATTCTGACCACGACTTTGATAACCTAGATGAAATGAAACAATTGGTTGAAAAACACATTCTGTCAAAATTCACACAAAAAAGAAATAGACAATCTGAATACACCTATATCTATTAAAGAAATTGAAACAATAAATTATGAACTTCCAAACACAAGTACCAGGCCCAGATGGTAAATGCTACCAAACATATAAAGAAGAAATAAAACCATATCTTTATAATCTTTCCAGAAGATAGAAGGAAAGGGAATAATTCCTAACTCGTTCTATGAGAGCAGGATTACTTATACCAAAATCAACAAAAACATAACAAGAAAGTTACAGACCAATAGCTTTCATTAAAATAGATGCAAACTCTTCAAGAAAATATTAGCAAATTGAATCCAGCAATGTATAAAAACAATTAGACATCACAATCAGTGGTGTTTATCCCAGGTATGCAAGTCTGATTCAACATTCAAAAATTAATTAGCATAATCCATCACATCAACAGGCTAAAGAAGAAAAATCTCATAGTCATATTAAAGATTTTTATTTATTTATTTGTCAGAGAAAAAGAGAGAGAGAGAGAGGGTGCACAAGTATAGGGAGAAGCAGGCTCACCGCCAAGCAAGGAGCCCGATGTGGGACTCAATCCCAGGACCCTGGGATCATGACCTGAGCTGAAGGCAGCCACTTAACCAACTGAGCCACCCAGGCACCCCTCCCATAGTCATATTAATAGATGCAGAAAAAGCATTTGACAAAATCCAAAATGTGTTCATGACAGCAACTCTCAAAAAACTAGGAATAGAAAGGAACTTCCTCAACTTGGTAAAGAACACCTACAAAAACCTACAGCTAACATAGTACTTAATGGTGAGAAACTGTATTTCACCTTCAGATCATGAACAAGGTAAGAATATCTCCTCTCATTATTCCACTACTGAGTACTTACCCAAAGAAAATAAAAACACTAATTTGAAAATTCTGTATATGCATTTTATACATAATTCTTTACATGTATTTTATATATAATGTTATATATGCATTCCATATACATTGCAGCATTAATTACAACAGCCAAATACAGAAGAAACCTAAGTACAATTTAATAGATGAATGGTTAAGGAAGATGCGATATAGGATATACATGCACAATATAATATTGTTCTGCCATTACCAAAAAAATGAAATCTTGCCATTTGCAACATGGTTGGACTTTGAAGGTATTATGCTAAATGAAATAAGACAGAGAATGACAAATACCGTATGATTTCATTCATATGTGGAATTTAAAAAACAAAACAGATGAATAAATAAAATAAAACAAAAATAGACTCATAGACACAGAAAACAGACTGATGGCTGCCAAAGGGAAGGTGGGGTGGGAGGTGGGTGAAATAGGTGAAGGAGATCAATTTATAAAGTAAATAAATCATGGAGATATAATGTACAGCACAGGAAGTATAGGCAATATTATTGTATTAACTTTGTAAGGTGACATCTTGTCACTGGACTTATGATCATTGCGTAATGTATATAAATGTCACCGTCTTGTACAGCTGAAACTACATAATAGTGTATGTTAATTATATTTCAATTTAACGGAAAGATCTACAGATGGCAAATAAGCATATGCAAAGATGTTTAATATCATATGCCATTAGGGAATTGAAAACCAAAACAATGAGACACTACTATTTATGTAACACAATAAATTTTTTTTGCCTAAATGCAAAACACTGACAGTGAGAATGTGAAGCAATATAAACTCCCACTCATTGTTGGTGGGAATGCCAAACAATATAGCCACTTTGAAGGACAGTTTGGCAGTTTCACATAAAACTGAACATATTCTTTTTTTTATTTTTCTCTTATATCTTTATTTTAACTTTTGCAGAATAGCCACCAGCTATTAAGAAAAGCTGACTTTTTGGAAAATAAAATGTGTTTTAATGTCTGTAGTTTAAGAGATTATATTCTCTTTCATATGCAATCCAATGATGTCTTATTTTTAGTATACCAGCATAATTACAATCAGTTTCCTTTACTAGTAGTCCTTTTTTTCCCCCCAAATATGTTTATTTTATTTTTTCAGTGTTACAAGATTAATTGTTCATGCACCACACCCAGTGCTCCATGCAATACGTGCCCTCGTCAATACCCACCACCCGGCTCGCCTAATCCCCCGCCCCCTCTCCTCCAAAACCCTCAGTTTGTTGCTCAGAGTCCATAGTCTCTCCTGGTTCATTGTCCCTTCTGATTTCCCCCCATTTACCCTTCCCTTCCTTCTCACAATGCCCTCCATGTTTTTCCTTATGCTCCATCAGAAAGGATGAATATCCAACTTTCATATCAACATAGACGGGACTAGAAGAGATTATGCAGGGTGAAATAAGTCAAGCGGAGAGAGTCAAAACTGAACATATTCTTATTACATAATCCAGGATTCATGTGCCTTGGTATTTTTTGAAATCAATTAAAAACTTAGGCCCACATAAAAACCTGCTCATGGTTGTTTATAGCAACTTTATTTATAATTGCCAAAACTTGGAAGCAGCCAATATATCCTTCAATAGGTGAATAAAGAAATAAACTGTGGTATATCCAGACAATGGAATATTAATCAATGCTAAAAGGAAATGAATTATCAAGTCATTAAAGACATAGAGGAATCTTAAACTCATATTACTAAGTAAAAGAACCCAATTTGAAAAGACTTCATACAGTACAATTATAACTAGATGACATTATAGAAAAGGCAAAAATACAGAGACTCTAAAAAGATCAGTGATTGTCAGGATTTAGTAGGGAGATGAATAGGCAGAACTGCAACATTTTTTGGACAATGAAACTATTTCCTGTGATACTGTAATGGTGGATACAAGTCATTATATATTTGTCTAAACTCCTAGAATGTACAAGACCAAGAGTGACCCTTAACTTTGGACTTTGTGGATAATGATCCATCAATATAAGTTCTTCAATTGTAATAAAGGTACCACTCTGGTGCAGAATGTTGATAGTGGGGAGGTTGTTTTTGTCTTGGGGGCAGGAAGAATATAGGAAATCTTTTTATCTTGCACTTAATTTTTCTATATTCCTGAAACTGCTCCAAAAAATATTATATTAAAAAAGTAAAAACAATGCCATCTTTTTGTACTAGTATTGGATACTGTCATTAACCCCAAATAAAAATTTTAGATATTAACGAATCCCTAAGCAAAACTAATAATAAATCCTTTATTTGCAAATAATTGAGAAACTGAGAGTATAAGAAATTTACTTAAGATGATATAATTTGAATCTTGCACAAAAAGTCCTGTGATCTCTTATTTCTCTTTTCATTAATCCATGGAATAGCTTTAAATATAACTATTATAGTATGAATAGAAAACATATTTTCTAAGTGTGATTTTAGCCTTGATTTCTAAAGTATTCTTTTTATGTGAGTTTGTTATCACTCCTATAATCCTATAAAGGATTTTTTTAAAGATTTTATTATTTACTTGTCAGAGAGAGAAAAAGAGAGAGGGAGAGAGAAAGCACAAGCAGGGGGAATGGCAGGCAGAGCGAGAAACAGGCTCCCCACTGAGCAAGAAGCCTGATTTAGAAAGAAAAAAAAAAAAGAAGCCCAATTTGGGACTGGATCCCAGGCCCTGAGATCATGACCTGAGCCAAAGGCTTAACCCACTGAGCCACCCAGGCATCCCAAGTAAAGGATTTTTTATCAGAATAATTAATTTTTAATCAGTGAATCTATCATTTGCCCTTTGTAGTTTTGTTTGTTTTGAAAAGACAGTGGATTTTTAAAAATTTTAAATACTATAAGGTTATATCTTTATTATGGTTCTTATATGTTTATAATATATACAGCACTGTAGTAGTTGAAAATCTCTAGATACTATATTTCTAAGTAGATCTTGTATGTAAATTATGCTAACAAAATATATTAATTTCTTTAATATATACCAAATGATGGTAATTACCTTAAAAGTTCATCTTGGTGCATGAGATTACTAGTCTACAATATTAGTGATAATCTATTACTCTAAAGGAATCCATTAAAATTCACTTTCTTTTAGTTCTTCAGATATGTGAAATTGATCTCCTAGTGGAAATAATATTTTACATTAATGTTAATAAGAACTTTATCTCCTTTATCTCTCTCAAAAGGGAAAGCGTTTGAAACATTCTCTCCGATTAGTTATATTCATTGTGACAAAATTAAAAAAAACATTCAAAATATTTTTATTCATTATAAAAAGATTAGGGGATGTGCCATAATTTAGGAGCTTATTACTGCCTCAAAGGCACAGGAAGACAATCAGATCAATGAGCCCAGAATCTTCAGGAGGAAAGTTACGTCAAGATGGCAGAGGAGGAAATTCCCTGATGATTCTCTTCTAAATCCACATGAAACTCAACTGCTCTTTCTTGGCAGAAACTTAAGGTAGTTTGTATTACGGATTTTCTACTCTTCTGCAAAAAGAATTGGATGAATCTCCTCATCGATCTACAAATGAAAAAATAAAATTAAACCACTATAAGAATAAACAGAATTATATTTATACTTTTACATACTACCAACTTCCAAAGAAGTCTTTGCAATGGGTTATACTAATACCACAAAACAAAGGTTAAATAATAAATGAAGACCAAATTTTAACAGGTAAATACCACTGAGTAGAAAACAGCTCCAATCTTGCAAAAAGTCAAGGGAGAAACTTTTTAGATAACAATGTTTTATCTATAAAAACAAAATTTCTTTTCTTGGAAATCCACCAGCTTGTTAACATCTCTTAACTCTGAGAGGACTTCATGACTGGAGTTCAAAGAGATTCTTAGTAAGATATTGGACAATGTCCTCAGTGTTCTTTTTTCTAATGACTTCTAGGTACATATAAAAATCAGCTACTAATTCACGTTAATACCTGTACTCAAATCAGGTTTAGTTAATGTTCCATTCTGAATGTGCCCTCTCAGTTTTAGATTAAGATTTAGAAAAAATAATGAAAATAGCTAATTATTCATCCTCTTTATTTTAAGTTGACAATTCTTTCTCTCTCGCTCTCTCTCTCTTTTGTTTTTTAGGTAGTGTGAGCTTTGTATACAATAATTTTATATTTCAAAAGCCAGGAAATTTTATATGGGAGTCCTCTTTATTTAAGTAATTAAAACAAATAAGATTAAAATAGGTAATAGATGATGGTTGAGCTATTAAAGGTGACTTCTTAGCTCGACATGGTGGGCTGAACACATGAATTTGCTTCCCTAAATTTTATTCACATAAATTGTACCAAAGAAAATAAAATCCATTAAAAAAAATCATTGAGGATATAGAGGAGCAGTCATCAGAAAAAGCACAGGCATTTGCTGAATTCCTGGTAGATGGAACACACAAGGAGCTGTATCAGTGAATATAGAGCATAGGAAATCAGGGCCCAGAACCTTCACAATAAAATACAAATTATGGGTAAACCTTGTCAGGTGTGGAGAGGTGTTGCAGGAAAATGAGTCAGGAATTAAAAGATTATCAACACATATAGCTGGTCTTTGTATTTGCTTCAACTTGCTGCCCTCTTACCCTGATGAAGCCACTCGCAAGAGAAAATCAAATTTCTCAGGGACATCTAAGCTTCTATGTGTATTTAGGTGCTTGAAATGAAACTGAATAAAGAATTTGGATAATGCAAACCATCAAAAAATCATGGGGCATGGGGCAAAGACGCAGTGGTTAGAGACAGAGGGAGGAGAAAGGGTCAACTAGAGAGCTCCTCTCTGAAAGAAATTGCATGATAACACAGCAACCCCAGGGGTAAATAAAACTGAGAGCTGACACTTTTTTCCAGTGATAAACCTATTTGAAAAAGGAAATTATAAACCTAAAGGCCAAACTTACTCTCTGTATAGTATTCAACCCAATTGTTACAATGGTTGGAAAATCATGGAAGCTGTATTGCAGAAAACCAACAGTTTGCAAAGAATTGAGATGAGCCATGGAAGGCCATGGGCTGACCAGGTAGAATGAAAACACAAATAGACTTCATGGTACGGCAAGAAAATAATTTGAATGTCGGATCTGGGTGGTATAAACTAGTGTCCCTCCCTCTGCCAACTGCCTTCCGTGCCCAAAGAGATAAAAGGAAGTAAAACAAGTTTCTCTAGGTCCCTATGACTGGGAGAGCCCTCACGTGTCACAGCTTGCTGAGTCCACCGTACCTCGGTGGCAAAATGCTACACAGCTGACAGAACTGTGCATGATCTCAAAGGCACACACTTGGAATCTTAAGGAAGTTGGATTCTATTGGTATTTGGTTTAATTTTCCTACTCGCCCCCTTTAAATCAGCACAGGCTTAGAGCAATAAAGGTAGAGACTGTCATAATAAATTTCATTGCAGCAATTTTGACTTCTTTGTGAGTGTAAACCTATTTCTGAGTTTCCCAAGCCAGCAGCCTTAAAAGTACTTTATTCTTTTATTTTTTTTTTTCAGAAGGACTTTTAAGATGTCTCTTTTAGTCATGAATCTTCAATTCAGAGCAAATTACTTCAACTCTACTCTTAATTTTTTTTCTCCCCCATGTCTCTTTCATTTAGTGGTTACTTTATCCTCACATCAATTACCTTAGTTCAGACTCTTTTTTGTCTTCAAACCAGAGCCCATTTGGTTTTCCTGACCCTTGTTCTTAAACTTGAAAGCATCTTAAAACACCATTTTCTTTTTTTATCACTTTAATTCACTCTTCACAGAACATCTAATTTCAACTTTCAGCCAATCAAAATGATCAAAACTGTTCTTGCCTTCAACTTATGCCCCAGCCAAGTCTTCATACTTTTTGATTTTTGCCTTCTTTAAGTGAGTATACTGCTACTGTCATCATTTTTAGAGGTTGGTCTCAGGGCATAGAGTGACTAAATGCTAGATATGGTTTGTAGATGAGAGTTGCTTTCATTTATACAAATACTTTCAACAGAAGGACCTATTGCTCCCCACTCCTATTCATCAATCACAAAATTTATTTTGGACAAATGTTTTTGACCTGAGAGCCTACGGGCCCTCATAATACTATGAAGGAGTATTATATTGCTTACAGATATCTTGAAAGAACATGCAATTTTCTTGCAACTATATTTCAATGGATGTGTTTATTCTGGAGCAAGAGTCTAAAAATTTCATCAGAAGTTTAGAAAATTCAGGACTATATAATACAGGCCTATTATCTAAATTGTATCTTGGGGGGCGCCAAGGTGGCACAGTTGGTTGAACATCTGGCTCTTGGTTTCAACTCAGGTCATGATCTCAGGGTTGTGAGATCAAGGTCACTGTCAGACTCTGCACTCAGCATGGAGTCTGCTTGAGAGTCTCTCTATCTCTCTCCCTTTGCCCCTCCCCCAACTCATGCTCGCTTGCGCGCAAGCTCTCTCTCTCTCTCTCAAATAAATAAATAAAATCTTTTAAAAAACTGAAAAAAAAGATATGAATTCTTAGATGTGAATTTCAAGTCTCTAAATTCTTTTATTTCTGATACCCTAAAACAAAATAAAACTGTTTAAAAAATAACAAATTACTAGAAAGGAATTGGGAGAAAACAATAAGAAAAAACAAATATTTTGTGATCTCACAATAATATTTTAATTAAACTTAATCAGTATTTCATAATGTACACACATGTACACATGTACACATGTGTAAATTTAAAAAAAATTCAAGAAAGAATTTACTTTATATAATAAATTTCCACTTACTTTGAGTTGAATATTTAAAATTTGACTTTAGGGATACAATGTTTAATCTTCAAAAGTCTAATAAATTTAGATAATTTTAATAAATATGTTTGATACAAAGAAATGGGGGTTCAAATGCATATAATTTTTTCTTTTAACACCATGCTTATATTTTCTCATAAAACAAAACAGAATCTTTATGCCTGATATTTTGCCTCATAGCCTCTCTTCTCTCTGTAGATGCCCTGTTTTCATCTTCCACCTTAATTTTCACTATCTCAGAAAGCTGTCTTTGATCTTATTGTCCAAATTTAGTCACTTTTGAAAATTTCCTTTCATATTCTCTCGTTTCACTAAGCAAAATTTCTAATAATTTTCTTATTTGTTTTTTGCATATCTTCCTTATTAAACTATACATTCTATAAGAACATTTTTCTTTGGTTACTACTATATCTCCAGAATTTATCACAGTTCGTGACATATCTTTAGTACTCAAAACTTTTTTTTTTCTAATGAATGATTTAGTTTATGATTTAGTTTATGGTTTTACTACCTGATGGTCAAATAATTTTTCTTGGTTCTGGTGCCCCAAGGTCTGTTTTCTTTTGTGGGACCTTATCAGGACTCATCCCAAAAGGTGTATTACTTCTTCAGTCCATATCTCACTGGTATTGATTTTTGTATTTCCTTTACATGTGGCATACTTGGCAGTCCAGTATGGACTCCTTTTTCCTCGGGTTGGGATTTTTCCCAAAGTATTAATACCTGAAGAAGTTTAGTATGCTGTCAGTGAATGTCAGGTCATTGATGTTTAGGCACTCCCCCAACTTTGTCAATAATCAAGCTTTGGTTATTTTGTGACTGCTTGTGACATTCTTTTTTTTTTTTTTTTTTAAAGATTTTATTTATTTGACAGACAGAAACACAGCGAGAGAGGGAACACAAGCAGAGGGAATGGTAGCGGGAGAAGCAGGCCCCCCACGGAGCAAGGAGCTTGATGCGGGGCTCGATCCCAGGACCCTGGGATCTGACCTGGGCCGAAGGCAGACGCTTAACGACTGAGCCACCCAGGCGCCCCTGCTTGTGACATTCTGAACTTGCTTTGATTGATTAGAATGCTCTGCTCATTCTTGGGGTTCTCTGTGTTAGCCTCTGAGTCATAATGTGGAGTGGCTTGGGATCTTGATTCTTTCTCCAAACTGCCTGGCTTGTCATATTTGTGTTTATTTCTTAGTGAATTGGATTAGGAAGTCCTTTATAGGACTTATATTAGGAAGTCCTATATATAAGCCAGAATTCTCAAACTCTGCTGATTCTTTTTAGATATTCTGTCCTCAATTCAACAATTCCAATTTATTAAAATGCTTGAAAATTTTATTTCCAAGGTAATAGATAAAGGTAAACAGTGAATGATATGATCTCTGCAGTTCATCAAGACCTGTGATTAATGTGTTTATCTGAACCACTCCAACTGCAACTCCTTAGCCTTGTTTCTCAATGTCTATTCCATTTGTCACCCTGAACCACAGCATCTCTCCCACTGTCTTCTAACAATATCAAGACCTAATTTTAAATTCTACTTTCTTGATCTTTATGCTATCAAGTCATATAAACTCTCTTGATGTAAACATGGTCTGAATATCAAACATAAAACAGTGAATAGCTTGACTGATTGCTTCAAACACCACGGTCTCTCCAGCCATGACTCACTCACTCATGCCTCTCCACAATGCCTTAATTTAGCCAGTTCCTATTTATTTTCTGAATATTAGTTACTTGCAAGAAAAATTCTACTGAATTTTTTCTACCTCAACTATCCTAGCAAAATAAAAAGCTGCTATCTTACCTGCATGAGTCTTTTTTTTAAGATTTTATTTACTTATTTGACAGAGAAAAAAAAAGAGCACAAGCAGGGGGAGCTACAGAGGGAGAGAGAGAAGCAGGCTTCCCACTGAGCAGGAAGCCCTATGTGGGGCTCACCCCATATGCATGAGTCCTATAACCACTATAAATACTTTCAGATTTAAGAGTTATGATTTCATGCTATTCTGAACTTTACACAGCAATTTATTGTATATAATTTCATAGTTTTTTGCATTTTCCCCACATACAATTCCACGGATTGTCAAAATATATTGCTTTATTTACTGGTAAGAACACTACTACATGATTGCTGTTATATAACACATGCAAAAAAAGGAGTTTTCATTCGATTAAATTGTGGGGGTAAAGGGGTTGGAATGGAGTGAGGAGACTCAAAGCTGTGGGCAAATATTTCAAATTAATCAGCTATTCATCCAAACTGTACTTCAAATTATCCAGTTAACTTAATTTATTTAAAAGCTCTGTACTGCTATCAAAACTGCAAATTCAAATACATAAATAACAAATTTGAATACTGGTTATATTGTTTACAACCCCAAGTGTCCTACTGTTCAACTGATAATTTAGAAGAGAACCCAATTAGATGGAATGTCTGACCTGATTATTCCATTAAATATTATTTACATATTTATTACAATGGTTTCACCATATTTTAGTTATATTATCCATATTCCACTCTCATTAAATATATATATATATAAATTGCATTATGAAGGTTAATTGATATATAATAATAGCTCATCAAACTAGAGTCCTTAAAAATTACTCTCCTTTCAGGTTTATTACGAGCTTTATAAAAGTTTTCCTTATCTGGCATTTACTAAATTAAATAAATATACATTTTTAATAGTGTGGATTCTCAACAACTGCTTCCCATATGAATGTCTAGAAATTAAGTGACTACTACATCTGGTGGTTTACTTTATCCTTTCCCTTGTGAAAACAGTTCATGTCCCAATAAGTTGATGCACTGTTAATTCCAACAATCAAAGGAGATCTGTTCCAGCCATCTGTGATGTTGTAATAAGAATTCATTCATGCAGGCAATGCCCACTGAGTTGTAAGAATCTGATAGCCGGGTCTGAACCTGGCTATAGCTACAATTCCTAAGGTGCCAGATTTGGGCATTGTGTCATCCACCATACAGCTTTTCCATATGGGAAGTGTCTGTGGATATACTAAACAACTAGTCTGTCTATCATATTGCAAAACACGCAAGTGTTTGATACAAATAATATTTAAATCAAGTGGCCCCAGTCTTTTCTTTTTTTAATGGGGAAACATCTAGAAAATTGATCCTAAATAGTATTAAAAAGGGTAATTTATAAGAAAGATAAGACATAACATAAAGCTAATTTTAGATAAAACCTTGCCTTTAAAAAAAAAAAGTTTGAGACCTACAGGTGTTTATATACTAAATGCAACCATATGAAATGAGTCTTTTTGTAATAATTGTCTCTCTTGTTATCTTGAAGAGCAAGAATGTAATGTTATGTCTATGCTTTCTTACTAAGAAAATAATTTATTATATTGCATGCAGATTTGTGAAAACTATCAAATTTATCTGACTATTAAAATACAGGCAACTAAATCACAAAACACACACAAAAGCAAAATGCATAAGGACTTGTGGGAACACTTTGGTAATTCCAGGCAACTTCAGTTTGGAGTATTGTTTGACTAGACCAAACTCATGGTCCATTCACCCTATTTCCTATCTCTAAGAGATGGCAGCTACTATGTCTATTTGAAGAATTCATGAAAGACATCAAAGTTGGATTGAATACTGAAATTCCTTAACTAATATAACATCAATATTCATGAGTAGATCAAAATACTTCAAGCAGGTGAATTAGTGTGTTCTGGAGCAAGTGTACAGATCAATTAGACCTTAGGGAGAGGAAGAAAAAGGCAAAACATAGAAGGAAAACAGATCGAGCTGTGGACTGATCTGCATTCCTTTATCCACAGTACTGAAGATAGTTAAGCATCTCATGCCCTGGGAAGCTCTCCTAGTTTGCCCAGAAGTCAGACCCCGATTTTAGTAAAGTAATTATAATTAGAAAATCATTTTCCTGCAATGTAAACATTAATTAGTTTAGAGTGCACATGTGATTTAATTATTCCATTCAGGGGAAATTTTGAGTAGGAAATTCAAAGGTCTTTGCATCACACAGAAAAGTGTCAATTAGGAGAAAAATATGAGATGTGGAAAGAGTTAACTAGATCTAGTTAATCTACAGCTATTTAGATTCTACTAAACTATAATGCAAATTGAAGAGAATTTGATTCACAGATTTCTTTTGTGTTCCACTGTCTTTGGTAAAACTCAGAAGTCACACCCTCATTAATTTGCCTGGCCAGTCCAGTATTATTACTTCAAAAAGATAGGTACATAGCTTTAAAGAGGGATTCAGATAGACCCTATTTCTAATCAGACATCATCAACCTTGCCAGGGAAAAATAAATATGTTCAGAAAATCATTCCAGTTTTCTGAGGGAAGCTAATCAGGGAAAAAATCCCTACTTTATTTTCTGAGAAGCTTAACAAAATCCTTCTGTAATTGATAGACAATGGTGGTCAATCACCCTAACCTAAGCAAGCCATTTTGTTTCCCTAACAATAAAGACTTAAAAAGTGTTAGATAATGAATATAGGCAAAAGAAAATATAAAGCCAGTTTGTTTTTTCTTTATTTTTATAAATGTAGCATATGGCCTTGTTGAGAAATGATAAACTGGAAACTAGATAGAGCTTGTCATACGTAAGTACTCCTGATACCCTGCCATCTCATCTTTCCCCGCTGTGTGTGTGTGTTTTCCTAGGTTTGAGTAATGTATACACTGTATAGCATCTGTTTTGAAAGTCACAGCATTCTTCAGTATAGTAAGGGTTCTCTGTTGTCCTACAATAAATTAACTTATTTAACTTTGTTTTAGCTGATATTTTCTTAATATATTTGAGCAAATGGGGGGCCTGGGCCGTTCAGTCTGTTAAGCATCTGCCTTCAGCTCAGGTCATGATCCCAGGACCAGCCCCACACCCCTAGGGCTCCCTGCTCAGTGAGGAGTCTCCTCCTCCCTCTCCCCCTGTTTGTGCTCTCTCTTTCTCAAATAAATAAATAGAATCTTTAAAAAAAAAATTTGAGCACATTCAAAAAAAAAAAAACAAAAAAAACACCTTAACCCTGACAGAAAATAGTGTTTCACAGATCACCATTCAATTAAACGTGGCTATAAATTCTTGATGTATAATATACTTTGCTCATATTCTTTCTTAAACTGAATAAAGGACATACCAAATTTGGCAGGGATCTTGGTCATTATAAACCGCATGGAAGCTTGCTTGGGATGTTTACTGCAATAGCTGCTGGAAATAGAGATGACACTAAAAGGATTTATCACAAGAAGCATCTCTTTCCAAGAGGGTCCTAAGACTACTTTAGCCAATCAGCAAAACGTAAATTTCAATATTTTCACAAGAAAATCGTGACATTTACTTTGCTAATTAGCAAAACTTCCTATTTAGATGGTAGCTTGAAAAACTTAAAGTAACATCTCTCAAGTGAGGTTTTCTGATTACACACTGACTATCCTAAAGGATAAGCAGCCCATCGGAGCAAATGAGTTCACATGGAATATAACCTAACCTAACCTAACACACACACATATGCACACATGCACATACACAATTTAGCAGTGCCAAACTAAAATATTTTTCCCAAAATTACAATCATAATAAATCTTATTTGGCCACGATAGGCAGTTGAATAACCTCTCCAGAGAAATCATGTTGAGTGGAATCTTGCTGTCCACCACCACATAGCTTTCTGTCTAGACTGTAGACAATTATATGTTGGCTGCCTTTTAGTCTGGAGGCTATCCCTGTGAAGAAGATAATGGAGATATAACACAAACATGATGACTTAAGTGTAAACAAACTCTAATTGTCATTTCCTTGTTGAGTCTCAGAAATTTCCATTAGAAGAGGGTTTTGTTGTGACTGAAATTCTAAGACTATCCAGAAAAGAATAATGTAGGATAATGTATTTCTTGGCGAGTTTACTGCAATATTTGATAGAAATGTGCTCACTGGTGTATGTAATCTATATATCTTGATCTAATTTTTGAAAAGAAAAGAGGTCAGTCCTCACATATATTATCCTGTTATCTTGATATAATGATTATGAACTTTTTGGGAATGTTTTAAAAATTATACTATCAAATTGAAAAGAAATTCTGTCACCAATTAATTGTGAGTCTAAACATTGTCTTTAAATATCGTGGCTAACATGATTTGAAGCTATTTGAATACATCTTTATCAAGTGCTGAAGAAAATTGTCACTTAATTGAAATATAACGAATCTAATTTGGGAATTCTTTTTCATCTCTCAGGTTCTACCTAAATTCATTCATCAAAAGTAAACAACTCTTAAAATGATATAACTGTTGGAAATAAAATGATTACTGTTTTGAATAGGAAATGAGCTATTCTTCATTTTTCTTTGCCTTATGCACAGAATTAATATGAGGAAATGAATCAAGTGTATAAGGAAATTCTGAATATACTTAAAATTCATACTTAATCTCTTTGTCTTTAATAATTCATGGGAAAGCAAATTGATACAAAGTATTTGGTTTAAATTGATTTCATGCAAATAATAAAATCATGAGAAGATTGGCTTATTTCGGGACCTACGAAATAAAACAATCAAAGATCAATTATTACTTGGGATAT
>CM053603.1:99096925-99141574 GCA_028646535.1 Procyon lotor
TAAGATTTTATTTATTTATTTGACAGACAGAGATCACAAGTAGGCAGAGAGGCAGGCAGGGCATAGTGGGGGCGGGGAACAGGCTTCCTGCTGGATGTGGGGCTCAATCCCAGGATGCTGAGATCATGTCCTGAGCTGAAGGCAGAGGCTTAACCCACAGAGCCACCCGGGCGCCCCTCCATTCACTTTTCTAACTCACTAATCTAAGTCTCTCTTTTTAAAGGCATTGTACTCTTACAAAAAAAAAAAAAAAATCAATCTTCAAGTATTCTGGTTTGATTTAAATATATAGAAGATTTTCTTATATTTTGATAATTGTCTATAGAATAAATATCATCTAGAGTAGAATCTTATTAAGGCTGTTATTAGTCATACTTTTTAAAAATTTTCCTTTATGAACTGTTTCATTGAGATTTGTTCTACAATTTTGATGCTCTTCATTGGGCTGTTTCCTTCAAATGCTTGGTGACCATTTTATATGTATAGAATTTTGTCATACCTATGGTTTGGGGCAGGGAATCAGAGTAGTCATGACTAACTGGAATATTTGTTGTCATCCAAATGAAAATCATGGTACATTGGTGGTAAACAGAACTCCCCATAACAGAAGCACATAGCTAACAGTAATGTATAAATGGTGGGGCTGTGAGGTTGAAGTGACAGAATATATATGTACCCTGACTTATGATTGTCAAAGCCCCTAAACTTTCAGGTCATCATGTAACTGGGGTACTTTTCTCTTTCTAGATTCCAGGTATCTGTTTTGGCAGATCCCTATGGCAAACCACTTCATTATTCAGAAAGAAAGTACCCAGGTTAATCGTTTTTCCATTTTCCAATCATTTTCCATTTCCTTCATTGTTTTAGTGAAGGTGCCGAGCAAAACTATTCTGCTCCTAGTCTTGTAGTCATGTGCTTGGAAATTAGGCCAAGTGCTTCAGTGAAGAGTAACTTATCATCTTTGCTCTCACCTACTGAGCACATATAAGAGAAAAGCTGAGGTCTACCAGAATCAGTTCTTTTAAAGACAGTATTTTAATTATCTTCATTAATATCCCAGGACTTCCATTTTCTCATTTGTGTTTGCTGTTTCTGGGCCTGGAATTGGTCTATTTTTCTTCTGAGATCTAGGCCATGGTTTCAGAGCCCTGATTTCTCTATCCCTCTGAAATTACTTCTTTCTATTTTTTAAACATACTTCAAAAAAGCCTTTCTATTTATGACACTTGTCGTGTTATAACTGATGGACTTTATTTAAAATATTCCCCGTGATTTGAATGGGGACTGATTTGTGCACTCACTTTACTGCCTTGATCCAATCTATCCTTCCATATATAAAACCACTCTTACTAGCCACACACATTGTATTTCTCTGTATGAGGATTACAAGATGGCTTTTAGAACCTCCATATGTATTTGGAAACTACAAATACTGAAGAACCCATTTAAGGCTGAGGTCTAGTAATATAATTTGATTGGAAGAAGCAATATTAATATACCAGAAACAATCATGTTTCTAGAAACGTTTCAGATCTCAGAATGTTTGAAAAATACCAGTGAGGGATGCCTAATTGCCCCAGTTGGTTAGGTGTCTGACTCTTGGTTTCAGCTCAGGTAATGATCTCAGGATCGTGGGATCGAGCTCCACATTGGGCTCCACACTCAGTGCAGAGTCTGCTTGAGATTCTTTCCTCACTCTCCGTCTGCCTCTCCTCCACTCATGCACACATACTCTCTCTCTCTCTAAAATATAAATGAATAAATCTTTAAAAAATGTATCATTTAAGGAAGTGCCTAGGGTGAGGTAAAAGGACTGGGACTCTACCTTTTATGGATTATTTAAAATTAGATTTAAAATGTATCAAAATTTTATTCACCTAATTTAATTCAACATCATATTTTTAAACCACCATTTATCACTCAATATTAAAAAAGGACATGATTGGGGCGCCTGGGTGGTTCAGTGCGTTAAAGCCTCTGCCTTCGGCTCAGGTCATGATCTCAGGGTCCTGGGATCAAGCCCCACATTAGGCTCTCTGCTCAGCAGGGAGTCTGCTTTCCCCTCTCTCTCTGCCTGCCTCTCTGCCTACTTGTGATCTCTCCCTGTCAAATAAATAAATAAAATCTTAAAAAAAAAAAAAAAAAAAAAGGACATGATTATTGCATAAAAGCCATACTGCCTCTTCCAGGCCTTTCACATTTCCTTTCCTCCATTAATGAAGACTGGTAATCAGTATGGCTATCTAATGTAGGACATTTACAGAAAATGTTTTGTTTTTTTTTTTTCTCTTGCAGACTTTATCATTTTTAAAAGAAAGGTTCCTTGACTCTGATATGTCTTATTGATCCAATCTATCAGGCAACTACTTTTGGGCTGATCATGCCAATCCCACTCAACAAATTCGAATCTGGAAGAACAAAGTTTGGGATCAAGACATACCACTTCAAGTCAATTCAACTTGACAACCATTATTGAGAACTTAGTGTATATAAAACATAATTAATGAATTTCTATACAGAGATTAACATTAAAGTAGATGCTTGACAGAGTGAGAATAGTTTAAAAATTAATATTTAATATAGAAATGTCTTCACATTTTAAATGTAAGGTAAAACAAGAGGAAATATAAAAAAATACAGAACACAACAGACTAAGTGTTAAGATTGCATCAAGAATCTCAAGCAGACAGCCTCAGAGTCAAATGCAACAGAAAGGCTAGCCAGAATAAACACTAAGAGAAAGGTTTGTGACTGATAAATCAATCTTTTTTGAGAAACATTTTAGTGAGGGCTTTTGGCAGAGGCCACATTAGATAATGAAGTGGGTTGTAAATACTACAGGGAATAGCCTATAGTTTTAAAGCATCAGACATAGAAGGGCAAGAAAAAGGAGAGCACAGTCAAGGGCTGAATTTCTTGGGTTCTTGGAAGACAAGGAGAAGGAGTCACTAGAATAAAAGAGAGGAAACTAAAAATACAAAAAGAAATCCTGGCAGGGTCAGGAAGAGAGGAGACCAGTTGTTCAAGTAACTGAGTTAAGCATTTCTCTGAAACTGGAGAGAATAAAATAATTTAAAATATGGCGAAGTTCAAATGAAAAGTAGAAATTTGGAAGAATTCTCATTGGACTATTTCTATCATTCTATTGATGTAAGAAACCAATGTCACAGGATAAAAGTAAGGGCTTTTTATATATGTTTTTGTATATGGTTTATATATGTTTATATATATGTATATGTATGTTTATATATTTTTTTATTTTTTATTTTTATTTTTTTTTTTTACACAGGGCTGCCTGGGTGGCTCAGTTGGTTAAGTGTCTGCCTTCAGCTCAGGTCATGATCCCAGGGTCCTGGTCTTGGGATCAAGTCCCACATATCAGGGAGCTTGCTTCTCCCTCTGCTTGTGCTCTCTCTGATAAGTAAATAAAAAGAAAAAAGAAAGAAAGATCATTCTTTGGGGTGCCTGGGTGGCTCAGGTGATTAAACTTTGGCCTTTGGCTCAGGTCATGATCTCCAGATGTTGGGATCAAGCCCCATATCGGGCTCCCAGCTCAGCCAGGTGTCTGCTTCTTCCTCTCCTCTGCCTCTCCCCCTCTTTGTGCTCTCTCTGTCTCTTCCTATGTCTTTCTCTCAAATGAATAAAATATTTTTAAAAATAAAAATAAATTAAGGATAAGAAAACAGATGAATAGCTTAAAAAGAGATAATGTGCTTTAAAAAATACACAGTAGGTATAAAGACATTTGGGAGACGAGAGCAGGCTTATAATAAGTAAACAGAGAATTCCTTCTTAAGCTGCTGAAATTTAAAATGAGTCTCAAAGGATTAAATGTAACTAGCCAAGTAAAAAATGAAAGGAAAGTCATTCCAGAAGAGGATATTGAAGATAAGAGAAGGCTTTCCAGTAAAAAATGGTACAGCGTGTTGAAAGAACTAAATAATTTGAGTTAAGACTAGAATTAAGTAAACAAGTGAGAACAGTAACAAATAACAAATAACAAACCAAGACATACCAAAAAAAAAAAAAATCAAGGAATTACAGAGTTTAAAATTGGAATCCTGATTTAAAGACATCAACAATAAAAATTATAAGACAGCGGGGAAACTTTATTACAAAATGGATATTTGAGGATCTTAAGGAATTATTGTTAAATTTGTTAAGCATTACAATAGTATGGTGGGTACGTTTTTATTAAGGTCATATATTTTATAGATATATAAACTAAAATGAATGTAAATGAATCTGATGTTCAAAATACTTTGGTACAACCCAGTAGTTTCAGAGTTAGGGATGTGGTAGTGGGGTGTTAGGGTTGATGTAGATGATATAAGATTGATCATAAACCGATAAGTTTTGAAGCTGAGTGATATACAAAAAAGAGGCCATTACCCATAAAAAAATAAAGAGTCCATTATACCAGTTCCCTATGTGTTTGAAATTTTCCATTATAAAAAAGATGAAATGTACACTAAAAGTTTAGAGGTTGAAAAATACTGATTATAATAGAATATTTAGATTTTTATGATTATTGAAAATTTTCATCTCTTAAATACAATATTTAAAGCTCAAATAGCATAAACTTGTTTCATAATTAAATATTCAAAGATAAGAGTAGTAAACCACATTTGATACTTGACTTTAGTGCCTTGACTCTCCCAACCAATGTTTGTATTATAGTCTCCTTCAATCATTAACCTTGCTTCCTGAATATCTTTCCTTTCCTTTCTCTTAAAATTTTATATATTTTAAAGGCTGAAGAAAAAAAAAACACTCATCTTTTCTATATGTGCATGCAGCTTTATATATATTATTATTTGTAAATAGCATATAGCATTAGGTTCTATCTGTCTATCACTTATCTGTCTTTTCGTCCATTCATCCAACTCTGTACTCTCTTTATCTATCCATAATAACAAAAAAAAAAAAACAATTGCCAGCTAGGAGTTATTTGGGTTGGTTGTTGTAGTTCTACCAATAAAAGAAAATAAATCATATTATATAGGGAAGATAACTTTGGAACCATTTGGTTCAATCAATTCATTTGGTAGAAGAGTAAAGCAAGATGGAAAACAAATAATTTACAAATAGCAATGTGGCTACTGAGTAGTTTTCTAAAATCATTTTAAATAACTTTGATACTGAGGTCTCTTAGTAGAATTATATTTGAAAGATCTTTGGAAACTAGTAATAATCCAATAGTTAGAAACTCCATAAAATGGAATATGGTAGTTAAAAGCATTAGAATAATTTTTAAAAAATCAAAGATTGTTCTAAAAATGAATTTGATTTTGACTTAAGGTGGGATTTACATGATATAATAGGTAGCAGAAAACTCAACAAATGGATGAATTTTGGATATAATTTTATACCAAATGAACAGAGGCTAAATCAAGGCTTCAATAATTGTCCTTTATTGAGCCAAAAATTCCTTGAATTTAACTCTTCTCAAAGAATATAATTCAGCATTTAATGGGTTTAGATGCAAACCGTCTCTGTTACCTGTCACTACATGAATTGGGACTAGTTACCAGTAACTTTTCAATCTCAGTTTTTCCATCTACAGTGTGAGGATAATAATCCTTTTTAAAAAATATTTTTATATAAACTGAATGAGATAAATGTTGCGGAATGTCATATAAATAAATAGTGTGCATCATAGTTACTACAACAACTATGACTATAGTTATATTATTCTATTACTCACAACTTACTAACTAGGTAGCTAATTAAACAAATTGTCAATATTAAACAAGTTTGCTCCTGGCACACATTTTAGAAATGTTGAGCACAAGCAATGAAAATCCTTGAATTCCAACATAATTCACCAGGGTTTTTATAGTAGACATTGAGGGTTCCTGGCATATTTTTTACAAAGTGAATGATTTAATGAATTTAATATTTTAGAAAATTTATCCAATGATACTAACAAGACTGAGTATAGATTCAAAAAGACCAATTAGGAAGCTATTGGTACAGACTGGGAGGGATTTAATAATTGACAGAAACAGTACTGAAAGAAAGGGATCCCAATGATAACTGAATTGAATATAAATAAGTAAAAATTAGTTGAATAAGAATTGTGGAAAGATGGTAAAATATTCTTTATGTGCCTATTTAAACAATAAATCTAGATAACTCAGGACTATATTTAGAAAAAAATAATTAGGCTTTAGTCACTTTATTCACATCATTAAAATTAGAAGAAGGAGCAGGTGTGCTTTCTTGATTGTTCATTCACTATAATTGATGTAGGTCTTTCTTTTTCAAGAATTTCAAGTCAGAAAAGCTCAAATTTGTTCACGTAGGTATTGTGAATGAGTATAATGAATGGGAAAAAAATTATTAACTCTAAGGGAAAAAATAAATTTTTAAACATTAGCAATTCAACTAACTATTGAGAACCTAAAATAAAGGCAGATATATCCTTGAGAAAGTGATACTACCACATTCTTAGCATGGTTAAATATGCTTTAACATTCATCTCCTCAAAGTGAGGTGTAACTGCCTATTCATCTCTTTTTACAACCTTCCATTGTAAGAAATTACATAATAATCAAAGGTACATTAATTTCTTCAAAGAAATAATAAATTACCATAAATATGTTCATGATGCTACAAAACCTCACACTGTCATCAAGATAAATCAGTTGATGAAGACAATGAGCAATTTATTCCATCTCATGGGAAAAAATTATCACTACAGCACAGACATCAGCAGTATTCTCCTAAATGTTCTAGTCAAGGTGCATTTATGCTTTCTACCTATCCAATTTCCTTGAGAGCTAACCTAAAGCAGTCTATACTCATTTTCTTTTGCTCTCCCTCTGCCTTAAGGAGGATAAACTAAGAACTGCTTTTAAAAAGTGTATTGAGAATATATATACACATATATATAAAATTAAGTTGTATGAATTTTTTTTCATTGTTAACTTATCACAGGTCTTTTCTTTTTCCCTCCTTTATTAATATTTGCCAATCACAGAATTTGTTGAAGTTCATCTTTTTCTAAATATTAAGCTAAAAATGCATACTGATTTAAGAAAGAAATGAAGTTTAGTAATGAAATAATAATGAAAAAATTATTTACTGATTTTGACTCTATAAACATAGGCAACCCATCTAAATATGTACTTTATTTTATATGTACCTTTAAAGAAATATTCAGCATATGTTTAATAGTAAATCATAAACCAATGAAATAGAAAATTGTTTATTATAGATACATAAGAAACACTTTATAGTAGAAAACTCTTTTTTTACTTTATTTTTTTAAGTTGTTTTTTTCTGTGTTCCAAGATTCATTGTTCATGCACCACACCCAGTGCTCCATGCAATAGGTGCCCTCCTCAATACCCACCACCAGGCTCACCTATCCCCTACCACCTTCCTCTCCAAAACCCTCAATTTGTTTCTCAGAGTCTGCAGTCTGTCATAGTCCATCTCCCACTCCAATTTACCCAATTCACTTTTACTTTCCTTCTCTTAATGTCCTCCATGTTATTCCCTATGCTCCACAAGTAAGTGAAACCATATGATAATTGACTTTCTCTGCATGACTTATTTCACTCAGCATAATCTCCTCCAGTCCCGTTCACGTTGATACAAAAATTGGGTATTCATCCTTTCTGATGACTACAAAATATTCCATTGTATATATGGACCATATCTTCTTTATCCATTCATCTGTTGATGGGCATCTTGGCTCTTTCCACAATTTGGCGATTGTGGCCACTGCTGCTATGAACATTGGGGTACATATGGTCCTTCTTTTCACTACATCTGTATCTTTGGGGTAAATACCCAGTAGTGCAATTGCAGAGTCATAGGGTAGCTCTATTTTTAATTTTTTGAGGAATCTCCACACTTTTTTTCCAAAGTGGCTGCACCAATTTGCATTCCCACCAAAAGTGTAAGAGGATTCCCCTTTCTCCACATCCTCTCCAACATTTGTTGCTTCCTATCCTGTTAATTTTGGGCATTACCATTACAACTAGATGCTTAATACAACATATTCCACAATAACTTTTTAACTTGAACTTTTATCACACATAGTCCTGTGTTTGTTTTTCTTTTTTTAAATATATATATATATATATATATAGATATAAGCTTCAAGGTAATCCTTTTTTTCCCTATTCAATACAATCCTTATATATAAACCAGTTTTAATTTTCCTGTATCTCTGGAAAGTTGAGTGCTTTAACAAAGATAACAAGATACACCCAGGAAGAACTGAAATAACCTTCCTCTCCCACATCGAGGGTTTATAACCACCTTCCTATCTTATTCTTTTGTTAGTGTTTCTGTATTTGTTTTTATTTTTGAACTATATAAATCTTATTCTTAGGGTTCATTTTGGCTGGGTTTCTCCTTTTTTTCTTTTACTTTTGTCGGTCTTTATGTTTGTTCATTTTTGTTTTTGCACTTTATTTTTTTAACTTATTTTATTTAAATTAAATTAGTTAACATAATGTATCATTACTTTCAGACATAGAGTTCAGTGATTCATCAGTTGTGTACAACACCCAGTGCTCATTACATTATGTGTCCTCCTTAATGCCCATCACCCAGTCACCCCATCCACCTACCCACCCCCCCTCCAGCAACCCTCTGTTTGCTATAGTTAAGAGTCCCTTATGGTTTGTCTTCCTTACATTAGAGATTGAAAATGTTTGGAAAATGTAGCTGCATTTCTCTATACCATTTGAAAAAGAAACAAAAGTTATTCCAAAGTAGAATAATAATCAATTTTTGTTTACTAAGATTTGTATTACTTAAAGAAGCAAATTGACTGAAATAAGCCAGGAAAAGTTTAAGTGCATAGGTTTGTCAAAAGTACAGATACATTCTTACTCTTAATTTAAATAAACTCACAATTCTTGATTTTTTTCCTTTTCTTAAGACAAAATACTATTGTATGTGCAAAGGAGGAAGGCTTGTCTATCTGTCTGTGTCTTCAACCCCACCTCTCAAGCATGAGTGTTTAAATACACAATACTTTTGTTGCTTAATTCTACCTAAAATAACTTCACATCCCTCAATGTGACCCTTACTATAATGAAGATAATGTTAATGGTTATTATAGCTATAACTTGGAGCATATTTACTACCTATGCTAAATAAATTTTTCGTAATAACTATGTGAGGCTTTTTTGTTAAATCATCATTTTGCAGGAGAAGAAGATGAATCATAGAAAAGTTATAACTTACCTGTTGTTATGTAACTAGTTTGGATCACATCCCAAATTGTAACTGGGTCTGTTTGATTCCAAAGTTGGTACCTAGAAGCAAGCATTGTGCTGAGGAGGTATTTAATTGTGGGTAAAAAAATGGGAAAGTTTCCAAAGTATGGAAAATGAAGCAGACTAAATCAAATTGGAAAAGAAAATGGAGGGGGGGAGAATCCTTCATATCTTATGCAGGTGACCACTTTTCCTAGCATTCATTTAAATGTGCCTTAGAGTCTGCAAAAAAGGAAATTTGGAATCAGGCTCTGCATACAGCATGACTAGAAAATCACTTGTAAATTTTAAAGACAAGTGTGGCATTCATTAAAGTTCAAAAAGCCTTGCACTCTAGTAATACAATGTGTAAAAGATGAATTATGCCAGTAATCCTTTCAACTCATTTCATAGTGGTTCTACTTGACTCTTCAATTGTCAATACCAGTTTCTAAAGACAAGAGAAATAATTCTTTGTGAAAAATTTCCATTCAGCATACATTGTTTGACCAAGGTAATTTTCATCATAACAGACATATATAATAATTACTAGAGGTTCCTACCATTTGTATAATAACTGTTGAGAATTTCCACTTTTATCACTACTAATTATTCCTACAGTGCCAGCTATTGCACTTAGTGATAAACATAGATTTATATACTTTGAATAAAGTAAATTAAATGCATATTATTTTAGGATAGTGCCAGCTCAGACAAAGTTTGGTGAGGTAGCATTTGATATCACTCATGATACAAAAAGTTTAAAATGGCAAATGAACTAATTACAAGAATATTTGGATAATTATCTTTGGTCAAGAAAATGACTAGTGTTTTTTTCTTAATATACTGTGAATTCTTATTGAAATTAAATGTTGTAATTATGTTTTTTTAACCTTCAAATCATAATTCTTACAAACTATGTTCAATAAATTTTAGTTGAATAAATAACTTAATTAATTGATTAAGTTGTTACAATATTGAAAATCACAGGTCAGTAAAAAGAATACCTAATTTAGTATCAAAACTCCTAACTATGAATCCCTTTTTATCACATTAGTTTCAAGGGTTTGGAGAAACCATACAAACTCTCTGATGCTCTGATTTTAATCAAAGAAATGGGGTCACAGTGCTACATCTTAAGATTACTTTGAGTATCAAATGAGACAATGCATAAAGAATTTTTTTACTAACTTTGAAATTATGATTATGGATTTTCTAGTTTTTAGTTATTTTGAAAATGCCCAGAAATAACACAACCTATTATATCATATATTACTATCTTCAACAGTAAGAGTCAGAAATCTCCTAGTTCAGGGGTGCCTGGGTGGCTCAGTCGTTAAGCGTCTGCCTTGGGCTTGGGTCATGACCCCAGAGTCCTGGGATAGAGCCCCGCATCGGGCTCCTTGCTCGGCAAGAAGCCTGCTTCTCCCTGCTTCTCCCGCTACCATTCCCTCTGCTTGTGTTCCCTCTCTCGCTGTGTTTCTCTCTGTAAAATAAATAAAATCTTAAAAAAAAAAAAAGAAATCTCCTGGTTCATATATGACAGAAATGGCATGGTACAATAAAAAACAGAATTAAGAAATTTATGCATTCATTTAATTTTGTCAGTACATTTATTATCTTTACTAAATATGCTTATCATCTCTGAAACTTATATTCTTCATTTGTAAAATAAGAATACTAAAATATTTCTATGTTTTTTCAGTTCTGCTAAGCTATTAAGGATTCTTTAGTAGTTACAATAATATTAAATTGTGAATTATGTACAATATATTTATTTTATAAATGTGTATATGTATTTTGACTGTATAATGAGTTTTCATAACATTACAATATGAATAAATCTAGATTATTTTTCTCCTTCAAAAGATTTCTTTTTAAAGACAACACGAGGGCGCATGGGAGGCTCAGATGGTTAGGTGTCTGCCTTCACCTCAGGTCGTGATCCCAGGGTCCTGGGATCGAGCCCGCATCTGCTCCCGAATTGACGGGAGCCTGCTTCTCCCTCTTCCTCTGCTGTTTCACAACCTGCTTGAGCTCTTTCACTCTCTCTGTCAACCAAATAAATAAAATCTTTAAAAATAAAAAGTAATGGCATATTTCCCTTTTTTCTTTTCTTTTCTTTTTTCTGACTTAATTAACAGAAATTTATTTTTTCATCATTCTAGAGACTAAAAGTCCAAGATCAAGGTTTCAGCAGGTTTGGTTTCTCCTGAGGCCTCTGTCCTAAGCTGGCAGGGGGCCACTTTCTAGCTATGTGTTCACATGTTCTTTTCTCTGAAACTATTCATCTTTGGCGTCTCTTTTGTTGCCCCAATTTTTCTCTTCTCTTTTTTTAAAAAATTGAGATAAACTTGACAAATAACATTATATTAGTTTCAGATGTACCATCTAATGAATGATTCAGTATAAGATAAATTGTATATTCTATAGAAATGATCGCCACAATAAGTCTAGTTAACAGCTGTCACCACACAGTTACAATTTTTTTTCTCATGATGAGAACTTTAAAGATCTACACTCCTCCACTTTGATTTCTATTATCACAATGGCCCAGTGCTCTCATCTTTTACTACAAGGCACTCAAACCCCAACCATCTGATACTCACTGCAATGTTTATTGTAGCAACACTGCCAAATATATTGTCTGCCGTATCAATGTTCCTTTTATGATCTACTATGTTTTGGGGGCCAGGTAAATTTTTTCTTCTTATGAGCAACTAATATTAAATTTTATGATAATGACACTGAATCTTTCATCTAATCATTCGTTTCCCTTTTCTTTAGCTACTCTTCTTAGTTATCAGAGCCAAATATTGAGTCTACATTCAATAAATATTGTGGAAACTTATTTTTTAAAAACAAATCTTTTCTTGGTTTCCAGTTAAGCAAAATAAATCCCTTCTTTCCTTCCTTCCTTCCTTCCTTCCTTCCTTCCTTCCTTCCTTCCTTCCTTCCTTCCTTCCTTCCTTCCTTCTCTCCCTCCCTTTCTCTTTTCCCCTTCCTTCCTTTTCCCCTTCCTTTCTTTTCTCTTCTGTTTTTTCTTTCTTTTCCTTTCTTCCTTCCTTTCTTCCTTCCTTTCTTTCTTTCTTTCTTTCTTTCTTTCTTTCTTTCTTTCTCCTTTTATGTCTTTCTTGGTTCTACTTCCTATTCTCTTGTTATTTTATCTTTATCTGCATGTGTATGTGTGATAAAATTGTAAATTATCTCAGTAACGTTTATCCCTTATGATATTCCATCTTGACTTCCATAAACCACGTATGAAAATCAATCTTAGCTATACTTTAGTCAACCTTAATCTTAACCAAAGTGATTGTTCTTAGCTATTAGCTTTCTTAGAATGGACATTTAACAACTTACCTCCTTCATCAATGAGATACTTTATATATGTCTATCTTTAGACTCTTCATCATCTCAGAAATGTTGAATTAAAAATCATTTTCTTTGGGACATCTGGGTAACTTAGTCGGTTGTGTCCAACTCTTGATTTTGGCTCAGGTCATGATCTCTCAGGGTCCTAAGATCGAGTCCCAAGCTTTACACTCAGTGGGGAGTCTATTTCTCTCCCTCTCCCTCTGACCCTCCCCCTCATGCATGTGTGCACACTCTCAAAAATAGATAAATAAATCTTTTAAAAATATCATATTCATTTAGGACAATTATGAGTTCCATGGGATTCTGAGGTTATAATAAAATAAAATATGAATATGAATAAAATATATTTATGGCAACAACTATCTTCAGAAAAAAAAAAATAACAAATTGTCCAAACCTGCTTATTTCAAATGGAAGAATAAGCCACTAGGTGAATAAAATAGTTATATGGAGGACAGAAATGAAAATTAGGTAACAGATAGAAGCTATACTTTTCTTGGGCACCTGGGTGGCTTAGTTGGTTAAGCAACTGCCTTCGGCTCAGGCCATGATCCCAGAGTCCTAGAATCGAGTCCCGCATCAGGCTCCCAGCTCCATGGGGATTCTGCTTCTCCCTCCGACCTCCTCTCCTCTCATGCTCTCTCTCACTCTCTCTCTCAAATAAATAAATAAAATCTTTAAAAAAAAAAGAACATATACTTTTCTGAATATACTCTGTTGTGTAGATATGACTTAGGAAGCTTATAAAGGTTTTGCATAATTATAAAACAAAATAAATCAGAGTATAAAAAGAAAGGAATCTCTAAAATCCATGAGAAAAATAGAACAAATAAACTTGAGTTGGTGGCTCCCTCACACAAAGAGAAAATATTTCAAGTGAACTTAAAACAAAGTAATTTGATTATGAAATAAAATAAGTAAACTTGGGATAAATAATGTTTTTATTTTGAAATAAACTTACCAAATAAATAATTACATTAATATTTGGGAACTAAAAATTTTAGTGTACAAGAAAAATTCAAAGTATATGAAAGATATAAGCAAAATCCTGCAATCCTAAATTTAAACCAAAATATCGCTATAATTCATAATATACTTCTTCTTTTAAATCATATGTATTTCCTGGCTTTGTTCATTGCAAAAGATCTAGGGATGGTGACCAATACCAAGAGCAACAAATACTCTATCCTCCAGATGACAGACTCTAAATACCATTTTTCACTAAAGGGAATTATAACTATTGCAGAAATGCAAAATTCTAGGTCCAGAGCAGGAAATGTAGAATGAGCCCCAACATGTTTTGCTTTGTTTGTTTTGCTTTGTTTTGTAATCCTTAAAACCAAAGAATGTTATCAAGTTTACTGGGTCTTGTTAAGTATATAAATGAACCAAACTGAAGAGGTTGACAGGGGAATTTGAGTACAAGTGTGCCGTGTGACTAACAATCATTGCAACGTAAATCTCATAACTACATACCTCATCCACAAACCTCTGTTCCCATAAGCCACATTCAGAAACCAAAAGAAATTACCAGCATTCTTAATTCCTGAGAGCCAAAATGTGGACTTTTTTCCCTACAATTACCCTTATATAAACAAAGGAACTGCTTTTATTAGTTTACTTGTGTTTTTCTCTATGGAATTAATTTTACCTTGCTTCAATATAAAAAGAATTTCCAATAGATTAGAGAATATATGTAAAGAAGTAAAAATAGAAAAATCACGTGAAGGAAAAAAATAAAGGGAGTTAGTATTAAAATTTAAATTGCATGCCATTTATAAGCAAGTTATAAAAAGTTGCTAAAAAAAGACAGTGAATCTTTGGGTTTTAGACTAACTGTCATGAAGTAAGACATATTTAGACTGAACCATTCACAACCATAAGATTTAAAAAAAGCTAATTAATGAGTAGAAATGCATTTCCCACTCAAGAATCTTCATGAAATCGTTATTTTGCTATGTTATAAAGAATTCTTTTTAATTAGAAGTCTGCAGAAAATACAGTGGAGACATCAAAGGGTCGTTGTTTGAAACATTATGTGGAGGCAGAGTTCAGCAAATTCCAAACCACACATAGCCTAACCAGCACTCTGGCTAAAGCCAAAGAAATCTTCGGCTTTCTTCTAGAAATCTCAAAAGGGACAGCTATATTTTCTTCACATTGTCCTTCCTAAATGGTACTTTTTCCAGCCAGCTTTTGCTAAGGATTGAACCATATAAATACAAGTTCATTTCCCCATCAATATATATCACACTACTTTCCATGAATTTTCAAGCTAGGTATTAAAATATTGACAGCAAACAAGCAATTGAAGGTCTTCTTTAATGAACTAGTGTTATCGTTGCCTGGGAAATACTCTCCACTATTGTAAGTGTGAAAAAAATAAAATAAAATCATATATGTAGCACAATCCAATCATTGTAAAAACAAACAACTAAATGAATAGGCAATTGTGTGTATTTACAATTAAATTGCCCAGCAGGATGTTCATTAATATGTGAAAGTGGGTATCTCAAGGTGGATAGATGACAGATTATATTTTTCTCCATGTCTGATATTTTAAAAATATTTATTTAAAGATTTTATTTATTTATTTGACAGAGAGAGAGAGAGAGATCACAAGTAGACAGAGAGGCAGCAGAGAGAGAAGGGGAAGCAGGCTCTCTGCTGAGCAGAGATCCCGATGTGGAGATCCGTCCCAGGACCATGAGATCATGACCTGATCCAAAGGCAGAGGCTTTACCCACTGAGCCACCCAGGCGCCCCTAAAAATATTTTAATAACATACATTTTCTTCAGATTGGCTATAAACTTTAGTTATGTTCATAATCACTAGACTGTAATATTGATCCTCAGTAAACTGATCCAGATAAAATTAAAAATATCAGTAATTATCATTATTGAAGATTTCCAGATATTTATATATATTTAAGAGTTCTTAAATATATATATTTATATATAGGGGCAACTGAGTGCAGTCTATTAAGCATCTGCTTTTGGCTGGGGTTGTGATCCTAGGGTCTTGGGATGGGGTTCTGCCTCAAACTCCTTGCTCAGAGAGGAGTCTGTTCCCCCTCTGCCTGCCACTCCCCCTGCTTGTATTCTATTGCTATCTTTCTCTCTCTCTCTCTGAGACAAATAAATAAATAAAACCTTAAAAAAAAAGAATTCTTATATGGAAACACACAATAATATTCCAAAACTCACACTTAATTTGTTTCAGGACAGAAGTGATAAGGAATGCTGAGTCCCATAAGAACTGAGTGTCTTTAGCCCTGGCATTTGTATCAGAATTAAAGCTAAGACAAAGCAAAATTTTGACATAATATAAACAGTAAACATTATGACCATTACATTTTCTTCTAAGTAAACCTATCTGTGACTACTTGGGATTTTAAAATAATGTATCTTCATGTTTATTTTTTCCTTTTTATTAAGAGTTTATAATTTTATTATTTTTCAAGGATTATATAGCTCACTACTAAAATATCATTCACTAGCGTGGATAGGATAGAATTATTTACGTAATTTATATTTCTTTTCAGGGGGGGAACATATTACCAGACCACTCCAATTTCACCATCTAACTTTTCTTACCCTGAAATTTTAGCTTGCAATCTGGTTTTTCAAGTGTCTAAACATGTGTGCTTGCTTCAGCAGCACATATACTAAAATTGGAACAATACAGAGACTGGCACAGAAGAATGCATGCCCCCCCACAAGGATGACACCCAAGTGTTTAAACTTAAAATATTTTAAAAGGCTAACCACAAATTTAATATTTTCTTTTTTTGAACAACTTCCATATTACATTATGTTCCATCCCTTGTTCTTTTTGTTGGTGATATTTAGTACCGCTTCTTCACTTGGTTACAAATCCTGTCCCTTCAAGACCAAAGGAACAGTGCTGTACAAAGTATACAATGGCTAACATTTCAATATTTTGCTAAACTGTTATTTCCAATTTGGTGTTTTTTTCCAGTTTGCTGAACAACACCCACAACCTTTAAAAAAACTTCTGAAGTTTATTTTAAATTTATTACACTATTCATCCAGGGACATTTCATCTTTTTTTAAGATTTTATTTATTTTTTTTGACAGACAGAGACACAGTGAGAGAGGGAACACAAGCAGGAGGGTGGGAGATGGAGAAGCAGGCTTCCTATCAAGCCGGGAGCCCAGTGAGGGACTGGAACCCAGGACTCTGGGATCACAACCAGAGCCAATGGCAGACGCTTAAGGACTGAGCCACCCAGGTGTCCCATTCAGTGATATTTTAATGGGAACATATTCAGTTGGAAAATGATACAGATTTGTGATTACTTGACTTACTCATATAAAATGGCCCATTTAATAGGATTTGTAAAATATAGAGATAAGGCAACTTTGTATATAGATGTCCAAATAGTGCCTTGACTTGTTAACCAAAGAAAGTTATTTCTAAAATATGTTTACTCTTGAGACTAAAAAGAAATTACATTAGGAAAATGATATCAGAATAATATGTTCTATTTAAAATATTTTAAGAATACATTTTACTAACTTAAGTGTTGAGACTTTAAGATATAAATGGATCAAGTAGAATTTATCTCACACTTTCCTTTCACTTGTTTTTATTTAAGTATAATTAACATACAATGTCATGTTACTTCCAGGTGTATACATTATTCTACACATTATTCAGTGCTCACAGTGATAAGTGTAGTCAGCATCTGTCACCAAATAACACTATTACAAGATTATTGACTATATTCTCTACACTGTATTTTTCATAAAAGAGTTAAAGAGGTAAAAATTTCCAGGTAAAAACTTGTAAAATAAGTCACCATATCTTTTAAGAAGCAAATGTGTTATGTAATTTAACTTAAAAAAGGCATTATAAATTCATTAAATTTTTATTTTTATCAGCATTATTTCAGCTCTTACAAGTCCAGTTTTAAGTATTATGATCCTCATACTATTATTCACTCTTCTAGATCTCCTTCCATCTTCTCCCACATCTTCAGTGGGAAATATGACATTGAGCTAGAAAATAGGAAGAAGGGGAAAAATACCTTCTCCCCTTACTAGCACACTCAAGTTCTGCTCTACAGGTGAGAATCACTTTCAAGATTTAAATTGGCTAAAAAACATGACAAATAATCACAGAGCTTAATTTCCTCAACTTACACTATTACTGAATTCTGCTCTGTATTTTATCCATGCATCTTATTATTTATTTTATTTATTTTATTTTATTTTATTTTATTTTATTATAATATATTATTTGCTTCGGGGGTACAGTTCTCTGAATCATCAATTTTATACATTTCACAGCACTCACCATAGCACATACCCTCCCCAACGTCCATAACCCAGCCACCCTATCACTCCCACCAACCCCCAGCAACCCTCAGTTTGTTTCCTGAGATTAAGAGCTTCTTATGGTTTGTCTCCCTCTCGATCCCATCCTGTTTCATTTTTTCCCTCCCTACCCTCCATAACACCCCGCCCTTCATCTTAAATGTATTTGATTCCTAAATTGGCAGTCCTGTTCTGAGAAATGTTTACTGGAGTGATCTGAAAATATTTCCTCTGAATCTCTATGTCTGTGAAGATAACACAGAGTGCTTACTCCTTGGAGATTCTCAGTGCACACTGCCATAGCACTACATTAAATTGAAGCATCTGAGAAATCTCTCTGTAAAGTTACTTCTTCAATTCTTTATGTCAGTATTTATTTATATATTAGAACATAGAATACTATTTTATTATAACATGTCAGGATGTGTGTGGATATGTGGATGTGAGATGTGTTGGTTTGTCTATGTGTTTGTTTTGTCTGGATTTTTGTTCTATTATCTCCCAACATACCAGTTAGGGGAACACTGAAATATTTAGTCCACTGTTTATGTCATAGCAATGCATAACTATACATAGTTACATGTGATTAAATAACAGCTCACTGAGATTTAAGGCTTTACATTGTTTGATTTACCATATGTTTATGCACTTCATTATTATGCTCTCTCTTGATGGTGTCTAGAGGGTACCTAATCCCCCAAAAAAGTTGGGTTTAGACTTCTTACTTGCTATGAGAAAAGCTGTCTTTCAAAAATGAAGCAAGTGCTCCATATTATACTTAGTTAACAAGGAAAAGCAATAGTTTTTGAATTATCATTCTTGTAGTATCAGTCAGCTATTCGTTTGGAATTCGTTTAAACCTAATATTTTTATTATTTTACACATTTTAATAAAAACCTGCAAAGTGCCTTGAATATTTCTCTTCTTTCTCTAACTAAAGATGTAGAACATAGTCCTACATTCCTTAGTGATACAGTGCTAATTTTCAGACACTGATATAAAAGAGTAGTATCCTCAGGGTAATTGAAATATAAGTATTATTAGACCAATAAATTAATATTGATAATAAGTAGCTCCTGGCTGCCATGAAGTCATAAATTTTTGCATTTTTTATTTTTTCAATTTCTTTTTAATTAAATTCAACTAAGAGTGATAAAGAAAAACATCTTTAAATGAATGAGGGGTTAAGTTGCACTGGTTTTATCCCAGCCGCAGAAGCAGACACAATGGTAGGGATGGAACAGTACCAGAACACAATTTGTTAGATATCTAACATGAGATTAAAATGCCTGGATGAAGATCTGAAGCACTTTCATATACAGAGATAATATAATATATATTTAATACTTAACAAGATGTATTTATATATTTAAAGACCAATATTGTATAGACACTGCCTAATGAGCATAACTGCCAGCCACAACACTGAAGTAGGGTTCTAAGGATCTCCAAATATGTCCTTTGGTTACACCATCATTAAGAGAACTGAGGTTCTCTGAGTGTAGGGCCAAGGGCAACTGTGACTGTCAAGGCATTTGAGCTATTTATAAGTTAACAAGTTTTGGTAAGTATGTGGAGAAATGAAAACCCTTAGCGAATGTTAGTGATTTAGCTGCTATGGGAAATAGTATTAGGTTCCACAAAACTAAGACTATGTGATCCAGCAAGTCCATGTCTGTGTATTTATATAAAGAATTGAAAAAAGTGTCTCAAAGAGATATTTGCACTCTCATGTTCGTTGAAGCATTTCTCACAATGGCCAAGAATTGGAAACAACCTAAATGTCCATGAATGGTTGATATAAAGGGAAGTGTAGTATATACATATAATGGAATATTACTCAGCCTTTAAAGAGAAGGAAATCCTGTCATCTGTGACAACCTTAAGCACTACATGTTAAGTGAAATCAGACAAAGACCTATACTGCATGATTCTACTGTTGATCCCAGGTGGGATCAAACTTAACAAAAAAAGAGATAGAAAGTACAATGGCATACCAGCAGCTAGAGGGAGTTAAAAATCAGGAGTTGCTGTCTAATGAATACAGAGTTTCAATCATGCAAAATGAATAAGCTCTAGATATCTACTGTACAACAAATTTCATATAGTTAGCAATACCATACTTTCCACTTAAATTTTTGTTGCAAGGGTACATTTCCTGTTATATGTTTTTTTTTTTTTACCATAATAAAAAAATTAAAGGAGAAATGCAAAGGAAAAAAATGGAATGAGGGGTTGCTTGCCATTGTTTATTTAGATAATTACAGTTACCTGAATAATATTTAAAAGCATTACTACCACTCTTTCCAGATTGTTGTAGGGAAACACAAATAGCATACAATGCAATTTGGATTTGTAATTCATTAAAATATAAGACTTCTAGAAGGACACAATAAGGGTATTAGGTTGCTTTATTTTAAGGAATTATCTAATTTTTAAAAAAACATTCTGGTTAAAGTCAGATTTGTTTGCAAATGGCTTTACATATTTCTTTAATAAATTCAAAGAGGAAAGGAGTTTTGTATTTTGTGCAATATTCTCTTCTAAATAGAAAGCGTGTACACACAAAACAAAGCAATCTTGTAGCAGATAATCTATAAAATAACAACAAATTAGTTTTAAAAAAACCACCTTATATATGCTGAGTTTATAATGGATAGTAAGGATAAGGGCTTTGTTTCCATCAGGATTGAGAAATCTGGTTATACATGACTAGAAAATTAAGCTTCCCTGAGGCTCAGAGTGAAAGGCAGCCTTTAGATTATCTTTGTCACTAATAGGACTACCTGGAAAGAACCACTTCCACATGAGGGACAGACCACTCAGATATGTATTCCCTGAAACTGGTATCTTACTACAATTGCTTCAACCACAGTTGAATCCCTAAACTGTCCAGGATTTGTAGGTTTGAAATCCATAGATTTTCAGCAAATAAGGTTTTCTGGTTAAAACATAAATTTTTTTAATCATAGACCAGCACAGTAAATGAACCCTGTTCACATACACACAAAGAATCGAAGTTAAGATCCTGAGGCTTTCCAGGTCAATTCTAAGGTCCAGATGGCTTATTGCCCTTGTTTCTGCATAATAAATTCTCCAATTTTCTGGCTCAAATACATTTCTGTTACTTGAAGGGAATGGCCATAACACATTCCTTTTGTTTCCTAATATGTTAAGAAGCAAAAATGTTGTCTTACTACTTTGCAGGGTTATGAAATGAAATTAGATAATCAGTCCTTAGTGCAGTTAGAAGATGCTCAGTTGGGGCACCTGGGTGGTTCAGTGGGTTAAAGCCTCTGCCTTCGGCTCAGGTCGTGATCTCAGGGCTCTGGGATGGAACCCTGCGTTATCGGGCTCTCTGCTCAGCGAGGAGCCTGCTTCCTTCTCTATCTCTCTGCTTACTTGTTATCTCTCTCTGTCAAATAAATAAATAAATAATCTTAAAAAAAAATGCTCAGTAAATATCAGCTATTACTTTCTACTTAGCATCTCCCCTTGGAAGCTAATCAGGTAAAATGAGAATTTAGCTCACTTAAACCCAAAAGGGATTCTAGAGTTACAAATCTGAAGCTGGAATTATCCCTGAATCATGTAGAATTATTAGAAACTAATCAAATTAAGTTTCTTTAAATAATATTCCATAATTAAAATCTTATTCTCATTTAAGGAAAACTTCTGTCAAGTAAGTATACCCTACTTATGAAAGGATTTCCATATTTAACTGCTTAATTTTTATCAAAAATTGTTATCAGGGGATCATATTTCACTAGAAGTCAATTCAGACTTTAATGAACACAGATATGAACTATGTCTCTAACTGTTCAATACAGCTGATCACCTTTTACTGAATAAGCCAAGCATTTGCACTTATAAAATAATGCTCATGAAATCTATTTTTTGGAAAGGAAATTATGACTTAAATGGTTTCTATTATTTAAAAATTACATTTCTGGGGGTGTCTGAGTGACTCAGTGGGTTAATCATCTGCCTTCAGTTCAGGTCATGATCTCAGGGACCTGTGATCAAGCCCCACATTGAGCTCCCACTCAGAGAGGAGCCTGCATCTCCCTCTCCCTCTGCCTGCTGCTCCCCTACTTGTGCCCTCAATCACTCTGTCAAATAAATAAATAAAATCTTTTTTTAAAAAATGAAATAAAAATAAAAATTACATTTCCAGGGGTATAAGGACATAAAATATATTTTTAAAAATAAGCTGAATATAACAATTGTGTATTTTACAGGTTAACGTATATATTTAAAAGTGAAAATAAAATAAAATAAAACAGGAGCATATTTCTTACTCTTTTGCATATGTAATGTTGTTATAGAAATATACAATAATATCGTGTCCTAAAATTTTACTAGTTATTCCAAGATAGAAAATTGATCATCTCAACGTCAAGATATTGGTTATAGCATATCAAATAAATGGAATTATTAGCAACTGTTGTTTAAAAAATTAATTTCTAACCCATATAAATCACTTTTTTTTTTAATTTGCCTACCTAGGCACTAAGAAAGAATCCAGGCAATTAACCATTACTGAAAAAAACTCAGGGAGCAAACAATGCATAAATTTCTTATACAGCCCCACAATTTATATGATTAATGTTTTGATAATTATTATCATCAGGAGACATTTCCAACAACTAAAAAGAAAAAGTAATCTTATATCTTTTAGTATCATATAGACTTATAACCTTGACTTGGAATAACAATTGATACCAATTACAGTATCATCAATTTGATTGGTGAATCAAGTAGAGAATGGTTGGAGGGAAGACCTTTATCAGAAATCATTTAGAATAAATTGATACACTTAATGAAAGGTTTTATAGACTTGTCTCCACGTAAGACACACTAGCATTTGGTTCTGAAAATTTAGAATCCTATCCCAAACTTCTAATCTACTAAGTGACTTTTCCATCAGAACAGTTTTGGTATCAATAACTTTGATACCAAATGGTTCTTAATTCTTACCATAAAATATAAGCATAGTTTTAAGTTTTTATTTAAATTCCAGTTGGTTAACATACAATATGGTATTAGTTTCAGGTGTTTTATAGAGTGATTCAATACTTTCCTACAACACCTGGTACCCATCACAAATTATGAACACAATTTTTAAAGAAAAAATATAAAATGTGAAAATATTAACTAAAATGTTAACAATGATGATTTTTAATAGTTTAAGCATGGGTGATTTTATTTTCTTCTTTAACTTTATACTTTGCAATATATTTTCATGTATAAATGAATATATTTTTCAAAATGAACATAAATGAATTAAAATGTGCAGCGAGGAGAATGGTACTCTGGTTTAATATCAGAAAAAATTGCTAAGAAGTAATAATACTAAACCCCAATAATTTGTTCATAGCAAACATTTTTTCATGCTCAATATATTATACAAAATAATTCCACCCAAAAGCCCTGTTTATTCAGTTTTTATGTAGATAATCCAGATGGATCAATTGTCATTCCTTCCATTTATTCTCCAAATATTGTTGGCAAGCTGACTGCATACATAGCACTGTATTACAAGCTATTTTGTTGTCTTGTTTTAGTCATTTATAAAATGCTCCATGCCGCAGTCTTTTCCATATTTTCAACAACAGTGTCATGATACACAAGAGTGTTACTATCCATAGTAGACTAAAATAAAAAGTAGAAATCACAGTAAAATATCAATACTTGCATCTTATTTATTTATCTAGGCTTTTCTTACTTAGAGGAGATTGAACTTAATATTTACAATTACATTACCTTTCAGTATCTTGTCGATTAAAATCATGGATTCCAGGGCCAGAATGCCTAAGTCTGAATCCAGTTCTGCCACTAGCTGGTAATGTGAGCTTGGACAGTTTATTTTATCTTTCTATATGCCTCCAATTAATCATCCCCTCAAAATGGTGTAATATTAATACTTGCTTCATGGAGTTGTAATGAAGATTAAGAGACAGCATAGATCACTAAATGTAAAACATTTAATAGAGTAGGTGGTATATATTAAGCTATTTCTATTATTCTCACCTCCCACAAGACTGAAACTTTGCCCGAAATGATAGCAATAGTGATCATATAAATTATAAGGAAAACAGTGTTGAGAATTGTAATTTTCAGTCATAGAATTCCAATCTAACTACTTAAGTGTATCTATATCTAAATCTAAATATACATATAAAGCTATATGTATACAAATATATAATAATACTATATATAGTATATAGTATATATACATATATATACTGTAATATACAAAAAATACATATACATATATAATTCTACCCCACCTCACTGTGTATGTGCATAGAATCACTAAAGCTCATTGGCCTGAATTTTCAACTTTACACTAAATAATTAATAGCTCATTAGGATACCCTTCAAGCTGTGGAACTGAAGATGAGTTCCAATTGGGAAACCATTATCTTAATAATGAGATTAATTATGCATGTTAAAACTTGCTCTTAGTCACTGACAGTTTTATTCCAAGGAAAAGAGAAAAAATGGCTCATACCACGTCACTGGTTAATGCTAGGTAAAGACAGAGAACATGAACCAAGAGAACATGCGGCCTTTTTATGTAGCATTACATAACACTGTTTGGAAAACAGGAATAAGCATTTTGAGCTCCATACAAATATTTACACCCCCCCAAAGAAACTGGTATGAACGTTTTCCTTCCATTGACTACCCATGAGAAACTCAATTCCATATGTCATAACAGAGCTAATTGTATTATCCCAATGCTTGTGCAGACAACCATTTACCTAAAGTAGAAACCTGAAAGTAATTCTTGAGGCATAGCTCTCAAGTTTCACCCCACCCATTAAATCCATTTAATCATTCACAAAGTCCAAAGGTTTTAATATTCCGTGTATTTCAAAAATAAAAATTAAAAATTAAAAAAATTCCATGTAGTTCTTTTTTTAATTTTTTTTTTTATTTAAATTCAATTTAGCTAACAAATACTATATAATAAGTTTCAGGGATAAAATTTAGTGATTCATCAGTTGCATATAACACCCAGTGCTCATTACATCACATGCCCTCCTTAATACCCATCACCCAGTTACCCCATCCTCCCACCCACCTCCCCTCCAACAACCTTCGGTTTTTTTCCTAGAGTTAAGAGTTTTTTATGGTTTGCCTCCCTCTCGGTTTTCAACTTATTTTTATTTTCCTTCCTTTCCCCTATGTTCATCTGTTTTGTTTCTTAAATTTCACATATGAGTGAAATTATATGGTATTTGTCTTTCTCTGACTGACTTATTTCACTTAGCATACCCTCTAGTTCCTTCTACATTGTTGCAAACGACAACATTTCATTCTTTTTGTGTGTGTGTATGTGCGAGTGCTAGCACATGCATGCCCGCACACGCACGTGCACACCTGTATATCACAACATTTTTATCCATTTATCTGTAGGTGGACATCTGGGCTCTTTCCATATTCCCCTATTTGGCTATTGTGGACATTTGGCTATTGGGGTGCATGCATGTCCATCGTCCCATAACCCTTACCTTGCCCATATCTCTCCTGGGTTAGATACTGTGTTTCTCCCTGAAGCTTTAAACAACCCTCTGATTGACTGCTGGGACTCCAGCCTTGTCTCTTTCAAATCAGCCATCCCTGCATTTGCCAGAGAGATCTGAAAATGCAAATCTCTTATTTAAAACCCTTCAATGTTTTCCTTTAGCTATAGTACACTGGCCAGTTTCCTTAGTGCAGCAAATTAACTTTGCACTACTTCATCTTCTTTCTTCACAGACAGAAAACTCAGTTGTATCTAGAGTTGCCTTCAGTGAATCTGCTTTTTCCGTACCTTCACTTTCTGTCTGCATTCAGCTCTATGCTCTCCTCTTCCAACTCAATTACATAACAATTCTATCTGGTTCAATTATATCCTGGGTAAAAACACTGAGTTGCACTTATTAAACTGCATTGTTATTATCTATCTGTCCACAGCTCTTATAAAAGCTCTTACAAAAGGAATTATATATTGTATAAGAGGGAGAATATTCAAGTTAAACAAGCCTTTGTCATATTTTGATCATTAATATACTACTTTGATAATAATAGGCATGTATTTAAGTTCCCTGTACATCAATTTTTGTATTAGTCAAATGAGAAATTGTGAGGTGTAAGCGAATATAAGATTGCGTGTTATTTATTTTAAAATATCTCAATATGTGCATAGTATTTAACTGACCAGAAATACACTCTTACCCCAGGGGGGTAAATTAGTATTTGAAAGATTCTAATCAGATATCCACATCTACATGAAGCTATCCAGTGGCTTCAATTATCTTTATTTCTGTTAAATATCAACAAATTCATTAACTAGCATTATAAACATTTAATGATTTTTTTTCGTTGTTAAATGAGATATTCAAAGTCTGTACATTGGCTAGAAATATTTTTTTCAGGCCCTCCACCTCATACAGAGTAGATAAAAGAATCTAGACCAACCAACAGATTATACCCTTTAGCAGTGTATCTGAAATTTAGGATCCTGAATATACCTGTACCCAAAGCTGACAAGAAAGCTTGTCCACATTTCTGCCAGAATACTGTTGCATGTGTCAGAAAAAGCACTCTGCAATGTGCAAGTGGGAACACAAGGACAGAAAGCTAGTTCTTTGTAGAGCCTAGAGAATGGGATGAAGATTGTTACTGAGTGTGTTTGCTAAGGTTTTTATGTGGGCAAACCCTTATACGTCTTGCAGTCAATTGAAATATACCTCCTAGTAGCAAGGTCATGGGTAAATAGATGCAAAGCCTTTCCTGTTGCTAACATGTGGAGGCTATTGATACCTACGTAAAACCATATAAATGTGAGCATAGCCTTTTCTTAGATAAGTATACGACAATAACATTGTGCAAAATGATAACCATAAAACTTAGCATATGATAGATACAATGTTTAAATACATAACTGTGTTTACTTCATCTTTATATCCTGGCAGCCCATGGTTTTCCATGTTGGCATTATTGGCATTTTGTGCCCAAAGATTATTTTGGGGGCAGGGTTACCCCGTGCATTGTTAGATGTTTAACAGCATCGTTGACCTCTACTTATTTGAGGACAGGAGCACTCTCCATATGTGGCAACAAAAAAGGCCATCAGAGGTTGTTAAGTGTCCCTGAATGGGACAAAATCACCCTTGGGTGATAACCACTGCTGTTATCTAATGCAGTGCCAGGCATATACCACAAGTTTAAAGACAGTTTTGAACTGAACATTTTATTGGAAGTTTCAGGAGTTGCGTAGATCACATGAAGCTAAATTACTGGTTTTAATCCATAAGTGTCCTAATGGATTTTGTTCTTTTCTTGCAACTTTTACCATCACTTCAACATTTTATGTCATTGATTATTGAGATTTTCCTAAATTTAGAATTAATAAGCTCCAGAAGAAGAAGGGTATATTTTTCATGCCTTGAATCCACAGATGAGAAGGACAAAGGCAAGTAGACAGAGACAAAGCATGAATTTTCCTCATCTCTTGCCTTCTGTATGAATAGGGATTATATCTGAACTGAACTTCTATTTCAAAATGATTAGAATTACTAAAAAAAAGTTTATTAACCTGATGGAAAATATATTTTATTATGTATGACTAGTACCAATAATTGATGTTATCATTTTTTAAATCTGAAATAAAATGTAAGATAATTATTTACAATTTTAAGACCATTTAATTTCATTTTCTGGTGAAAAAACTCATTCTCATTCACTCACCAACTTATAAAAACCAGGTAAAGTCAAGGTACACACTAGATCTTGACACCAAAAAGACAAGAGATTAATATGTAACTGATGTCATAAACCTGTAGCCAAAAGAAAATATTACATTAGTAATATATTTTCCAGGCTTAGAATTGGAAAATGGTTACCCTATTTGTTAAATATTTCCCAATAGGAAATGCTTAGAGTGGCTTAATGCTTTGTAAAATTTTTTACTCTAATTAGAGTTTAAAATTTCATAAGATTATTATCAATTAACATCAACATAAAATACATGCTATACTATATTTCACATATTAATAATATAATCTTTAATTCTCAGAATTTAATATAATGTCAAATTCATACCATAAAGATGGACAGTTGCGAATATTACAACTTTCATTTGTGGATTTAAAAAATATAACTCTTGAGCAATGAAATAAATTGCATGCATGAACTAACTCCAAAACTATGCAGTTCTGGTATTACCAACCATTTGCCTTTCCTCCATTACTAGCTCTCCAGTTATGAACTAATAATGCAGTTTTAAAGAAAAAATATAAACTTTGTAATGTTTGGTTATTTGGTCTACCTATCATTTCTTTTCATATACAAAGTTTTAGAAGCACCTATGTATTTGGAAAATTTCATTGACTATTACGTGCAAACATTGCACTAAAATATGGTAAACAATTAAGCCAGAGTATTGGAAATCATTTTTGGTTAGAAATCAGAAAATGGGAATTCCAGTCCTTAAACTTGTTAACACAATATTGCTTTTCATTATATTGTTATTGGAAAATAGTTAAATACCTTCCATGAGTTAAACCTGTCCTTTTCACTCAATGCATTATGCATGTTGAATCATTTATATCCTCATAACTACCTTGCAAGAAATGTATGACCTCTATTTTAAAATGAGAAACTTGAGCTTCCCTGAACTTCTTTTTTCAACTTATAAAATGAGAATAATGATTTCTATTAGTAGCAATTACTAGGGTTGTGGGAATCACATTCACTCATGGGCAAGAGTGACCCACACAAACCTCAGGGGATATTGTTACAATGAATGACATCAAAATAGTCCCTTTGAGCACAATAAACCTTTTAAGATTCGATTCTTAATTCTTTCTGGGAACTAGAAAGCATGCCCCCACATATATCTCAGAACCTCTGAGACATCAACTTGTCCTTCAGTGGCCAAGGGACTGTGTTTGTTAAGTGCCTTGTGCCTCTCAGCCCAGCAAGGTGCTCTGAGAGTTTTGACAGTGTGCTCTACTAAACTGTTGTTGGGAAGAAGTAATGTGACCCATCCCTGGCGTGGCTAACTGTGTTCAACCCCAGGGAGAACCCTGGACTCAGAAACAGGTTTTTTAGTTTCCTTTTGAGACTGAAATTTGAGAAGAGAAAACAAACTAAGGTTAGTTCAGAGTAACAATTACTTTCAGAAAAATAATATATTCCATTGTTAAGTAATTTCTGTTCCTTGGAGGGAAAGGGGGCTAGGTCTCAAGAAGAGGAACCAACTAACTTGGCAAATTATTGGCCTCTATAAATAATTTCCAAAGAATCTATAGAGATCTGTGAGCAATCTGATTGGATGGAAAGAGGAAGTCTGTGGAGAAAAATATAGTGCAGGAAATGAGGACTGAACTTTCTAGAACAAGGGATCAGCAGAAAAATTACTATAATTTTCCCAGCAACATCATGCCTGTCTTTCCTATTTTCTCTTCTGATACATTTAGGACAGATTCATTGCAATTTTGACAATAACTCTCCACCTGGCAGCTGTTTAGCAGACTGATTCTCAGGTTCTGAGTTATATGATTGAGGTAAGTGAAATGGGACCGTCTTAACCTCTCAATTTAATCTCCCTCTCTAATAAATTAAGTAACACAGTGGTTGGTTCAAAACTAGGTTTTTACTAGTTACCTCTTCAGTAATTGGTTTAATGCCATCAGACTGATTAATCCACACGTTTTGTGCTATTCCTTTATCATAGAGTTCATATGCTCTTCCATTTCTGTATTTTTCTTTCCATAAAAATAGCAGGATCCCTAACAAAAGAAAAGGGCGAATGTAGAAAAAACGATTATCAATATATATAATCAATAATATTGATATTATTTCTTCATATATATATACATTATTTAACTATATATGTATATATATTTTATATTTGTACATAAAATGATTTCATTTGATAGATTTTGAATACTAGATAGAAAGTCAATATTTTTTTCAGTATATTTATTGCCTCGTTTTTTCATGAGAATTAACATAAAGAAAAGCCATTATAATTTGGTAAAAATGCAGTGTTTCGTGTTTATGCAGTGTTTCGTTCTTATGCGAAAATGCCAGATCTCACAACACGGTTTTCTAGTTCAGCCACAATTACTTGAACCCTATGAAAGAATATTCATGCTGTCTTGTGAAGCAAAATATATAGTAATATCATTAAAATTTTGAAAACTTTTAGAAGATATGTTGATGCTCTGATTGATTTATATTAAGAGTAATTTCAAAGAAATGTATATGTTTTTCATGAATCCAAAACTGTGAAATGCATAGTGGATGTTAAATATTTTAAATCTCAAAAGTTGTAAAAATTTTTCCCACCATGAATATGGGCTTTATTTGGGTACAGTTGGGGGAAGGGATTGAGGAACCAAGGCTGCAGTTAGAGGAGGAAAATCTCATAGTACCCTAATACTCTGATTTTTTTTTTTTTTTTAAAGATTTTATTTATTTGACAGAGAGAAACACAGCAAGAGAGGGAACACAAGCAGAGGGAATGGTAGCGGGAGAAGCAGGCTCCCTGCCGCGCAGAGAGCCCGATGCGGGGCTCGATTCCAGGACTCTGGGATCTGACCTGGGCCGAAGGCAGACGCTTAACGACTGAGCCACCCAGGCGCCCAATACTCTGATTTTTAGATTCAAAAATCTGACTGCCTGTTCTATATCATCACTTAAATGTCTAATAGACAACTGAAACATAACATGTCTAGAAACAAGCTTTAGATTTCTATTCTCATCTATCTACACAAACAAATTATTCCTTTCCAGTTCTTCCACAACTAAATGGCTGATGATTATTTCTCAGGCCAAAAAATCCCCAGGAGTCATCGCTTTGTTTTATAATCCATATTCATTCATCAGCACATCCTTTCTTCTTACTATACTTTCTTAAGGTTTCAACCTCTGATACCGCCATCTTCATCCAATTTTTATTATTGTAATTACAGTCTATTCATTCTGCTTGCTTGCACCCTTGCTGCATCTAAGTATTTTCCTACATAGCTCTCAAGATATCACTTCCCTGCCCATAGCAGTAAGTGACTAACCACTCACCTCAGTAAAAATAGAAACCCTTAAAATGGGTTCCACTGACCAAAACAACCTGCCCAGCTTCCTTTTGTTACCTCATCTACCAACTTTTTGTTTTACCAATCACACAAGCCAAGATGATCCCAATCTCATTTTTGTTCTTGCTGACTACTATGTCTGGAAATTCTCTTCCCCAGACACTCAAGCATCTCACTTTCTGCAGGTCATGGTATAACCTTGCCAGAGAAATCTTCCTTATCACTTTAAACTTTAGCAGGAACATGCTCATAGAAATTTTTTTGGATGACTGGGTCATTTATACCTAAGTCACAATCTAAAAAAAACACAGCCTCTTTTTTATGTTACCATTTCCAGTAAGCAAGTTTAAGAGAAAGATTCAGCAGAGTTATTTAAATGAGAATCTATTTTTTAAACCTAAGTAGCTCCTGGCACATTGCCATGATATGAATTTTTATAACTAAGAGCAACAGTTTGAAAGAAAGACAAATGCAGTAGCAGGGGCTAAAGTCAAGATAAGCAAAATTAGAGAATTTGGAGGTAGCCTGTAATGAAAAAGAAGTAAATCATGTTGACCTTTTTGTGAACTTGTTAAATCCCAGGAATGTGGTTCCGAAGTGGGAAATGCCATCTTCAAATGCATTTATAATTTTAAAGAACTTATTTGTGCTTATTAAGTATGTTGTTATACTAGCCTCTTTGTTTTCAATGTCAATGACATTTTAGACAATAATTGTCATAATAAAATTACTTACCTTCCTTTTTACAGGGTACACTTGTACTCATTAAAAGCAGACATAGTTTAAAAATAAACTTTTAATCTCTGGTAGATCCAAATATATTTTTTTATATTGATCTTGGATCTTGGTATTTCCCAAATATAATTTTGTACTATTATAATTACTTTTGTCTCTTTCTCAATATCTCATTCCCACTTTATCTTTTTTTAAAAATTTGTTTCCCCAGCAATATTTGTCAAAAGAATTAAATGAGAATACTAGAAATAATGTAGAAGAATTTTCCTATTTTACATAGAAGTGTCTGCTAAGGAAGTAAAGTATCTCATATTTTCAAAAAAATATTACCTATGAGAAAAATATATTTTTTATACTTGATTTCTAAATGGTAATAATAAAGGTCAGATACATGTTTGAAACTAGAGAAATATCAAATTAAAAATCACTTACATCTAGGTTCTTTCCATAGTTTGGCTATTGTGGACATTGCTACTATAAACATTCAGGTGCATGTGCCCCTTCGGATCACCACATATGTATCTTTAGGGTAAATACCCAGTAGTGCGATTGCTAGGTCATAGGATAGCTCTATTTTCATCTTTTTGAGGAAGTGGTTGCACCAGCTTGCATTCCCACCAACAGTGTAGGAGGGTTCCCCTTTCTCCATATCCTCGCCAACATCTGTTGTTTCCTAATTTGTTAATTTTAGCCATTCTGACTGGTGTGAGGTATCTCAATGTGGCATCAACAGATGAATGGATAAAGAAGAAGTGATATATATATATATATATATATATCTCCATTGTGTATATATACACAATGGAATACTATGCAGCCATAAAAAACCAAAATCTTGCCATTTGCAATGACATGAATGGAGCTAGAGGGTATTATGCTAAGTGAAATAAGTGAAATAAGTCAATCAGAGAAAGACAATTATCATATGATCTCTCTGATATGAGGAATTTGAGACGCAGGGCATGGGGCCATGGAGGATGGGGAGGGAAAAAACAAAACAAGATGGGACCGGGGATTGAGACAAACCATAAGAGACTCTTAATCTCAGGAAACAAACTGACGGTTGCTGGGAGATAGGGTGGGAGGGATGGGGTGGCTGGGTTATGGACATTGGGAAGGGTATGCCTATGGTGAGTGCTGTGAATTGTGCAAGCCTGATGATTCACAGATCTGCACCCCTGAAGCAAATAAACATTATATGTTGATAAAAAAAATCACTTACAAAATGTTCATTTTTCTGATCACGTTCATGCTACTGAATGGATGGACTGTCGGTGACCCCAAGAGGTTACTGGGTGTCCGAAGCTGCTGATCCACTGAACTCTAACAGATTGATGAGGGGCTTCCTATGTTTTGTCACTGGGATTTATAATCTAAAAAAGATTCACATATGTATAATTATAATTATAGTTGGATACTTGTTATTTTCCAATGATCATATGTTTATTGATTAATTATAGAACAAGATTGTGACGTGACTAGTGTGCATAATTAGTAAATTGAAGTTATGTGCTGCTAAAAGAATACATTATTTAAAATATAAGAAATGTTACTTCTAAAATGTTTAGAGTGACACAGTCAGTGAATATTTTCTAATTTTCCGGTCAATCTATAGATAAAATTAGGCTAAATTATAAGTGTCATTTTGAGTTAATATAAACGTAAGTCTATAGGTATATGTTACTAGAATATTTTAAAGTAATTTTCATAAATTTTAGCATAAAAGTAAACAATATAATTTGTAGTTATGTTACTTTACATGATTTTGAAAAATAGAATATTTTTTTCAATGCACACTTTCTTTTAAAATTGGTAGAACTTTGTTGCTGCCGACATTACTATTGCCTGACTAGGCGAATACGTGTTTACAGAGGTTTATATATAGCAACTTAATCTGCTTTTCTAATTTCACTAATCATATTTATTTTGCAGTTTAATTTCTTCCCTGCAAATATTAGACTTAAAGCAATATTGAAAGTATTCATATAGTTTCACATTTTAGAAGTATTAAATGATCATTTTCACTTGCTAAATTTCAGGAACAAAAAGGTTCATCTAAGTTTGATGTGCAATTCATGATGTAAGAATCACTGTTCCTAGATAAATTCAATCTCTAAATGTAATGATTTTTCTGGTGGTAAATTTATATTAAATGTAAAAAATATTTTGTTTCATTTTATTTTTCATTCTCACCTTCTAAAAAGTATAAAGTGGAAATGAATAGTAGTTAATATAAGTATCTGGACAAAATTGACCATTGAAATGGGTATAATTAAAATGACATTTTTATGAAGTTTATGCAAACATGATACTCTATCTGCTACATAATAATTGGTAGTAGTATACATATTTGTGGTAAAATAGAAAAAAGAAACCTCTACGAGTAAAATACAGATGCTCATTTTAAATCTTGATGCTAATTCTCTAAAATAAATACATCATATTTTGAGATTTTAATTTCTTAGCTTAAGGTTAGCTTGATTTGATTGGATCAATAGCTCTCAACCAGTGTTATTTCATGGATGCATCTCAGAAATTTCCCTGCAACAATAGGGTAAAATTTAGTTTGTATGTGTATTTTTTGAGAGTGGAGTCCATAGCTATCATTAGAATCTCAAATTGTTAAGGATTACAGAGAAAAAGACAGAGAGAATAAACAACCTAAAATAGATTGTCACATGGTCCTTCTTATTTCCAAATTTTTGTGATTTGATTCTAAATGGAACCCATAAACTCCTTCCATTTTAACATATCATTTTTTTCAAGAAATATAAATGAATCTGTTATAAATAATTTGCACAGGTAAGAAAAATTTAATTTGAAAAACTTGAAAAACAAACCTTGAACTGAAAACAATTGGATGCCTTTGTGCTGTGAGAAGCACACTGTTAATATCATTCCCAAACAAAGTGGGTAAATTTATCCTGCTAAATTTAGCTTCTAGCCCTGAAAAGAAATAGAGAAAAAGCCAGAGAAAGCTAGAGAGAGAGCATACATGAACATCCCCATAGGACTGTGTAATTAGAGAGCGTGTTGTTTGTAAAGTCTCTCTCACCAGTATTTGCTGTTGTCCTTTGGTCAACTTCATAGCCACGATTGTCTGCAAAGAAGCACGAGGGAAGGAAAGACTCATTCAGCAGATGCCAACAGCAGCCGCGCTGTTCATACGCTGCCTGTTAAAGCATCACAAAGAATTGCATTGTCTGCCATTTTCTATTATGTCAACCTAAAATTTTCACATAGAGCTTCATTTGGCCCACGCTAATGAAAATTCTCATCTCTCTCTTTTCTTCAAAATGTGCTTTATCGTGGAACTGAGTTGGGTTTAGTGGGGGAAAAAGATCCCTCAGAGAGCCAAGGACTGGAACTGCAAATCTGCCTCATTAGCAAATAAATAGTTTAGTTAAAATACCCAAACCTCCATGACCCATGTCTGAAAAAGGGTTATTACTTTACCTACCTGAAATGGTAGAATGAGTATTAACATTGATAATGCTTGTAAGTGTTGGCATGTAATAAATGATTAAAGCAATGGATAGCATAATCCAACACATACACAACAGGAAATTGGAAGCTTTCTGCAATTTATTATAAAATTCTGAACCAAAGTGGCAATATTTGTTATCCTTAGTTATATAGGTAAATAATAATCAATTAAATTGCTAGTAATTAATCTTTGCCTAGCACTTGCTTTTTTAGGGGAAATACATTCAGAGCCAGATTCTCATGTGTATACAACCTGGGCTATGTTCATGCATTTATAGACCATAATGTAATGAGCAATAAGACCTTTATCAAGGTAATGACCTTTATCAAATACACCAAAATGATTTTACAGGAAAGGAATTTATATAAATATGCACAGATACGACATCCAAATTGAAATGAGGAAAATTACAAAGTTAAAAAAATGTATTTTTAGCACTTTGAAAGTCTCCTAAAAAGAGTAGTAAAATGTATCAGGCCTGGGTGGTTATAATTTTAAACATCTGGTAAGTGTTTCCTTTACATTCTTTTTATCTTCTTTGTTTCAATTTAAATTCATTAGGTATGTGTGCATTGGGGGTATGGTGGGGGAATGTGTGCATAAGTATATCAGATTTGGGTGTTCTGTCGCTTACTACACTCTTCGTTTTCAAGACAGAAAAATTTGGACGTATTATATTGAATTATATCAAAATAAGTAATGATAAATAACATTTAGATCTCTCATTTTATAATAATAGAAGTGATTATGTAATTTGATTAGAGATGTAAATCTTGATATCTGCATGATTTAACTTCTACTTCTAATAACTTGGCTGGAAAATATGTTCTAGAATTCATTTTTGAGTGCTTTTTTTTTTTTTTAATTGTTGCTGTTGTTGTTCCTTTAAGTGTATTTGACCACAAAAACTGTTTTGCAATTTAATTAGGTTGTGGACATTTTCTATAAATCAAATAAGCTAAAACTTTAGCTCCCCAGTTTTCACAAAAACTTACTTGAATCGTGTGTGCTAAAATGAAATACACAATGAAGACTGTACTTGAGAATTTCACAAGCAGAAAAGAAACATTTTAGGCATTTAAGCCAAACTAAAGCTAGTTAATTTCATGAACATAGCCAAAACAATTTATATTATCTATTGTAAATGTCTCTGATAATCATAAGAGAACTTTAAGTTACCTTTCTGAAAATGGTACAAGATAATAACGTTTAATCAATACTCTGTTGTCAGGAAACCCCTTTTAATAGCCAGTTATTGCAAAAGTTAAGCAATTTCCCCATTTCATAAGCCATCCCATAAAGTTATGCCCCTGAGCTTCATATAAGTCTTTGAATTTGAAAGCTCTCATTTCATGAAATCTTACCTTATTTTAGTAAAAGTGTATACACAGTAAACTCCTACTAAATACTCTTTATTGATTTAGTGGTTATAATTTTGTTATTTCTGAATTTTGACGTGTGATAAGATAAATCATGAAAAATAATGTTTTTGAAAATTTTACTGAAACTAGTAATATTTTTTATTTTTTTCAACCCTATCTGAGAATATCATGTTAAGCCAGGTGAGTCAAAGTGAAAGTGCCATTTACTAAATCTTGGTCAAGTACTCTGAATATACTCAGACTTTGATAGCCTGAATAACTCTAATGAATGAGTAGCAAGTCTTTTTCAAAGTCAAATGTTTCCAGTTATTTGCAGTTCAAAAACAGAAAAAAGAAAAAGAGGAAATAACTTTTTCTGGTTAATATATTTTTTAAAGAATTCTTTTGCTTGTACACAACTATGTGCTTAAACTTGTTCAGACATGTTTAAAGAACTGAGTGACCTATCTTATACCAAACCCCTTTAGTTACTTTATTTGTGTGAACAGGGTTTATCAACTTGAACAATACTTAAAAGAAAAGTAAGAGTGGAATTGATAGTGAATTCTATCTCACTGTATTAGTAATTTGTTTACTCACAGATACAAACCCGAGGGTTGCAGACAAGAGGGGTGCAGGGGGAGGGGGTAGCAAGATGATGGATATTAAGGAGGGCACACGATAATGGGGGGAGAAGCTCCATTAAGTGCATTGAGAGATGCATGATCAATAACTGTTTATTTTTTCTTTCATCTAAATATGTAACATATTTAATGTATTTTAAGAAATTTTGTACTCTTACTCATTGAAATGTTTACCAGAAGAAATATTTGTAACACTTGAAAACTTAAAGTAATAGTAAATAAAATAAATTTATAATTTCAGTTTATTTATAAAATTTTAATGCTGAAACTCATGATATGTTAATCAACAAAGGATTTCTAGGCATATTAGATAAAACTCTCACAACAAAGGTGAGGGGAATGTAAGGTATAAATATAAGTTCAGAAGAAAATGCAGAATTTCCTATTGATAAAGAACAACCTGTTCATATATTTTTTTTTTGGATGGATGATGTAGTATAACAAATCATTATGGAAAAATATTTTTATAGGTATATTTTATTTTGTGGATGTAATATCATTTTCATTATGTCGAAGCTATTAAGTCTAATAGCTTAACAACTTAACAACTAACTGTTCAAACTTTGATACAAACGTTAAGATTTTAACTTAAAAGAGTTGAAAGGAATACACGATTTTTCACATTCTTTATTAGAGGAGGCTTAGCAGTCAGCTCTTGTCTACTCAGTAACTCCAGTTCAATGGAAGAGCTTCACCAAGAGTTTTGTTTGTTTGCTTGTTTGTTTAAGATTTTATTTATTTGTTTGTTTATTTGTTTGTTTGTTTATTTGACAAAGAGAGAGAGAGAGCACAAGTAGGCAGGAGTGACAGGCAGAGGGAGAGAAGCAGGCTCTCAGCTAAGCAAGGAGCCCCATGCGGGGATCGACCTGAGGACCCTGGGATCATGTCCAAAGGCAGCCGCTTAACTGATTGAGCCACCCAGGCGCCCCTCATCAAGAGAGTTTTGTTTGTTTGTTTTTTAAAGAGTTTGTTTATTTATTTGACAGAGAGAGAGAGAGAGAACACAAGTAGGGAGAGAGGCAGGCAGAGATAGAGGAGGAGGCAGGCTCCCAGCCCAGCAGAGAGCCCAAAGCGGGGCTCGATCCCAGGACCTTGAGATCATGACCTGAGCTGAAGGCAGAGACTTTAACCCACTGAGCCACCCAGGCGCCCCAAGAGATTTTTAAAGAACAATTATTTTCACTTGGTTCATAGGAAATGTGATGGAGAAATTAAGTTTTGTTTGTTCTCCCAAAGTTTTCGTATTTCCTCCTCATAAAGGAGTGAGCTCTTTGTAATTCTAAGAGTCAGGTTTACTGTTAAATTAAAATCTCTTTGCATTCAGTGTTTCCTCTCCCAGACACTCTAAGAGGTTAAAGACTATCAAGCAAGAAGGAAAAAAGAGATTTGCTTCCCAATGTGTGGAAAAGTCAAGTGTCAGTAGCCCCCTGAGTGACTAATCCAGCTCCCTGCTCCATGGTAGCACACTGGATGGTGGCCTGTGCACAGAAACTAGAACTATGTGACACACTTGAGGAACACCGACCACAGCCACAAGACGGTCCCAGGACTGCAACAAACCAGCAGAGCTTCAAGTAAAGGGGCTTGATTTGTTGAATGAACAAGCCTATGATGGGAATAGCAGCTTAGAATTTGCGCTTCAGGAAATCACAAATTTAGTACAGCCTTGGGAAGCAAGAGAAGCCTCAGCAGTGGCTCAAGATCAATATCCTACCCATCAGGTATTTTAGGGAATCAAAGATTATCTTAAGTTATTTAAAGGAAAAGTACGTAATGCAAATACGTATATTTCTTGCAGGCCAGAGTTTGTGCACTAAATATTACATGTGTAACACGAACATTAGGAGCATAAAACCTGTGATAGACTTTGGGAAATCAGATTTCTCATATCCTCAATAGGAAATATCAATTTAAAAACCAGCACCAGTGATAAATGAAAATAGCCATAAATTTTTCCACCAAGGAGGCTTTTGTTATTATATAGTAGTTCTCTGTTGTGATTAACTGAACAAGGACAATTTGCCAACTCCAGGTCCATCCACAGAATGGGATCTCCCACTCAGTCCTATATTTGGAGAACAAGAGAAACCGTAATTTAGAAATTCCTTATATTAGCATAAACTGACTCTTTTTTCAGGGAAGCATAGTATACTTGATGTTTAATAATTTGCTTTTTAAGCTTGACTATGTAGCATAGCATGTGCTAATATCAAATGTAGACCTTCATAAGTCCTAATGATTGCATCAAACTCCATTGCATGACTGAATTGCCATGTGTGCTGATGATTATCAACTTGATAATAAAGTTATCAATCTTAATTGAAAGATAAAGAGGTTGTTGCCCATTGTTGTCTATTGTTTTTTTTTTTTCTTATTTCTCTCTCTCTCTCTCTCTTTTTTTTTTTTTATTACTACCTAGGCTATTTTATTTTATTCAATTTTTCTTTCCAGCTTTATTGTGATAGAATTGACATGTGACATTATGTAAGTTTAAGGTATACAGCATGTTAATTTGATGCACTGACATATTGCAAATGATTACCACCATAGCATTAGAATTGACCCTTGTTAATTCTAATTCTTCCATTGAATTTCATCCACTATTGTTGCCCTATGAATACATAGAATTGAATGCCTCTAGTTCTTATAGTTTTCCTCTGCACTACTTTGTAGACTTCAATGTCCTAAAAACCCTCTTCCATAAGACTAAATTATTTCTTATAAAATATACCTGATTTGAAATGACTAAAATTCAAAGTGACATTTCACACACACATATACACCTACACACATATATTTGTGTAAATATATAAAATGTAACTATGTTTATATGTATTATATCAGATTTTAAAAATAAGTACAAAGAAATAGAATTACATATTTTGTTCTATTGTAACTTATCTGAAAGCTCTTAAGATTTCTAAGTCTTCCTGCTACCTTGCCATCACAAGTCCAAGAATATGCTAAGAATATTGCTACATAATGTCTCATTCATAGTAGGTGAGCTTTATTTCTATTTTCATAACATCAAGTAAAATAATAGGAAACACATTAGAAGAAATTATTTTACATTCATTGAAAAAAGTAATACCAGTAATGTTTCATTCTAATGTTTGACCTCGGTTGTGGGTTGCTCTGGGATGCAATCAATACTCCAATTTATACTGATACTTGCATCACTTGGACATTTTCTAGGGATATGAGAAAATGTTTCCAAAATAATTTAAGAAAGAAAAAATTAACAGGTTATAATACTTCACACTTTTAGAATACCTAATTAGTGCTCTATGCAGGTAAGTTAGCAGGGAACTTTTATTTATTTTATTTTATTTTATTTTATTTTATTTTATTTTATTTTATTTTATTAGCAGGGAACTTTTAAACATGCATTGAGTTTAGATCACAAAATTAGTTTAGAACAGGAATGAAATGGGCTAGTGTTTCCCAAAGTCTAGTTGAGGGACCACCAAATAAGATATTTGTGAAACATTTTTTTAATGTAAAATTCACGGTTACACCCTCAAATGCTGAATTACAATCAATGGGAATAGGGCCCAAGAGTCAGAATTTAAGCTACTCTCCGTTGTTCTGATAGTAAAATTGGAGAAACACTGCAGAAAGGAAGTCTGCTGGTGCAAAAGCAGCTGGGACATCTAAGCTGATTATTTCAGGATTTCTCTAGAAATTTTACAATAGAATCAGAAGTATGTTTTCATTTGTTTTGCTTATCAAATTATTCCTTTGTTCGTTAAAGGAGATATAAATAAATAACTGACAAAATTTAAGCAGTTACTATGAAACTGTATCCCTAGTTAATGGAAATTTGAGATTTTTTTTAGTTATAATTCATTTAAATGTACAGCAGTGCCTTCTTAGAATTTTATCTGTGTTTTTGAAATAGTTGATCTGAAAAGAATAGTTTTACAAGTAATAAAATAGCATTAACTTGCTTATTAGTTAGCCCTATGTAAAATTTCAAGAGAAATTATATTCTATTATACCAGGGATTTTCAACCTTGACACTAAATTGTCGCCTAGGGAAAAAACTAATCCCATTTGAGAACTGCTGTATTATACCAGTCTATGTTTGCAGTAAAATTATAACATAATTATAATTTTGATTATAACAATTTAATTTCCCTCTAAAATTTATTCTGTACTTTATTATTCACAATATAGACCCTCAATAAATGTGTGGAATCAATAAATGCATGGTAATTCAATAATTAACTAATCGCTAATGTATGGCTGAATTATTTCTAAAAATATATTTTTTGAAAATTATTTTAAAAACTGTTTTTACATTTTGAAAAGAGCTGATTATTCCTACTAGTGTACGGCAATATGAATTTACAAATGGGAATTTATAATATTTTCCCATGCTGGTTGAATAGGCCCAAACCTCTATTAGTTCATGAAAATGAATTAGGGTTCATAAGAGTTCGTAAAACTTCAAAAAAAACAAAGTGACAAGCCTATCTTATAGAGTTATGCTTTTCCAATATTTTGTGGTTCTGAATTAAGGCTCTCAGAATTATGGCCAAGTGAACAATTATGTGTATGTATTAGCAGTTGGCATGGTTTTATTGCTGTTACCAAGTTTATCAGTAGAAAATACAAACATTTTCATCATAAAAATAAAAATTTATCAATGGCACCAAATAAGGATGCCATGGACAAATCAGTCTAGAAAATCTACTTAATTGTTAATTTCTTAATTTTTTAAGTTTTGTTTTAGCTTTTGATTTACCAAAGCAACTATAGTTAAAACATAGAAAATGCTTTTTTGTGCATTCTTTTTAAAAAACAACAAATACATTACTTAAAATCTATTTGGGAATCACAGATGAAGAAATAAATTCAATCTAGGAAAAAATGTCTTTAAGAGAAAGAAAAGAAAAGAGGGGTGCATGGGTGACTCAGTCAGGTAAACATCTGACTCTTGATTTTGGTTCAGCATTATGAGATCCAGCCCCATATTGGCTCCAAGCTGGATGTGGAGCCTGCTTAAGATACTCTCTCTCCCTCCCTCTCTTTCTGCCTCATTCCCTCCCCTCTCTCCCTCTCAAAAAGCAAAATAATAATAATAAATAATAATAATATTTTACTTTAAAAAATCTATGACTGAATTGAGTAGTCAACTCAAATTTATTTTAGAGTAAACTGGAAGAAAATGTAATAATCCTTCCTTATTTAGAATTTCAATCCCTAAAGAATTCAAATAACTAGGTACTTGCTTTTCAACAAATCATCTCACGCTAGCTAGCTAGAACTGAAATTCTCTCACAGAATGTGAATTTGTGTTTGTTGATTGAAGATAGATTGATCTAGCCCTCATTTAAAATTTCTCTGTCTGTATGCACCCCACCTCAGGAGTGACTCTACAGCTATGGCCACAGTCCAAGTTGTTGTGCACCTCAAAACTCAAGTTTTCTAAGATAATTGTTGTTATGCTCCACCAATTTAAGATATATACCATTGAAAATGAAATAAAAGAGTTTGGTTTCGTTGAATAAATAATACTTTAAAAAAATTATCTCTCAAAAGCTATACAGAGAACATAGACACTTTCACAGTCACACTTCAACAACTGGTGATACCTGTGTTCTTTTAGCTTTTCACATTAGTTTGTGGTCCCAATCCCTATATTTTCTGTCTACAATATTGACACAGAAGCATGATTAGGTCCTGAAGGGTCTTCTGCATTAACTAATTAATCAATTGACTCACTTAACATGAAAATTGTCTTCACCATGAGCCCAGCACTGAATGATGACAGAAGATTTCTGGTCCTAAGATACATTTATTACTAAGTATTAGTAAATTCCCTCTGTCTTTCACAAACCAATGCAAAAACTTATATTTACACAGGGCCTACTTTCTAAAACACAAATTTGACTAACCCTTTGGTTAAACATATTTAGAATCTCTGTAATTTTGGGATTAAGCACAAATTTCACAGTTCAGTGCATAAGACCATTAATGATCTAACACAGCTGCTCACCCACATGCCCTCTTCACTCTGTTTTTTGGCCTGTCTGGGTCCTATTGGATGCTATCAGTAACTTCATTTCACTTACCAGTTTCCACAGAAATTTCTTATGAATGAGAGAAAGTCAGAGGGATTCTTTTCAGGAAATGAGGAAATTTTAATGTCTATGTTTATTAGTTCTACCTATTACCTTGATTATTTCCTTTCTTTATGCTTCTGTCATTGCCCACCAATTCACTCATGTGATTTTCTTTTTTCTTTTTCTTTCTGTTTCTATTTCTTTCTTTGGATTGTATCTTCCTTTCCCAGCAAGAACAATGAGGATGTACAAGAATAAAGAACCTTATAAAACCAGGTACAGAATACTGGTGCACCTTGGAGAGTACACATTCCTCCTGACACTGCTAGCAGCCAACCTCCCATAACTGCTACACTTCTGAATTTCAGTATAATTTGTAATGGAAGAAATTCAAAGATGTCACCAGAAACATTTTACAGTTATGGATTCTGGTAAAAGAAAGAATGTAGTGAATTTTTTTTTTTGTTTTGAAAGTCTTGGAGTTTTGAATTAGTCTACTTTCAGTTATCCCTGTTAAATGAAATAATGCTATGGCTCCCCTAAATGAAAGTAGTGGCAATTCATGAAATATTATATATAGCTTGGTGCTATCCCAGGAAAACAGTTCATTTGTTTTGTTCATGCTCCGAAGGTGATCATATCAGGATAAGGAAATTGGGTAGAGATATTCATCCTTTGGAGCCAGGCAGTTATTGAGGGAGAATAGGCAGAGTAGAGGTAATAGTAAGCCATAAATAACACACATATATAAAATTCAGAGCTCTTATATCTACTTTATAAATATTAAATTGATCGCAAGCTTTGAGAAAATAATTTTGTCCCAAATATCCTAAGAACAATTACCTTTGACTATTTGGTCTATTTTTTAAATAAAATCATCGCATGTTTATTATAGATTGATCTAGTTTTCACAAATTATTTCAGCGGATGAATGAAAAATCTCTAATAGAGCTTGGTTTCCCTTCACACAAAATATATTCTAAGTGGTCTGCAAGCATACTATTTTTATACCTTAATAACAATTGCTATAATATATAAAAATCCATGTAACATATTTTGAGATCCCGGGAAATGATTCTTGCTTATTAAATTTTGATTTAATTTAGTATATCCTCACTATTACCCAAAACTGGGTTCACCTCTTGGTGGGTGTCTGGCCAAAAGACACAACCAAGCCAAAGAATACGAAAAAGAAGGATTTTACCTGCAAAAAGTAAAAAAGAACACCACGTATATATTCCAAAGCTGTGTGTCTTCAAACAACAAAACTGGGGAAATTTCTTGCTAAGGAGGCATCCATATTCATGAAAGG
>CM053603.1:99142074-99174853 GCA_028646535.1 Procyon lotor
AAAAAAAAAATGTGTACTCTCTTTTCCCTGAGAGCATTAACCATAAGGATAATAAAAACCTTGGTGATATTGGTGACTTCTTTTTACTTTTGTGCATAGAAAACTTGGTGGAAATGAAGTTAAGAAAAATAGGAAACTCTTCTGTTCTCAAAAGGTACTGAGAAAAGTATTCAGTGTTGTGGTCATACCAGCCACATTCTGACCCATGTTATGGCAGGAAAAATGCACAAAATTCCAGATGTCTTCCGGAAATTATAGGGTGGAGAGTATATGATATATGTCCTGGAAAACAGAGGTTCACAAATCAGCTATAGAAAGTGTAAATAGTTAGTATGAATATTCTTCAACTGTTTATAATCTGCAATGGTATATTTTTATTATGAGACATTTCTTTTAAAAGAAATAACAATGGTTCAAAATGTGTCTTCACTGAAAAATCCTATTCCATGCCTTTGCAGAATCTAACTTTATGAAACATTCAATGGAATCATGAATAAAGAAAATTCATTTGAAAAGTTGTCTTATAAAAATATTTACAGAAGTGGGGGCAAAAAGTAATGCCTGTGGAAATATTTGAGCTAAAATATTTATACATTTCAGTACAATTCCAGAATAATGGAATTAGGCGTATGCTCCATTTAGCAGAATTGGTTCTGAGTTTACAAGTTCCTAAGAACCTGTAAGAGAGTATTTTAATTAAAAATACCATTTTCTACAGAAAAGAGTCTATGAAAGGTATGAACAATTTCAAGTTTAGAAAATAAAATATAACATTAAAAAAGATTGTAGGAGGGGCACCTGGGTGGCTCAGTCAGTTAAGTGTCCAAGTCTTCATTTTGGGAGAGGTCATGATCTCAGGGTTCTGGGATGGAGCCTTGCGTGGGGCTCTGAGCTCAGCGGGGAGTCTGAGATTCTCTCTTTCCCTCTCCCTCTGCCCCTCCCCCTTCTAATAAATAAATAAACCTTTTAAAAAAAGAAAAAGATTGTAGGGAAATTTTATGAAAAATTAGAATGAAGCTTTGATGGTTAAATTTATGTGTCAATTTGGGTAGGCTATGGTGCCTAGTTCGTTGGTCAAACACTTCATATGGCATCTAGTCTGGATGTCACTGTGAAGGTATTTTATAGCTGTGATTAACATTTACAATTAGTTGACATTATGTAAGGATATCACCCTTGATAATGCAGGTGGACTTCATCCAATAATTCAAATATTAGATTGAGACTTAAGAGTTAAAATAGTTTTACTGGAGAAGACATTCTTTCTGTCTCCAGACTATAGTATAGAAACCCTGTCCTAATTTCCAGTCTGGTCGCTTGCCCTACAGATTCTCAAGAAAACTTCAAGAAGTAGTTGTATTTAGAATATGGCCCAAGAGGGGTGTCTAGGTGGCTCAGTGGGTTAAAACGTCTACCTTCAGCTCAGGTCATGATCTCAGGGTCCTGGGATCCCCCACTTTCTGCCTGCCTCTCTGCCTACTTATGATTTCTCTCTCTCCATCAAATAAATAAATAAAATCTTAAAAAAAAAAGAATATAGCCCAACAGAATCTTATAGACATTTCCTATTGTCCAGTGTAAATTGAAAGAAACAGAAAAATGCCCATATTCTCAAGCATAGAAATCTATAGCAGAAACTGACCAGAACTCAATAGGCCAAAAGAGAGGGATAAAGGATACTGAGGAAAAAACTGTCCTTAGTCAAAACAAAGGGAAAGTAGATGACCAGTCTGATGACTAAAGGGATAGATGGCATCTACTATCAGACTGAGCTACCTTCATACTAGGAAAAACCCCAAAACTTAGATGTAATGTTGCAAAGCTTAGGAACTGAACTTGCTTAGAGAACTCTTTTCAACTGATAGCCAAAGTTATCACTTAAAACAGAAATTAAACTAATTTAGAGATAAAACATTTTTAAGTTTATATGCATTTGTAGACAAAATTGATGTAAAAAACTGTAGGCTTTATTCAACACCCATTCATGATAGAAATTCTCAGAAAACTACTTGTGGGAGAAACACCCTCCACTTCATAAGAAACACTTTAAAGAAGAAAAAAAACTTGCAGGAAATGTCATATCTAATGGTGAAAAGATAGATACTTTTTTCTAAGATCAGGAAGAGGGTATAGATGTTCCCTCTTACTACTGCCATTTAATATCATATTGTAAGTCAACAACAAATGCAGTAAGGAAGGAAAAAAAAGAAAACAAAGTATATAGATTGGGAAGGAAATAAAATTGCCTTTGTTAGCAGAAGACATAATGCCTATGGAGAAAATACCAAAGAATCGACAAAAAGTTTACTGGAATTAGTAAGTTCTGCTAAACATTTAGAATTTAGATGAAAGCAATTAATGATCTGCTTAATGTTTTTAAGTAACAGGATTCCAGTATCCTAAATACAGTACTTATCACACATATTATGAAATTATATGTAACTGCCATTGTATATTTCCCACTAATGCTTCATATATAAATTGGAGTAGAATCATCTTAGTCTTAAGACACAATTATATTTTTTAGCTCTTGGAGGATACCTAAGAAAACCTTTCACTTCTTATTCTTTCACTCTTTACCTAATAAAGGATAAAAGAAACCCGAGGAAAATACTAGAGAACTATGGAAAGAAATAATTTTTGATCTTTTGACTGTACCAGTAGGCCTCAGTTCTCTTCTTTTTCATGTTTACCACTCAATTTCTGTTCTTCAACTGTCCACTGCCACCCAGATTCCTGTAGCCAAAAGTACAGGATTCTTTTCCTGCTTTTCACTGTCATAACAAATGTTATACAAAAAAGTGGTATGCAAAACTATGGGAAACTATCTTATAAATGATGAAAGATATAAATATGACCTGATTCAGAAAATGTGTGTTTCTGATCTGCTTTCCACAAACTTAAAATGAATTAATTCCTGCCTACGAGGAAATTAAAAAACAAAAAATGTGGGATGAATGGATGCACATTACTCCACTGAGATGAATTTCTGGTCCATTCTAAGTAGTCATTGGGATAATGGGAGATTCCTTTTGTGGTATTTGCATAAAGATAAACATTCAGACACTGTGCTCTGCCTCATCATTTCTACAAAAGGAAGAAGGAATATTTCACCATTCCAAGCTTTAGTACAATGCTGAACATAGTAGGCCCTCAAAATATTTTTTGATAAATGAGTAAGAGATCTAGACAACAATAATTGAGAACTAGATTATAATTTACAAGCGACTTACTTACAACATTACCTTCTATGATTTATAACAGGTACCAAAAGCCATTGATTCCTAGATCATAGTTCCAAAATAATAAAAAATGTAATCAAAGGTTATAATCTAAATGGTGAATGCAGGAATGGAAAGCGTAGTGAGAACACTAAAATAAATTATTAGTGCTAAAAGTCGAGATGCCTACTTACTTCCTCTTAAAAATATATTGTATTCCGGGGCGCCTGGGTGGCTCAGTGGGTTAAACCCTCTGCCTTCAGCTCAGGTCATGATCTCAGGGTCCTGGGATAGAGCCCCACGTCGGGCTCTCTGCTCAGCAGGGAGCCTGTTCCTCCCTCTCTCTCTGCCTGCCTCTCTGCCTACTTGTGATCTCTCTGTGTCAAATAAATAAATAAATGCAATCTTTTAAAAAAAGTACATTGTATTCCTTTACTAGAGCAGCTGTAACAAACTAGCTTAGAACAGAAACTTGTTGCCTCAGGGCTCTGGTGGCTAGAAGTCCATGATCAAGGTATTGATAGGCTGTGAGGGCAAATCTCTGTTCCATGTATCTCTCCTTATTGCTGGTCATTTGCTTTCAATCTCTGTCATTCCTTGGTTTGTAGATGCATCACTCCAGTCTCATCCTTCCTTTTCAGATCACCTTCTCCCTCTGGCACTTCTGACAGTCTTAACCTCTGTGCCCATCTCTGTGTCCAAGTTCCCCTTTCAATAAGAACATCCCCCACCCAATTCCTGGTAACTATCTGCTCTCTATAGTTAAGAGTCTGTTTTGGGGGGCTCCTGGGGGGCTCAGTGGGTTAAAGCCTCTGCCTTTGGCTCAGGTCATGATCTCAGGTCCTCGGATCAAGCACTACAGGGTTCTCTGCTAGGCAGGGTGCCTGCTTCCCCCTCTCTCTCTGCCTGCCTCTCTGCCTACTTGTGATCTCTCTCCTCTCTGTCAAATAAATAAATAAAAATCTTAAAAAAAAAAAGAGTCTATTTTTGGTTTCTCTCTCTCTCTCTCTCTCTCTCTCTCTCTCTTTCCTTTTTCCGTTGGCCTAACAACCTCATTTTAATTTGATTATTTCTATAAAGACCATATTTCCAAATAATATCACAATTTAAATGTATCAAGGGGTAGTACTACAGCATATCTTTTTTGGGGAACACACTCCAACCCATAATAATACCATTTATTAGATCCTTATATTTGAGGAAGCAAGGCTAACCCAGTCCAAAAGAGTAGAAAGGGCACTTAACCTAAAGCCTGTGGAAAAGAGGCTCACTCTTCCTGACAAACCATAAACCACAGTAAGAACCCAAACCAGCAAAGTGTCATTATATAGGTTAACTAGAATTTAATGGCAAGAAGCGTTATGGGGGTAAAAGAATTAGGCAATTTATGCTTTAATTAGGAGGGCCCAGGGGTGCCGTGGGTGGCTCAATGGGTTTATCATCTGACTCTTGATCTCAGCTCAGGTCTTAATCTTGGTGTTCTGAGTTCAAGCTCCGAGTTGAGCTCCACGCTGGGCAAAGAGTCTACTTAAAATTTTTTTAAATTTTTTAAAAGTTAAAAAGGGAGGGCCCAAGAAGAAGGGGATACATAGTATTTCTTCCAGATAATGAGTCCTAGGCTTCTTCAACCAAACAGGTATCGAGGCAGAGCTGCCCCAAAATTATAGGATTAATTTTTTTCACTGGGTATAAGAAAACTACTTGTTTCCTCTCCTCTAATTTATATATTTATAGTCCTGTGACACATATGTTCTTTTTCAATTTTTGCAAATTCTTTATGAAAACTATTCACATACGTCAAGCTCAATCACCATTTTCCCCCAAATTTTGATAATTCTTTATAAAGAAAATAATCTCAAATTACCATTTTTAAATTCTTTTTGAGTTTTAATATCTGCTTTTCTATACATTCTAACCCTTTAATCACTTGCTTCCCCAAGCCATGGTGTTACAACATCTGTTTGTTATGCCCAGATTTTGAGATCCCCAAAGACCACCAGGGAGCCGAGTCGGATGCAAAAGCAAAGAGCCTTTATTCGAGCTAGCTCGAGCTCAGTCTCCCACACTCACTGACTCAGCGGCATGATGTAGAGAAAGAGCGCGAGTTTCAAAAAGCACAGCATTTTTATAGGGGGCTTGGTAACAGTTGGTGGGGTGATGCTTGTAGCTTGTGCCGGTTGGCCACAGGTCAATTGCACAGTTGGTGAGATGTCTTTTCGCATTTTTTTGCTAACTCAAACTAACTCAAGGACGGGTTAGGCAATATTTTAACATTCTAACATTCTGTGATTTCTTTCTCAGGAGCCAGTCATGTCGGGAATATACACAAGATAGCCGGTGTAGCACAGAACAGAGTTGGCCTTGGGTTATACACAAGATAGGGAGTGTAGCACAAATCAGAGTTGGCCTTTCTCTGCTCTTTCACTGTTCAGCCATGAATCTGTATTCAGGCAGTCTATTACTACTGGTTACTCTTTTGAATTAAAATTTTGAATTTTATAGTAATTAGTTATTACTAATTCCAATAAGTTAGGAATTATTAGGAATATTATAATATTTAATATTATATTAAGTATAATATAATATTATTTTAAACCGATATTAAAAATTGGTGTAAAGACTACACCAATTTATATGCTCCTTTTAAGGAAAAAGTGTATTTCCTTCACACATCTGTACATGACTTATTTTTATAATTTTTAAATAAGTGATTCTGCTTTAACTCTCAAAAAATTTAGCATTTTGTATTATTTTCATGGGTCTAAGCAATTATCAATTGTAGTGTTATTGTTTTATCTTTTTTTAAGATTTTATTTATTTTTGAGAGAGAGAGAGAACACATGCAGGGGGAGTGGCAGACAGAGAGAGAGGGAGAAACAGACTCCATGTTGAGCAGGGACCCCCACACCCCCCTACGACCTGGTACTAGATCCCAGGACCGTGGGATCATGCCCTGAGCTGAAGGCAGAGGATTTACTGACTGAGCCATCCAGGTGCCCAGTGTTACTGTTTTAAATATGAATCAGGTCATTCTCTCTCGTTAATATTTTTTTCTTTTCATATTTTTATTCAAATTCTATAGTTAACATACGTGGTAAAATTGGTTTCAGGTGTAGAATTTAATGATTCATCACTTACATATAATACCCAGTGCTCATCACAAGTGCCCTCTTTAATCCCCATCACCTATCTAGCCCATCCCTTCCCAACCCCTACCCCACCCCCACCCATCCAGTAACCCTCAGTGTGTCTTTCATAGTTAAGAGTCTCTTATGGTTTGCTTCCTTCTTTTTGTTTTTTTTTTCCTTCCTCTTTGTTCATCTCTTTTGTTTCTTAAATTCCTCATGAGGGAAATCAAATGGTATTTGCCTCTCTGACTTATTTCACTTAACATAATACACTCTAACTCCATCTAAGTAGTTGCAAATGGTAAGATTTAATTATTCTTGATGGCTAAATAAGGGGTGTGTGTGTGTGTGTGTGTGTGTGTGTGTGTGTGTGTGTGTGTACCATACCACCTCTTCTTTTTTTTTTTTTAAAGATTTTTTTATTTATTTACTCAACAGAGAGAGATCACAAGCAGGCAGAAAGGATGGCAGAGAGAGGAGGAAGCAGGCTCCCTGCTGAGCAGAGAGCCCAATGTGGGGCTCCATCCCAAGACCCTGAGACCAGGGCCTGAGCCAAAGGCAGAGGCTTAAACCTTTGAGCCACCCAGGTGCCCCCATACCACCTCTTCTTTATCCATTCATCAGTCAATGGATATTTGGGCTCTTTCCATCGTTTGGCTCTTGTAGATAACGCTGCTGTGAACATCGGGATACATACACCCCTTCAGACCCTTCAGGTCTGTATTTTTGTATCCTTTGTCCTGTTAACCATTCTGGTTAGGACACATAACATTCTTGTTACTGCAACCCAACACACCTTACCTGAAATGGCCAATGTCTACCTTTTCCACATCCTTCTTATTCTCTGCTTCTCACTCATTGCTCACCAGACACTCCGGCCTCTCTCATTTCTAAACATCACATGCTGGTTCTTTCCTTAGGGCTTCCATACATGCTGTTCCAGGTTACTCTCAGGTTGTTGCATGTAGTCTCTTTCCTATCATTCATTTCTCAGTTCAAATATCACATTCTCCTAGTAGTTCCTCCTGTGAGTCAGATCTATGTCTGAAGCAGAGAGGAAATAGATATCACACCATTTTCCATTTTCTGCATCTTTTCAGCACTAATCTATTCTTCTTTATTTTTTATATTTTTTACTTTTTTAGAAGATTTTATTATTTATTTGAGAGAGAGAGCATGTTAGTGAGAGAGCACAAGCAAAGGGAGCCAAAGAAGCAGAGGGAGAAGCAGGCCCCCTGCTGAGCAGGGAGTTCCATGAGGGGCTTAATCCCAGCACCTTGGGATCATGACCTGAGCTGAAGGCAGACCTTTAACTGGATGAGCCACCCAGGCATCCTTCATCTGTTCTTTTTATTTTTATTAAATATTAATATTTAATACTATATTAAATATAATAATATTATTTTAAACCAATATTAAAATTGGTGTGAAAACTATAATTATCTGACTCTACATCCATCTCCTATATTTAGTATACATAAACAATAATCAATATACCTGAGAGTATCATATTTCTTGTTCTTTCACTCTATTTGTAAATATTTATAAGTATTGATATTTTAGGACCATCATCAACAAGATGGATTTTTTTCTGGAAATAACTGTTTTAGATTTGCAAAAAGTGAGGAAGAATAGAATTTTTAAATGTTATAGATGAGTTTGTGAATTACCATTTCAAGGTAAATTAAAAATCTGTCTTCTTGGTAGTTGTACTCAATGATATTATTCCTTATTATCATAATTTAGACTGCACCATGTCTAGTCAGCATATTTCTTTCTCAGAGGGTTTGGGTCATTAACATTACATGACATAGGATTTGAGGAATTAGGGATATGGAGATGAATAAAGCCAAATCCTGTGTATTTATAACCTGTGTTTTTATAACCTGTGTATTTATTTTTTTTTAAGATTTTATTTATTATTTGACAGAAAGAGACACAGAGAGAGAGAGGGAACACATGCAAGGGGAGTGGGAGAGGGAGAAGCAGTCTTCCCGCAGAATGGGGAGCCTGATGTGGGACTTGATTCCAGGATCCTGGGATCATGACCTGAGCCTAAGGCAGACACTTAGGACTGAGCCACCCAGGCACCCTATAACCCGTTTCTAAACTCTTCATTAGTCTTATCTTCTAGTTTCAATATGTAAGCAATGTAGAAATAAAACTAGCCTTGTACACTTTCGTAGACATTCCATGTAGAGGTCAGCAAGGTAGACCTTCCACATAGTTCATCTATAAGTAAATTCAGTAGCACCTAAGCTCACATATCAGTGTATGTGAACATTAAACAATACAGAATTTTGCATGGCTATGAAACAGAAAAGTTGGAATTGATTGTTCCCAAAGAATGCTATTATGTTACAGAAAATTAAATTAGACTAAATAGTTGAATTTAAATTAAAAACTATGTATATTCTGTTTTCAAGAACAATTCAGTCATACTTGCCAACTCATGTTTTTTTCCCAAAATCCAAAAAAATGCTTCAGCTTGCTATGAATGCCTAAACCAATATAATTCAATGCTAAGAAATATTTTACTAAAAAAAAAATGAAAAGAATTATTTTACTAAGTTGGGGCACCTGGGTGGCTCAGTCGGTTAAGAGTCCACCTTCAGCTCAAGTTGTGATCCCAGAGTCCTGGGATAAAGCCCCGAGTCAGGGCCTGCTTCTCCCTCTCCCTTGGCCCTTTGTTTTCTTAATGTGTTCTCCAAAAGATACTGCTTTGGAGATGTGCTCCTTACAAGTAAGATAGAGAGAGGCGAGGTGGGGAGGGGGGTGTCCTGGCTGGTTGAGTTGGTTAAGCTTCCACCTTAGGCTCAGGATCACAGGCCCCATATCAGGCTCCTTGCTCAGCAGGAAGCCTGTATCTCTCTTTGCCTGCTGCTCTCCCTGTTTGTGTTTTCTCTCTGTCAAATAAATAAAATATAAAATAAAATAAAATAAAATAAAATAAAATAAAATAAAATAAAATAAAATAAAATAAAATAAAATAAAAAAATAAAATAAAATAAAATAAAATAAAATAATAAAATAAAATAAAATAAAATAATAAAATAAATAAAATCTTTTAAAGTATCCTGGAATCAAATACATGTCAATAGGTATAAGATAACATAATCATTCGTCTTTGAAACCTGAAGTTTAAAAAATGTTAAATCATATAAAATCTATTTTTTCTCTTGTAGAATAAGGAAGCAATGCTGAGGAATGTACACATCTGCCCAGTGCATATGACTCTTCATAGATATGATATTGTAACAGATTCCCGTAATAATATTCAAAGAATCAGAATAAAATTATTGTTTTTATATCCCAGAGAATCATTTGAGTAACAGATGGAAAGCACTGTCTAGTATTCAATGGCAATGAAAAAAATGATATTAATTGAAAGTCTTCTAATAGTTTGCCATGTTACTCTGAAATGAGAAGACTTAGCTTTCTACTTATAAAATTGGAAAATAGTATTATTTTTACTAAAATATGCTTATGATCAGTTTAAAAAATGACACTCTGAATCATGATGTAATTGTATCTTATAGGAAATCATAATTGTAAGGCTGATCAAATTTGGCTATGAACATAATTTGTGTAATCTAGGAAATAAAAATAGGAATTTCAGAAAATGGACTACTTTGCCTCCACAAAATTGGTATGGTACAACCCAAAACTAGGGAGAAAAAGTAAATTTTAAGAAGGGGACTAAACTAATACTCTACTAATTATACTGTTTGGAACAATAATTCCATTATATGTTAAAAGATACTATGGACAATAGATTTGATGGACATATGTTTGAAAATTGCTGTGAAAACTAATTTATATAGGTTTTAATATTTCAGGATTTCATATTACATTTCATATGCTAGTAAAATTTTTTAATTTCAATAAAAATTTCATGCACAGAATCTTACCATTTTTTTCTAGGATCACCTCATAAAACAATTTTGTGAATAATCATTGTTTATAAATTTTATAGCTATAGTAAGTTAGACAATTAATCCTATATTTTAGGGGCACCTGAGTGGCTCAGTGGGTTAAGCCACTGCCTTCAGCTCAGGTCATTATCTCAGGGTCCTGGGATCAAGCCCAGCATTGGGCTTTCTGCTCAGCAGAGAGCCTGCTTCCTCCTCTCTCTCTGCCTGCCTCTCTGCCTACGTGTGATCTCTCTCTGTCAAATAATAATAATAAAAAAATTCTATATTTTAGAATCAAAATTGAAAAACAATTTCATTTTACTACAGAATGAAAAATGAGAAAGAGATAGTTTGGGCCTTAACTATTTTAAAAAATAGATCCTCTATATCTAATTCAACTCTATAAGTTTTATTGCATGTAAGAAACAATATATGCAATGATTATGTTATTTTTATTGTAAAACCTTACCTTGAATATGACAGATACTGAAATACCCCCATGGGATACCCATTTTGATTTTCAACCATTTTTCAATATGAATGAGTAATCTAATTATTACTCTGTTTGCTAACTGGCAGTACTCAATACTATTGAAATTTTATAAACTTATCTAAGCTACATTTATTTCTTGCAAGCATTTGTTATGTAGCACAAAATCGAAACTCATGGAGGCAAATATTGGTAACATAATAAGCAAAGGAAAGAAATCGCCTGAGCAGACCAACAAAAAGAAAAATGGAGTCTGTTTCTGGAAATTTTAGTTACTTTTCCTTTTACTTCATTAGAATCTCTTTAAATTTTCCTCTCTTTTTTTATTGGGTAAATTAGCATTGCAGCACAAATGGTATATTTTTATTGAAATAAATTAACTACACAAAGTAAAAGAAGTTAACAACTTGAGATTGGCTATAAAATAGCTCTAGCTTGAAGTTACGATAGTGACATATATTTTAGCCGTCCTCCTGTTCCTTAACAAAATTAAATATAAAATTCATACTTTCCCTAAAAAGATGTCTTGAATTCTTCCTGGATTACTACAAATTTGATAAGGATGACCGGAGTGTTTTTGCCTATAAACTGCTCATTCGGGATTTGAAAACTGAGACTCAGAGAAGTTAATGATACTGCTGGGACTAGATTGCATTCTTAGTTCTCAGTTCACTTTTTTATTATTTTCTCTCACAGTATACCATTTCATTATTTAAGTTGGATAAAATGTTTTGTTTTCTTGGTTCTTGCACCTCTCTGACAACTTCTCATTTCAACTTGAGATTATTTACTCACTTTGACTTCAGATAACTGCCTTTGTTTTTAAGTTTTGTTTCCTGTCCCAAATATTTAAAGTTCATCTTTTCTAGAGTTCTAGCATTATCCCATTGTTTTTCTTGTCACGTGCCCTTCAACGATTATTTCATTTACACAAATAATTATAACCAGTATACTGAGTAAAATACTTTTGAGCCAAAAAAAAAAAAAAAAAAGGTGAGTTTAAATATTTAACTTCACTTCCTGTAGCTGAAGGACTTTGGGCAAGATGCTTGATCACTTTCCACCTGATTCTCTCATTCTTTGCACATCAAAAAAAAAAAAAAAGTTTGCTAATTAGCAAATGCTTGTTGACTTATCTGCCCAGCAACTCTTCTTCTATGTTCTGAAATTTCCCTGTTTTCTTTCTTCATCTTCTCAATATGTCAGTTGATGGTACTACCATCTTCCCAGTTATCAAGCCCCACAAGAAAATCACATAAGCATTTGCTGAGCTGGCTTTTCTCTCCTGCTGCTGTTCTTTTTGATGCTCAGCTCCTGGCAATTGAACATCTGTGTGCTGCAATTCTTTACACCACCGAAATTCTCATTTCTGCAAAGTAAAATGGAGAGCAACTATGTCAAAACAGTCTATAAAAATTCAAAACATCCAGATATTATTAATCTCAGAGCTAGCAGACTTTATTCTCAAGTATAATAATAAATTTATCTGATGGTTCATATTCCTAAAATTTAAATGCACATTTTGAGATCTCTAGTAAAAAGAAAGTTAGCCATTTTGCCCCTGGGGATTCAGAGAAATCATTAGGTGTAGCCACAAGTGAAGGCTGCCTTGAACTATCTAAGAACCAGAACCTGCCCAGCAGTCTTGCAAACTCAGGAGAAAGGTTTTTATCAAGTCACCAAGAGTGAATTTATTTTTCTCAAGCAGTCTGAAAATTCAGAGTTATAACTTTCTTTAAATAATTAAAAGCAACTTCTTGAAATCAAGCCAGAAGTGCAAATATAAATATCTGTAATGAAATGCCATAAAAACGTTCATTTGCATTCTTGGTTCGGACAATTCATGAATGACTGGAAAAGTCTATGGCATGGTAATTTGCAACTTTGCAGTAGAACAAATTCAATCACACACATGCTGGAAGTCTTATATGTGGAAAGGAGGCATTTATCTAGGAACCGAGCTTAGTTACAACACAGCATCAAAAATTCGAGGCAGTTTCCCTCTTCTACATGTGTGTCTGCTCCCTCATTAATCTTAATGTGAGGCTGAAAGGTAGGACCTAAAGATTTCACTGATAGTTTGTATATATAAAATTTGGAAATTTGAATCCCTGGAATGGGCTTACAAATACTTGGTTCTTAATAAAGATAAGAATTTTAAAAATCTCTCTCTGAAAATACCACACACACACACACACACACACACACACACACACACACAGACCACACACACAGACCCAAGTTGTGCTAGGAAAACTAGTCTTGTGGCCATTTGAAGGTAAAGTCAAAGTTAAAGGGAAAGAGATTTTTTTTCTTTTTATAGAATAAAAGATCACAATCTTATCTTTTCTAACACCTTCCTTATGACAATCTAAACAGAATCGTTTAAAATGACAATTGTAGGGGCGCCTGGGTGGCTCAGTGGGTTAAAACCTCTGCCTTCGGCTCAGGTCATGATCTCAGGGTCCTGGGATCGAGCCCCACATCGGGCTCTCTGCTCGGCAGGGAGCCTGCTTCCCCCCCTCCCTCTGCCTGCCTCTCTGCCTACTTGTGATCTCTCTCTGTGTCAAATAAATAAATAAAATCTTTAAAATAAAATAAAATGACAATTGTAAATAATACTGTAGTGTAGTAATTCCTATAATTACAAGACTATACATTTTTCTAAGATAGTACTAGTTATAAAATGTGTAAGAACAGAAAGAAGAATATAAAAGCTACTGGAGTTTTTATGGTGCAATACTGACATTGAAAGTTAAATAGTCTATAAAAACAGTTTTTGGGGTCTCTCTGTACATATAAATATTGAGGTTTCTAGAATGGTAGTCATCAAATGTAAATGACAGTCATTTTGGGGTGGTGTGATTTAGATAATTTAAAATTGTTCTAATTTTCTGCTTTGTTTAATTTTAAAAATGGCAATGCAGTATATTTACTTAAATAACAGACAATTAAAAATAACAAAATCCCTTTTAATATCTTTACATATTGTAGAGGCATTCTAAAGATGATTTGCTTTACTGTATGCTTTTATCATGCACTGAATACAGTAGAAAGCCCAAGTTTCAAGTCAACTGAGTTCAATACGCAGGAGTTTTTTATTAAAATGGAGGTAGGGACAAAAATGTTCTTCATTAATTATTTCTTTTAATGTCCCTTCTCAAGATACAGCTAGACTTAAAATGTAATCACATGCCCTGTTTTACATTTCATATATTTCTATTCATCTTTCATTTTCTGATGGACAAAACAAATTAATTTTTCTCATCAGAAAATATGTATTCAATTTAAATGTATTACTTGTGATAATAATTATTGATAACATTGGCTTCAACATATTGATCCACTTAATGTGCCAGCCAAGTGTTATTTCATAGGTGAATGAGTCTACATCTTATAACTGACAAAAAGAAAGCCTAGAAGATTAAATAGCTTAGCAAACGTCTAGAACTAGTGAGTGATACAATAATCAGAATTTAAATCCATATCTACCTTTCTCTTGCGTGTATTACTATTTTAATATTTTCTTCTGAAATTTAAGAACAACTAAGCTATATTAAGCTCTTTCTGTGTATCAGATTTCCTTGAAATTATTTCCAAGGGTCATTTTCTTTCCATGCAAATACACAAAATAGTTATTATCCCCTCTATACAGATGAAAATAATTACATTATTTGCCCACAGTCATATGGCTAATATTCCCAATAATGTCTATTGATATTCAATTCTGTGCCTACTTTTCTAAAATCTCACCACAGGAGCATTAGGTCTGTAAACATTTCCCAGACTTTCTTGTCAAAGAATTCCTGTTAGAAGAGTTTGTTTTTGGGGCGCCTGGGTGGCTCAGTTGTTAAGCGGCTGCCTTCGGCTCAGGTCATGATCCCAGGGGTCTGGGATCGAGCTCCGCATCGGGCTCTCTGCTCTGCAGGAAGCCTGCTTCTCCCGCTACCATTCCCTCTGCTTGTGTTCCCTCTCTCGCTGTGTTTCTCTCTGTCAAATAAATAAAATCTTTAAAAAAAAAAAAAAAAAAAGAAGAATTTGTATTTGACACAAAATCCAGGAGAGAAGTCATTATTCCACAGTGACAGCTATGGGCTGATGTGTGGACATCTTCAGAAAGTACATATAGGATTCTGCCCACAGCCATGAGACATCTTCCTGAGTCAAAGTTACAGGTTTAACTTGAGATATCTACATTATTAACATTTCTAGTCTAAAATATTGGGTATAGATTTGAAAGTTCTGTATATGACAATAATAGTTCTGAGTATCATTTGAGCTTATATCTTAAATATAGGTGTATTAGTTTTTATAGCTGCTGTAACAAAATATCATAAACTTAAACTTAGAGTATTAAAATGATACAAATTTATTATTTTAAAGTTCTGGAGCTCAGAGGTCTGAAATGAGCCTTACCAGCTAAAATCAACATGTCAGCAGACCTTCTTTCTTCCCGGAGGCTTCAGGTGAAAGTAAGTTTTCTTATCTTTTTGCCTTCCAAAAATTGCATGTATTTCTTGTTTTGAACCCCCTTCCATCTTCAAAGCCAAAAATGGCCAATCAAATCACTCTCTTCTGCCTTCCTCTTCTACTTACTAGGATCCTTGTGATTACACCAGGACTACTCAGATAATCCAATTTTAACCAGATAACTCTTTGATTTTTGTAATCTTATACGTGGGCAAATGTAGCAACTTTTTCCAAAAAAAAAAAAAAAAATGCTTTTGCTGTGGTAGTTCTCATGATGGTAGCTGTCTGTGGCAGGGTTTTGTGGGAATTTCACTATTATAAATATAGACTGTAGCATGCGGCTTCCAAAGTTTTCATTTCATAACATAATTTCTAGCAAGGAAAATTTTGTTCCTGTTAAAAAAAAGTCTATTTTAAAAGCTAACAATGTTTGAAGAGATAAAACACATTTCTGAATCCCATTTTAAATCAATTTACACCTATTAGGATGTGTTGTACTGAAAAAGGAAGCATCCATATTTTCAGTGTGTCAAATGCAAACGTTTCCTGTATTTTGATATTTCAGGGGTGAGAATGCTCCTCAGGTCAGCTACATTTTACCTCATACATGACTAGTTAAATGCAGAAACCCATCAGTGCCAAGGTAAATAATACGGATTCCTGTTTCCTTATAAGATACATAATTTAAAATACATAGAAACAAGGAAATGGAGTGCCCCGGAAATGCTGATGTAAAATAACCACTCTGTTAGAAGAAACACTTGATTTCCTAATTCACATGAGTACATATGAGGGCATCATATCAGAATGTTCAGTAGTCAAACAACTGAGATTCTAATTCCTGTTCTGTCACTCTCTTGCTGTCTGACCTGATCAGTCAGTGTCCTAATTTTAAAAATAGAGGTAAAAATATAAACATTAAGTGCTGTTGGGGGAGTTAAATAAGACCAATTAATTCCTCCAAAAACACTTATTGAATGCCTACTCACTGACAGGCAACCTTCCAGGAGTGAAGGACAAGGCAATGAGCAAATGAGAAAGCCTTGCTCTCTAAGAACTCTCATTCTGGGGTGAGGGAGGCCAGTAATACATGGATACATTCAATATATAAAATATATAGTGTGTCTTATGGAATAAGTGCTGAAGATGAACCATGAGCGAGGAATACAGAGTGCAGGGGTATGGTGCAAACTCACTGAGAGGCTGATGCTTGACAAAGACGTGAAGGATGTGAGGAAGCCAGATGTGATAGTACCTGGAGAACAAGATCTGTCCCAAGAGAAGAGTGCATTAAAATGTCTCAAGAGAGAAGCAGCATGGAATTTCTAGGAACACAAAAAAGTGAGTATAATTGGAGCAGGGAGAGTGAAGAGAGCTTAACACAATGTTAAGTATGGAGAACGAAATTGATACCAAATCAGAAAGACTCCTGGGCTCATGTTAAGTCTTTATTACTACTCTAAGAGTAAAGGGAAGGTAATGATAGGTAAGCATGGTGGTAATATAACTGTATTTGTGTTTTTATTTAAAAATCACTTTGACTTCTGCCAAGAGAATAGATAGAGGACAGGAATTGAGGAAATTGAAGAAGGTTAAATAGTCAGTGAGTTATTAGGGTGTTTCAGATGAGCATGAATGATGGCTTATACTATGATGGGAGCAAGCAAGATGAAGAGCAGGAAACAGAGTCAAGAATGATTTAGGACCTAGAATTAGGATTTGGTGACACATTAGATCTGAGACGTAAAAGAGAAGCCACTTTCAAAGATGATCCCCAAGTTTGGCATGAACTACTGGATGAGTGCTGGGGTCATATTCTGAAATAAGGAATAGATGAAAGGCTAGTTTGGCAATTAGAGTAGAGTTGAGGAAGTGTGCAAGATTATGAGTTTAGTTTTGAAAAGTTTGCATTTCATATGTGTGAGATGTCCCAAGGAGCTGCTAAAAAGGAAGGAATATATAGGTGTGAAGCCACGGGTAGGATCTGGCCTGAAGCTGGAGGTTTCTAACGTTTGAAATAACAAACAGCTAGAGAAGTGGTGTCTTCAGGGATCGACCAGACTTCAACAGGGGACAACAAAATGTGTTGAGGAAATATCAAGGAGAAGTTGGAGATCTGGACATCTGATGACTATGAAGATGGGATGTGTTAAGACTCAGAGAAGGGTTAGGAGGTGAAGCAAAGATCTGTGACAGGGAAAAGAATACAATGAACCTTTAAGGGATGTGGAATATTTCTAAGGTTAATTTACAATTTTCGCTCGGCAATACCACATGTTGATTTTAGAGACAATTTTTCTTCAAATTCTCAGGATTTGCCTTACTATGGCTTTATATATTGATAATAAGCTTCACATTTTAACTAAAAACACCAGAGGAAATATAAAGGTAGAAATAGGTAAATGCTATTGAATCTTATTATATTTCTAGAAAACTATTTTCCTGAATAACTATCATCTGTTATGATTGTGACTTTTTTGGATATTATATCATGTTTATGCATTCCAAGTATGAATATCACCCAAGCATACTATATTTTTTAAACTTACTACTCAGAAATGAAGTACCTGTTGATAATAAGCAAAAATATTACAGTGATAATGGGACTAAAGTACAGGAATATATGTGTTCTTTACCAGTTAATCTATATTATTGTATTCTCTTATCTATCTATCTATCTATCTATCTATCTATCTATCTATCTATCATCTATCTATTTATTTATTTTGTTAACATATAATGTATTATTTGTTTCAGGGGTACAGGTCTGTGAATCATCAGGCTTTCACAATTCACAGCACTCATCATAGCACATACCCTCCCCAATGTCCATCACCCAGCCACCCCATCCTTCCCACTCCCTCCCCTCTTTAAAGTGTTAGTCACTACATACCCCTAATATTCATATCAAAAGTAAACCAATATGCATCCTCATAGTAAACAGAAAGCTACATCAAAGAGCCTTAGCATATTTACTAACGTGACATTAAAGAGCAGAATAACATATGTCATAGGAAGAAAAGCTTAACCAGGCATTTCGCATCCTGACAGAAGTCTCCACATAATAAAATGTGAAAGCCTGAGTGACTAAGGGAATAATTGAGTGAAAGGTTGATAATTTCAGGTCCTACACTGTGTTTTGAGTTTAAAAGGGAACACATCTATATCCACCTAGAGAATTTCCAGAATTATTGAAATACCTAAGACTATGAGAAGGAGCTATAAAATCAAACAAGAAACATAAGGAAAATGATTTTATTTATTTATTTATTTTTAAAGATTCTATTTATTTATTTGACAGAGAGAGACATCACATGTAGGCAGAGAGGCAGGCAGAGAGAGAAGGGGAAGCAGGCTCCCTGCGGAGCAGAGAGCCCCATGCGATGCCTTGCTGGATTCCTTGACCCTGAGATCATGACATGAGCAGAAGAAAGAGGCTTTACCCCACTGAGCCACCCAGGTGCCCCAGAAAATGATTTTATTAAAGAACACATTTCAAACAATTTTCAAACTTTAATTAAGGATTTATAATAGAAAGTACAATTTCATTTAAAGACAATGTAAGAGGAAAAATATTTAAATTTTGGGAGAAAACTAAATATGTATTTTGGAGCATATAAAAATTAAGGAAAAAATCAATAACTACAAACCACAGTACTTAGTAACCAATAAGGATACTACAAGTGCTCTCAAGAGAGATTACAAGGATTTATTTGATTAGCTCATCATGTCATTCAATCTCTGAAATCTAAGAGTAGTATATTGAAAAACAAAACATATGTGGTGAAATAAGATAATCAATTATAATAATTAATAATATTTATTTTGAAACATACATCCATAAAAAATTGAAATGAGCCAAATACAAAAGCACCTCAATCTCTCCAATTTGTCACCTGCTCAAAAGATGAGTCTCCACATTTCCTATCTATTTGAACCAAAAGAACTCTGAGGGAGAATCTTCAGTGCAGAGTGTGCATCTGCTCTCACATCTTTGATGTAAGTAAAAACATGAACTTCACACAGACTAAGTTAAACATATTTTGTTTCTCACAGACAGTATTATACAAATTAGTTTGTCCCTCCCTCATTTTTGGATTTCTCCTCACTTAGCATAACTTTCTGAAACCTTTACAAGCAAACAAAAACCATTGTCTCATTTTTTACTTATTAAAAATTCCATCTATTTTTTCCTAATCTATTGACTTCCCAACCACTATTTCTATTTATGTCACACAAAAACTAGCCATTTGAGTGACCTAGTAATCAGAGGAAAATACATTAGATATGACTTAATTTCATGTTGTGTATGAAGGAGGAAACAGAAATGTGCACAATATTTACATAGCCCAGACTTACTTTCCACATCAATGCCTCTTTTACTTTGTGTGTGTTATTCTCATGTTTTTAATCTCAAATATCTTAAGCAGATTACTGATAGATAATTAGAATACAAATTATTTTGCTAATAGTGGAATCTTACTTAGTATATATAATGCCCTATATATTTTCTCCTAAATATAAACCCCAGTGAAATGAATACTAAGAAGGCGATGAAGATTTTCAGTGCCAGCAGTGAAGCAAACAACAGAAAGAAGCTCAAAGAAAGAACATAAAGCTCACAGTTATGGTAGTTTACCAATTTGCTACTCTTCTGTGGAAAAAGTGTATTCCTTCATCTCCTTAAATATGATCTGTGACTATTTTTAGTAATTGTATCACTTCCTGCCTCTTGGAGCTCTGAGCTCCCACATAAGAAATCCAAGCAGCTCAATTATAAGTCATCCATGAGGATGAACAATGAGACTCCAAATGTAAGTGAAGGTGTGATCTTGGATTTCTAGGCAATCGAGCCTTCAAATGACTCATGTTCCCACATATATTTGGGCACCACATGACACACCAACACAGGCTCATAAAACCATCAAAGATACTAAAATTGTTTTTTTTTCAATCATGAGATGTTGGGGTGATGAACAAACCAATAGGCAACACCATGTTTTTCTTTGGGACTGAAACCAAGTAATGTAGAGAGAAGTTGGAACATAGAAGTCATGAGTAAGCAGAGGAAAATGAGAATTGATAAGCTTAATCAAGGCTATACAATGTATGGGTATAGAGTCTGGTATCTAGAGTCAGGTGGATTTTATCTTCAGTATTTACTATATATATAACCTTATTTAACTTTCTGTTCCTTACTTTCCTCATTTATAAAATAGGGATGATGATATTACGTACCTATTAAATATTAATGGAGAAAAATTAAGATTTATGAAGTATCTCATACAAAGTAAATGTTTTAATTAAATAGCCTATGATCATACATCTATTATTGTGTAATATCAATGCCAAAACAGGAATTCTGACTTCACAAAAGTCCTTAACTTACTATGCCAAGTTTGTCCTTGGATTGCAGAAAATATTTCAGAATAGGCTAAGAATATTGACTTTAATTGTGTTGGTTTAAAAAAATGGAAAAACTTGCAAGCATGCTGAAAAGGAAACAGGAATCACGAGAGTGAAGTTTGGGAACAATTTTTCTGAGGTGGTGTTCATAGTAGATTATAGGATGGAGAGATTGAAGGCAGACAGGCTACAAGAGAAGCATTTTAATGATATAAAGTTTGAGGTGATGAGGATCTTCCTTAGGTGATAGTTATTGCAAAGAGAAGAAAGGACAAGGTTAGCAAATACTGTGGTACAGAAGAAAAAAAATAGGCAAGGCTGGAAGGGTGAGTTGGAAGAGATTGTAGACAAAAAATGGCATCAAGGTTTTCAAATATCTGAGAGAAGAACTGTGACCTATTCAATGAAAGGAAGTTAGGAAGGGGAACTTTTGAGGGGAAATGTGGGAATGTATGTGCTCTGTATCCTGTAAACCTCTTTCTGATACTCATTTTATGTTATGTGTTCAAATTTTAATTGTATGAGTTTGAGAAGAGCAAAGTACCTACCAGTCTGACCACTTGTGTAACTTAAAAGGTGGTGGAAGTGGAAAAAAGTATATAAACAAATGTGCTTCAATATATACAAAATATCCACCATTTTATAAACCATTGGTTTATAAAAAAGCTAATACATTGCTTGGAGGGGAAATGAGTAGACAGTGCCAGGTATTTGAGAGAGTAATTTCACAAGTTGTGCGCCATTTATCTTCAAACCAAATTAATATATAAAAGTGCATTAAAAAATATGCCCCAGGGGCGCCTGGGTGGCTCAGTCGTTAAGCGGCTGCCTTCTGTCCAGGTCAGATCCCAGGGGTCTGGGATGGAGCCCCGCATCGGGCTCTCTGCTCTGCAGAAAGCCTGCTTCTCCCGCTACCATTCCCTCTGCTTGTGTTCCCTCTCTCGCTGTGTTTCTCTCTGTCAAATAAATAAAATCTAAAAAAAAAAAAAAAATATGCCCCAAAGGCAGATTGAAATTTGAGTTTGGGACTGAGCAGAAAAATGTGTGGGAGATAACAGACATGATAGATGATATCACTGAAAGGACACTAAAACCAAAAGAATGGATAAGATCATCAAGACAAAGAATCATGAATGAGACCAGCATAAGACTATTAACTGAAAACATCAACATATTTGGAGCAATTAATTTATAAAAAGAAGCTCTGTCAGGATTTTATTACATGTCTTATTGTATGTATATCTGTATTCCATGGTTATTGCTGTAAAATAATCCTTGTCCTAGATAAAATAGTTCTAATTATGTAGACTTATGGATCAAGCCTTTTTCACATGAGACAGAGACTTGTTTAAGAAATAAGATGTATTTCATAGCACTTACCATAGCACATACCCTCCCTAAAGCTGTGAAGTGTGTAAGCCTGACGATTCACAGACATGTACCCTGGGGCAAATAATACATTATATGTTAATAAAAAGAAAGACCAAAAAAAACTTAACGTTTTTAAGAACAAGTTAGATATGATTATGATAACAGACAAAGGGAGAACAGTATTAAATAAATTCTTAAGGTCTTAAAAAAAAAAATAAGACATAGAGGGGCACCTGGGTGTCTCAGGTTAGGTGAGATTAGGTGTCAGAATCAATTTCAGCTCAGGTCATGATCTTGGGGTTGTGAGATCTGAGCCCCGTGTGGTCTTCACGCTCAGTGTGGAGTCTGCTGGAGATTCTCTCCCTTTGCTCTTCCTCCTGCTTACACTCTCTAAATAAACAAACAAACAAATAAATAATTTTTTAAAAAGAAATAAAATATAAGAACTAAATCAAAACCATCAAACATGTTTCTATCTCATCTGTGAAGTCCTTCAATTTTTAAAGTAAATTATTGACGTGTATATGTGTAAATAGAAATAAAAAGCTAAATGTAGAACTAAAATAATTTCTGTAAAATTTAATCACTTTGGAACTAAAACTTCAGCAAGAAAAAGAATATTGCCAGCACCCAGAAACCACATTTATGTCCCTCTTGTCACAACACCCACAAAGGTTAGCGCTATCATGGCTTCAATCACCAACCGATTGGTTTTGCCTGCTTTTCCATCTTTCCATACATGGATTTGTATTGCATATTTACTTTTTTATATGGAGTCTTTAACTTTTATGGTAAAATTTACCCTTTTAAGTAAGTGGTTTGCAACTTTTCAGAAATCTATCCTTCAGTGTAACTGTTACTAAAATAAAGATATAGAACAATTTCATTGCTCCAAAGTAATTCTTTGTGTCTCTTTGTAATCAACCCCTTCCTTAACCTCATGTCCCTGACAACTCTGATCTTTCCTTTGTCTCAGCTTTGCTTTAGCAGAATTTCAAACAAATGAATTTTAAATAATATCAATTTGTTGAGTTCCTAAACTTAGTATAATGTGTTAGAGTTTGCTCCATGATTTTGCAAGTCTTAGTCATTTATTTCTTTTTTAGGCTACACATAATTTATTTATGCATCATGTAGTTGAGGTATATTTGGGGGTTTTCCAGATTTTGGCAATTATGAATAAAGTCACTGTAACATTCCCATATGGGCATTTTTGTGGACACAAGTTTTAATTTAACTTGGATGAATATATAAGAGTTAGACTGCTGGGTCACATAATAGGGGAACTTTTAAAAAACTTAACTTTTAAAAAACTCCAAACTGCTTTCCAAAGTGTCTATACCATTTCGCCTTCTCAACAGCAATGTTTAAGAGTTATGGCTGCTCTTCATTCTTGTCTGCACTTGATAATGTCAATTTTAAATTTTGTCATTCTAATAAGTGTGTCATGGTATTTCACTGTAGTTTTAATTACATTTCCCTAATGATTAATAATATTGGGAATCTTTACAAGTGCTTCTCTGCCGTCTATATACACCCTTTGGTGAAACATTGCTGAATTCTTTCATCCATTTTTTATTTTATTATTTTATTTTAATTTTTTTTTTGAGGAAGAGAGTCAGTGGGAGGGGGGGAGGTACAGAAGAAGAGGGAGAAAGAGAATCCCAAGCAGTCTCCATGCTCAATGTGGAGCTGGATGTGGGTCTTAATCTCATGACCTGAGCCAAAACCAAGAGTTGGATGCTGAACTGACTGAACCACTCAGGCACTCCTCTTTCACCCATTGTTTAATCAGCATATTTATTTTATTATTATTGTGTTTTAAGAGTCCTTTATATATGTTTGGATAAAAGTTCTATATCAGATACATAATTTCTAAATATTTTCTCCCAGTCTGTAGTTTATCTTGACATTCTTTATAGTATCTTTAGCAGGGCAGAAGATTTTATATCTTCATAAAAACAAATTTGTCGATTTTTTTCTGCGATAGATTGGGCTTTTGATGTGATATCAACAATTGTTAGGCTACTACAAGGTGACAAAACTTTATTCCGTGTTTTCTTCTAGACAATTTGAGTTAATTTTTTTTTTGAGTTAATTTTTAAATACGATCCAAGAGATAAATTTTACATACAGTTGGCAATTGTTCCAAAACCATTTATTAAGAAGACTCATTTTTTAATGAACTATACTTCACCTAAATAAAAAATTGATTGCCCAGTTATTAGTGGGGCCATTTATTCACCCTTTGCTTGTATTAATACTTTTACACTTTCATGCACATGTGTGCATACACTCACATAAATCACCCCAACTTTCTCCAAAGATGTACAAATGGTTAATAAGCACATGAAAAGATGTTCAACATCATTTACCATTTTGGATACAAAACTACTGTCAGGTACTATACTTCACCCCCCTCCCCAGGTGGTTATGATCAAAAAAGACTGTATCAAGTGTTACTGAGGATAAGGAGAAATTGAAACCCTCATATGCAGCTGGTAGGAATGTAAAATAGTCCAACCACTTTGTAAAAGTTCTAAAGTTTCTAAAATAATTTAGAATATTTTAAATTTTAGAAAATATTTAGAAAATAAAGTTTCTAAAATAATTCTAAATATTCTAAAAATAAACATGGAGTTACCATATGACTTAGCAATTGCAGTCCTAGGTATTTATCTAAGAGTATGAAAACATATGTCTTGTACACAAATATGTATGCCTTTATTATAGTAGCATTACTCATGATAGCCAACAAGTGGAAGTAATTCAAATGTCTGTCAATTGAAAGGTGGATAAACAAATGCAGTATATCCATAAAAGGGAATATTATTATTAATAAAAAGAAGTAAATTGATGATATATGTTACAATACAAATGAACATTGAAAATATTATGCTAAGTGAAACAATTCAGTCACAAAAGATTATGTACTGTATGATTCTATTTATATAAAATGCCCAGAATGAACAAATCTGTAGACAGCAAGTAGATTAGTGGTTGCCAGGGCAGGAAGGGTATGATGAAGTACGGAGGCTAATGTGTATGGAGAATTTGGGGAGATGGAGAAAACAACCTAAAATTAGATGTTGGGGATGGTTGCCCAATTCTGTGAATATATAGTAAAAACTACTGACTTGTACACTTTAAATAATGAGTTTTATATATATATATATATATATATATAAAGCAGTTATAAAATATATTAATATTTGCAAAGATAATATACATTGAAAAATAAATGTATTTTAAATTAATTTACTATTAATATACTTTCAATCTCTAATGTTTATCCTGTAAGAAATACACAAATTTCATCTGATAAAATAAGAGATTTATTATGGGTTGCTCTTTATTCTCTCCTCTAGACATAAACAAATATATTCAAGGGCAGAATAGCTTGCTTTCTGATATGTACATTTTTTTTTTTTAATCTTTTTCAGGTCCTGGAAGCCCCTCAGCTTTTGCTGACACATGAGTATACTTTGTGTCTTTGACTCCTTACCAATATGGTTCCTCCCAATGGCTCTGGTACTGATGTCTGCCTAGAAGTCTGGGATTGAGTATCCTTTCAATTGTGTCACTGGGCACAATAGGACAGTTTTTTACTACCCCGGAACTAAAAGAATCTGAGGAGTGCAAGCCAGATCTTCACTTTGCAAGTGTACGGCTTCCCATCCCTCTTGTTGGGCCTATGCAGAAAATCAATTTTCTCCCCAAATTCCCAATGGGTATGGAGTCAGGAATTCTTCCTTCTTTTTTCCTTTCTTCATAGTATAAAATATCTTTTTCTTCACTCTAGGTTTTTATGATACTGTAGTTGGGAAAATAGAACAAAATTGTTCATTTTTGTCTTTGTTTTTTAAACCTTTGTCTTTTTTATGGGCAATTTTCTGGATCTGGAAAAAAGCAAGACATCATATATAATCTTTATCTTCTCCTCTTTTCTGATTCTGTTCATAGAAAAAAGCCTTAATAGATGATTTGTCTATCTTCTCTACCATTCAACTACTTAGAGCCTAATAACAATTTTTACTTCTTTTTTTGCATCTATTCAACACATTTATTAGCACCCACTATCGTGTGCTGAGTTAGATGGTGGGAGATGTTCTTGTTGTCATGTTCTTTAGTAGAACTTTATATTCTTTTAAACTTTCAGTTGGAACCTTGCATATAACAGTAAGAGTTTTGGATTTTATATGAGAGAAATAACTGAAGAAGTATGATCAAGAAAATAAAATGATATTTGTAGTTTATATTCTTACTATATTGTGTGGTAATTGGAAAAGATTGGAGAAGGTGAGAGGAAAGGAAGAAGAGATATTTGGGAAGCTCTAAAAAATTGTTTCCAGATTAGAAACAATGGGGACTTGAACAAGAATAGAGGGGAGATAATAGACTGGAGAAGGCTTTGAAATATCAAATATAAGGCTTTTTAATATATTGGTCATTTTATTTCAAAAAACTACAAAGTCAGTCTCCTTCATGTAATCACCAAATTAATCTTCTTAGCCCCTTAAATCAGATTTACAGCATTGGTTTTGTGAATCACTAGGGAAGATAGTGAATGTCATGCATTTTCTACTTTATAACTTGTATGTTTTGAAACACAGCATTGGCCACTACTTATGAGCAATGAAAATAGCAAAGATTATGGAGCAGATACCACCTACTACTTGTCACACTATTAAATGTTGGAAGCTGAATTTAAACTCATCTGTTTTATAAATAAATAAATAAATAAATAAATAAATAAATAAATAAATAAATAAATAAAAGATAGATAAATGTAAACTCACCTGTTTGGCTCACAATTTTATGTTCCTTGGATAGCCAAATGCCTAAGTCACATAAACTGGAACTAATATGGATGAAATGAGGATGGGGTAGAAGATTTAGCCTGCTAAATCTTTCTCTATTATCCGGAGAAGGCTTTACAGAAATGTTAAGGCCCTATTGGGGGCTGCATTTCTTTTTTTTTTTTTTTTTGGGGGGGGGCTGCATTTCTAAATCACTAGTCGACACTTCTCTCTATTTTGTATATTATCTCACTGACAAGGACATAAAACAAGTAAAGTTATTTTAAGTAGATAAAGAATCATAATTTGAGCAAATCATATATTCTGTGAAACAGTTTTTAATTGCAGTATATTCATTTTGAACATTTTTTTAGTGTTGATAATATATGCTCGCTTTCTAAGCAGCCAGAAACAACAACCTGATTTTTGGTTCATGTTAAGTTTCTATCTTCACCTGAAATTTGGTTCTAAATGCCAACATGATGTCTTATACAGCTTTATGTATAATTAGTGCTGAGTAAATACCTGTTAATTGATTATTATAGTGCTTATAATAGCTTTTTGGGTACAGACATACTTGTCTTTGGTGTATGTTTTTTTTTTCCTGTGTTTTTTGTTTTTTGTTTTTTCTGTAAACTTTTATTTTATTTTTTCAGTTTTCCAAGATTCATTGTTCATGCACCACACCTAGTGCTCCATGCAATATGTTCCCTCCTCAATACCCACCACCAAGCTCACCCAACCCCCCAACCTCCTCTCCTTCAAAACCCTCAGTTTGTTTCTCAGAGTCCACAGTCTCTCATGTTTTGTCTCCCCCTCTTATTTCTCCCAATTAACCCTTCCTTTCCTACTCCCAATGTCCTCCATCTTTTTCCTTATCTTCCACACATAAGTGAAACCATATGATAATTGACTCTCTCTGCTTGACTTATTTCACTCAACATAATCTCTTCCAGTCCTGTCCATGTTGATATTAAAGTTGATACAGAAGTTTCTGATGGAGGCATAATGTTCCATTGTGTATATGGACCATATCTTCTTTATCCATTCCTCTGTTGAAGGACATCTTGGCTCTTTCCACAGTTTGGCTATTGTGGACATTGCTGCTATGAACATTGAGGTACATATCGCCCTTCTTTGCACTGTATCAGTATCTTTGGGGTAAATACCCAGTAGTGCAATTGCAGGGTCATAGGGTATCTCTGGTATATGGTTTTTAAATCCGTAGTGGATTCTTTTTTGTCTCAGTTTGATAGCATTCTGTTTGGCACATGGATAAGTCTAGGAGTGTAGCAGGCAGAATTTCAGATGACTCCTATAAGCATCACCTTCTGGAATTCACACTTTTGTGTAATTTCCTACCCTTGAGTATGGACAAGGCATGTCAATTATTCTAATCGATGGACTATGGCAAATAGATGAGACATAATTTCCTTGATTATGATATGTCACACCAGACTCCACCTTTACTAGCAGACTTACTCCAGAGATTCCCCTTGCTGCACTAAGTCAAGTGGCAATGTAAAGGAAGCATACATACTAAGGAACTGTGTGTAGTCACTGGGAAGTGAGGGTAATATCTAGAAGCTAAGTGTAGCCTGTAACTGGCTATCACCAAAAAAAAAAAAAAAAAAAAAAAAAAACAGGTCCTCAGTCCTACTGATGCAAGAAAATGAATTTTGCCAACAACCCAAGTGAGCTTAGAAGTAATTCTCAGTCTAGTCTCAGGATGAGAACATAACCCAGCCAACCTCTTGATTTCAACCTTGTGAGACCTGAGCAGAGGAGCCAACTAAGCCAGGATCCACCTCCTGACTCCTGGAAACTATGAAATTATAAAACTGAATTCTTTTAAACTGCTAGATTTGTGATAAGTTGTTACAAAGCAATAGAAAACTATTGTGGGAAAAGTTGTTTTGATATCCTGAAGTTCCCCAGAGTAAATCAATTCCTCCTTGCCCAGAGAAGAGAAGTTAGTGTCTGTGGAGAATATTATAAGGTGAAACAGCAGTGGTACAGAACAGATGCATAGATGGCCTCAGGTTGTTTAGGATAGACAAGTATAGGCATCTCCTTTTTATGTGACCAGTTACAATAACTTATCATTCCTTTTTTTCCCCCAAATATGTTTATTTTATTTTTTCAGTGTTACAAGATTAATTGTTCATGCACCACACCCAGTCTCCATGTAATACGTGCCTTCCTCAATACCCACCACCAGGCTCGCCCAACCCCACACCCTCTCTCCTCCGAAACCCTCAGTTTGTTGCTCAGAGTCCACAGTCTCTCATGGTTCATCTCCCCTTCTGATTTCCCCCCATTCACCCTTCCCTTCCCTCTCACAATGCCCTCCATGTTTTTCCTTATGCTCCACCCGTGAGACCATAGGATAACTGGCTCTCTCCACTTGATTTATTTCACTCTACATAATCTCTTCCAGTTCTGTCCATGTTGATAAAAAAGTTGAGTATTCATTCTTTCTGATGGAGGCATAATATTCCATTGTATATATGGACCATATCTTCTTCATCCATTCATCTGTTGAAGGGCACTTTGGTTCTTTCCACAGTTTGGCGATTGTGGCCATTGCTGCTATGAACATTGGGGTACATGTGGCCCTTCTTTGTACTGCATCTGCTTCTTTGGGGTAAATACCCAGGAATGCGATGGCAGGGTCATAGGGTATCTCTATTTTTAATTTTTTGAGGAATCTCCACACTGCTTTCCAAAGTGGTTGCATCAGCTTGCAATCCCACCAACGGTGTAAGAGGGTTCCCTTTTCTTCACACCCTCTCCAGCATTTGTTGTTTACTGTCTTGTCGATTTTGGCCATTCTAACTGGTGTAAGGTGGTATCTCAGTGTGGTTTTGATTTGAATTTCCCTGATGGCTAATGATGATGAACATTTTTTCATGTGGCTGTTAGTCATTTTTATGTCTTCTTTGGAGATGTGCCCATTCATATCTTCTGCCCATTTTTTGATGTGATTATCGGTTTTGTGAGTGTTGAGTTTGAGGAGTTCTTTATAGATCTTAGATATCAGATCTTTGTCTGTAGTGTCATTTGCGAATATCTTCTCCCATTTTGTGGGTTGCCTGTTTGTTTTGTTGACAGTTTCCTTTGCTGTGCAGAAGCTTTTTATCTTGATGAAGGCACAAAAGTTCATTTTCGCTTTTGTTTCCTTTGCCTGTGGAGACATGTCCTGAAAGAAGTTGCTGTGGCTGATGTCAAAGAGGTTACTGCCTATGTTCTCTAGGGTTTTGATAGATTCCTGCCTCACGTTGAGGTCTTTTATCCATTTTGAGTTTATCTTCGTGTATGGTGTAAGAGAATGGTCAAGTTTCATTCTTCTACACACAGCTGTCCAATTTTCCCAGCGCCATTTATTGAGGAGACTGTTTTTCCTCACTGGATATTTTTTCCTGTTTTGTCAAAGATTATTTGATCACAGAGTTGCGGGTCCATATCTGCACTCTCTATTCTGTTCCACTGGTCTATGTGTCTGTTTTTGTGCCAGTACCATGCTGTCTTGGTGATAACTGCTTTGTAGTAAAGCTTGAAATCAGGCAATGCGATGCTCCCAGCTTTGTGTTTCTTCTTCAACATTTCCTTAGCAATTCGGGGTCTTTTTTGGTTCCATACAAATTTTAGGATTGTTTGTTCCAGCCCTTTGAAGAAAACTGGTGGAATTTGGATCAGGATGGCATTGAAAGTATAGATTGCTCTGGGCAGTATAGACATTTTAACAATGTGTATTCTTCCGATCCGTGAGCATGGAATGCTTCTCCAACTTTTTGTGTCTTCTTCAATTTCTTTCATGAGCGTTCTGTAGTTCCTCAAGTACAGATCCTTTACCTCTTTGGTTAGGTTTATTCCCAGGTATCTTATGGTTCTTGGTGCTACATTAAATGGAATTGATTCTCTAATTTCCCTTTCCATATTTTCATTGTTAGTGTATATATCATCCCTCTTAAAATGTATCCTTGGAAGCCTCCACACTCTCATATATGAAATATGACATTGAGAAAAATTTCTGGAGTAACAGTTACATTACACAAGTTAGCTTTATATTTAAAGCTAACATATTTTGACTGGTTTCATCCTGGAACTAAAATTTCTTCTTACAAAGTGACTAAGGATCCTTAAAGAATATTGTCACTAAGAACTCCATAGGACAGACATTATCTCCACTTCTTTGCTACCACAGTCAAAAGTGATGTTTTTTATATTACTGCATTTTTTTTCCTACCTCTAGGAGGTGGAAGGAACAGGACTACAGCTGCAATTGATTAAAAAAAAAAAAAGAAAGAAAGAAAATCACTCAGATTAGTCCAGAGAAGCAGGTGTGGGGTACTTTTGTCATTTAGACAATGTTTTTATAATTTCCTATCCTTGTTTTTGTCTTGCTCTACTGTGATTGGGTGTCTGTGAAAATGCTTATTTTCAGTAGAAAAACATTATGGCTTAATTTTTAGAACCAAATCAACTCCAAGCTGACAGCAGTCAATGATTATTTTTTTTCTCTCTTCAACAACAAGCAGCAAATATGCTTGTATGTACCATTTCGTGCACTTCTGTGAAAGTATCTCAAGATTGGAACTCTGAGATGTAAGGGATACACAAACTTAATTTTACTGAATACTACATGATTTCCATTCAAAAATGGCTATGCTCATTTATAATCTCATCTTTGGTGACTGGATTACTTGCCAGCACCTGACTTTATAATTCATAATCTGTTTGTAAATTCTCCTCATTTTCTATTTCTTCACAGTAAACTTAATTTACTTTTATTGTTGTTAACATTATTATTGCCATTATTATCTTTATTGTTGTTTTCCCTGGTCCTTGTATTCTGAGTTATGAATTGCCTTAAATATTCCATAATAACAATATTCTAACATTTTTCTTTTCTTAACCTTTTTGACCCTCCTCTCCCTTTCCCTCATCCCCCCAGTTCTCTCCCACCTCTGTCAACCATCAGTTTTCTCACTACAAATTTTTTTGTGTGTTTCGGTTTTTTTAAGGTCCATATACAAGAAATTATATGGTATTTGTTCTCTCTGTATGATTTATTTTACTTAGTATAATGTCCTTGAGGTCCAACCATGTTGCCAAAAATGGCAAATATTTCATTCTTTTTTTATGGCTGACTAATATTCTGTTGTGTGTATGTATCACAATTTCTTTATCCATTCATCCATCAATTGACACTTTAATTGTTTCCATATCCTGGCTATTGTAAATAGTGCTACAATGAACATAGAGAGTATATATACTTTTGAGTTAATATTTTTGTTTTCTTCAGGGGTGACTCAGGGTGACTCAGTCGTTAAGCGTCTGCCTTCGGCTCAGTTCACGATCCCAGGGTCCTGGGATCGAGCCCCGCATCAGGCTCCCTGCTCGGCGGGAAGCCTGCTTCTCCCGCTACCATTCCCTCTGCTTGTGTTCCCTCTCTCGCTATGTTTCTCTCTGTCAAATAAATAAAATCTTTAAAAAAAAATATTTTTGTTTTCTTCAGATAAATACCCAGAAATAATGTTGTATCTTATGATAGTTTTATTTTTAATTTTTTTGAGGAACCTCTATATTGTTTTCCATTGTGACTACACCAATTTACATTCCCATCAATAGAGCACAAGTGTTCTCTTTTCTCCACATCTTCTCAACACTTACTATTTCTTCTTTTTTTTTTTTTAATTAATTAATTTTTATTAACATATAATGTATTATTTGCCCCAGGGTACATGTCTGTGAATCATCAGGCTTACACATTTCACAGCACTTAACAGCACATACCCTCCCCAATGTCCACAACCCAGCCACCCTATCCCTACTCCCTCCCACCTCCCAGCCACCCTCAGTTCGTTTCGTGAGTCTAGGAGTCTCTTATGGTTTGTCTCCCTCCCCATCCCTTCCTGTTTCATTTCTCTCCCTCACCCCCCCAAAACTCCCTCCTTGCCTCTCAAATTCTTCATAT
>CM053603.1:99175353-99272673 GCA_028646535.1 Procyon lotor
TTTTTTTTTTTTTTTATTTCTTGTCTTTTTAATAATAACCATCATTATCTTTATTATTGTTTCACCAGTCCTTGTATTCTGAGTTATGAGTTGTATTAATGATTCCATTACAACATTATTTTAGTTTTTAATTAGAAAAGAATTATATCAAGTTACAGATATTACTTAAGTGAATTTGAAGAAATCCAAGTGCTAAAAAAAAACAAAACAAACAATGAATACTATTTTAGACCATGATTTAGAGCCTTCCAATCTACATGAATGTACAAGAATGGTTTATTTAACCAAGTAAATAGAATAAAAGTTAATATTTTTTCTCCTGTATAGAAAAGAAAGCTAAAAGACAAGTTTGGATTTCTGCTATGACTGAATGTTTGAGTCCCTCCAAAATTATTTGGCTGGACCTCTAATCTCTTGTATGATAGCACTTGGAGGTGATATCTTTGGGACGTAATTAGATCATGAAGGTGAAACCCCCATGAATGGGATTAGTGCCTATAAGATGAGACAACATGGAAATTGTGTTTTTTTCTTTCTGCCCTTCACCATGTGAAGATACAAGGAGAATATGGACATCTGCAAAACCAGGAAGAGGGCCCTTACCAGACACCAAATCTGCTGGCACCTTGTTCAGGCTTCCAAGCTTCCAGAACAATGAGAAATAAATGTTTATTGCCTAAGCTACTCAGTCTATGACAATTTGTTACAGAAACCTAAACAAGGACAATTTATTTTTGGAAAATAAAGAGAAATGTATACATTCTATATTTACATACAATTTATTTTGTTTTATAATTAAATGTACATACTAAGAAGTAATTAAATCTGATGAAAACTATTGTTACATGACTTAAATTTACTAAACTTTGAAGAAAATATTGTATACAATTACACAAAAAATTCATTTAAAAAATCACCTGTTAATTAATTATGTCTTAGTTATACACATATATATTTAGTAACTGGTTTACAGTTTTGGCTGATACTTAGCAAGGTAACTAGAACTATTTAAATCCTGATAAATATGTTAAAAATAAGATCCAGAATATTAATATAGTAAAATTAGTATTAGTATTATTGTACACTGTGGAATAACTTTAGATAGATGTTATGAAATTCATATTTTATACAATATAAGAAACCAACAAAAAGGGAAAACTGAAAGTACAGTGAAACTTAAATCTCTGTGTTAATTTCCCTTTGACAACTGGAATTGATGATCTTCATGACCAGGTGATTTGTATTGGTTCATCTAGAGTAACATTATTCACTGTCAGATCAATATTTAATATCTGAAAAGAGAGTAAAATGGTAATTATTGCTTAATCAGAACAGGGTTGTTTTTTGTTTTTTTAACAAAGATTATTTCCATATATAAATTTTCTCTAAGTAACAGAATAGTCTTTGTTTCTCTTTTTTTGATGAATTTTTATTCTAGAGTGTTCACAACTATGTCAGAAATAATCGCACCCAACCCACTCATTATGCAGATAAAAAGAGGTGGGATAGTTGTTAAAAGACTGTGAAAAACTAAAACTATCAACCAATTATCTTGATTTCTATTATTTTATTCTTTCTCCATATTTTTAAACATGGAATTATTTATAATTTTATTACATAAATCTCTATGCTTCCTGTCCTCAAATATTAGGGCATATTTACACACAAAAATTAAACTGGAAATATGCTTTCCTTTGTATCAATCCCAAAATGCTTTAAGATGCCCAATAATCTCAGTTTTGTTGTGTTACTTTCTCTCACTGGACAAAATCTCAGTTAGACCATGTAGGGACTAATCATGGAGGTTACTGAGCAGCTGTAGCCAATCATCTGTAATATTTTTATGATATGATGATTTCATTAGACCTTACCACTACTTTTTCTCTAATACATCACATGATTTTCTGTGCTTTAGCTCAGAAAATTTAGGTTCAATTATTAAATATGCAAGAGAAGAAGAAGAAAATCAACATTCCTTTACTGCTTACTGAAAATCAGGTACTCTCCTAGGGGCTTTATAAAATATATTCTTCACTAAAGCACAACATTCTAGGATTTATTTCCCACACTGTACAACAGAAGAGTTTAAAAGGTAAAAGTTAAATAATTTTTAAAAATATGTATTTGCCAGATTTGAAACTGATCCATCTGACACCAAAACCTAACCTAGTTGTTTTATTTTTTTTATTTTATTTTATTTTATTTTTTTTAAGATTTTATTTATTTGACAGAGAGAAACACAGCGAGAGAGGGAACACAAGCAGAGGGAGTGGTAGCGGGAGAAGCAGGCCTCCTGCAGAGCAGAGAGCCCGATGCGGGGCTCGATCCCAGGTCCCTGGGATCTGACCTGGGCTGAAGGCAGACGCTTAACGTCTGAGCCACCCAGGCGCCCCTAGTTGTTTTATATCAAAATTGAAAAGCAACAAAATCAGATAGCTTTTAATAACTGTACAAGAGGCAACAAAACATAACTGATGCTAGGAAAATGTTTTAAAATTATATTGATAAAGGGATTCCTGGGTGGCTCAGTCAGTTAAGCATCTGGCTTCCACTCAGGTCATGATCTTGAGGTCCTGAGATTGAGCACCCCTATTGGGCTTCCTGCTCAGTGGGGAGTCTCCTTGTTCCTCTCTTTCTGCCCCTCCCCTTGCTCATGCTTTCCCTCTAAATAAGTAAATATAATCTTTAAAAAAATAAAATAAAATTGTATTAATATTCTTTGTGAGTGTGTTTGGAAGCAGTGGAAAGAACTTTCTTTATAAATGATGTGTTTTTGGGTGCCTGGGTGGCTCAGTTGGTTAAGCGACTGCCTTCGGCTCAGGTCATGATCCTGGAGTCCCAGGATGGAGTCCCTCATCCGGCTCCCTGCTCTGCAGGGAACTTGCTTCTCCCTCTGACCTCTTCCTTCTCATGCTCTCTCTCTCTGTCTCAATTAAATAAATCTTAAAAATAAATGATGTGTTTTTATACCAAGCATCTTGTTAAAATGAACATAAAATAATACTTGATATGTTTAAAATATCTCGTTTGACATTGTTCACCTTACTATATTTAGTTTATTTTTATAGTAAAAACTAGGAACTTTATTTTTTCCAATGTAGTACTAAATAAAGAGCAAGAAAATATATATGGCAAATTATCCTTTTTAATCTGATTGAACATTAGGCAGTTCAAAAACACTGACTGCTAATTGTGATTGATAACCATTGACTATCTATTCCTGGAGAATTAATTCTCCCTTCTAAGGACTCAGTTTCTTGGTCTGCCATACGAGACCACTGACTTAAATCAATGATTCCCTTACTTTGTAATTTCATAAACCAGTGAAATTTTAAAAAGAAGAAAAATGGGGGTGAGGCAATGAGTTATCAACTTTTATTTTACCAAGGAAGGACATTAAGTATACAAAACTCTAACTTCCCACTCTTGATATAACTTAAAGAAATAAAAAAAAAATTTGATGCCAAAAGAGTAATTAAAACATAGTTCTACATTAAAGGGGAAATAACACTTGCCTACAAAAGAGCAGTAACAATAGGACAATATGAAGTTTCGAGTGGATGGAATGACCTTTCAGGTGCTGTTTGCCTCTCACCTTTGTAAAATCTATGAGGACGTAAGACTGTGGTCCAAGACACAATTATTATTTTTTAAGTTGAAGTCAAACAACTGACTGTTTTGTAAGTTAGATATTGGAAGTGACTTGTTGATTAACAGCTAGTTATTTTTATTCAGCTATAAAACACTAACAGGTAATACACACACACAATTTTAGCAGTAGAGCCATAGCCTTTACTTGGATCATTTATAACAGTTAGCTGTTGACTAGAATATATGTTCTTTGAAATCCACCTTTTTAGGACATGGATTCCAGAATTTAGAATTGGAAGGAGCTGGAGAGATTGTTCACTTGCATATTCTTATTGAATTTGGAAGAAAAAGAAGCCTTAAAATTATTTGTTCAAAATAAAAGAACTAATTACTGGTAGCAATGGAAATTTAACATAAAAATCCCAATACCTTGTTTAATGTATGAATCATATCCTTATATACCTGTATGTCAAATTATTCATGAGTGGCAATAGATAATTCTATTAATTTTGAAAGGATTTCCAAACATATTTTATCCAAGATGTATTAAATATTTAAACATTTTTATATTTGAAATGTTTGGAAAAAATTAAATTTTGAGGTACTTTATAGGGATAAAAATGACTCAGAGGCTTAATGTAAATTTAATCTTGCTTTGATTATGTCAGAAAAATTGTAACACCGATGCCACTAAGTTGATTCATATGACAGGTTACTAAGGATGATAATATGGAAATCAATTTGGAAGATTGAGGAAAATAAATAAACAACAGAGGTCATAGGTGACCCATAATTATGTTTTGTTAGGGTTAGGAAATAGAAGACATCCATATACATGTTTTGAAACTCCATTAAATTTTTTTTTTCTTATGTCACTTACCTCCTTGTCTGCCTCTTCAGTAAATTTAACTACCTGTCTATTTCCATTATATATAAGAATAACCTCATTAACAGCAGTCTTTCCTTTCCCCCATATGTTGATGAATCCAAGCCTCATTTCATTTTTGTTTATGTAACCATTGTTCAGTATAGTGCTTGTCAAGTTATTCTATAAAGACAAAGAAAAAGAATTTAAACCCTCACTTTCAAAAGCAATTAAATCTTTTAAAGCATACATCTGTTAACCAAAATGTATTGCATAGTATAGTAAATTTTTTATTCATGTATTTGAAATGAGTATGCTATACAAAAATATAAAATATGAAAATATAAAATAAATATAAAATATGGAACAAAACTTCAAATATCATTTAACTGACATGAATACATACCTTATTTAAATTAAATTGTGCCGAGAAATATAAGCCTGTTTCATAGGTGTCTGTAGAGAGAAAAAAAGATCATATGTTTATATTACCAAAGAAGAAAAATGGTAAAAACTAGAATATTTTGGTTCTTTTTCCTAGTATAAAGGGTATATGCATTTCAATGCATATCTAATTTTTCTCTAAGTTTATTTAACTTGTTTAAACATAGTCCAAGGAACACTGTAATATGAAGAATGAGTCACCAGAGAGGGCCCTAGAAGGACAGGGTAGGTTGGTGTGTGTGTATTTATTTGTAAGAAGGTAACACTAAAGAGTGACAGGTCTAAAATCACCTTAACACAGCTCTGGCAGGGTGAAAGAAGTATAAGAAGAAACAGAATTGTGTGGTGACAGTGGTGGATACTTACTGGCCATTTCAATGACAATATAATAATATTTATAAAGCAAAATAAATATGATGGAAACTTGCTCCAGTGTCATTTGACAAAAAATACTCAATTGCTGGGCATTATTAGAGGTCTATTGAAATAAAACTGATAAAACACAGGGCTTATATCAATTTCTTTACTTAATTATAATCTTACCATATTTAAAATCAATTTTTAAAATAATTTGATAGCTAAAATTTAAGTGCTTACTATTTGTCAAACTTTAAGTACTTTATCACATTGCTCTAAGAGGTATGTCCTTTTATTGTTCTCATGGTTGAAGAGGAATGTGACCTCCAGAGAAGTTAAATAAATGGCTGAAAGTGAATCAACTAATTATTAACAATATCTGGAATCAAGTCCAACTTTCCCTGAATTCTAAGACTGTGTTTTTATGTAAAACCAAACAAGCATGCGTAAGGCAGAAAGGCAAAAGTAGGTTAAATGTATGATTGAAACAAGTGTTAAAAAAGTAACAAATTTTAATTTCCTTTTCGAACTTACACATGCCAGCATTTTATTAAACAATTCTTTGAAAAGCTGCTTAATCTGCAACTAATTTTGCCTAATCTACAAATTTAATAGCTAGAATGATTAAACTTTACTTATATACACAAATTTTGAGATAAGTTTATAATAGTCTCCCTTTAGCGTTACCTTCTTACAAATTATTAAACATTACTTAATATGCACAAATTTTGAGATAAGTTTATAAGAGTCTCCCAGTCCAAGATCCCCAAGCCCTGTATACACAAGTTTTTTCCTGTAATATTTACCTTTAATATAGTTTAATTTATAAATTAGGCACAGTAAGAGATTAACAGTAATTAATAAGAAAATAGAACAACTGAGGCGCCTGGGTGGCTCATGGGTTAAAGCCTCTGCCTTCAGCTCAGGTCATGATCTCAGGGTCCTGGGATCGAGTCCCACATCGGGTTCTCTGTTTGGCGGGGAGCCTCCTTCCCTCTCTCTCTCTGCCTGCCTCTCTGCCCACTTGTAATTTCTCTCTCTCTGTCAAATAAATAAATAAAATCCTTAAAAAAAAAAAAAGAAAATAGAACAACTATAATAATATACTGTAATAAAAGTTATGTGACTGTGGTCTCTTACTCTCAAAATAGCTTACTGTGCTATGCTCATTCTTGTTGTGATGATGGGAGATAATAAAATGCCTATGTGGGGAGATGAAGTGAGATGAATGACCTGGGCATCGTGACACAGCATTAGACTACTACTGATCTCCTTACACTGTAAGAGGAAGGACTGTCTGTTTCTGGACTAGGGTTTTCCATGGGTAACTGAAACTGTAGAAAGCAAAACCACGGATAAGGGGAAACTGCTGTATTTTATCTTAGATTTTCTTTGAGAGAAAAAAAATATGTCAGCAAATACTATTTTATAAAATGTGAATGTACTTAAAGGAGGAAATAGGTCCGTGCCTATTAACTAGACTGATGGGCTTACTGAGAGAGAACACTTCTTTGGAGAGTCTGACCTGCTGAAGTAGACTCTCCATAAGCATTTGTTGTGTATTGTTGTTTTTGTTTACTCAAGAAATTACAAGGAATTATCTGAAATCTTCATACTGAATTATAACAAATATCCTGTGTTTGTGAAATACAATTAAAAAAAAACCTCAAATACAATTGACCAGAATAATTTTGTATGTTTACATGGAAAGATCATAAATAAGTATTTGAAGTATGTTACTTTCCAGTGATTAAAAAATAAAATCTGCCATGAAACTTTAATAGGGTAAAGGTCATACTAAGTTCTTTCATCTATATCTTAGTTTGATAGGGAAAGCTGGAGAAAAATTTCTAAGAGAAGCGCTGTTTCCCTTGCTGTTCAAATGAATTAACTCAATATATTGGATAGGTAAATTCAAAGGTTCCAAGACAAGGATGCAAATGCATAACTCAACTTTGTAACCCTGGGAAACAGTAGGCAAGTTTAAAGTACAGCCTGCTGGGTGCAAGTAAGAAGGCTGCAAACTTTGTAGAACCCTGGTTAACGTCTTAACAAAGGTCAGGACTCTAAAAACACAGGGTTTTAACTGATAGCGGTTGATTTTTCACCTTAAATCACAAGATACTAGGAAAGGGTTTTTTGTTTTGTTTTTAAGGGTCTTGCTTTTTATCATATGATTCTTGTATCAACCTTCCAATATACTTTATTTACTAATAAACTGATTCCCATTTCTTAGGGTTGCAAAATATTAACAATGATTTACCTAAAAAGTTAAAAAATACATGTCTTGGCTAGCAATGAAAGATCCCTCTTCTGCAATTAATTTATTTAAATTGCACTGAACTGCCCTGTGAGAACATCAGCTCAACACAGATATTAGTTTTTATGACTAATGTTTGTGTTAAGAGAATGTTCAGAACTCCCATCTCGTAGAGTGGCATTGTTACTGACAGTCAATAACCCTAATCCACAACTAGTGTTTACTTAAGAGCATAATAATCACCTGAAGGTGATATCTGGGCTTCTCCCCAAATTAATGGAAATTAACTGGTCCTCAGAATCTGCATCTTCAATAAACTACCCCAAGTGATTCTGATGACAATGGTCAGCAAAGCACACGAGGTTGAGTCTAGCAGTTCTGTCTGGTCTTAAGAAATAGTCTACAGAGTAAACATAGATTTAAGTTTAAATCCTTAAACTTTTCATGTAAAAAATATTGAATTCAAAAAACAAATAGGCATGAAGTACAGAGACCGAAGTTGAGTTTTGTTTCTAGGCTATCTCATGTTTTAGAGGCACCCTTTATGACTGCCATGTGCACATGGAAGGTGGCGTTTCAGCTCGGCTGACCTCACATGCACTGAATGTCTCTCATGTGAATGGCATGGGCTATTTTCTGGGGGAAAAAATGATCAATATGCATTCTGTGTTCATTCATGTCTCTTAGTTATTCAGACATTTACCAGAGGGATTAACTACACTTAGGAAGAGAGGAAAGTTTTTGATGTTTAGACCACTACATTTTAAAGTTGATTTAGCTAATTATTTAGCTACTTTAGCTTTGGATAGTATTGTTAGCCTTTTATTCGGCTTCCAAGGTACAAAAGTAGATAACATAAAAGCAATGTGAGATAATATGTACACCTTCAATTACATTATCTACTAAATGGAACACTTACCTATACTCTCTCCATCATCCCAAAACAGAGATCCCTGTGCCATCTGATTAGTATCTGCAGCAACAATGAGCCTCATGTAATTTTGTCGACTAAAAAAAAGAAATATAATTTTTACCTATGCTTATAAAATACTGTATCTTTAGTTATGATATGTCAGCCATATAAATAATGGAAGGAAAACAAATAAGAGTATTAACTAAAGAGAATACAAACTGTTTTTGACAAAGAAAATTAAAGGCCTTCCCTTAATAATGAGTTATTGAGAATGACATAAACCATAAAATCCTTCATATTTAATAGAAAATATTATGCATGTCTTTTGATCTCAAGAGATCACCTACTTAACAGATTAAAAGGGGCCTCATTTATAATGGTTTAAACCATATTAAGTTTATTGATATATTTATTTATTATTCTCTCTGCTAATCCAGCCACTGGCCATTAAACATGAAACTATATTAACAGCATTTTTTATCTGTTATAATTTAAGCTTTTCTCACATTTCCATACATAAATCACTGAATTATCATTGGAAATTGTTAATAAGAATGTGAAGAGTAGCCTGAAAGTTATAATTTCTATCCTTGAAATGGGTAATCCCTCCCAAGCTGGTGCCTACATGGACCTACCTGTGAATTAATATCTGCTTCCTTACTCACTATACAAGCGATTTGGTTTGACAGCCTCATATTGCTAAAGAAGGATTTCTCAGACAAATTATGCTTAGATATAACTGCCTTTTCCAATCACAAATGTTCTACTGCCATGGAAGTTCCCTAAAATATCCAGAACATCTAGAGTTCAAATCTCTACAGCAACTTGGTATTTCCCATGTAAAGATGTTATCATGTCTCAGCATAAATACGTACATATATTTATATGTAATGTATGTATTTCAAGTTCATAGTTACTAAGGTAAAAGATAAATATATATTAGCAACATTAAAAATCTGGTTTAAGGGGTGCCTGGGTGGCTCAGTGGGTTAAAGCCTCTGCCTTCGGCTCAGGTCATGATCTCAAGGTCCTGGGATCGAGCCCCGTATCAGGCTCTCTGTTCAGCGGGGAGCCTGCTTCCCCCTCTCTCTCTGCCTACTTGTTAGCTCTTTCCTCTCTGTCAAATAAATAAATAAAAGCTTTAAAAAAAAATCTGGTTTAACACACAATTTTCCAACATATTTAAAACTTAAGATTAAAAAGTGTTTCAGAGCTTACATTCTACCCTATCTATATACCTAACCCTAATATCCTATTTACTTTACCCTTCTACAAAGACACACACACACACACACACACACACACACACAAATTTTTGGGGGCGCCTGGGTGGCTCAGTCGTTAAGCGGCTGCTTTTGGCTCAGGTCATGATCCCAGGGTCCTGGGATCGAGCCCCGCATCAGGCTCCTTGCTCAGCAGGAAGCCTGCTTCTCCCGCTACCATTCCCTCTGCTTGTGTTCCCTCTCTCGCTGTGTTTCCCTCTGTCAAATAAATAAAATCTTTAAAAAAAAAAATATAGAAAGTTCATTTAAGAAATCATGTTTCAGGGCACCTGGGTGGCTCAGTGGGTTAAAACCTCTGCCTTTGCCCAGGTCATGATCTCAGGGTCCTGGGATCAAGCCCTGTGTCGGGCTCTCTGCTCAGTGGGGAGCCTGCTTCCCCCTCTCTCTCTGCCTGCCTCTCTGCCTGCTTGTGATCTCTGTCTCTCTCTCTCTTTCTCTCTCTCTCCCTCTCTCTGTCAAATAAATAAATAAAATCTTTAAAAAAAAGGAAAGAAATCATGGTTCAATGAAGTAAATAATATTTCTTTCTACATTTCGGAGACATCAAAAATGATAAATACATAGGTAAGGCAGCCACTCAAAATATAAGATATTCATTTGTCAATATAGTTTTAGTTGGTATTTTGATCTAGGAAACTTTCTTGCTATTAGAAGGAATATCCTGTTGGAAGACAATTTTTCATGAGTCTCTAATATCTGCATATCTTGCATATGGGTGGGGATGTGCAAAGGGAGAAGGAGAAAGAGAATCTTAAGCAGACAGACCTCTGATGAGCCCAGAGCCCTATATGGGACTTGATCCCATGACCCTGAGATCATGACCCCAGCAGAAATCAGAGTTGGATGCCCAAATGACTGAGCCACCCAGGTGCCCCCTGAATTATATTTTAATGGATATTTTTAAAGCAACAGTATTGGAAGATAGGGCAGTGTTTGTTTTTAAATTAACGTAAAAAAAAAATTTACTGGCCAGTATAATAAAGTCCCCTTAAAAGCAAAGAATGAACTGGTTTGCTTATAGCCCATTATAAAGGACTGAGTGTAGAGGCGCCTGGGTGGCTCAGTCATCAAGCATCTGCCTTCAGCTCAGGTCATGATCCTGGGATGGAACCCCACATCGAGCTCTCTGCTCAGCGGAAAGCCTGCTTCTCCCTCTCCCACTCCCCCTGCTTGTGTTCCCTCTCTCACTGTGTCTCTCTCTGTCGAATAAATAAACAAAATCTAAAACAAACAAACAAACAAACAAACAAACAAACAAATAAATAAATAAAAGAACTGAGTGCCTGAGTCTGGAGTTCCTTACTTGTGACACAACCTCCTACATGTTGTGCATCTGCCTAGGCCTCGTCCACCCCATGTCATCCCAATGGGACTTCAGGGACAAGGAAAACTGAAGCAAACAAGAAATTCAAGTCTCTTGCTATGCCATGAGTAAGAATGACCTTTGTCTCTCACCGAACATCCATGACACTGTGGCAGACTAACTTGTTCACTTAGAAATAGGGTAAAATCTCAGACTTTCCCCAGTTCTTGACAATTCTAGCATGACATCTCAAAATTTAATGTAAACTCTTGTAAATACTTCACTTACCTGTGAAATGTGTTTTTATCAGGCTCCTGACATGGTAGGATGTAACCACCACGGACATGGAGGTTTATTTTATCTAAAGGAGCACTAAATACATGAAACTGCCCTCTGACACCAAGGTCTTGGCCCTGGAAATGAGAAGGTTGGAAGGAAGAACATAGAAATGGAAGTAAGAGCAGCAAGAAATGGAACCATCAGCAATATTGGTGTTTGATGTATCAAACAAAGATGGTGGTGTAACTATATCAACTGGTACATTTAATATAAAAATTAATAAAAACTCAAACACATATTCAGGAAATCATGTTACTTAAAGTATGTACTTAGTTCTTAGTTATTAATAGCTTTGAAAATAATTCACCACTATTTGTTTTCATGCAGAAAATATGTGGGTTTTGAAAGGTCACAAAAGCTATTCCTGGCTTGTCATATACATTACTCTTGGAAGAACTATATTACCTTTAATGATAATTTTGCATATTTGATACAGGACAATGACCTTCTTGTGTACAATGTATGCTCTCTCTGTTTATTCAGTAAAATAAATCAATGACTCCATAAAAAACTACGGCAGAATAAATTAACTCTCTTTCACTGTGTGTTAATTTGATTCAGCTGTAATTAGCAAGAAATATCTTATCTTTTTAAGTGTAAAGTAAACCAAATATCTCACCAATGAAAAGGCTAAGATCAAACTGTTACTCGTATGCTCTTCGTCAATTCCCCAGAATTCCCTAACCACTTACCGTATGATAATCAAACCACCGGGCATCAGGGACGTAGCCTCGTACAGAGTCAACATACTGGAATTTAAAGATACAGTCATTAAAAACATATATTTCCCTAGGCCAAGGAAAATCATATTTTATGAACAAAAATATATGATAGGACTTACAGGTTCCAACACAGCAGTAACCATAAATGCCGGACCCCACAAGAACTGCTTGAATATATCCCAGGTTACCTTGTCATTAAAGAACCTTGACAAAATATTTACAAATAATTAAGTCAAAGAACTTCATTTCTACTGAATACCATAAAATAGTTCTTTAAATCCCATTTTGCTGTATAGACAGACTTTTGTGGACTGAAGTGAATACCAAACTATAAACAAATCAAAAACAATTCTATCATTTGGAATTTAATGTTCAGTAAGTAGTACAATACTTTATAAGTTAATGTAGACTATAACTAAACTTCCTGACAAAATACAGAGAATTTCTAAAAGGCCAACTGAATGAGAAATCCTTGAAGAGAATTCACAGAGGTGCAAATATTAACTTTGCCTAGTAGAAGATCAACAAACTAGAAAGCAGATATTATACTCTGGAAGGGGATTGTGAGGCAAGTGCGCTATAAGAATATTGATTCTGGGGGTGCCTGGGTGGCTCAGTCGGTTAAGCGTCTGCCTTCAGCTCAGGTCATGATCCCAGGGTCCTGGGATGGAGCCCTGCATTGGGCTGTCTGCTTTGCGGGAAGCCTGCTTCTCCCTCTCCCTGCCGCTCCTCCTGCTTGTGCTCTCTCTCTCTCTTGTTATCTCTGTCAAATGAATAAATAAAATCTTAAAAAAAAAAATCTTGATTCGGTAATTTAAAAAGATTTTGCTTCCCAGAGTCCATAATAAGAAAAAAAGAAAGAAAAAAAAAAACAGAAATGAGCAAAAAAATAAAAAAGATTTTGCTTCTTTTACTTAAATTGGAGCTCACTGAATACTGCATTTAATGTATTTCTGAATTTCGGATACAGATGGTTGGAAACACCAAAATCTGTTCTTCATAGTTTGAGAATAGTCACTATTAAATGTCTACATTTTTTTCTAATTGAAACAGAACTGCACATTTTTGTTTGTTCGTTCTTTTGTTCTTGTTTCACTCTTCTACAAACTAAGATTCATGCCAAGGTGGACTGCTGAATTTACTGCTTCCTGGACTTCCCATGGGAGTAAAGGGCCCAGATGTTCTCAATAGGACAAGAGTCTCTGCAGAGTTAATAATAGTTTCTGGTTGGGGATTCAGGCCAGAGTTCATACTCTGACTTTTCTGGGAAGTTAACAGGGAGATGACAAAGGGAGGGGAATCTCTGGAAATAAGAGAAGCAAGATATTAACAGAATTTTACCAGAAATAAAGAATGGATTATGGTAGATAAATTAATAAAGTAACTGGTGGATAATGTGAATTTAGGAAGACCTATTATTGTTTAAGACCCTACCATCAGAACAGATAGCATATTGATCAACCTATTATTTTGTCATTTTGCCTTGCATACTATTATTTAGTTTAGTAAATATATGTTGTTTATTTTTACTGATTTATCAATTGTGCAATCTAACAAATCACCTCACACAATTACCCTGGTAAATAGGGTACACAGACATTACATTTTAATATTTCAGAGGTTTTGGTATTTTTGTTTGAATGTATGGTTTTCTGTGTGTGTGTGTGTGTGTGTGTGTGTGTGTGTGTGTGTGACATAAACCATAAGAATTAGCTTGTATTTGCCTTAAAAATAGAACAGGCTACAATTTTTATAACTATGCTCCATAGAATAGAATTTTAAGATTTGATCACATATCAACTTGAGCTTGAAAATATTAGAACTGTACTAGGGTACTCTAGAACACATCTCCAAGAAGAGGTGAGATGGTTTTCTTCAGTCAAGCACACATATATATGGTAGATTTATTTAACTACTATAAACTTCAATTAATCAAGTCATTATGTAGAGATAATATTACTTGCCTCCATTTTTAAAATATTCAATATAAAAGGTATGCAAATCTAAACACTGGGTATATAGTAATTATTTTAAGAATAATTACTTTTCAATAACTGTTTCACTTTTAATATCACCCTGTTTATTAATATTTGCTTATGTGAATGTTTATTAACCCAAAATTTATATTAAAACAGCAATGAAAACATTTCCAATTTCAAATATTCTATGCTATATGAGATTACTGAGTAAATTAAATGAAATCTATCTCCTTTTGGCAGAAAAAAAAGAATTTGTACTTACTCATGCAAAAGGGGTCGAATAACAGTGCCCCCATGAGCATGAATTTCATGCATCTGTGTATAGAAATAAGGCAATAAAGTGTATCTAATATTTAGAATATTCTTTGACATTTCAGAAAAAGTTGCATTCCAGGAAGCAGGATCTTGTCTCTGAAACAAAGCAGAATGAAAGAGTCATAAGCTCTTGTCCTTGTTTAAATCATAACTTTCAAATACATGTTTGGAGAATAAAAAGTAGAAATAGCATACATTCACTGCCATGTAGTGTATACCTTCTTCACAAAAATCACAAAAATCTTGTGCAATAATATTTCTATCTCATATGATGCAGAGAGAAAGAACATAATATTTTAATAAGAAAAATGCAAATTATATCCATAGCTTGATTTAGTTTAGATGAACATATATAAAGAGCAGTTCATATCTGAATAGGTGGCAAACACATTGTCAATCATGGTGATAGTGTAGGGATACAAAGACTGGAAAAGAAATGAGATGCTGTACAAAAGCAGATCAAAATAAACAGAGACATGCAGAGCTCATCATGGTGACCCCCACACTGTGTGTTCTCATAAGAAATGGATTAATTATGATATGAAAGAATTAATAGGATAGGAGAAAGAGAGGACCTAATTAATTCTGAATAAGAAAGAAGGACATGCCCTAGTCTCCTCTGGAATATGCACTCAAGGTAGAAACGAAAATTGACACTGGAAAGATTAAAACCTGTTAAAAATATTGCGTGGCACCTGGGTAGCTTAGTCGGTTAAGCATCCAACTCTTTTTTTTTTTTTTAAAGATTTTATTTATTTATTTGGCAGAGAGAGAGCACAAGTAGAGGAAGGGTCAGATGGAAAGGAAGAAACGGGTTCTTTGCTAAGCACAGAGGCCTATGTGGGGCTCAATCCCCGGAGCCCGGGATCAGGACCTGAGCCAAAGGCAGATGTGTAACTGACTGAGCCATCCAGGGCCCCAAGTATCCAACTTTTGATTTTGGCTCAGGTCATGACCTCAGAGTCGAGTGATGGAGCCCCCCATCAGGCTCTGTGCTGAGCCTGGAGCCTGCTTAATATTCTCTCTCCCCCTCCCTCTGCCCCTCCTTCCATTTGCACAGCTCTCTCTTTTCTCTCAAAAAAAAAAAAAAAGTTGCACTTACTGGCTAAAAAATAGTAGGGAAGATGATTAGTATTTCACATTTTAATTTGTACTAGGGAACAAACAGGCTGCCACATAATTCCAGGGGGCAATACTTTCAATATTTTTTGCTGGTATCAACAGGAATGATGACATTAAGAACTGTGCCATATCTATACAGATGCCAACTTTTTTAGATTTCAGTAGTAAGAAAGCTTGAATAATGACTGTTGTCACTGTTATATGTAAAATAATGTTAGAATAGGCAAAACCTTAAAAGTAAAATCATTCAAAAATTAGTAAGCAGTAACTGATCCTATTGTTACTACTTCCAAACTCAAGAAGATGTAAAAATCATATCTATTGCTTACTGACTTCGCAGACATTATTTCAATTTTAACAATACAGAAGAACTTAATTCTACACTATGCATCCCTAAATTCAATTACACTACCTCATAATTAAACTTAAGTTGAGGCTTCTGTTCCATAGATTTTTATTTAAAAATACTTCCTCAGTTTTTCCTTCCTCCATTTCATCTTCTCCAAAACTCCAGCCACCTTCCCATCTTGGAGTTTTTCACTTACCACTTCCACTTGAATTCTTTCCCATCTCCTTATATTGGTTTGAGTTGCTGTGCCTCACTCAAGTCTCCACTCTAATGCTTAAATCATTTCATCCAAGAGGATACCTCCATAAATACTCCTTCTAAAACTGAGTCCTCATAAATCTCTATCATTTTAGTTTACACTATTTTCCCTCATATGCATTTATTTACATCTGGCTATACATATATATTTACATACTTACACAGCATAATTGCCTATTATCTCTATCCTGCCTACATTATATGAATCATGGGGCAGGGACTTTGTAAATATTAAATAGTAGACTCTTAATAAATACTTGTTGAATAAATCCCTGTGCAGGCTTTGATTGATTCATTCCACTCTTCCAATGTTATAGCTTCCTAAACTGCATTACTGATAGCAAATTTTTCTGTTAAAATATTCCTATTCCATCAAATCATGTTACTGACCAACTTTCAAATTCTTCCAAAATGTAGTCTCATACTGCCTACTATCCTTATATAGATTTTCATTTTATTTTTTCTAAAATATATTCTTCCCTCTATTCTAACTACAATTTCCCAGGAGGGACACAAAGATTTCATAGCACCTGAAGAACTCCACCACTCAGTTACTACTGCTAGAATCCGTCCTTCAAAGACCAGCTCTGTTTGCAACTCTTCCATGAAGTGCATTTTGATAATTCATCTTTCCTCTACACTTCACTAAAAGTGAACATCACAAAATTTAGCACTTAATTAGATATTGCCTCTAATTATTCATACATTTCCATAATTTTTAATATTGTCACCTCTCTCAAAAATTTCTTTCAGACAATTTAGTAACATGGAGAGTTGTTCCACCACAGAAGAAGTAGCTCTCATAATTCCCTTTTTTTTTCTCAATTTCTCAACTCATTGTCTTAACATCTGCTTTTTAAATCTGCTCATTTTCATATACTGATACTAGTATTTCAAATGACTTTTCACTAGTTATTTAGTTTGAAGCTGATTTTTTTATGGTTCTGTCTCAGTTGAAAGAAGTTCAGGGAGCAGGTTTTTTTCTCCCCTGGCTGGCTATTCCAAAATTATATAGAACAGCAGTAAGTATGTCAGCTAACCAAGTTCTAAACCCCAAAGTATAAAGTAACCCAAATCAGAAAATTCTGAAAGCAACAGGCTCAGATGCCCTCAGTAAATGTAAAGAGTTTCATTCAAAGTATGTATTGAAAATCAGCCTGATAGTGTGAATTCTTTTTTTATTATCATTTGCAATGATTTTTGTTAGTTATTATATTTAATTAGCCAACATATAGTATATCATTAGTTTTTGACGTATTGTTCAACAATTCATTAGTTGCATCTATGACCCAGTGTGCATTATAACACATGCCCTCCCTAATACCCATCACCTGGTTACCCCATTCCCCCACCCTGACCCCTCCCTTCTGCAACTCTCAGTTTGTTTCCCAGAGTCCAGAGTCTCTCATGGTTTGTCTCCTTCTCTGATTTCTTCCCACTCAGTTTTCCCTCCCTTACCCTGTAGCACAGAGGGTAAATTCTATTTAAAAAGTTCTAAAGTTAGTAGGGGGAAAGGAATGAGAGTAGATGTAATAACTACATACCCTAGTAAATGCAATGTTGTGATTTCTTGAGTATGGATAAAATGCTCCAAGTTGCATCCAGCGGGCACAGAGCTCATATTCTGAATTGTTGAAGAAACCACAAATATCTGCTCCAGTCTAAAATATATTGTGATGTTTAATTTTAATGGTTTGTTTCTTAATATTTATAAGTTATAAAGTTAAAAGGAATAGAGATACTTACATATGAGATTCCAAAGAGACTAAATTCCATCATACCTAAAAAAAATCAAGAAAAACTTAGAAAGCTACTATTTCATATATTTTGATACTTGATTTTTTCTATTTATGAAGATGTCCTATTTCTAATAACCTAATCCAATGAAACATTTTTTCAGATTATTAATATATATTTCTATCATTTCCTCTTACAGTATTCAAGTTTTTTATGTTATAGTGTTAACGACATTTATAAAAATAAAACACTATGCTCCTTTGTCACTTTCAGGATGGTACCTTTAGAATACAAAATGGTTATAAATACATTGTAGTATGAGAAAAAAGTGGTAGTATTTGCCTTGGTTTAATTTTTTTAAAGAAAAGTCTATCTATGTAATTATTTAACCACAGCTTTCATCATTAGGAAAAAATTATCCTTATTAAATAAAATCATCTGAGAACTCTTCAGTAATACAAGATTTATGCGATATTTCTAAAACACTGATTGTTTTCCTTGAATCTTAATATTCAAGGAAATATTATTATAATATTAATAATATTATAATGTAATATTATATAATTGGTATAATTAATATTGGTATTAATTATATAATAATTATATTATAATTAATTAATATTATACCAATTATATTGTACTTAATATAATTATATTGTACTTAATATAATATAAATATATTATACTTAATATAAATGGTAAAAGAATTTTTAAAACTAGATCTCAAGCAGAATAGTATCTATTTCCCCTTTAAAATAATAATGTCTTACTTACTATTTACCCAATGATTGTCATAAGAATCTTTAAGAATTTGGCTTGAAATGTTTCATTCTTTAGCATCTATAAGTATTCTTATTCCCTAAGATCTAGAATTTCTACCCATTTCTATTCTTAGCTCTAGATGTTATCTTTCCCAGTTTCCGCCCTTTCCCAAGGAACTGAGACTAAAAAGGATGAAATTATTTTCTCAAAATAAACGAGGTAGATATCATTAGTTTCTATAAAGCATCACAGATCCTACTTTCTAGCCCACTCTCTTTTCAACATGCTGTCATAAAATATGATGCAAAAAGCATGTTTCTGAAAAAGACTTATAAGGTATATCGAATTAGTACTAGCAAAAGTGAATAACTACAAGAAAACCCAACAGAGTATGGACGGTGTCTCACATACCAATGATTGATTTGTCCAAATTGTTCCATTGTGCATAGTTGTCTCCAAGCCAATGTCCTCCCCATTGTCCACCAGTAGGATATGTGGAACGAGAAATAACAATTCCTCTTTTGCCAGTCGTCTTTTGCAATGCACTAAGATAGATGGAGAATTTTCACATGAGGCATTTCCAGATATTTCTACTTATGAGCACGTCATTAAAAAAAAAGGTGTGTGTGTGTGTGTGTGTGTGTGTGTGTGTGTGTTTGTTTCTGGTGTTTTTGTTGTCTGTTACTACAACTTGCTCTTTCCCTTCCAATATTTACGGGACTGACATGCCTAAGTGGCCTTTGTTTATTTGTTCAATGAATACAAGTCAACTACTGAAGTTATCAAATCAACTAACTAATTATATCTTGAGGTTTTTCTTAATGAACTCATTTTATTCTACTTAACTTTGTTCTCTTGAATAAAGGTCTAGGCTCTAACTATTGATTGTTCCAATCCTTCTCAATTATAACTTGTCAACACTTAATCTCCATATCACTCTACAGAGACTCTTTGCTACAATATTCTCTGGTTTTGAGAGGGTAGATTAGAGGGAGCGAGGTTTTTTCGGTGTTTAAAATAAAACTAGTTGTTCTATTTCAAGTACAAAATCTATCCAAAGCAAGATGTCAAGAGAATGAATTTTACAAATCACATCATATTTTTTTTCTTTTTTCCCCTCCTCTGTCTTTGAAGAGAATTCAATGACTTACTATTTATTTTAAAACACAGTCTAGTGCTACAAGTAATATGATAATGTATTATTTTATATTATCTGCATCTCTTTCTGTGTGATACTATAAAAGCATCTAACGTAGAAAATATCCCACTATTAATGGGAGGTAAAGTGTTTATTTTTATATTATTTAAAATAAATTGCATATGAATAAGGACTACAGAACTATTCAGGAAAAAATACTTCAAATACCTAATTAGGCAGACTTCACAATCATTTTGGACCACAGTGTTTGTACTGATTTCTTTATATATAAAGATTCTTTAGTGGGATATTGAGATTTTTGAAGTTAAAGATAATATCTTAATCTTCTTTGTATTTTTTTTCATTTTTATTTTTTTTTGTTTTCTCCCAAATATGTTTATTTTTTCAGTGTTACAAGATTAATTGTTCATGCACCACACCCAGTGCTCCATGCAATACGTGCCCTCCTCAATTCTTCGTATTTTTTTAAAAGATTTTATTTATTTATTTGGCAGAGAGAGAAAGATCACAAATAAGCAGGGAGGCAGGCAAAGAGAGGAGGGGAAGGAGGCTCCCTGCTGAGCAGAGAACCTGATATGGGACTCGATCCCAGAACGCTGAGATCATGACCTGAGCCAAAGGCAGAAGCTTTAATCCACTGAGCTACCCAGGAGCCCCTGTATTTTTTGAACCTAATATAGTGCTTGGCATAAGCTAAGAGCTCAAGAAATTTTTGTATTAATGAATATCTCAAATCAAAATTACAGAAAACTAAAAGTGTTTTCAATGGACATAAGAAGATAAATTGAACCTCTATTAATAAAGACCACATTGTCCTTGCTAACTTAAAATTTCCTATTGCATGTATGTCCATCTTTAAAAAGATCATATGAGAAAACTATTTTTCATTGCTTCATTTTCTACAATAAATATAAGGATACAGTTTATTCAGGAACATTAATATATTTAAAATACATCACATATATTTGCTGACAATTAACAAAAAACGAATGATTATATAGAGAATAAAAAAAATGATGATCAACCTAAAATATATGTGAAAATGTATATTCTAAGTTTAGTTAATTTTCAAACAAAATTAATTTTAATTAACTAATACAAAAACTATTTATAGAGTTGTCCCAAATTCTTAATGTGTTCATATTCAGGGAATATATATTCTTTTTTTTTTAATTTTGTTTATTTCTTTGACAGTGTGAGAGAGAGAGCATACAAGCAGGGGGAGCGGCAGGGAGAGGGAGAAGCAGGCTTCTGCTGAGCAGGGAGCCTGATGCGGGGTTCGATCCCAGGGTCCTGGGATCATGACCTGAGCCGAAGGCAGATGCTTAACTTACTGAGACACCCAGGTGCCCCCAAGAAATATATATTCTTTTTTTTTAAGATTTTATTTATTTATTTGACAGAGAGAGAGAGATCACAAGTAGGAAGAGAGGCAGGCAGAGAGAGGGGGGAAGCACTCTCCCTGTTGAGCAGAGAGCCCCATGTGGGGCTTGATCCCAGGACCCTGAGATCATGACCTGAACTGAAGGCAGAGGCTTTAAACCCCTGAGCCACCCAGGTGCCCCTAGAAATATATATTCTTAAAGAATTTCTTTTTTTCCTTCTGTATGCAATGATTTTTTACTGAGGCTTTAAATCAATAACTGAACGTATGCCTTGTTAGGTTTCTGATTGAGAAGAATTCTATGTTAAGTATTTTCATAATAATTTTCTCTTAAAGACCTGTTGAATTAGAAGAATCTCCTCTGTAACCCTTCACAGAATATTAGGGAACAAAACTTTTGAGAAATCACTTGCTACCACTAAAGATACAATTTAAAAATCCCACCACTATAAATATTTTCCAAATATTTTTGACATGTTCTAACTTTACAAATGGTTTAATCATAATGAATATAGCTTAATTTTAAGAAACACTTTTCACCTGTAGGATAGCTTGTCCTCTGTTACTAGTTGATTCTGGAATATCTAACTTATAGAAAGGATTTTAATATTGTGTTATGGAAGTATTTTTATTCTCTGTTTATAGTTCCTGACATTCGCATTTTTTGAAAATAATTTAAAAAATTCTAAAAATAAATTATTGGGGAAAAAATCTATAGAGATATCTAAGAAAATAACTTGTATCTATTGATTTTTTTATTCCATTCTAAATTGTGATTACAAAATTCTGGAGGATTTACTTAAAAATCACATATTTAACACCAAAGCCCCCTTTTTTCAAAGTGAGACAAGGATTTTGATTTTCTACATCCTCTCTCATGAAAAATATATAATAATCTCTAAAGTCATTCAAGGTATTGTTGAAATTGAAAATATAGAATATATAGGTATAGAATCCTTGAATAACTGTCTGAAATTTGAACACACAATGTGAGGTAATTTTTACACTGTGTTCATTCCTATATTAGAAGCATGGGCTTTGTTTCAGTTCAACATTGAATTTTAAATAAGAGAAAGAGATCTGTTGAAGGCTGCAAGTTTTTTTATGGAAACTTCATTTGCCACTGGTATCCGAGGTCCTTCCTTTAAAACTGCAGTTTCTCAAGTTGATTATTTATCTCCTGTTTCTGAGTCCATTCATTGTACTCTTTCCTTGGTTTTTCTTGTTTGTGACATGTTTAATGAAGAGGACAGTAGTAAGAACTAGTTGCATGTTAATCTGAACAATAAAATGCTATAGTCTGTATAACTTGAAGAAAAAAATTTTGTTTTTAATTCTTTCACTTTTTCCCAATGATTAGTGGAAAGTCTTTACTATCCATCCTTCGCTTAAATGTAAATGTAATTTATTTATACTGTCCTTTTACATTTGTCAAGGTTTTTAAAAATATAGACTATATTTACTCTCTAAAATTTCTGAAAGTTCAACATTTTTTTCTAATGAAACTGAAAAAAAAATCAAGAAAATATCCAAAACATGAAAAGTCTAGGGCTATGTGTAAATTGAGCTATTTAACTCAACATTTAAAATTTATTAATCTGTTTAATTTAAATAACAAATGTGGTTGAAACTTTTACTGAAAATTTTATGAATAAGAGCAAAATTAACATTATTAAAGAAATGTATTATGACTTTAAATTTAAAAAATGTTCTTTGGAAGACTGTACTGATCTCTTCCTCATAATGTTGGTTATTTAAGAGTAAAATATATTTTACAGATCCCTAAATTTCCCTAAATATCTTTGTATATCAACTATTTAGAAATTTTCCTACATTTCCTTAAATTTACTAAGCATCCCACAGTGTATTAACAACTGTGAAATGTGTTCCAGAAGTTCAATTTACTACCTCAGTGAAAAAAATTTTTTTCAACTTCCCTTAAACTACATAGTCTCATTTCAAAATGTGTAAGTTTTGACAACAAGATTATCAGTCAATTCTCAGTATTTTTGTTCTTTTTAATATTATATTTTTATGATAAAATGAGGTTAGCTGAGGACTAAAATTGAGGATAATTGTGCTCCAAAATTATGTTCCAGTAGGATAAGTTTAAAGAAACATTTGTCCCAATAAAAAAACCATTATTGAAGATCAGTTTGTTCACTCATAAAAATGACATTTCCTAGTCTTCCTACATGATTTTAGTGTCCCTACATTAGAATTTCGTGAACAAATCTGTGGTCATTCATTCATGTAAGAGTATCTTAAATAATTCACCTCTTTTAGGCGGAAAAAAATATGGTACTAAGATAAGCATGTTTCACTAATGAAGAAATGTTACCCATATACTGTACTCCAAAATGCTTTTCATCTTTTTCAACTCCAGTCATGTACTAGACCTACATGCTCATTGGAACCACCTGGGAAACTTTTTAAAATTCAGATCTTAGGTATACTATAGACCAATTAAAGCAATAGATTCTAAAAAAATTTTCCAGGTGATTATACTGTGCAGTTAAGAGCCAGTAACCTAGAGATGCACTGTGTGATATGGTGTACACTAGCCACATGGGACTATTTAATTTAAATTTAAATTTGTTGCAATTAAATAAAATTAAACATTCTATTTCTGGGGATGACTGAGTGACTCAGTTAAGCATCCAACTCTTGACTTCAGCTCAGGTCATAATCTCAGGTTCGTGAGTCAAGCCCCATGTCATGCTCCACACTCAGTAGGAAGTTGGCTTGAGATTCTTTCTCTCTCCCTCTCCTTCTGCCCCTCTCTCCACTTCCACTCTCTCTCAATTACAAAAATAAATAAAATCTTAAAAAATAAAATAAAATAAAATACCATTTCTGAGTCACACTAGCCATATTGTTCAACCACCTTATGTGGATAGTAGATACCATATTGGACAACCCAGAATTATAAAACATTTCTGTCATTCCAAAAAGTCTTACTGGACAGTGCTAATAAAGATTTGATATTCAAAGAATGGTTTGTGTTCCATCATCACTGGCCTTACATAAAAGTTTGTTTATTGTGGACATTAAATCAAATTCACTTACACATATTCTAACTTGGTTATAATGGATTTAAACAACAGATCTAACCAAACTTTAATGCCTTAATTAATAACATCAATTATATATTATTTATTCATTTATTCAGTCACAACTATTTATTGAGCACCTATTATTTATTAATCACTGTGCTACTATGAGGAACAAAATAACATTGTTCAGATTTGCTTTTGGAATGGGATGAAAATTTAAAACAATGATAAATGATACACATGAAGAGAGAGGAAGAGAAAGAGAGAGAAACACAATAATTCTAAGTGCTATAAAGGACCGAGTAAGTTGCAGACAACATTGGGAAGGAAAGTGCTACCACACAAGGTCAGCAGGGAAGAACGCCTGAAGTAGGTAAAACATTAAATCTAATATCTAAAAGATAATAAAGAGTCAAAAAGGATAATTATGAACATTGCTTACTCATAAGTTGGTTTCATTTGTGACCATCCATATAGATTGTGAACATCGTAATGCAAAACAGATGATCCATCACTAAGAATCTGCTCAGTTTCCATACACATAGTTCTGAAATGTAATCCATTAGTTCTTTTTGTGAGTTCTGGGGAGAATCAATGGAAAAATATCAATGTATTATAAAGTACCCTGTATTTGAATATGTAAATCATATCTATAAATTCTTTTGGCAAAAGCATTGTAATCATTGTTTTAAAATAATATTGATTTTTAATCATTTGTACACTTTGTCTCTGCAAATTAAAAATGAAAAAATCTGCAATTACAACTGACTAGTTACAATTGTGACTGAAAAACATGAAAAATTTTACTGTACTCAGCAACAAAAATGTTATCAATTAACATGAATTAATAAAAACCTGAAAAAAGGGTATTCCTAAATGTCTACTATATTTTGTGCACTCAGATGACACATATTGATAAAATAGCCTTTTATTAAAAACCCATTTGGTAACATAAAGCCCTGGGGATAAGAACTGGACAAGTGCTATAACAACACTATTTTTTTTAAAGATTTTTTTTATTTACTTATTTGACAGAGAGAGAGAGAGAGAGAGATCACAAGTAGGCAGAGAGGCAGGCAGAGAGAGAGGGGGAAGCAGGCTCCCTGCTGAGCAGAGAGCTCCATGCGGGGCTCGATCCCAGGAACCTGAGATCATGACCTGAGCTGAAGGCAGAGGCCTTAACCCACTGAGCCACCCAGGTGCCCCAACAACACTATTTTTGATCCCCTTTTTCTCAGATAAAGATGCAATTTTTTCAGAACTTTGCCACAACTTTAGGGGTCAATAGTTTATGAACATAAAGTATGACAATGAATATTGAGTGACTGGACCCCTTTTTCCTGGGTCAGGGACAACCAAAGAAATGCTATCAGTATTCTCTCATTTTTTCTTAATGAAGAAAAATTTAAAAAGAAAACTCCATAAAAGTTTTTTTTTTTAATTTAAGAATTATTGAGAATTTTCAAATCTGAAAAGATTTGCAAGAAAGTCAAAGTAACAATTTTAAGCATGCTTAGTTAGGAATGTGTTCATATGAATACTGTATATTTCTTGATTTTTCTTCTAAAAATAATGTTAAATAGTATTGGTAATGGGTTGAGTTATAGTTCAATGTGTAGATAGGTAGTGGGAATTAGGAATGTGAAACCCATTCCCTACATCATATGGTATATACACCAGATTAATAAATACCACTAACATCAAAGATATAGCAACAATATTGTACCTGGGAAATAAGGTGGATAATTTAACTCTATATTTCTGCATTCATTACTAACTGTTCCATGTACAAAACTGGATGGTTCATTCATGTCCTTAAAATAAAGAGAGAAAAGTGAATAAAAATATTTCAGACATATATTCTCAAAGGAAATAATTCAGAGAGTCAATAAATTAAACCAGCATATTTGAGCACATTCACTATTCGAAAGATCAAAAATACAAGACATCTCAATACTAAAAGATTTATGTTTTCTTTTCTACATTTCATATCTCCTTTTGAAAAACATAAAATGTCCTATATTTCTCTGTAGATATAATATAAATAAGTCAATCTTCTGTTTTCTTGACATAAAATTAAATTATAATGTATATATTCTCCCATGTCTTTCTCTTTACTCTTGCCCCAGAGCCTTCAATCAATTTCTTTTTTTCAAAAAGGCAATTGTATGTGGCTTTCTAAAACCAGAAAATATAGTTTACACAGAGTATTTATTTCACTTTTTTACTTTTATTTTTTGAGAGTAGAATTTAGTAATTCATAACTTACCTACAACACCCTGTGCTCATCACAAGTGCCCTCCTTAATAACCATTACCCATTTAAACCATCCCTCTGCCCTCCTCCCCTCCAGTGACTCTCAGTTTGCTCTCTATAGTTAGGAGTCTTATGGTTAGCCTCTTTTCCCCCACATATTCATCTGTTACAATTCTTAAATTTCGCATATGAGTGAAATCATATGGTATTTGTCTTTCTCTGATTGCCTTATTTCACTTAGCATAATAGTCTCTAGTTGCATCCATGCTGTTTGCCAATGGCAAGATTTCATTTTCGTTTGTGGCTGAGTAATATTCCATTGTGCATGTGTATGTGTATATATATACACACACACACACACACACACACACACACACATATCACTTCTTTATCCATTCATCAGTCAATGCACAACTGGGCTCTTTCCATAATTTGGCTATTGTTGATAATGTTGTTATAAACACTGGGGTGCATGTATCCTTTCGAATTTTTATATCTTTTGGGTAAATACTTAGTAGTGCAATTGCTAGATCATAGGATAGGTCTATTTTTAACTTTATGAGGACTCTCATACTGTTTTCCAGAGTGGGTGCACCAGTTTGCATTCCCACCCACAGTGTAATAGGGTTCCCCCTTTCCACATCCTCACCAACACCTGTTGCTTCCTGTGTTGCTAATTTTAGACATTCTGACAGGTGTGATGAGGTATCTCATTGTGGTTTTGGTTTGTAGTTCCCTGACACCACGTGATGTTGAGTACCTTTATCATGTGTCTGTTAGCCATTTGTCTGTCTTCTTTGGAAAAATGTATGTTTGTATCTTCTGCCCATTTCTTAACTGGGTTATTTGGTTTTGGGGTGTAGAGTTTGGTAAGTTATTCATATATCTTGGATACAAGCCTATTATCTGATGTGACATTTGCAAATATCTTCTCCCATTCCATAGTCTGCCTTTTACTTTTGATTGTTTACTTTGCTGTTCAGATGCTTTTTATCTTGATAAAGTTCCAATAGTTCACTTTTGCTTTTGTTTCCCTTGCCTCTGGAGACATATCAAGAAAGAAGTTATTTCAAAAAAAAAAAAAAAAAAGAAAAAAAAGGAAAGAAGTTATGTCAAACAGGTTGCTGCCTGCATTCTTCTCTAGGATTTTGATGGTTTCCTGTCTCACATTTAGGTCTTTCATCCATTTTGAATTTATTTTTGTACATGGTATAAGAGAGTGATCCAATTTCATTTTTCTGCATCTTGTTGTCCAGTTTTCACAATATCATTTGTTGAAAACAGTGTCTCTTTTCCATTGGATATTCTTTCCTGCTTTGTCAAAGATTAGTTGATCATATAGTTGTGTGTCCATTTATGGTTTTTTTTTTGTTTGTTTGTTTTATTGATCTAAGTATCTGTTTTTGTGCCAGTACTATACTGTCTTGATATCTGCAGCTTTGTAATATAGCTTGAAGTCCAGAATTGTGATGCCACCAGCTTTGGCTCTTTCAACATTCTTCTAGCTATTTGAGGTCTTCTCTTGTTCCATACAAATTTTAGGATTGTTTGTTCCAGCTCTGTGAAATATGTTGGTGGTATTTTGATAGGGATTGCATTAAAAGTGTAGATTGCTTTGGGAGGTATAGACATTTTAACATTTGTTCTTCCAACCCATGAGCATGGAATGTTTTTTTTTTTTCCATTTATTTGTGTCCTCTTCAGTTTCTTTCAGAAGTTTTCTATAGTTTTCAGAGTACAGATCTTTTATCTCTTTGGTTAGGTTTATTCCTAGGTATCTTTTGGTTTTTGGTGAAATTGTAAATGGGATTGATTCTTTGATTCTCTTTCTGATGCTTCATTATTGGTGCACAGAAATGCAACAGATTTCTGTACATTGCTGACTTTGCTGAATTCATGTATAAGTTTTAGTAATTTTTTGATGGAGTCTTTCAGGTTTTCTACATAGAGTATCATGTTGTCTGCAAAGGGTAAAAGTTTGACTTCCTCCTTGCCAGTTTGGATGCCTTTTACTTCTTTTCTGTTACCTTGCTGCTGAAACTAGAGCTTCCAGTACTATGTTAAATAACAGTGGTGAAAGTGGATATCACTGCTTTATTCCTGACCTTAGAGGAAAAGCTTTCAGTCTGTTCATTGAGGATATTATTGGCTGTGGATTTTTCTTATATGGTCTTTATAATATTGATGGTCTTTAGTTGATATTATATGGTCTTTATGACGTATTTTCCCTCTACCCCTAATTTGTTGTGGGTTTTTATCGGGAATGGATGTTATATTTTGTCAATGCCTTTTCTGCATCTCTTGGGAGAATCTTATGGTTCTTATCCTTTTATTGTGATGTACCACATTGATTGATTTGTGAATAATGAACCACTCTTGCAACCCAGGAATAAATCCCACATGATCATGGTGAATGACTCTTTTAATGTAGTACTGGATTCAGTACATCCAGTACATTCTGTACATCCAGTAGCACCTGCCCCTGGACTCTTGTTTGTTGGGAGATTTTTGATTACTGATTCAATCTTTTTGCTGGTTATCAGTCTGTTCAAGTTTTCTATTTCTTCCTGTTTCAGTATTGGTATTTTGTTTCTAGGAATTTATCCATTCCTTCCAAATTGTCCAATTTGTTGACACATAGTTTCTCATATAATTATATTCTTTTATAATTCTATTTCTTTAGTGTTATTCCGTTGGTTATTGTTTCTCCTCTCTCATTTGTGATTTTTCCTTTATTTGAGTTCGTTTGTCTTTTTAATAAGTCTGGTTTACTAATCTTATTATTTTTTTCAAAGAACCAGCTCCTGTATCAGATAAAGGGCTAGTATCCAAAATATATAAAGAACTTCTCAAACTCAACATCCAAAGAACAAATAATCCAATCAAGAAATGGGCAGAAGATATGAACAGACATTTCTGCAAAGAGGACATCCAAATGGCCAACAGACACATGAAAAAGTGCTCCACATCACTCAGCATCAGAGAAATACACATCAAAACCACAGTAAGATACCACCTCACACCAGTCAGAATGGCTAAAATTAGCAAGTCAGGAAACGACAGATGTTGGCGAGGATGTAGGGAAAGGGGAACCCTCCTACATTGTTGTTGGGAATGCAAGCTGGTACAGCCACTCTGGAAAACAGTATGGAGGTTCCTCAAAAAGTTGAAAATAGAGCTACTCTACGACCCAGCAATCGCACTACTGGGTATTTACCCTAAAGATACAAACGTCGTGATCTGAAGGGGCATGTGCACCCGAATGTTTATAGTAGCAATGTCCACAATAGCCAAACTATGGAAAGACCCTAGATGTCCATCAACAGATGAATGGATAACGAATATATATATATATATGTATATGTAATGGATATATATACCACATCTTGTGGTATATATATGTGGTATATATAAATAATGGAATACTATGCAGCCATCAAGAGAAACGAAATCTTGCCATTTGCAATGACGTGGATGGAACTGGAGGGTATTATGCTAAGCAAAATAAGTCAGTCAGAGAAAGAAAATTATCACATGATCTCTCCGATATGAAGAACTTGAGAGGAAGGGCAGGGGGTTGTGGGGGGGGTGGGGGAGAGAAATGAAACAGGATGGGATGGGGAAGGAGACAAACCATAAGAGACTCTTAAACTCACGAAATTAGCTAAGGGTGGCTTGGAGGTGAGGGGGTAGGGATAGGGTGGTTGGGTTGTGGACATTGGGAAGGGTATGTGCTATGGTAAATGCTGTGAAATGTGTAAACCTGATGATTCACAGACATGTACACTGGGGCAAATAATACATTATATGTTAATAAAAAAAATAAATTAAAAAAAAATAAAGGACCTGATCCTGGCTTCATTGATTTGTTCTTCTGTGGGTTTTTTTTTTTTGTTTTGTTTTGTTTTTAAGATTTTATTTATTTATTTGACAGAGAGAGAGATCACAGGTAGGCAGAGAGGCAGGCAGAGAGAGAGGAGGAAGCAGGCTTCCCGCTGAGCAGAGAGCCCAGTGTGGGGCTCGATCCCAGGACTCTGAGATCATGACCTGAGTCGAAGGCAGAGGCTTAACCCCCTGAGCCACCCAGGCGCCCCCTTCTGTGGGTTTTTTGTTTGTTTTCAAATTATTTTTTCTGCTCTAATATTTATTATTTCCCTTCTGTTGGCTTTAAGCTTTATTTGTTTTTCTTTTTCTAACTCCTGTAGGTATAAGGTTATGTTGTATACTTGAGATTTTTCTCGCTTCTTGAGGTAGGCCTGAATTGCTATGTACTTCCCTTTTATGACCACTTTTGCTGCATCCGAAGCTTTTGGACAATCTTCTTTTCATCTTCATTTGTTTCCATGTATTTTTTTAATTTCTTCTTTAATTTCCTTGTTGACCCATTCATTATTTAGCAAGATGTTCTTTATCTTCCCTGTATTTGTGGTCTTCCCAAATTTTTTTCTTGTGGTTGACTTCAAGTTTCATAATGTTGCAGTCCGAAAATATGCATGGTATGATCTTAATCTTTTTGTACTTGTTGAGGCCTGTTTTGTGACCTACCTCTATTCTGGAGAATATCCCATGTGCACTTAAAAGGAATGTGTGTTCTGCTGCTTTAGGATAAAATGTTCTGAATATATCTGTTATGTCCATCTGGTTCAGTGTGTCATTCAAAGCCCTTGTTTCTTTGTTGATTTTCTGCTTAGATGATTTGTCCATTGCTGTAAGTTGGGTGTTAAAGTCCCTTGTTATTATTGTATTAGTATCAATGAGTTCCTTTATGTGTATTATTGTTTTATATATCTGGGTGTTCCCAAGTTGGGGGTACAAGTATTTACAGCTATTAGATCATCTTGTTGAACAGACTGCTTTATTATGACATAATGCCCCTCTTCATCTCTTCTTACAGTCTTTCATTAAAATCTAGTTTTTCTGATATAAGTATGGCTACTCTGGCTTTCTTCTGATGTCCATTTTCATGGTAAATATTTCTCCATCCCCTTACTTTCAATCTTCAAGTGTCTTTAGTTCTAAAATGTAGCCAGCATATAGATAGGTCTTGTTTTTCATTCATTTTGACAGCCTATGTCTTTTGATTGGAGCACCTAGTCTGTTTACAGAGTAATTATTGGTAGATGTGAATTTAGTACAATTTTATTACTTGTTCTGTCATTGTTTCTGGAGATTTTCTCAGGACCTTTCTAGTCTTTGTTGCTTTTGAAATTTCCCATTCAGAGTCCCCTTTAATGTTTCTTGCAGGGCTGGTTTGGTGGTCACAAACTCCTTCAATTTTTGTTTGGGAAACTCTATCTCTCCTTCTATTCTGAATGATAGCCTTGTTATTTTTCATTTCAGCCTTATTGGTTTTAAACTCTTTTATCTCTGAGGTATAGTTGTCCCTGATATCTTCTACGCTTTTCTCAAGCCCAGCTAGTATCCTTTGATTGTTACTTTGAATTCTGGATTAGGCATATTTTATGTATCTGTTTTGATTAGATCCCTGGCCATGACCCTTTGTTGTTCTTTCTTTTGGGGATGAATTTCTCCATCTTGTCATTTTGTCTAGGTTTCTGTCTTATTTTGTGTTTTATGATAGCCTGCTACATTTTCTGCTCCTCAGAGTAATGGATTTATGAAAAAGAAATCGTATAATGTCCAAGGTCTGGTGTTCAGGAAGTGTCTCTGGTGTGTGCTGCATGTACTTTGCTGCTGTGTTATGGCTGCTCTATCTCTCAAGTCAGTCCTCTGCAGAGTTTTTCCTTGTCTGCCATGGGGAATGCTTAGACCTTGGCCAGAGTATGGTGAGTTTTAACTAGGTGTGCTTTGATCTGCTTGTTCAAAGAGACCCGACATTATTTCCATTAGAACTGAAGCCTTACAGAACTCTCTGGTCAATAGACATGGCATGGGCAGGGGTTTGTGCTGGTCTTCCAGGGGAGGGGCCCGCTGCATTAGTTCTTAGTCACACTTGCCCAAGAAAAGCAGTACTGTTGGAGTACAAGGGGGTAGGATTTGGTGTAAGCAGTTTAAGCAGTCATATTTGGCACTGTGCTGTTTACCGAGGTTAGTTTATGCTAAGGGGCAGGGTATGGAATTAGCACCTGCCAACTCCTTTGTCCCTAGAAAGGGGAGTTCTGCTCTCCTCTGCAGTCAAGGAGACCCTCTTGGAAGAGTGAATAATTTCTCCTTGTGTGTTCTAAGCATTTTTCAAATTGTTTTTTTCATACTGTCTGTGTCTGGGTTGCTCACCTGCCTGCAGAAGCACAGTGCACTTTGGGCTTTATTGCAACCTGGATGGCCGACTTTTAAAACTCCAAATTTTAGGGTCTTGTTGTGGCGGGTACCTGCACTAGTTATTTGAGGGTCTTGAAGGGCTGGGTTGATGTAGGTTTAACCTAGAAGGGCAGTTGCACCAGAGTGCAGGAGCATGTGACTTGGAGCAAAGTACACTAAACAGCCAGTGTCTGGGCTAGCCACCCTCAGCAGGTGTCCCTCTGCTATATTGAGGGGTAGGGGAGGGAAATGGTGCCTGTCAGCTCTTTTGTCCTCGGAGAGGCAATGCCACCTCTCTCAAACGTGCTCCAAGAAGAGGGAACAGCCTCTCCTAGTGCATCTTAGGCAATCCTCAGATCTCACCATCTGCCTCAGGGTTATCTGCTTGACTTTTCTACAGGGGTAGGTCAGCACCCTTAAGACTCTATCCCAGACACACTATGTACTCTAAAACTCCAGACTTTGAGCCCTGCTGGTTGTAAAAACTCATGAAAATCAGAATTTCTCATTTTCCCAGCCAATGGCTTTGGGGAAGTGTTCTTGTGTGCTCCTGTGTGCTCCTCTCTCTTTTGTGTCTCTCAGAAACCAAGGCTCCCTCCCCTCAGCAGCATCTGTGATCCTTTCTCCCCCAAACCACATCTCTGCACCTCCTACCTTCCACAATGTAGCCTCTTCTCTCCCTCTAGTTGTACAGTTTGTTCTGTCAGTCCTCAGATAAATTTTTTGGGTATTCAGAATGATTTGATATCTATCTAGTAGTGTTTGAAAGATAAGGCGAGCCTAAAGTCCCTCCAATACTCCATTTTAGCTCCTCATCCTCTTAACACCAACATTTTAAAGTTACATCTAAAATTAGGAGATTGTTTGAAAGATAATCTGCTACATTTGTAACAGATTATGATTTCTTATACCAATGACTGACAGTTATGTGATATTTATTCCTACATCGAATAAAAATAAATGTTTATAAGCATTTATAAATAGTTATAAAGAGAAGATTTTTTGGTTCCTTGGTGCAATTGAAACTATTCAGAAAATAGCATCTGTATACATAAAATGAATTGTTAACACTCTATTTTACAGTTCTATGAATATGGAAAGGCCTTTCCTTTCTATGGAAAGATGAGTGGGCTATTTTCACAAAAAATACTTTGTTGGAATTATTAGAATCTAGTAAGAATTCTGCATAACTACTACATAAGAAATAAAACAATAACAACTTAAAATATAAATTGCTCAATGTTTACTTACAATCCACAAGCCATCAAACTTCATCTGGTTATTGTAGAAATCTATAATTTCCCTTGCCCACCACTCTGCTGTGGCATTCCTGAAAAAGTCTGGAAAAGCTACATGAGCTCTGGAGGCCTGTAAAAACAATGTAGAAAGTCAGAAGAGAGAATAGGCATGTCTAAGTTAGACATTTATCTGTTGGATTCACAAGCTGTGCACAGGATATAATGAAGGCAACCTAAAGGCAACTTTAATTGCATGCATCTATATATTTTTCTCTAACCAAAAACAATGAAGAGTAAAAAAAAGAGATATATACATGGAGACAAAAGGGAGCAGCCTTGGGGTCCTTAGAGATTGTAAAAAAAAAAAAGTTCACAAAACATGGAAATATATTTTCAGCATTTCTTACACTTTTAGGAAATTTTCTTCTTTATATTTTTAGAGTCCTATAATGCAGATTTACTTTTGTGGAGCATGATAGGAAAGGAAAATGCCTTGGATTAGTCTGTTTAATCGGATAAAAAAAATTATCTACTCAGCTTTCTGCCCTTCTAGGATCAATATATTGTTTTACCACCACAACCATTTGCCTTTCTCGCTCACATCTAACCCTTCCCACCCCAGCAGAGAAGTGATTTACTTCTTTCCCTACCAAGGAAATTCTATACTTGTCAGCTTACCCATATATATTCTGAGGTCAAAGTCTGTGTGCTAACAGAGGATTGACCTTCTGTAAATAAATCAACTGCCTGAAAAACATGGCATCGCTTACATCTTTTCCCGGCACACTTTAAGTCTATGTAGTAACTGCCAGAATATTCTTACCACTGCATAGAAAAAAATGCAAAGGATAGAGAACACAGGGATTTACGAAACACATATGGTACTAGCACAAAGAGACAAAGAGAACAATGGAATGGAATAGAGAATCCAGAAATGGATCCTCAACTCTATGGTCAACTAATCTTCAGTAAAGCAGGAAAGAATATCCAATGGAAAGAAAAAAAACAGTCTTCTCAACTAATGGTGTGGGGAAAATTAGACCGCCACATGCAGAAGAATGAAACTGGACCACTTTCTTACACCATACACAAAAATAAACTCATAATGGATGAAAGACCTAAACAAGAGACTGGAATCCATCAAAAATCCTGGAGAAGAACACAAGCACAGCAACTTCTTGCTAGACATGTCTCCAAAGGCAAGAGAAACAAGAAAAAAATAAACTATTTAGACTTCATCAAGATAAAAAGCTTTTGCACAGCAAAAGAAACAGTCAACAAAATAAAAGCCAACCTATGGAATGAGAGAAGATATTTGCAAATGTTTCATCAGATAAAGGGCTAGTATCCAAAATATATAAAGAACTTACCAAACTCAACACCCCCAAAACCAAAAATCTGTCAAGAAATGGGAAGAAGACATGAACAGACATTTCTCCAAAGAAGACATATAAGTGGCCAACAGACGCATGAAAAGATGTTCAACATCACTTGGTACCAGGGAACTACAAATCAAAACCACAATGAGATACCATCTCACCCCAGTCAAAATGGCTAAAATTAACAAGTTAGGAAACAACAGATGTTGGCAAGGATGCAGAGAAAAGAAAAGAGAAAAACTCTTACAATGTTGGTGGGAATGCAAACTGGTGTAGCCACTCCAGAAAACAGTATAGAGGTTCCTCAAAAAGCTAAAATAGAGCAAGCATATGACCCACCAATTGCACTACAAGGTATTTATCTAAAGGATACAAACGTAGTAATTCAAAGGGGCACGTGTACCCCAACATTTATAGCAGCAATGTCCACAATAACCAGAATACGGAAAGAGCCCAAATGTCCATTGACAGATGAATGGATAAAGAAGAGATGATGTATGTATACAATGGAATATTCCTCATCTATCAGAAAGAATAAAATCTTGCCATTTCCAACGACATGGATGGAACTTGGAAACTTAAAAATTCTCAACAAACTAGGAATACAAAGAAATACCTCAACATAAAAAAGATGATATATTAAACACCCCCAGCTAATATCATGCTCATACAGAAGAAAACTGTTTCTTTCTCTCTCACATGTACACACACACACACACACATGCTGTTAGAATTAATAAATAAAGTTGTAGAATGTAAAATCAACATGCAAATGTCAGTTGCATTTTTGTACACTAAAATGAACTATCAGAAATGTAAATTAGGAAAATAATCTAATTTACAACAGCAAACCAGATAATAAAGTATCTTGGAATAAAAGTAAGGAAGTGGAAGACTTGTACACTGAAAACTACAAAACTTTGCTGAAAGACATTGAAGGAGATACAGGCAAATAGAAAGAGTCCATGTTCATGGATTGGAAGAATTAATATTGTGAAAGTGCCTGTACTACCCAAAGCAATCTGTAGGCTTAACGCAACCTCTATCAAAAACCCAAAGCCAGGGTGCCTGGGTGGCTCAGTCGTTAAACATCTGCCTTCGGCCCAGGTCATGATCCCAGGGTCCTGGGATCAAACCCCACATCGGGCTCCCTGCTCGGCGGGAAGCCTGCTTCTCCCGCTACCATTCCCTCTGCTTGTGTTCCCTCTCTCGCTGTGTTTCTCTCTGTCAAATAAATAAAATCTTTAAAAAACAACAAAACAAAACCCTAAGCCATCTCTTACAGAAATATAAGAAGAGTTCTACAGTTCACTTGGAACTACAAAGACCCTGAATAGCCAAAATAATCCTGAGAAAGTAGAACAAAGTTGGAAGTATCACATGTCCTGATTTCAAAATATACTCCAAAGCTGCAGCAATGAAAACAGTGTGATACCAGCATAAAAACACACATAGACTAATGGCGCCAAATAGAGAGTATATAAATCAATCCATACATATATAGTCAACTGATCATTGACAAGGGTGCCAAGAATACACAATGGAGAAAGGATAATCTCTTGAATAAATGGTACTGGGAAAACTGGATATACATATGCAAAAGAGTGAAATTGGACCCTTATCTTACATCATACACAAAAATCAACTGAAAATGGAGTAAAGAGGGACACCTGGGTGGCTCAGTTGGTTAAGCAGCTGCCTTCAGCTCAGATCATGATCTCAGAGTCCTGGGATCGAGTCCCACATTGGGCTCCTTGCTCAGCAGGGAGCCTGCTTCACCCTCTGCCTCTGCCTGCCTCTCTGCCTGCTTGTGTTCTCTCTCTCTCTCTGCCAAATAAATAAATAAAATCTTTAAAAAGAAATGGAGTAAAGACTTAATGTAACACATGAAATTGAAAATCTTCTCAGAGAAAACAAAGGGAAAAAGCTTCAAAATATTCATCTTGCAAAGATTTTATAGATATGACACCAAAAACACAGGCAACAAAAGCAAAAGTAAACAGGTGACTACATCAAACAAAAAAGTTTCTTCACAGCAAAGGAAACAAGCAACAAAGAGAAAGGCAACCCAAAGAATAAGAAATGTTTAAACACCACATATCAGATTAAGCGTAAATCTCCAAAGTATATTAAAAAGTCCTACAAATCAATAGAAAAAAAAGAAGAAAGAAAAGAATCCTAATAACCTGCTTAAAATATAGGCAAAGTCTTGACAGACATTTCTCTAAATAATGCATGCAAATAGCCAACAAGTAGATGAAAAGAGGCCTATATTCACTTATCATCAGGGAAATGCAAAAAACACAATGAGATATCACCTCACACTTGTTAGAATGGCTATTATCCAAAAACAAAGACAAAAAGTTTTGGAAAGCATATGGAGAAATTGGAATCCTTTTGCCTTGTTGGTGAGAATGTGAAGTAGTACAGCCACTTAAGAAAACCGCATAATCAGGCTCCCTGCTCAGCAGAGAGTCTGCTTCCTTCTCTCTCTGCTTGCCTCTCTGCCTGCTTGTTGTGATCTCTCTCTGTCATATAAATAAATAAAAAATCTTAAAAAAAAAAAGAAAGAAAACCGCATAGATATTCCTCAAAAAATTAAAAATAGAAGTACCATATGATTTAAATATAGTCTTGTATAGAAAATTTAAAAATAAGCTATCATTTTTTTGAAGAAAATACTCAAATTGAATTATTGGTCAAAGTGATCTTTAAATCCAACTGCTGAATTTCTTCGTTATGTAGTCACTCAATGTAAAACTTACATTAACGGCTTCATCTTCAGTTAGACTTTCATCTATTGTTACATTGGGCAAATCTGGCCAAACCTACAGAGAAAGAAAAAATAGGAAAATAATTGAAAATAAATTCAGTATGGTATGACTATGTTGTAAATAAAGTATAATAGGGTTTTGGAGGCATATTATTATATCTTGAGATCCCCAGACCGGTTATTTCTTCATTTTTTTTTTTTTTTAGTTTGTGTTTTAGTAAATGTAACATTTGCAAACTATTCTCATCTTTCATATGAATTTCCTCTTTAATATGCCAACTAAGAAAAAGAGTGCCAACCTTTGTATTAGTGGTATTTAAACCAACGCATGTAACCAAAAGCTCTAGGCAAGAAATAATATGAAGGTGCATACTAAATTTAATGTGGTATATTAAAACTGTTTCTATAATTATTCCAGCATTAAAATCTAAAAACAATAAATATATTTTTATTTAAAAGGAGTTGAAGACCTGAGTTGGATGATGCCACGCTAAGGCAAACATCTTCTTAGTTTTCACAATTAGTACTAAATATGCCTCTCTCTCCATATCCTCATCCTTGTCCCTGCTTCCCCACCTACCAAATGTTTTTTCTTCTACTCAACCACAAATACAAAACTTGAGCCCAAATTCACTCACGCTGAAAGCTCTGAGAATTTGAATCTATGTTGTAAAACCTAGATAGTTCCATATAAAAAAATGTAGTTAATTCCCAAGGACTAATTACCTATATAAGAGATAAGTTGCTCATGGGGAGAAGTTTACTAAAGGAATGGAATAGAAGATAGAAATCTGAGAAAATGTATAGATATTTAGAATGAGAAGATAATAGGAAGGAAAAAAAACCCTTTCTAGAGCCAATATGCCATACTCTATATTTTCATGTTTCTTGAAATGTTATGATTTCTCATAAGTTTATCATAGGATTTTTTTCTATTTTATTTTTAACTTTGTGTTTTGAAATATTTGACTTACAGAAAAGCTACAAACATTGTACCTAGAGTTCTTTTATATCATTTACTGTTTCCCTAACGTTAGCAAACTTATAACCTCTCTATAATCATCAAAATCAAGAAATTGGCATTTATACAATATTATTATTAAGTAATCTAGAGGCTATGTTTGAATTTTACCACTGTTATCACTAATATGCTATTTTTGGTCCAAGATGAAAAAAAGGATTCTATATTGTATTTCTTCATGTCTCCCATTATGGAATTTTGTTTTTGTTTTTCATTCTATTTAGGACTAATGGATTTCTTGTTTACTCTTTTATATGTAAGCCAAATCAGGATTTTTCTATAATATATTAATATACCCAGGTCCAAATATTATTGCTTAAATGAAATACAATAAATTATAATGCTTGTTCAAGCGTGGAATATAAGTATAGCTCTTAAAAATTGTCTTTTTTATTAATGAAAGAAGTACAAACATTTAAATGACTTGCAGTGTAGAATAATGAACAATCATCTTATTAATGTTAATTTTATAATAGACAAAAGACATTCTAAAAAAGGCAATAAAAATAATTTAAAATGAAACAAATAGTAAACAAACATACAAACTATATAACTTCTGTTTCTAATAATTTAAGTTGAAATCAGAGTATATATTATTTTGATTATTAGCTATTAAATCATTACATTTCTGTATTCTATATCTCTCCTTCTGAATATGGCTCTAACAGTCTTATTTTTACTCAATAGAAATTTTTAGTGAAGTAACATTTTATACTTATTTTATTTCAATATATCAATTCAGTACCTTTGCCCAACAAATATCATTGGTCATAGGCCATTTGACAAAAACATCTTTCTCCAGTCCTCTTTCAAATGCAGGGTAAGGCTTTGTTTCATTTCCTGAAATTGCTGGATCCTAAAATTAAAATGAAATACACACAGGTAACTCTAGAATAAAAGTATGACCACTTAGGTCACAGTTATGAAACAAAATTTTCCATGATTACATTATCATTTTACTGTGCTCTCACACAGACAAATAGACTGACAGTATAAACTTCAGTGTTTTAGTTAGACTGTCCTCTAAATTCCTTGGAAGGAAATTTTAAGAACTTCTGAAAATGTACCGGGTATGATTTCAAGAAAGATTACTAGCATTTTTTGTTTTGTTTTTATTTCTCCCAGTGGGATTACTGGCTACCTAGCTTGCTTCCTTTAAGATACTGATAAAATATTCTCCCCACTAAATCACTAACTTGAAGTCAAATTGTTAAACATGACAAGCCTAAGAAGCAATCCCATAGGATGATTTGAGAATTGTATAGAAATAGAAAATCCACCATAACTTTGTGATAGCTTCTACAAATTGATGTTAGTTTGTAGTTTCAATGATTATTAGAAGATAGCTTGTCTTTGACTTCTAGACTCAATCTTAGATCACTAAGGATATATCAAAATGTAAAAGTAGCTTGGTAATAGGGCATATAAATAAAAGTCTTAAAGGAAGAAAGTCTTAAATTTGGGAAGAATTTAAAGTAATAGTATTCCAAAAGTCTGATATCTAATATCTATAAAGAACTCCTCGGGGCACCTGGGTGGCTCAGTGGATTAAAGCCTCTGTCTTCAGCTCAGGTCATGATCTCAGGGTCCTGGGATCGAGCCCCGCATCGGGCTCTCTGCTCGGCGGGGAGCCTGCTTCCCCCCCCCCCCTGCCTACCTCTGCCTACTTGTGATCTCTTTCTCTCTGTGTCAAATAAATAAATAAAATCTTTAAAAAAAAAAAAAGAAGAAGAACTCCTCAAACTCAACACTCAAAAACCAGATAAATGATGTCAAAAAATTGGGCAGAAGACATAAACAGATACTTCTCCAAAGAAGACATACAAATGGCTAACAGACACATGAAAAAATGGTCATCATCATTAGGCATCAGGGAGACTCAAATCAAAACCACACTGATATACCACCTTACACCAGTTAGAACGGCCCAAATCAACAAGATGGTAAACAACAAATGTTGGAGAGGATGTGGAGAAAGGGAAACCCTCTTAACACTATTGGTGGGAATGCAAGTTGGTGCAGCTATTTTGGAAAACAGTGTAGAGATTCCTCAAGAAATTAAAAATAGAGCTACCCTATGACCCTGCAATTGCACTATTGGGTATTTACCCCAAAGATGCAGATGCAGTACAAAGAAGGGCCACATGTACCCCAATGTTCATAGCAGCAATGGCCACAATCACCAAACTATGGAAAGAGCCAAGATGCCCTTCCACAAATGGACAAAGAAGATATGGTCCATATATACAATGGAATATTATGCCTCCATCACAAAGGATGAATACCCAACTTCTGTATCAACACAGAATATTATGCCTCCATCAGAAAAGATGAATACTTAACTTTTGTATCAACATGGATGGGACTGGAGAAGATTACTCTGAGTGAAATAAGTCAAGCGAAGAGAGTCAGTTATCATATGGTCTCACGTGTGGAGTATAAGGAAAATCACAGAAGACATTGTGGGAGGGAAGGGAGGGGTGAATTGGAGGAAATCGGATGGGCAATGAACCATGAGAGACTGTGGACTCTGAGCAACAGACTGAGGGTTTTGGAGGGGAGGAAGTGGGGGGTTGGGTGAGCCTGGTGGTGGGTGTTGAGGAGGGCACGTATTGCATGGAGCACTGGGTGTGGTACATGAATAATGAAGCTTGTAACACTGAAAAAAATAAAAGTATTTGGGGGTAAAAAAAAGTAATAGTCTTCCTATTTTCAAACACCTCTCCCCCACTTGATTCTAGGAAATTTTAATGAAATCAAGATAATAAGACTCAGATAAAATTTAAATATAAATACTGACCAGGATAATAATGTATCTCATTCCTTCCTGTCTTATTTTGTCAACAAACTGAGGAAGGTCACGGAAGTTTTCATCAATTGTAAAGTCTAGTTGCCTTTCCATGTAATCAATGTCTGTATATTGAACATCCTGAAAGATATGAAGATTGTGGCAGTGGGGTAGGAATCACAGGAGTCAGTGCATCTTGTTCTGTCATTGTATAAAAGTAATAGCAATATGAAAGTTTAAATGCCTCTTCACTTAATTCTAAAGAGAATTAATCAAGTAGCACAATGTTCAACAAATAAAACTAGCATATAAAGATGCAAAATAGTCCATAAACAAGTTAGTATAGACATTCTGTTTTCTAACAGTTCACTTAACAATTTTGATTTCTAAAAATTGTCTCAGATCAGTATCTTTTGTTATGTAATTCCCAAAGGAAATAAGAAGACACAGAAGTAAAAGATTTATGAGGCTATAAAATTTTGTTAAATTGCAATTTGGAATGTTGTACAATATATACAGAAATAGCTGTTTTTCTATTTCTGGAAACAAAAAGCCAGTAGGGGATAATTTCAAATAATTCTAATATTGCCAAATGAGAAGAAAGAATTATTAGTAAATCCATCAATTAGAAGATTCTTTTATTAACTAGCGAAGTCTTTTTAGTATTATAGACCAAGCTTAAATAACCAAACTACTGCTTACAAATAAGTATTTACAAATATGTTTAAACTAATAATGGTTTGACTTCTATCATGACATCTTTCAGACCTAAATAACAAATTTTTAAATAATTTTCTTTAATAAACATTAACTCAATTTCTTCTTCTAGATGTTACAAAAAATACAGCTGATATAATAGACCTAATAATGAAAACAACCTCCCTTTTTATAAAAAAAATCTCTTATATATTTCTGTATTGTCTACTTATATGATTAATTTCCTCATAATAACGTATTCAAAAGTCATGTAGTTGATTCTACTACATCTACCAATGTCTTATAATGAGGCCCTTCTCTTTCTTAGAATGAGTTCTTATATACCAAGCATTCTGGATTTCACTGTTTAAGTTCTCCCAGAAGGACCCCTGGGATTCCTGAATCTTGTTAAAAAATAAAATCAAAGGGATGATTATTTTCAGATACTTAGTAATATTTAGTTTCCTGAATATTGACGGAAGAGGATACTCTACAAGTGCTCCAATTCTGTGTTCTAACATTACAACTATCACCCATTTCAGGGCAAGAGTCACTTGGTTTCACCTCCAATTTCTCTGTAATTTGTCACTTCAGTTGATGAAGTAGGTTTATGTAGACTCTTAGTCTCATATTAAAATATACGGGAAACACATCTGATTACTTAAGCAACCCAAAGTTTACGAGAGAAAAACAAGTGCATAGTGACTTGTTTAATACAACTCGGGGTCATGGAACTAGAGAGAAAGGAGAAAAAGGAACGGTATTATCCCTTCTCCTTCATCTAATAAAGACACTTTATAAAAGTCTCATAACCAAGTCATTACGTGCTACTAAAAAATGAAGAATTATTGCCAAATGACTAATTTTAAAGTATACATACTTATTTCATTTTGCTTTTATAGATAACACGTTTAACACTGTTTTAAAAATTGATATACATACATAGGGGATCTGAGCAGCCACCATTTCATTATATACTTGCTCAACTTCTGAAGTATTTCTGTACCCATAACGACATAATTGGAATCCCAAAGCCCAGTAAGGTGGCATGACTGGTCGGCCAATCACCTTTGGGGGAAAAAAAAGGTTATTTGTGAACTAAGAGAGTTACTTTATATCACAAAGAACACTTTTTAAAAAATGTACAACCATACTTCATGGTATTGCTGTGTTGCAACTTCTGGAGTTGGGCCCAAAAACATATAGAAGTCCAAGATTCCTCCAATTACACGGTAAGTTAGAGCAGGAGTTGGCTGAAATGTAACATCTGGAAATCCAAAATATGATTACATTTTTATCTATGTATATTAGCTTACTAAAGAGTAATATAAGACACAAGAAATTCAACAAATGACTGTTTTACCCATTGCATTGCTGTTAAGTAAGAGAACTCCATGAGCATAGCCTTCATCTTCCAGAGCCATGTAATAGGGATGAAATCCATAGGAATTAAGTTTATACTAAAAAAAAAATTAAACATAATCCATAATATTTAAGTAATAATAGTGTAATATTAAATCAATAATAGCATATGAATTTTGTGAATATTCAAATTCATCATAATATTGAAGCTATATGAATTTAAAGGTTCCTTCTTTGTACACAAAACTATGCTTAAATTAAAATAAATATTTCTCCTTCAGAAAAAAATTTCTTTATTATTTGAACCATTACTGCTTTAAAGCATATAAATGAATGTACAAATTTGTAACACCCACCAACACTGCCATATTAACTGATGTAAAAAACATTGGTATTGGTGTAGCTGGGTTTCTTTCTACAGGTATATCTTAATTTATTTATAAATTGGCACTTCTTTTTCAATAAAAAATGTCCTAGAAATGATTAAAATGATGAAAGTATTCAAACCTCTTGAGAACTTATATGGTAATACTTAAGTTTATATAATATTTCATGATAATATTTTAAATAATATCTTGTTTATAAAATAGTTTACGAAGCATTTAATTTCACTTTCATCTAGATCTTTTCATTTTTTGGAATAAAAAAACCTATACTCAGGGTCATGAAATGACTTCTCAAAAGTTACAGAACTTTTAAGTTGATGATCCCTTATCAAACTAACAACTTTAGGGGAACCTGTGTAGCTCAGTCTGTTAAGTCTCTCACTCTTGATTTTGGCTTGGATCAATCTCAGGGCCTTGAGATGGAGCCCCGTGTCAGGGTCTCTCTCCTCTGGGCATGGAACCTGCTTGGGATTCTTTCTCTACCTCTCCCTCTGCCCCACCTCCTCCTCACTCTGGCTTGTGTTCTCTCTAAAAAAATAAAACACACACACACACACACACACATACACACAACTGACTTCTTTGACTCACACTGTATCCCAGTATTTGATCAGCATGTGAAAGAAGATTTACATTTTGAGAGTCAAGATTATATTAACCTAGTAATGCCAATACTAGTGTTGCATAGTTTTAAAGAAATACACTTTGTAAAACATACTTTCAAGTTGATAAAAATGAAAAACAGTCTGCATAGTCTAAGTTTAAACAATTATGATACAAATAAAAGTTGTTTGAGCACCTAATAATAAAAAGTCATTGCAGTAGTATATATATTTATAATCTAATATTGAATATATCCTTTGGATACACATCATGTGTGAAAAATGGAAATGAATTAGTATTTTTATTAAAATGTATTTTTGCACAATATACTTAGAATAATTATTGTTAATATTGGTTGTGCAATGCATTATTCATGAAATGTAGTCATTAATAAGACAAACATTGGGAAAAGTGACATAAGCATATAAAAACATTTTCTAAAGATGTAACTAGCAATATGGCCTCATAAAAATGCACCCCTGTAGCTGGGTATCATACAGGAAAAAATTAACATCGAATCAATATCAAAGAAGAAAAAAATTTTTTTCAAGGAGAATCCTAGCCAGTTATTTCTAAAAGCTGCAAGTAAAAGTAGATTTGGCAGGGGATTTTAAATCTGAGTATTTGTTCTATACAGTTGAGAAGATAGTGAATGGGATTGCAACCTCACTTTTCACTGTAGCCAAGGATATTATCCATCCAATCTTCTGCTTTCACCTCTAATTTATGGCTTTTTTTGTTTGCTTTTTAGAAAATCACTATCACAGATCAAGGGCCCCCTTATCATCACTTCAGTACTCAAGTCTAGGCCTACAGAGAAGCGGCTGAGATCCTAATCATGGTCTTTGTTGCCTCACGGAGTAGTCAAATATTGGTACCTACACCAGGGGGTTGGTCTCTTGTGAACATTCCCCAAGTATGCCAGTTCAGGTCTCTCTTAAATGCTGTATGTTCCACTTCCCCAAAACCATATATATATTCTGATGGCAGGCGAGTAGATATTTGAATAAATTGGTTATTAAAAGCAAATCCAGGCAGGTGAGAATCCCAACTGAAAAGAAAGGAAAACAATTCTAATATATAAAGTAGTACCACAAATACCAATGGTAATTCTTTCTTAGATGATCTGAAAACCAGTAGTATTTTTCTCTATGTACCTATTGTACTCAAATACCAAATGAAAATAATATCCCAATATATTTTTCTTTTGACTAAATTAAAGAATATCTAAAATATGTTTCACTTATTTGGCATTATTAATAAAATAAATTGTATGATGATTATAATTATAGTTTATCTTTAGATTTATACTGATTTTTAAAATAAAATTAATATGAAGTTATAAATAATATTGGCCTAGAAGTAATATATGCCCCCAAAATTGAAAGTCCTCTGTTTTCCTGTTCCCTTGAGATAATCACAGTAAACTTTTTCTACAAATAGATTAAGATGAAATCAATATCAAAATAAACTATAAGGCATGGTAGATTTTTTTTTAAGATTTTACTTATTTGACACAGACAGAGAGTGAGAGAGAGCACAAACACAGAGAGTGGCAGGCAGAGGGAGAAGCAGGCTCCTCACAGAGCAAGAAGTCCAATGGCGGACTCCATTCCAGGACTCTGGGATCATAACCTCAGCCAAAGGCAGATACTTAACAGACTGACCACCCAGGCATCATCCCATGATGGATATTTTAATTCCAAGCTCTACCTAAATTCTACTCCCAATCTTTTTCTTCTTTTATTTTGTATTTATAAAAATGAGTGTTTTAAAATAAATCCAGAAGAAATGTGTTACAAAGAATGTGCTGTTTTTCCAGTCATTTATAAGAATATAAAAGAGGAAGAAAAGAAATTGAAGTTGGAAGGAAAAAGAAACATAAGAATTACAAAGAATTTAGGACATATTCAAATTTTTATCTTAAGAATTTTGGAGAAGTATTTAATAAAAATAATGATTTCCAAATAAAAGTAAATACTGCCACTGTACCAGAAATTTTTTACAAAATGACTTCACTTCTTATTCTCCAAAACAAAAATACTGTCATAATAACACAATTTTTAAAACAATACAAACATAATTTTCACTATTTGTATCCATCCTGACAATACCTGAAAACATCCTGACATCTTCTATAAAGTAGCATGGTAAGCTTAAATTACATAAAAGTATCTTTTAATATACCATAGTTTGTCTACAAAGCTCTACTTCTTACTAAAATATAAATAACTTTTTATATAAGTTTATTTGTTGTAACATAAAAATACAGAGAGATATATGAGTATCAATTTCCTTTCATCATTACCTGGCAGAGGTAGTATTAACCTTATCAGATTACAGAACTAATAAATTTCTATTTCAATTAATTTGTAATTAAATATTTACATAACACATTTCCAACTACTTCTTTTGCTAACACACTTTTCAAGAAGAGTCTTGGTTTTAGTTCTCAACTTGGTTAGAAGAAAGAGTGTGATAATAATGAAATCAATCACATCCAAAATGAGGATGAAATTTTACTAATCCTTAATTATAGTCCCATGAGTGTGATAATTGTTCAGTTTAAAAATGTTAAAACAGGCCAAGTTATTTAATAAAATTAAATCATTTTGTAGTAAAGCTATATAGAGAAGAATGAAACTTGACCATTCTCTTACACCATACACAAAGATAAACTCAAAATGGATAAAAGACCTCAACGTGAGGCAGGAATCTATCAAAATCCTAGAGAAGAACATAGGCAGTAACCTCTTCGATATCAGCCACAGCAACTTATTTCAGGACATGTCTCCAAAGGCAAAGGAAACAAAAGCAGAAATGAACTTTTGGGACTTCATCAAGATAAAAAGCTTCTGCACAGCAAAGGAAACAGTCAACAAAACAACCAGGCAACCCATGGAATGGGAGAAGATATTCATAAATGACACTACAGACCAAGGTCTGATGTCAAAGATTTATAAAGAGCTCCTCAAACTCAATACTAAAAAAAAGATAATCACGTCAAAAAATGGGCAGAAGACATGAACAGACACTTCCCCAAAGAAGACACACAAATGGCTAACAGACACATGAAAAAATGGTCAGCATTATTCATTAGCTATCAGGGAGACTCAAATCAAAACCACATTGAGATACCATCTTTCACAAGTTAGAATGGTCAAAATCAACAAGACAGTAAACAACAAATGCTGGAGAGGGTGTGAAGAAAGGGGAACCCTCTTACATTGTTGGAGGGATTGCAAGCTGGTGCAACCACTTTGGAAAACAGTGTGGAGATTCCTCAAAAAATTAAAAATAGAGATACCCTATAACCCTGCAATGGCACTCCTGGGTATTTATCCCAAAGATACAGATATAGTGCAAAGAAAGGCCACATGTACCCCAATGTTCATGTCCATGTGGCAATGGCCACAATTGCCAAACTGTGGAAAGAGCCAAGATGCCCTTCAACAGACAAATGAATAAAGATATGGTCCATATATACAATGGAATATTATGCCTCCATCAGAAAGGATGAATACTCAACTTTTGTATCAACATGGACGGGACTGGAAGAGAATACGCTGAGTGAAATAAGTCAAGCATAGAGAGTCAGAAACCAGAAACATATGGTTTCACTTACGTGTGGAGCATAAGGAAGAACATGGAGGAACTTGGGAGAAGGAAAGGAAGGGTTAATTGGGGGAAATCAGAGGGAGGGATGAACCATGAGAGACTGTGGACTCTGAGAAACAAACTGAGGGCTTTGTGGGGAGGTGTGGGGTTGGGTGAGCCTAGTGGTGGGTATTGAGGAGGGCATGTATTGCATGGAGCACTGGGTGTGGTGCATGAACAATGAATCTTGGAACACTGAAAAAAATTAAATTAAAAAAAAGAGAGTTAGATGTTAGACCAAAAGAAAAAAAAAAAAAACCCAAACATTTTTAGTGTGATGACTGATACTCTAGCACAGTGAAAACAATCTTACTTCCCCCTAACCTAAAATCGAAATATTCCTCATACAATTCAATCACTTACATAACTCTTCCTGTACTTCTCCTTCGAATCTGTATGCCAAAAGGATTTTCTTTGATTTCAACATCATAAAGTCTGTTTTCATAAGTACTTGTTGGCGTGGCTGGAATGTTTAAAGGTACTGGAACTTCATATCTCTTATTTTGGGGATCATAAATCTATTGCAGAGAAATAATGAAAATAAATACATTTCTCTCTTATTCTCTCTTATTGCTGAAATATCATGTAAATAATCATTAAATAAGTTAAGTAATTGCTCAAAAAAGAATATTAGAACTCTTGTTTATACAATTCTCAATTCTGTATCCGTGGTTTATATATCTACATGGAAATCCACATATACATGTAATGAGATCAAGTTATGAATTGCATTTTATCATTTTTTAATGTTTTATAATTCATTTTTCCATACAATGAAAAATCTTCAAAAAAATTTTTAGAGCTAATTGTTCTCTTATAGAAATACACAAAATTATTTACCACTTGATGGTTAGACTCAGAAGTTGTTTCAGTATTTTCGTTCACATTTATGATCCAACAATGAACGTTAGTGGTTATTTATGTTTATTCATTTCTTTATTTCTTCAATACATTTCTTAGAAGTGATAGTGTTAGGTCAGAAAGAGTGTACTAAAATTTGTAGGGTCCTTGATATCTATTTTCCAGAAATATTTTACTAATTAATGTTCCTGCCAAAATGTATATCCTAATACTATTTTATGTTAAACTAAAAGCATTTATTTTTCTAATTGTCACGTATTTCCTTACTGATAAGGATGAACCTTTTTCTACATGATATTCAACATTTAGGTTTCCCATTTATTTCATTTTCTTTTTGTTCCTTTTATTTTCTGCTAAGATAAGTATTTTAATATTTTTATTTCTAATTTTTATTTCTTCTATTAAATGTCTGCTTATGAGATCTTACTATTTTTCTTGATTCTGTAAATTGAAATTGCTTGCTTTTTGTTATGTATGTGACAAATATCCATTTTTTTGTTTGCCTTCTAATTGTTTATAGTGCTTGTTGATGTTGAAATATATTTAATTTTCAATAAGATAATATACAGATTTTTATTTGTGGGACTTATACCTTTGTATCTATGGTTTGAAAGGATTTTACTAGGCAGACACAAGATAAAAATGTAGCTAATTTTTTTTCTGGGCATATGTTTGATATATATATATGTACATCTATTACATACACACACATATATTTTTTGTTATCTTTTTTCAATAAACTGATATAATAAACAGGTATTTCTGGCTGCAGTTCCATACGGTTTCAATTCTGTACTTTTTATTGTCTCTTCTTTTTCTGAGTTTTAATTATTGCCATTGTCAAATGGCTATTTTTCCAGATGAACTTAAAGAAAATGAATTAACTTAAAAAAATTAGGCTTATTTAAGACTTTTTAAATTTGCTTATTTTTTAATGTACTTATTTAAGATCTACCAACTCTGGAGAGCCTGGGTAGCTCAGTGGGTTGAAGCCTCTGCCTTTGGCTCAGGACATGATCTCAGGGTCCTGGGATCTAGCCCCTAATCAGGCTCTCTGTTCAGCAGGAAGCCTGCCCTCCCCTCTCTCTCTGCCTGCCTCTCTGCCTACTTGCGGTCTCTCTCTCTCTCTGTCAAATAAATAAAATCTTTAAAACAAAAAATAAAAAATAAAAAAAAATAAAAGACCTATCAGCACTTTTCTGGGGGGCTTCTGGGTAGCACAGTTGCCTGGGTGTCTGACTCTTCGTTTTGGCTCAGGTCAGTGGTGATCTCAGATCATGAGATCAGCCCTGCATCTGGCTTCCCACTCAGCAGGGCACCTGCTCGAGACCTTCTCTCCCTCTGCCCCCTACCCAACCTCACCCAATAGGTTCTCTCTCAGATAAATAAAAAATCTTTTTTTAAAAAAAATCTATCAACATTTTTTAAGTCTTTTCTTATAAACAGTCAATTTACTCTAATGATTTTTAATATTTTTGCTGTTTCTTTGTTTTTCTCATTTGATTTTGCTAATGGGATTTGCCTCCATTTCAATTTTTAAATGGTGAATGATAACATATAAATTTTGTATATTATTTTACATCCAGTCATTTTGCTGATCTTCTTATCATTTTTAATAGTTTTCTTAAAGGATTCCCTTGGAGCTCTTAAGTAAAAGGTAATGAGAACAAACTGTTGCCAGAGGGGAGGGGTGGACGCATGGGCAAAGTGGGTGAAGGGGCGTGGGAGATATAGGCTTCCAGTTATGGAATGAATACATTAGAGAGATGAAAGGTACAGCTTAGGGAGTGCAGTCAATGATTTTGTGATAAGGTGATATGGTGACAGGTGGTAGCTACACTTGTGGTGAGCATAGCATAAAGTATAGAATTATCAGATCACTATCTTGTACACCTTAAACCAATGTAATATTGAGTGTCAACTATACTTCAATTTAAAAAACTAACTATTCAGTGTACTGTTGAAAGAATTTTTTTTTTTAATGTCTACTGCACTGGTCAGAAAATTCAGGCCACTATTTAAAAATAATGGAAATAGTATCCTGTTTTATTTTTTAAGATTATTTATTTATTTATTTGAGTGAGAGAGTAGTACAAACAAGGGGAAGAGGGAGAGGCAGACTCCCTGATGAGCAAGGAGCCTGACCCTGGGCTCAGTCTCAGGACCCTGGATTCATGACTTGAGCCTAAGGCTGATGCTTAGCCAACTGAGCCAGCAGGCATCCCTTCTTTGTTTATTTTAATGGGACTATAAACATAGTCTGATTCTAAGTAATTTATGTATTTAGCAAGAATGTGAATTTTTTTTAAATCACCACATGTTTAATTATTCACAAAATTGCAAAAAGAAGAAGCTTTATTTATTGTGCACATAGGTATGAGCTATGTAGGAAAAAAACTTTATTTTTATAAAATCAAAATGTCCACAATCCAGTTAATAATCCTTAATATCACATTAAAATCAAAGTATCTAAACTATTAAGAATCTTTTGTCTTGAGAGATGAGTCATGCATTGTAGGATAGTTTATATCAAACATACCTTGAACTGCAGCATATCATTTTTGTGATATTTCACCTCCACACGAAGGGTTGAGATGGGTTCAGAAGGTAGCTTTATTTGAGATCTTGTAGGATTCAGCTGTAGGTCAGTTGTTATACCCATTGATGAATACTGAGTTGAACTGACCAAATAAGGGTTGTATTGTCTAGGAAAGTAACAGTCAGGTGCTTGGGAGCTAAGAGGAGCCTAAAAACAGAATACATGTTCATTGCCAGAAATTGTAAGCACTGTAATATTGGTAGACATGTTTAATCACATGTTGTATAATTTATGAATTTTATTATGTAACTATAAAATAAAATTATAATCATAACAAAGATATCTATTATGCAACCTAAAATACCATATACTAAAATCTTATATATAATATTTATATTTTGACTCTAAACATAGACCAGTAGAGGAAAAGAATCAAATGTCATAGCTTTTCAACAGAAAATAGAATGAATCTATGGTCTTGGCAAAAAATTAAGTATATTACTCATAAATCTTGATTCCATGCTTATTCTTATTCTTCATACTGACTTTTGCTTTTTGTATGTAAAATGGCTCTACAGTAACCCTCAGAAAGGCTTTTACTTAAAGTTCTTTTCTTTTACTTATAATGAAACTATATCATTCCTTATCTCATGACTGATCCTTATACTGGTCAATTATATCCTAACCAGTATTTATATAGGGATGATGGCCAAAGATCAAACTAATTGGTTTATATGAGTGGAAGCTAGGATCTAAGAAAAAGAATGATAACTGGTGACATTAAAGGCTAGTTGCCTTACGATAGTCCATTCTCCCATCTTTCTTATTTATTAAATTACTATATTGCTGGGAGAAGCAATGTGCTCATCTACATGTCCCAGTCTCTTTTCAGGAAGTTATATATGACCTCCAAAATCTCCTTAAAAGAAAAGGGTATAAGCTAGTTAAAATCAGATGCCCTTCTCCCTCCCACCTTTAGGCCTGGAATGAATACATAATGACAGAAGACATAATACAACCTAAGGACAAAAAAGAAATGGAGGTGCCTGGGTGCCTCAGTGGTTTATAATTAAAGCCTCTGCCTTCGGTTCAGGTCATGAACTCAGTCCTGGGATGGAGCTCCGCCTAAGGCTCTCTGCTCAGTGGGGAGCCTGCTTCCCCCCCCACTCTGTATGCTTCTCTGCCTACTTGTGATCTCTCTCTCTCTCTCTGTCAAATAAATAAAATCTTTAAAAAAAAAAGGACAAAAAAGAAATGGTAAATATAAGACATTGATGACAATGAGAGGCCAGTTTATCAGGCATAAGATTCTTTTTTGTAAGAGAAAAATAAATTGTGTCTTGTTTAACCCAATCATCATTCTGTTAAATGGATGACTAAAATAACTGGCTAGAAATTACCCCTTATTGGAACTAATACACAGACCATCAATTTCAGAAGTTTTAATAACTTGAGACAATGCTTTTGAAAGACTGGCTCCTGGGGCACCTGGATGGCTCAGTGGGTTAAAGCCTCTGCTTTCAGCTCAGGTCATGATCTCAGGGTCCTGGGATCGAGCCCCGCATCAGGCTCTGCTCAGCAGGGGGCCTGCTTTACCCTCTTCCTCTGCCTGCCTCTCTGCCTACTCATGATCTCTCTCTCTGTCAAATAAATAAAATCTTAAAAAAAAAAAAAAAAGACTGGCTCCTATTGGCGTAATACCTTAGTAAATTAAGCTAGTCAGCCATAGTCAATATCTAATTGACTATGTTCAACAAACAGAGAACTATTTTATTAAGTAAAATGGACACATTTTAAGTAAAGTAAGGCACACTATCCAAAGTGCTTGGAAAGCAACTTACACATCCGTTTAGTCTGGCATTTACTAAACTACGTCTTTGGAGAATTAATTAAGATAAAAATAAATTGTCTATCAAAGTCCTAATTTAAAATTCCAAATTTTTCTCTCAATAAATTTAGTTCATATACTGTAGAATTAAAATTATAATACATAATGCTTACATTGAGATATATATGTAAAACCTATACAATGAATTAGAATAAAATTCTTAGTACCGTTTCCCATAAACAGCCACGTGCTTCACACTTTTCTTTAGTTGGAGGGTCTGCATCTGGATAACAAGTAAACCTTTCATTTATTGAGAATATTTGATCCCATTGAACGGTGAAGTTTCTTCCAAGGGTAAAGTCGAGACCGTAAATTAGGAGACTCTGAAGACAAAGAGACATCAAAGAATATTTGTGAGCACTGGATGATTTAAAAGTACTTAACATTTATAAAATGCAGCAACCACAGCAATTCTTCAAATCAAATCATTGGTACTTTTAATAGGATACTTAACAGATAAGAAATGAGAAAATATGTCATGCCACAGAAATGGCTAGAACCTCAAGGTAAGAAAAGTATGAGAAATCGTAGAATACCGATGAAAAGCATTATTGCTAAATCCAGACACGAGTTCAGTTCTCAGTTCTGCCATTTAATGTTTATGCTTCTGTGGGACAATTGCCTATCCTTTATTATCTTTCATGTCCTCCTGCTGTGAAATGGGGATGGTGGCTTCTACTAAAGGGGTACTGCTATACAGGATGAATGACAAATGAAATTTAAAGCACTTAACATAATGCCTAGGGCAGATTAGGTGTGAAATAAATATTAGTTCCCTCAAAAAGGGGAAGTTAATGACTTAGATTTATATGGAGACCCCCAGAGTCAGAAGAGGGAAATATCTATTTCTTCAGTTCTGTCTCTAATTTGAGACACTGCTCACAATATTTGAGGGACTAGTTAGGAGATAACATGGCATGATTCAAAAAAGAAAAAATAAGAGGATAGTTACAAACATATATATATATATATATTAATACATAATGATTTTTATTATTAAGATATTGCAGTTATGTTTGTTGTCTATATACCTTGAGAATATGGGCAAAATTTATTCCAGACTTCTATCTTCATAGCTTATTTTTTGATATTAACTTACTTTCATACTTCTACATGCAGGACTGAAAATTCATATAAAGATCAGTTTAAGCACAGCAGAATTAAGAAAGTGCATCTATTAGTCTGTGCAAATCTTACATAGGCATAAATACCGGCACAGATATAAATTAAAATTGCAAAAAACAAATAAAATGATTTTTGTTTTATACTCTCTTGGTAATCTTTCTTAGAGTCATAAAGTTCTCAATAGGCCCGTATTATTTAATTTATATGAATAAATTATTACAGTCCCAGGAATATACAAAATTATAGTATATTTACTAAATAAAAATAATTAACCAATACATATTTTTATGAAAATTTCAAATGAAGAACTCTGGGCCAGAAGGTTTAGGAGGTAGAAAGAAAAATACTCCCAAGAGAATATATTATATCTCAAGTAATTTAGAATTTATGCTGATATTATCAATAATTTAGGGTGTATATGAATGGTGGGAAAAAATTCAATAAAAATCATTTCAATGTTTTAAATTATTATGATCTATATTTTAAATACTATATTTTATTACTCAAAGCAACATTATGATTTAAATATTACATTTTACAAATAAGGAAGCTGAGATACTAAGAAATTAATTTGATATGTTTAAATGCACAGATTGCAAGGTTGGAATTCAAGCCCTATCCTGACTCCTTTTCCTTCCCTAGTACACATCTTGAGATTTTATTTTTAAGTAATCTCTACACCCAAAGTGGAGCTCAAACTCACAATCCTGAGACCAAAGATCCTACATGCTCTCCTGACTGAGCCAGCCAGGTGCCTCTCTAGAACACATCTTAAAAGAGACAAAAATTATAATTGCCCTAGAAAGGAAAAGAATGTAAACAAAATTTCAAAGAAAAAATACAAGATATATCAAGGATAGTGAGAGTTCTTGAAAGGAGAAGCACAAGGAATGAGGGAAAAAAGGGATTCAATCAATATCTTAAAGTGTATTAAATGAGAAGCTAAAGCATTTAGAACCTTTACTGTATGCAATAGGTGAGTAAGTTAAAGTTCAGGGTAGGAAAATGGTATGAAAAATATTAAGAAGATGTATATAAGTGATATCCAAGATAAAATGAAATAAAGAGAAGTAGCATGGAGTCCTTTTAATATTGATATCTGAAATCAGAATGACCTAAAATGGAATATTGATAGCAAAAGGGGGAAAAAAAAAAGAAGTAATATCATGAAGAAAACAAGTCACAAAACCAGAGACTGAATTGTTACATAATGTTAAATGTGAGAATATATAACAGCTAAAATATTTAAAAATTTTAAATTTACCTGGTTGGAAGCAGTATAAGTAAAATTGTAGTGATCTTTTATTGGCTGATTATCTTCCACCACTGTAACATGTGTAACAGAATCTATCAACCCAAGGATTTTTATAGTCTCAAATGCTAAAGTGGTTCCTTCCTGGTATGATGAATGTGTGCATAAAATATCTAGTTTGTTCTGAAAAGAAGTATATAATAGTATACATTAAATAGAAGTTCATTGGATACAGACTTGAAATAATACAGGTGTAAAACAAAGAACCAATCATCCATTCCCACCAGCTCTCCAAATCCAAGTAACATATATAAATATACTCATTAATGACTCTTTTCACTTTTTTTATACATGTCATAAAATTTATTTTCAGAGAAAACCTGAATTACCCACGATGCAACTCATATATATCTGTTCTCAGTCTAGCCTTAGTATTGATGAAGAATAACAGCTTGGCAACAAAGAATATATATAGAATCCAACATCTACAAAAACTATTGCTATTAATTATTAAAATTTATCCTTGTGTGTAGATTTTTCATCCTCACTCAAAATCCATAACAGATTGCTGTGACTGATACAGTAAATATGTTGACATTACTTTCCTAGGTCATGCTGCTTAAACCAGACAGAGCACTTTAAGATGTTTGAAGATGTTTGCGCATCAATTTTACCATCACAAACTTATCTATTACGTTTAAATATAAAAATTTAAGGTAACTGTATTTATAACTTAACAACTTAAATTTTAAAATTTAATAATTTATTCCATTTCTTTCTGTTGAAATCTGAAGGTAAATGTAAACATCTTTCCAAAAGAAATCCATGGTAAAAGCATAACGCAGACATTAGCAACATATATGTTCGGCTGTGTGTCTAAGGAGAATACTTACATTAGAAACTGAAAAAGTATATAAAATGTAGTTGCCATTTTGTATGGTATCTGAAATGGGAAAAAAACAGAGTTATCAGATCAAAATGTAATTCTTTATTAGTTAAATTATCTATTTTTATGTTTATACAACATTTAAGAAATTAAAATAAAAGGTACTGTTCGTGGGTGCATGAGTGGCTCAGTTGGTTGAGAGTCCCACTCTTGGCTTCAGCTTAGGTCATGGTCTCAGGGTCCTGAGATTGAGCCCTAGGTCAGGCTCTGTGCTCAGTAGGGAGTCCACTTCTCTCCTTCTCCCTCTCCTTCTGACCTTCCCCTGCTTGCACGTACTCACATATGCTCTCTATCTCTCAAATAAATAAATACATCTTTTTTAAAAATTATTTTAAAAGATACTGTTTATTAATGAAGCAAATTAAAAAGCTTATCTTTTCAAATTAAAGTCTTTAACACCCATATACAAAATAATCTTGGTAGTTTATTATCCCAGTAAATAAAAGTAATGAATACATAATGTGCCTAGTTTAATTTTTCAAAGATGGTTAAAATATTTCTGGAAATTAGGAGAAAAAAACTTATAGTAAAATGTACATAACTATAAATTCATTATTGAAAGATAACTTTATCTCTTTCTAGTAAACTATGTAACATTCAGTTTATCTTTGGAAGATATGGCACATCAAAATTTTATTTTGCATCCTTAATTTTTTTTCATTGAGGAAATAAGGTGAATCTGGAGAATTGTTAAAGAAAGAAATAAACTTTAATGAGGGAAGTTGAAGAAGACAATGATTTTCTACACTATCTATGTAAGAGGACTTTTTATTCACTTGTTTCTTTAACAGAGAAACTGAAGATTATGGCTAAAATAATTTGAAAGAAAGTGAAAAAAGTAAAAGGAATTTGAGAATTTATATATATTTTCAACAATATTAATTTACTTAAAATTTTAATTCTAGTTAATGAAATAAAAATCACAACCTGAACTGAAGGTCATTTATTATTTATCTGTTTATTTATAAATTGATTGTTTAGAAAATTTTGATTTTAACTTTTCAAGCACATTAACTCTAGAGATACCATATTTGATAACTGATTAAATCATATCTCCATATTTTTAACCATCTTCTTAGATGAAAGTAAATTATCAATATATGCTTTTATATAGAAAGAAATATATTTGGGTATATTTATATAATTTGAGAAATAAGAATAATCTTAAAATCAAGCCCCACATGCTACCAATGCAGGTATGATCTCAACAGCACTCTTTAGTTGATGATCACAAATAACTTAATTCAGCAGGAATTCAATCTTAAGGAACTTCTGTGTGGTAAATGGTTGCAACCTATTCTCAGGAAGCACTCACCCTAGTGCACTCAAGCTCTAAGGTATTTGAAAGAAAGCAAGAAGGCTAGTGTGCTGGAGTAGAATGAAAAAAGGAGAGCATTAGTGGATAAGCATGTGTGTGCACACATACATGCAAAAATACAGATCATAATGAGTGGTCTAGGTCTTGCTAAAGGCTATGGCTTCTAACTGAATAAAATGGAAAATCATTAGAGGGTTTTGAGCAGAAATGTGATGATTTGAATCATCTTTTAAAAGGATTACTCCATGAAACAAGACAAAACCAGAGAGGGAGACAAACCATAAGATACTCTTAATCTCAGGAAACAAAGAAATAAATAAAATTGGTCTGTCTACAGTTCTTGTCAAACCTCATTTACATTCTGTTTGCAATCCAGAAGGTGGAGTAATACTTTTGTATATTTACTTATTTTAAAATTTATTTATTTTTATTAATATATAACGTATTATTTGTTTCAGGGGTACAAGTCTGTGATTCATCAGTCTTACACAATTCGGAGTGCTCACCAAGCATGTGACATCCCCAATGTCCATCACCCAGTCACCCCATCCCTCCTAACCCCCTCCACTCCAGCAACCCTGTTTGTTTCCCATCATCAGAATGAACATTTTAAAAGTCTATCACATTGAGACTTACTTTTAGTTTCTCCATCATCCCAGAAAAAGTCTCCTTTTGCTGTGTTATCCTCATCTAATGCAACTATAAGTCCTAGAGGGTTTCTCCGGCTGTTAAGTAAGTGTGGGTGTATATGTGATTCAAAATAAATTTATAATAGTGAAATATCCTACATATAAGTCAATTTCAACTTAGCATATCTGTAGGTGTTCTACATTCATGTGAAAACACTGATATCATAAAATTCATGTTTATATTTATTATTTTTTCCATGAGAAATAATTTATATAGTTATAAAATAAATGAAAGAAATAAATACAATATGGAACTTTTTGGAGGTGAGATACCAACAAAATTGAAACAGTATAATGATACTTCAATTCAAACAAGAAAACTTAAATATATTTTATGAATGCAGAATACATTTAACATGTAATTGGACATCTCAATTAACTAATTTGTAATTTATCAAGGCTACATTTTATATACATTATAAAGAAAAGTACAATATAAACACATTTTACTGCTTAGTAGTGTATCTATTAACCTTACAAATGGGGATAATTCCATCATGAGAAATGAGACATGAGACAATTTTTTTCTCTATTCCTATAGGTTTTTAAACCTAAAATAGTACCCCTGAGGCTCTACAGTCCAGGAAACTGCTCAATATAGAATATATTCCATCTTGCAGGCTCACCAAAGTATATGCTTCTCTGGTTCAATACAGCTCTAGAGGATAACTAATTTTTTGGAGAACACAGTCATGCAACAGTTACAGTTTGAAAATAACCAATTACATAATGCCAAAATAATTAAGTTACTAGTACACATTCATTCACTCATATATTTTTCCTTCAATATTTAGCGAAAATAGAGAGCATATTATGGGCCAGACATTTATTATTGGTTTGGGGACTAACGCAAGGAAAAGTCAAGTCTCTGCCTTAATGGAGTTTATAGTCAAAGGGAGTGGATACACTACATACAAGATAAAGCAAATAATATAATTCCAGATATTCTTAACATTATGAAGAAAACACAGCAGTATGAAATAGAAAATGACTATTCCTTGGGGTGTTACAGAATATGGGGAAATATGTGCATTCACTATAACTCCTTCTTGCTCTTATACCCAGAATGAAGGCTGCAAGATGGAGCACAAGAATTTTCAAGTTTCTTCTTTTTTCCTAAATATTTCTGGAATTTAATCCTACTGAACAACTTAGTTTCTATCTCATTCTTTCCCTAAACAGAATTATCCACCTCATTTATCATTTAAAATAAAACATTTTAGCAGAAAGAAAAACATTGTGACATTCATGTATTGAAAATCTAAGTATGTAACTGATACTTTCAACAATTATATAACTTACTTTAATTTTTCATTTTTATTAAGAATGAGCAATTAACTTTAATTATACTATAGAGAATGTCAGCACATTTTTGGTATATGAAAAAAATTATGATCTAATTACATTCATTTTTAAATAAAAAAATTTATAATGCTACATAATTTGAATCTTTTCATAAATGGTTATATTTAAGAATCTTCATATGGCAAATATCTTCTGGTGAAAAAACTAAACAGTAATCTTTGATTTTTAATAAAATATGAAATACTAAAACTTGAGTTATATTTCAGATTTCAGTTAATGATTTTTCATTTTACCTTGCAGTTGTTGTTACATTAGGTTGTTGAATGGGGATAATATAACCTCCTCTAAGATGTAATCCTATTTTGTCTCCTGGAAGATACATATTAACTCGTTGTTTTTTCCATGGCCTCTTTGCACCCTAATATTTGGAAGTTCAAAAGATTTTTTAATATTAGTGAAGACTTAATCCCATTTCACATTCAATTTTACATACAGAAATAATTTTTACTGTGAGCAATTCATATCATCTAAAAAATATTAATATGCTGCTTTCTAACTTTGAAAAAAATCCTTTTTTTTCAGGTTACTGAACAAAGTAGGAGAAAAATAAGTTCACTTTCTCAAAAAAAATAAAAATCAATTTAGAGAAATCAATTTCCCTTCTACAATAATTAATATTCTTAATTAATCCTACTTTTATTCTTTGTTTTGGTTTAAAATTAAGTATATCTTTAAAAAGCTTTTAAAAGTCACTGTTTCGGGGCATCTAGGTGACTCAGAGGGCTAAGTATCTGCCTCCTGCTCAGGTCATGATCTTAGGTCCCAGGGTCAAGCCCTGCATTGGCATCCCTGCTCAGTTGAGAGTCTACTTCTCACTCTCTCTCTGTCTCTCTCCCTGTCTCTTTCCCTATTCTGCTCTCTCCCTCTCTCTCAAATAAATAAATAAAATATTTTTTAAAAAATAAAATAAAATAAAAATCATTGTTTCTATAAAAATAAAGGTTCTGCTTAGCAAATATAAGTGATATGCAAAATAATGCCTTTTAAAATAAATACTTTTCAAAAGGTCTTGGTCAATTAAAAAAAATAGGTTGTATATGAATGTTACAATGTTGCCTTTTCAAGGTTGAAATGAAAATCTTTCCCAAACTTTTGAATGTGCCATATAAAAACAAATGCTTACCACTTGTTCAATACTCAATTCCTCTGTCAATAAAATAAATATATAAAGTAGGAAAAGCATCAAAATAAGTCACCACTCCTTCCTAAAATTACTCCTGACTTTTATTTCCACAATTTAAAAATGAGTAATATAACTCTTTATACTAAAGAATATAACTTTATATTAATCACATGCAAGAAATATATACTTGCTCATACACAACAAAACATGTAAACCTTCACAAATTTTACAGATTATTCAAATTTGGAATTATTCTTTTTTTATAATGATAACACACATGCTGAAAACAGATATGCTATGTGTTGGGAATTAAGTTTCCACATACAGGTGTTTCACAGTATAATACTTGTGAGTCTATCATTATATTAAGGTTACTTACAGTTTCATAATCATACCAAGTAGCATTAGGGATGTATGCACTCACTGTATCTGCTCCCTAAAATAGAGAAAAATAATTCATACACTGTTTGTTTACTTTAATACTTATCAGAAGAGTATCATATCAAATATTAAGTTGGGTTTTAACAGTCAAGAAAAAAGCTTCCTTTGTAGTGTTTCATTCCAATATGTCCTATAAATAATAATCAAAAGGCTATTTTACTAGTTTTATATAATATAAATCACATCAAAAGCAAAGTTGAAATAAATTTAAGTAGCAACTAAAAAAACGCATTTGTATTGCTATAATCTACATGTTAATCGCAAATGTGTACACATTCATTTCTGTATATTCCCATGGGCATACAGATTTCTAAATAATAGGTAAAAACCAAAAATCTCACTCCACTATATTTTCAATATTTTCATATGATCAGCTGGCTTTCCAGAAAAATTAGCAAAATTTCAATGTCTATTGACATGTCTATGTCTAGTTAAATGAGAGTTCATTGTTATTACTACAAGATTGATTTTGATTCCATAAATAAAGCTTTCTTTTTTAGAAGAATATTAATTTTACATAATTTTCTTCTCTGCAGTTACATATTTTATATGTGAAAAGCATATATCTACTTAACATTTTTATAATTTTTCAGAATTTCTACATTTTAGAATTCAACATTTATCAGATTGAAACAGTCAGGTTGAGTAACATTTATTATCACGTCTTTTTTATAATTTTGTCTGAATTTAGTTAAAAAGTATCCTCTAGGGGCGCCTGGGTGGCTCAGTCGTTAAGCGTCTGCCTTCGGCTCATGTCATGATCCCAAGGTCCTGGGATCAAGCCCTGAATCCGGCTCCTTGCTCGGCAGGAAGCCTGCTTTTCCCGCTACCATTCCCTCTGCTTGTGTTCCCTCTCTTGCTGTGTTTCTCACTGTCAAACAAATAAAATCTTTAAAAAAAAAAAGTATCCTCTAAAAGCAATAAATTAATTAAAATTGTAAGACCTACCTCTTTCAAGACAGGAGTAATAAGTAATGCAGGGCCCCATAAGAACTGAGTGTCCTCAATCCAGGTATCCATGTCCTCATAAAACCTAAGAATGGCAATTTGCTTCATAATGACAAAGTTTACAATATAAAGGTAAAAAATAAGCTTATCCAAATTCCTTGTTTGGTTTATCATTTCAGTTTTTTCATGGGAATGATTATTAGCTTTAATTTTACTTGTTTGACACGTCATGTTGAGTCTATGGTTCTTATATACTTATGGTTCATCTGACACTCAAGAAAGAAGAAAGGAAGGAAGGTAGGGAGAGAAGGGAAAAAGGGAGGAAATTAGTTCAACTGGGCTCAAAAAAAATTATCAGGTATGGTAAGGTTACTTATCATTTGTAATAAATATTCTGTTGAATTCATTTTCTCCTCTAAGATAAGTTTGTAAAGTACCAAGAATCTTTCATATTCTACTTTCTTCCCTTTAAATTTTTCATTATAAATTCCTATTTTAAGGTCTTCAGTCATTTCTTGGTGAAAGGTCCTGATTAGCTCAAGATATACAAAGACAGACAAAATTAATTGCTCTGCAACTATACTATACTCTTGATCCATAGTTAGATGATTTTGACAATATATACATAATATGCCTTCAATAATTGCATATTCAACCTTAGTAATATAATTTCCCTAATACAGCCTATATATCATTTTCCTTTTAGGTTCATTTTCCTTTTAGGTTCTAGAAACTCCCACATTTCTATCTTAATTTTGTCCAATCATTAAATTAATTATATTTATTTACTACTATCATTCCATAGTTCATCAAATGATTTATATGAATGTAAAAAACGCAGGAATCTATTTGACAGCATAATTACTCTCCATTAATTTTTCAATATATGTCTGAAAAGAATCTGAAAGATTAAAATTCTTGAACATAGTACTCACTCATGAAGAACTGGCCTTGCTACTGTTTCTCCAAACATATGGGCTTTGTAAAACAGAGTATAGAGGAAAGGTAATAAGGTGTAGCGAATATTCAAATAGTGCCTTGATGAATTAACCAAAAGAGAATTCTGCCCAAAAAATGCCGGATCCTGATGCTATGGAATAAAAAGAGACATTGAAATAAAAAAGCTAAAATAATGAATGAAAATTAAAAGAGATGCATTTAATCTACTTTTAAAAAGCAAATTACATACATTTTAGCTTGTTTATAAAATTTTGAAATTGTTCCTCTTCATCGAAGCATATAAGTATTTTTATTTTTTATGTTTTCATTTGGATATATGTTTTAATTAAACTTTATTTTAAACTGGATATTTTTTATTTAAATATTGTTAGAGATGAAAATATATTTTAACAAATAATTTTTCACCTATATTGTTTGTGGTAGATTGAATTATTGCCTCTAATGTTCATGTTCCTTTGTACACATAACCTTCACTGTGTAACTCCGCAGTTGCTACCACTAAAGGTGGAGTGTACTTCCCCGCCTCTTGACTTTGTGCTGAGCTAAGTGACATGCTCTGGGCACTGGAGTCTCAGTATATGTGACACATTCATGTAAAGGCTTGAAATGTGCTTGCCCGAGGACTTACTGCCTTGTGCCTTGTTGCCATGAGAAGAAAAAGCCCAGGTAGGAAGTCTACTGGCCCAGAGATACAGGGACTGCCTAGCCAGTGCAGAGGCTTGTCACTTGCCTTCCTGCTGAGACCAAGCTGGATCAGTGGACTGTCTTAGCGCAGGTGCAGTGATGTGAGCAAACCTGCTTAGATCTCCTGCAGTGAGTAGCAAGATTAACTGAGAGTACCATCTACTGCCTTCCTGGATTCACCATCATTTTACCCTGAAGATATTTCCCTTTGGCTGCCTGTAGCTAATCAGTGACCATGGTGGGGGGGGGTCCTATTCAGGCCCATTCCTGGAAGATACAGGACTTTTCCAACAGTCAACTTTGCTTTGAGGACTTACCACCACTGGACTGAGTGGAAATTTCCTTAGAATTGGGCTGTAGTATGTAACTCTCTCTAAAAACCCTCCTTCCTTGCCTTCATCTTCACCAGATTCAGATCCCAATTGTGATGTGAAGGCTCTTTTGATTTTTTCCTGCCCCCTCACCTTTATCCTTTCACAAGTATTTTGCCAATAAATCTCTAACATGTTTGTCTTGGCATCTGCTTTTAGGAGATAGAAATGAACACACAGTGTAATATAATTCATATCAGCATCTTTCATGAGCACAAGTTCTTGAAAGCACCATTCAGGTGGATTAGGAAATGACTAATCCCAATTATACTTCTTACTTTTGTTCCGTCATGCCTCCTTCCAGGCAGAGCTCTGAGTGATTTTCCCTCTTCTCAAACAGAATTAATGGCTCTATATGTAACCAGTGTGTGAACAGTGAATAATTTCTCAACCACCATGCACTTAATTGATTTAATGGTTTCACCTAATTTCCCCATTTCCTCTGAGAAATATGTTTCTTAGAGCCCAGAACATGCTGAATTCATAGGGGTGGTAGAATCTACTCCCACCAGTTCAGATGCGTGTGTTACTTTTATTTTTCCCAACCTATCAGTCCAGTTTTACTTATTATACAAAGACTCTGGACTCGAACTACTTTTTAAATCTCTTGGATTTCTTGTGTTTCTTTAATAGAACAAAAGTTAGAAATCCTTAATACTACCTTGTATTTTTTATGAAATACCTGGAACTTACATTGTTAGTCCGGGCTCAAAAAGCTTTGGCTTTAATTTTAAATATTAAATTATTTTTTTAAGATTTCATTTATTTATTTATTAAATATTAAATTATTTTAAAGTGATGTGACACACTTGTATATGCTTCAGGCTTAAATAAAATATGTTGTGACACCATTGCATTTCATGATTTCCTTATTTCACCAATTATTTAATATATAAAATATAGGCCTTGAGAAGACTTCTAACTCTTCTTTACGAATTATGCTGCAAACTTTCAGACTATATCTTATATAGCTATAAATTTAAGTACATTGCTAAAACTAGAATTAGGTTTTATTTAAAAACATGGAGAACGAGAGGCATTTACCTCATATGTATCAGCATTATGGTTCCTGGAAAATGGATAAAATGCCCCAAGTTGCATCCACCTTCTGCAAAGCTCTTCTGTGGTATTAACCACAAATCCACAGATGTCTGCTCCAACCTAAATAACAAATATATCTATTATTCATAGTGTAAAGAGACTCAAATTTGCCCAGAGCATCACATTTTATGCCTCAACTGATTTACATTATTTAGCAATCTTTTTGTTTTACTGTCTTCCTATATTCTTCCTTAATATCGTTTTATATTTTACATTTTTGCTATGTGCTTGTCTCTATTTGCATTATTTTACTTTTTTCATTGCTTCCTTATACATTGTTAGTCTCATGTATTTACTTTCTCCTTTGATCTAATCATTGTTAACTTAATATACAATGTAAAATTATATTATTAAAATGTGTTGTTTCTTAATCTAAAACTCACCCCACATGATTTTATTTTTTCTTTTATATTACTGTAATAGTAAAATAGTAAAAAATGTTGCCTAACATGTAGCTGTATAAAATTTCATTCCTCTTTCTTCAAGGACCCTCCAGAAAAAACTACTATTCTTTTTTTTTTTAAGATTTTATTTAGTTTATTTGAGAGACAGAATGAGGGAGGGAGAGAGAGAGAGCATGAGAGGGGGGAGAGTCAGAGAGAGAAGCAGACTCCCCGTTGAGCAGGGAACCTGATGCGGGACTCAATCCTGGAACTCCAGGATCATGACCTGAGCCTAAGGCAGTTGCTTAAACCAACAGAGCCACCCACGTGCCCAAAAAAACTACTATTCTTAATTTAGTATGTTTATATTCATTTAAATGTTTACAAGCATTTCTTTATTTTTCTAAATAGTATGTAAGTACCTATAAACAATATACAGCATTGGTTTGTATGTTTATTAACTTTATGTAAATGGCACATTGTATGCATGACACAGTATTTCATTTTTTTCTCAAAGCATTATTTTTGTGAGATTCACTTGGGTTAAATGTGAATATTTAGTTCTAGTTTTCTATAATATAGGATCTCATAACTATGAAAAATGCTCCTGTTTTATATATAGGTTTCTATGTGAATATTAAAAAAACTTACTATTCTTCTATGGTATTTTATATATAAATATCTTCAATATTATTTTACTGGATTATTGGAAAAAAACATCGTTTAATCAAAACTGGTTGTAACCATTTGTAAACACAGTTGACAGTATGTGAAAATTTCCATTATTCTGTTTCTTCCCAATTCCTGTTATTTTAAATGGATGATCAATTTTCCATATGAATATTTAATACTTTCCTTACTGATCTATAGTGATAGTACTATCAGTTAATGTATTTCATCAATGCATGGGCCTATATCTTATTTAGCCATATTAATCTATTTGAATATACAGAGACAAATATCATTGTGTTTATTACTATTTTATCGGAGAGGGTGAATCCTTCTGCTCTATATTACTTCTTTAAATTGCATTGTCTTCCACATGACATTTAAATAATCTTTGATGCTCCCCAAATTCACTTTATAGTTTAAACTGGAATATCACTGAACCTGAATAATAGTTTGCATATTTCTAATATACTAAGCCTTATTATCTATGAACATGACATAGAGTTAATTTATTTAGTTATTTAAAATTTTCTCAAAAAAGTCTTACATTAAGTTTTAAGATTTACTCCTGGTTATTTTGCATTAATTACTTGCTATAATAAATAACACTTTATCTTAAAATACATTATAAGATTGCTTTTTTTCTTCTTTTTCAGAAAAAACTGCTGAAAATGCTGTATATTATTCAAATTTTCAAAATCACCTTTGTAATTTCATTTTGTTAATTTTTCTCTAAAAATTTTGCTTTGATTGCCTTAATGTCTTATTTTCATTGCCTATTTCTTTCTTTAGGTTTATTCTGCTTTCCTTTTGTCGATTTTCTTAATTAATTCACTTTACTCATTAATATTCAGTATTTCTTTTTTTTTTTTAATCTAAGTAGTTAAGGCTGCAAGTTTTCCACTAAATAAATTTAGCTGATATCCCACAGTTTTGATATGAAGCATAATTGTGACCGTTCAGTTCTAAGGATTTTTACCCCCCTCCATTTCCATGCAGTTTTTTTTTTACTCACAAATCATTTGCTAATGTGTTTTTTTAATTTCTAAAGACAAGACTGTGTGTGTGAAGTTTTTGTCGTGGTTTTTGTTTGGTTGATTTTTGGTTTACATTTTGTTTTGTGTATATGAAAGAAAGAATAAGCAATCACTGTAATTTCCTAACACATTTTACATTATTTCTTTTTATGTAATGACCTTCTTTGGTGTTGAATAGCAAAATGGCATACTTTTTTAATTGATATAAAACATATCTAAATTTTTTATGTTTAGAGTTTTTCATGTTTAGAGTAGCCTAGCATAAATTTTCTCTGCTCTTAAAATTTTGAGACTTTCTCTGTCTTTATTTTTTAGCTTTTCTTTTCTTTTATTATCATTTAAATAGAGGAAATACCTTTACTGTTTTTAACCTGAACTGACAATCTAGTATTTTAAATATACTTAGACTTCTGACATTTACTTTTATTGTCAATGTATTTGGATTTTTTCTTACCATTTTATCTGGTACTTTATATATATTTGTAACCTTTTTCTACACTTTTTTTATATTGATATTTGTTTAGTGTATTTTTTCAATTTGCTTGAATTTTATTTATTCTTTTTTCTCATTCTAATGGCTTGAATGTTATAGACATCACTCATATTCTTATTTTTCTTATAAATTCCCTAAGAATAAGGATTGAATTTTTTTGCAATGTATCTTAGTCATTATATTGAAAATCATCATGATAGTATTATAAAAGTAAGAGTAATTCACATTTTTTGTAAATAACACTGTATGAAATTGCTTACCAATGGTATTCCAAATAAACTGAACTCCAGCATTCCTGCAATAGACCATTCCATTTGTTCCCATGAAGCAGTATTATCTCCTAACCAATGTGCAGCATAGCGTCCAGATCCAGCAAAAGTTGACCGGGTGAGAATAAAGCTTCTCTTATTAGGAAAAACTTTTTCTATGGCTCTAAAAATAAAAGTAAATTAATAAATACGATTTATTTTTATATAAATATAAATATTTTATCAATCTTTCATACCATTTTTTATTATCTATCAATATTTACTTATAAATATTCCAAACAAACAAAGAAAGAAAATCTATTAGAAATGGTTCAGACTTTGGTTTTCTTTTTTTTTTTTTTTGGTTTTCTTTATCAAATTAAATAAACATGCTTTTTTGTATCTATTCAACATTTGTTTTTAACATATATAGTCTATTCTGATTGAAATCCTTTTATAATATAAAATTTCATAAATTGAACTTGAACTCTGTATGCATTTTTGTGGCACAGTGATGATATGTTAATATCTGTATTTTCAAACAATAAATCTTGTAACACTGAAAAAAATAAATAAATAAAATTTAAAAATATTTTAAAAAAATCTGTATTTTCAAATAATAGCATGTGATGTTGGGATAACAGTTACATATTTGAGAGGCATGTTAGTTTGTTTGTTTCTAGAAGCTTACCATCCACAACTACTAGTATTTTTCATCTCACCTCTATTGGTATCTAAGTATTAGTGGTAATTTTTTTCCATAAATGGGAAATGTTCAGGAAAAGATACAAGTGTTTGATTTAGTGTATAAGATTATCCAGACTACCTTAGTAAAAATATAATGTTATCCTCAGGTGGCTATTCTATAATATTAGCTTTGCAATATTGAACTATAGTATTGCTTTTTGTTTCCAGAATTTATGTATTTACACACTTCAATATGTAATGTTCTACTGAGTTTAAAAAGTGAAGTAAACACTATGAAGACAGTGTATAAAAGTGTATAATATCACGGTATGTTTAGGGACTAGACAAATGCGGGTTTGAATTAAACTTGATCATGGTTACTTATGAGAAAATTAAAAAATTGATTATGAGAAAATTAAAGATGTATTGAAAACCTGGGTCTTTTTTTTTTTTTAAAGATTTATTTATTTATTTATTTGACAGAGAGGAGAGAGATCACAAGTAGGCAGAGAGGCAGGCGGAGAGAGGAGGAAGCAGGCTCCCCGCTGAGCAGAGAGCCCGATGCGGGGCTAGATCCCAGGACCCTGAGATCATGACCTGAGCTGAAGGCAGAGGCTTTAACCCACTGAGCCACCCAGGTGCCCCGAAAACCTGGGTCTTACTGACAATTGCATTACAGGTCCTTATATAATGCTTGGAATACAGTAGGCAATCAAGATATGATTATCCCCTTCCTTTGTTTTTTAACTTGTTTCTTTTTTAATACAAGTGACACATTGTAATTAGAAAAATTACTTTGGGGGTTGCCTGGGTGGCTCAGTGGGTTAAAGCCTCTGCCTTCAGCTCAGGTCATGATCTCAGGGTCCTGGGACCTAGCCCCTCATTGGGCTCTCTGCTCAGTGGGAAGCCTGCTTCCCACTCTCTCTTTGCCTGCCTCTCTGCCTACTTGTGATCTCTATCTCTCTGTCAAGTAAATAAATAAAATCTTTTAAAAAGAAAAAAATACTTTGTAAGATACTACAAAGAAAACTACATTTTAATTGAAACCTCTGTTTTTGAAAAATAAAGACTTATTTAGAAATACCACTCTCCCAGGTCAATTGGGAAGTTCATGCTTAGAACACCATTATATTCAGAGATAACAAACTGAGTTAAAACTTTGAAGCATAATTTAAATCTATGAATTAAAAAAAGAATCAAAGTTAAATACTTACACCACATAGTTCTTGATTAACGAGGTTCCAAATTCATGAAGATAGTAAGAGTACTGGTGTTTTAATGCCCTAATTTTTTACCATAAAAATACTATCTTTCTTTGTTTTCTTATTCTCATTATTTTCCAACTATATTAGGAAACTGTAACATATATCTTTACACAATAAATATGAAAGAAGTTTCTGAATGAAATTGCACATACTTCTCTGTGGCGATAGCCATGCTGTACCCATAGAGGCTGTGAACATCATACTGCTTCCCCCAGTATTGCACAGCGTCCATGCAAATTGTTTTGGAATACAGGAGTTTGTCAAGTATATCTTAGAATAAATACATAAGAAATGATTTTTAAGAGATATTTTGCCATTTTGAACTTCATAATCCTTAAATATTGTGCTATGTAAGATGATACTTAGCTTTAAAAAAAATGAAAGACAATCGAAGCTAAATTCTAATTAGGTCTCCACCTTCTATTCCTGTTGATTAACTGTGAGGTTTGCACTTACACTAATAAATATTCTGCTTCCAAATTTCAGTACTAAATAAACTCATAAAAAATTTATATATTTATATATGTGCATTTATATATGTACACTTGTATTATACATTATATAAATATACACCCATTTTAAAGCTTTATAGCTTAGTTTATTTAAATGTAATTTAAGTTATACACATAAATCCGTTACACAATTACAAACCATGTAAATCTCTGCTTTTCAGAAAAGTTTTTTATTGTGCTTTCATTTGCAGGCATATGTGATACTTTCATAATTATTGTCATCTTTCTTCAGGGGTACTTAATTGCTATGTATTCCCTTAGCATAGTGCTAATGGAAAGAATTTGATCATTTATATTGTAATTTTAAACAAATTTTGTTTCTTTTCATTAATTATTTAATCATGGCAGTTTATCATTGATAAAAAAAAGTCAATATGCTCTACCAAAATTTAAAATCATACTCCTTTTCTTAAGCATAAAAATTTAGGTCCAAAAGTAAAACAAAAACAAAGAAACCAACAAAAAATCATTGATTTCAGGGTCTCAAAATTGTATCAAAGTTTGTGACTTAGAAATATATGCTAGGATTTACCAGTCACCAAGGAAAATAATTCTCAGCTAATAGTAAGTAAATAACCAAATAAAATTTACCAGGAGTAAAAGGTGGATAATTTAGTTTGTTGTTTTCGCATCCTTTCTTTGAACCTTGAATAAAGCTGGAAACTTCATTCATGTCCTGAATGGATATAATCCAAAGAACAGCAGATTTTAAGTAATAAAAGAAGTATCTTAGATAGGATTCAGGGGTTGCATACAACCAAAATGTTTTTAATTTACCTAGTTTGAATTATACATATAAAACAGTAATTACAACTATTAAGCAACTGTCTTTTCTAAATAGTTGTATCAGTCTTCTCACTGAGTCCACCATTGTCCATTTTTCTAGCACATTCATTTGTTCAACATGGTTTGCTTATCTCAGCTGACATTTATCTAATTTCTATGATGTGCTTTGCTTGCTACAGGGCACAGCACTTTTTGCATAGCCCTCAATTCCTACACTTTCATAAGAGAATTAAAGTGAAATAAGGTAAATAGCATTTTAGTATTCTAATGAAAATAGTTATGACCTTACTGAATCTCAGGGAACGTTAAGGCAGCTGGACCACATTTTAAGAACCAGTGACCTAAACATCTTCTGGAGGCTGAGTTGTGTCCATAGATTTTTTTTGCTATGCAAATCGACAAATATTGTCTTGTCACATACTAGTTCTGTGACCATGATTTTAAAAAAGCCTTTGAATGAAACAGGCTTTTTCATATATCACACTACACAGGCTCAAGAAGTTATGCATTTCTTCTCCTCTGTTAATTGCTTTGAAGGACCTCTACACATTTTTGAACTGTATTATCCACATCTCTGTGATATGCAGTCACTGCTCACACAATTTCACACTCAAATTCCTTATTAATTTTGTTTTCCTCAGAAGAAATATATTTTCTTTATTACTCTTCCCTTCTGCCATCCACATCATGCTCAGATGGAATTAATGTGAAAAATAAAGGTTTTCTAGGGGGGAATAAAATAAATTTCTCATTGTGATAACAGATATTAAAAGGTAAATGTTTCCATTTCCCAAATATTTTCCTAATAGTAATGAAGAAGAAAAATTATGTAGTTATTCTAAAGTATTGGGGTTATTTTATTGAAATTACCTGCAATATTATATTCAATTTTGTTTTCCTATGTCCAGTAAAACTAATACAAAGAGAAACTATAGTTACATGGCCGATAATTTTAGGTGAACTTAAGTATATTTTCTTCACAAATCCACCAATTACATTAAATTTAAAAACAACTGCAACTGCTGAAATTCATAATTGGGAATTGAGTTGCATTATTTTAAACTTTAAGACTCTAGACCATTTAACTTCTTTTGAATATAATTATTCTTGAGAAAATAAAAGGCAAACGTTTATGAGATTTATGTTATTCTATTTGTATTATGTATTTGCAAATTTGCAATAAAATTCACAATATCTTCCAACATTCACTCCAAATAGACACTATTTACATAATTTAAGAATAAACAATTTTTAAAGAAAAATTAATTTATTTCACATGAAATTGATCAAAAATATTTGTTTAATCACTGTTACACTGTATGTTCACTAACTAGAATTTAAATAAAAACTTTAAAAATAAAAATATTTGTTTTAACATACAACCATGTAAATAAGTTAAATCAAATGTATTACTTCACCAGTTCATAATATAAAGGAAAAGAATCTTGTGTACTCAAAAAAACAGATGTATTAACCTACTAAAGAAAAAAATAAAAATGTTTACATGATTTTAACCATATTTTACAACAAATACAATATTTGCAATTGATTATTTATTTTTAAAATATCCTGTCTACTTGGCAAGATTGTATTATGAATATATTAAACATACTACACATAATGTAATAGAATTTGTATCTCTTTTAGTGTATATTGTATATATGCACTTTTGCAAATTCTGGACACATTTTTCTCTAACTTACATAGATTATTTAAGTGATGCTACATGCATTTAATGTCATGTAAAAAAGAATTCAATTAGTACTTTTAACATTACAACTGCAGATTCAGAGCAGTGGAAGCCATGAGGAAAAGGCCTCAGTGAATTGACAGTCATAAGTACACCTACAGATATTCAAGTGTCATTTAAATTATCCCAAATCAAGTAATGACCATTCTTAGGAATTGTCAACACCATTTCTAGGGATATTTCTGAAGGTTCTTTTCTTTAAAATCATTTGAAAATTGTGTATAAAAGTTTGTTGGCTAATAAAAATTTTTCAAAAATCTGTCAGCATTTCATAGCTCCACATCTGAACTCAATCTAAATAAAAATGGGCCAATTTTTCAAATATTTTTTAAAAATAACTCAATTATTATAAGATTCCTATTAAATGTAGAGAGAATGCAATCAAATAAGCCCCAGTTATTTAGATACATGAATTGTTGGAATATATCTTCTTACTGAATTTCAAGTTTCCTAGTACTATATGTAAAATTATTGATCTCTTTATGGAAGCATTCTGCTTATTATATTTTAAGAATGAAATCATAACAACATGATCACAACAATATGTATATTTATTCATAAAATATATTTGAATTTTAAAAATATTGATTAATGCTTTTATCTTGAAATAACAGCTTCAGTCTTAATTATACCAAATGCATCAGGCTCTTATTTCTCAAATATTAGATTATCATCTCAAAAATGATCCAAAAAAGATAATTCAAGTATACGTAGGCAAAAAGATACTCAAGTATATGTTTATATGCAAAAATCTGTTTCTCAGTGACCATTAAGCTCACATCATTTTCTGAAGTGATTTTAATATTTAAACTTTAAATTCAAAACATTAGCATGGAGTTTAAATTAGAAGTCTAGAAAACTATAACACTATTTTTAAATTTGACCTAAAAATAAAATTTCAGTAGTTAAATGACAATACTTTTTTACTGTATGTTCATTCTGTCAGAACAAATAATCTGAAGAAAGTGAAAGAATTAAGGAAACAATTTAGCAGTAGGATTTGGCAGTTATTCAGGTTAAGAGTTGGAAGTAGTATAACCACTGCTTATACATCATATAAATTAATTCAGTGATGTTTAGTGAGCTTTGAAGTCATACTGATTATCATGTGTTTTGTTTTTTAAGCTTAGTCAAATGTTTATGTATTAGTATGAGAACAATTCTGCCATTCTCAGATGCTCTTCCCGTCCCCTCCCTCTCTTTGGAGATGAATCAAGTATTTGTCTTCAGTGGATATAGGAAATGAAGTATTCTCTATGTACAGCACTGTCAGATTCTTTTTTACTATTCCTAAAATGTCATTTATACTGTAATCTTCTCTAATGGAGTCAAACTGTTTTCTAAGCAAAAATAAAAACAATAACAAAATAAAACAAACAAACAAACAAAAAAACCAAAATTTTTAACTTATATAATACATTGAAATTGGGACTGAAATTAAAAATAAAACTCAACAATAACAACAAGAACAAAAAAAAAACCCTCAAGAATGGAATGCAAATTTTTGTTATTTCTACTAGTAGCTAGGTATTATTGTGATCTCAGTAATTTTGTGTCAAATAACTAAAGCCTCTCCATCTTCATTCTATTCATCATAAATAATCCTGAAGGTTATGCTAACCTCTAACTCAGTTTCATGTTGTTAGCTAAAAACATCATTTTCCTCTTGGCATTTTCCGCAACATACCTAATATATTGATGATGCAAAGTAACCATTTGTGAATTAAGTAACTGATTAAAGAAATAATCACTGAATGAAAAATGAGCAATTCATGAAAGTAGAGATATTGTGTAACCAAAAATCCAAAGAAAGGTATAGCTATCCCTAAGATACCCATTATCTCTTTCCAAATTCTGTGCAGTTATAATACTTTGAACAAAATCCCTGATGATCTCTCTGTGTTCAGGTTTATAAGACTTTCTTTTTTTCTGAAACACAGAATCCTAGGTCACCAAGTAGTTTCATTCCCCAAATATGATTGCAGTTGCTATTAAAAAAAGCCACTAAATCATTGACTATCATTCGGTATCATTCTATAAAATAAACCCAGAAGCAAGCAATCAATAGTTACATATATAAAACCTAATTCAAAGAAACTTTTAAACATTAATATTTTTCTTTAATAACTTTACCAGAAACCTAGGATTTTGGTTGTTGCTGTTTTTGTCTATCTTGTGATAATACACTTAGCCTATTACAATTTTGCTTTGTTCTATTCCATAAAGTACTAAAAAAAAGCTTCTAAAGGCTGAGTGCTTATTTATTATTATAGTCCATATTGCTGTAATCGCTTGAATACTGTAGACTATAATAAATATTTTTGGAATTGTACTACTTACCTCCAAATCTTATTAACTGTTTTCAAATATAAATTAAAAGTCATAAGAATATAGTACCTTAATGACAGAAATAAAATTTACTCTATAAAGTGTGTTACTGAAGAAGAAAACTCTCAATTTATACTTTTTAGTTTTTATTCTTTTCTAACTCAGGAACATGACACATATGAATTTATACATTCTAGAAAAATATTTTAAGAGTATTTAATTTCATGTTCAATACATAACAAACTATACCTTGTCAACTTAATAATTATTTTATAGAAAAATAAACCTGTTAATTTTCCAAAATTGCTTAAAATAGCTACTTACAATCCAGAGTCCATCATATTTCACTTCTTGATAGAAAATGTTGCATTCATCTGCCCACCAATCTATGCAGTTTGGATTAGTAAAATCAGGGAATACTGTTAATCCTGGCCATACCTAAAAGATTATTCACATATACACATATAAAAAAAGGAAAAATAAATAAGTGATAATACAAAGTTATTGAGAGGAGAATAGTAAAAAAAAGTGTTAAAGTTATAATATTGTACTTCTTTAGGTACATATGATCCAAGTACCATTTATATTTATAATAGTCTTAGGCCTACTTTAAAATGGATTAAGTGACAGTAAGGTAGAGAGAGACCATAAAGCATTTAAAAAGGCAAAAATATAACAGCATGAAATAAGGCTGCTCTTTTGACTGCAACTAAGTTTAATTCTTAGCATCCTAATAGTTTAGGCTAAAGACAAATTAAAAGTATATAATATATCCATTGTTTTATAAAAGAAAGTATACTACTTAATTTCCAAAGACATTTGCTTCTAAGAAATCTAAGTAAAAAAAAGTCTTTCTATATTTTTTATTTAATAAATGAGAATATGACACTTATGTGTTGAGTACTGTTCCAAGCATTTTCATAATTATTAGCTCATTTAATCTTTACTAGGACTGTAGGAGAGAGGCATTATTTTTTAATCACCACTTTACAGATGAGTTACTTACTATAATTAAACCCACTTTACAGATGAGAGGAGTGAAAACAGAGAAGTTAAATACATTTTTTAAGATCACACCACTAATATGTGGCACAGACAGAATTCAAACACAGTAATCACATATCTGAGCCCATGCTATTAAACACTATACACACTATGCTGACTCTTTATGATTTACGCTTCTTCAAATTATCTACTTATTACTTAAAATAATGATAGGCAAGAGAAATTCAATTTCAGATGAACTGAAATAAATCATACTGTTTTATATACAAATTATCATATTGACCATCTGATCCATCCATATCAAATGGAGCAGGTCTTAATAAAGTATATTCTATAAGATATTAATAGGCATTATGAGGAAGAAACTCAGCTTTTATTTCCTGATGGAGCTCATAATTATTTGAGTGGCTTTCACCAGAAATTTTTACTTTGACGAATGTAATAAAATGTGATGATTAGTATATTCTTCATTATTGTAAATAATGCTATAATCAACATGATTTTTATAAATTGAAATTATTTATTTTATTTCCTTTGATTAAATTATAGAAGTGGAATTACTAAGTCAATATATTTAGACCTTACAGTTTTTGATATATCTTATAAGGCTGTCTCCAGAAGGATGTTTGTTCTGGTTAAAATTATGCATTTGGGATATAATCTGTTTCCTATCTCTGTTTTTACTAGCTCTGTAACATCGGAAAAGTTACTATGCCTTTCTCAACTTCACTTTTTTCATCTATAAAGTAAGAATTCTAATCATAGCTATCTCATTATTTTATTGTGAGGATTAATGTACATCATAAAATTTAATACCCAGCATAAAAGTACTCAACTTATATAAGCAATTAATTTACATGAAATTATTAAAATTTTTGTAATTTAAATTATATTTTGTTAGTTTTAATTATATAGAGCACTGAAAATTACCTGTCCTCTTACAAGAACTGTTTTAGAGATCACTGAAATATTTCCTCTAAAATTTCTATACACAATCAAAATACCAAGTCCAGATTTGAAAGCAACTACACACACACATACACACACTCTCACAAAAACTTTATGGTTGCACAACAGAAAATATCAACAACACAACTTTCGACAACACAACTTTAATGAATATCATGATTTACCTCTCCAACAAGTGCTGTACTCCCGTCTGATTCATTTACCCACACATTTTTTGCATTTCCCCTATCATAGGTCTCATATGCTGCTCCATTGGTAAGCTTATCTATCGAAATTGCAGGGTCCTAATAATAGAAAGAAGAAACTATAGAAAACCTATTAAGTTACAAACATGTGAATACTAAAAACATATTAAATATATAATGTTATTACCAAGATGATGACATATTTCTGCTCATGGTCATGTAAATCTTGAACAAATTCAGGGAGCCCCTGAAATGCAACTTTATCATAAGTAAAGTCTTTCTTGGCTTCCATATAGTCAATATCAGTGACCTGTGTATCCTGAAAATAAGTAGAGTTATTTCAATAAATAGTACTGAAAGAACTCTAATCACTTCAACCTTTAAGTTCAATGAATTTGTATTATAAATCTAATGATTACAAAGTAAATGTACTTAGATTTCTTCTATTTCACTAAAAACACAGTTATAATTGTTTATAAAAGTAATTTTTCTAGTTCTAAAGTACAAAAGCATTAAATGATTTTTCACACTTGTTTCAGTGATGATCACTGGATAAGTACTATGTTTTATATATGGGAACCATTGTATAGAAAACAAAACAAAGGGGTGCCTAGGAGGTTCAGTCAATTAAACATTCTGCTTTCTACTCAGGTCATGATCCCAGAGTCTCAGGATGGAGCCTCAAGTTGTCAGATTCCCGGCTAAGCAGAGAGTCTGCTTCTCCCTCTCACCCTCCTCCCTCTCATTTTCTCTCTCTCTCTCTCTCTCTCACTCACTCTGTCTCAAATAAATAAAATCTTAAAAAAAAAAGAAAACAAAACATAGATATTACATAAAATATTTTAAATATTTTTTTAAAGATTTTATTTGTTTATTTGAGAGAATCTGAAGCAGACTCCGTACTAAGCACAGACCTCGACATGGGGCTCGATCCCACAGCTGTGAGATCAGGACCTGATCTGAAAACAAGAGTCTGATGCTTAACCGACTGAGCCACCCAAGTCCCCTAAATATTTTTTACATTAAAAAAGTATATCGGGGGGCGCCTGGGTGGCTCAGTCGTTGAGCGTCTGCCTTCGGCCCAGGTCAGATCCCAGAGTCCTGGGATCGAGCCCCGCATCGGGCTCTCTGCTCCGCGGGAAGCCTGCTTCTCCCACTACCATTCCCTCTGCTTGTGTTCCCTCTCTCGCTGTGTTTCTCTCTGTCAAATAAATAAAATCTTTAAAAAAAAAAAAAAAAAAGTATATCGGCTATAAAAAACAGTCTATATTAAAAAACTGAATGTGATGTTCAGTTAACTATGTATTCTGTTCTAGTATAATCAATTCTTACAATTTCAAGAAGACCTGGCCTTGTGTATGGATTTAAATAATACATTATCATTAAAATGTAGCTTAATAATCCATATTTATATCATATTATATCATGTTATGTATAATGCTGACAATTTCCTACATTTATTATTATGTGATAATATTTAACTTGATGTATATTCCCCCAAACCCTTCATCCACTTACAAATGGTATGCCAGCCTCCCGATTTCTTCGTACCACTTCTTTCACTACATCAAGTGACTTATAATTCCAGCGACTCAGTTGGAATCCAAGACTCCAATATGCCGGCATTGCTGGTCGTCCAATGAGCTTGAAGTAAATGGATATTTGATTAATTTCAATAAAGAGCATTAAAATTATTAACGTGCTTCTTATTCTGTTATCTCTAGTATTTATTTAAGTTAAATTACATATTTTGAAGAAAGATTTAGTGTTACCTGAATTCTATGTCCTAGATATTCTGTTAGAACTTTATGTTTTGTCACTCAACTTTATTTTGTGTTAAAAAGTTAGAAAGTTAGCTCTTAAGAAAGCAGCATTTGTAAAGGTATATTTTGCCTAGCATGGAAAGTTAAAAAAGAGAATATAAAAATAGCATCAAAGAGAAAAAGAAAATTGTCCCAGCACACTCACTTCTTGTAGCAACGAATGAATGAATGAGTGAATGAATAGTCCTCATGTAAGAAAAAAATGTTTAAAACTATACAACTATATAACTATATACAACTCTATCCCCTTATATTTTGGCGCTTATTTTTTCCTTTTCAAAATATTAATATTTTCAAAATATTAATAAAATATGTTCTGTAAGGCTCCAAGCCAATTATTTTATCAAGCACTTATGTATTCACATGCAGGGCTTCTCCCCCATGGGCCAAATGGAGTCTCTTCTCCTCTTGCTTTCTGTGGCCCAAATAATCTCAGTGCACACTAGCAACAGCAAACTAGTGTGTCATCCTAACAGAGGACATGATTTTGCACATGGAAATATGGGTGTAACTAATACTAATTATTTTCACTAAAATTGAGTATTAAATTATATAAAGCTTGTAATATAAGACTTTATTGGTATGATTTTTTAATTAGGCACATATATGTATATTTCACGATTTCTCTATCACATATGTCTAAAAAACTACAATGTAACATTTTTAAAAAATTACTTGTATTGGGCTCTCGAATTCTATTCATTAAACATTAAATTTATTTTAAAAATAAATTAGTATCAAAACTCTCAAAAATTAGCATTTTTAAACTCATTTCATAAACACTTTATGTTTCATGGAATTTCACTAAAGATTTGGACAGGTAATTGAAATGTCTTTGTGTCTTATAAATGTATATGACATAATTTATTTTTAATAAAAGTACACAAAATATTATTACATATCATATTAAATCATATATTATTTATCTTATATTTTATATATAAGCATTGTTTTTAAAACTATTTGGTCAGTCAAACGAAGTAAATTTTAAATTTTAAAATATTAAGACAGCGGGTAGGTTAGCTTATATGGAAGAAAATTTGTTTTTCTTCAAACAAGAAATAAAGTTTCTAGGGCGCCTGGGTGGCTCAGTGGGTTAAAGACTCTGCCTTCAGCTCGGGTCGTAATCCTAGGGTCCTGGGGTCTATCGAGCCCCACATCTGGCTCTCTGCTCAGCAAGGAGCCTGCTTCCCCCTCTCTCTTTGCCTACTTTTCTACCTACTTGTGATCTCTCTCTATCAAATAAATAAATAAAATATTTAAAAAAAAAAGAAATAAAGTTTCTTTTGCTTACTCTCTATATAACTTACACCTCACTTAAATTTCGCAGTGATTAATAACGCTGTATTCCATACCACAATTGTATCTTATTGCTCAAATTCAAGCCTCTGCAAGGCTACCCGTAAAATGATGTAAGCAAGTGTGCCACTATACTACATGTATGCTGCATTCATACATCATGCCTAACTCAAACTCAACTACTGCTGACCACAGACTTTACTCCGCATATAATAGACAACAATCCCAGCTAATACCCTATAAAGCCAATGTCAAATTCTTCCAAAAATGTGCTATCCACTGTTTTGATGGTGGTGTAGTAACCACACCCAAAGTCTGCATAAAGCTCAGCCTAACTATATCATGTAGTATAGATAAGCCTACCATAATCAGGTAATTACGATTTAGTATTACAGACCACAAATTTTGTGTGCTTTTCTGAAACTCATATTTATTAATAGCAATTTGGGAATTATTAGACACTCAGTTATGTACTTGTGTAAAACCCTACCTACTCTCATTTCACATTTTTGGATCCTAATTAAAGAAAGTTTTTGATAGTAATTACTTTTCCTTTAATATCATTTTAGCAAATGGGAATTGTATGTCAAAGATATATCAATAAAACAATATTTTTAAAATGGGATAATCCTTAAATCTTATGCTTATTTTTCCATACTAACACCAGGAATTATATATACCAATAGTCACAGGAGAACAATTGTATAAAAGAATTATATAGACGAAATATAGAATTATATTTTAGAAGCAGGCTCAATGTAAGCCCTGGATTCCTTACCTCTCTAAAACCATCTTGGATTAGGCTCATGAACACATTATTTAACAGGAAAGCAAAAGTTGCTTAGACAGAAGATATAAGACTTCAGACTATATATCAGAATCTGCCCTTCTATGCCTGAGCATCAGAGCCATTTTTCCTGGAGTTTACCTACTATGCATTAACAGTAAATTACACTAGCCTTTCTTATAACTCACTTGCCTTTAGGATTTTTATCAAAGGGGTGTATGACCTATGCATACACTGCCTATCCTCAGCCTTGAAAATAAGATACTTCCCTTTGCTTTATTCCATAAAAGGAGGTCATGAATAAGTAAAGATTTAATATGTAACATTTCAAAAAAATTCAACTCCTGAACTCAGCTGCCTAGAAGCAAGAAACAATTTGATATCAGAAATATAGACATTTAATATATGCATAGGCTTCATGGTATTGGAAAAAAAAAAAACACTTACCTATGCCTGAAAAATGGTAAAATTTAAAAATGCATTTAGCTAAGAGGGCCCAGATATCTTAAATAAAATTAGACATGTGAAATGAAAGAAAAGTATGGTAGAAAATAATTTTATAAAATAGATGTAGAACATACCTCTTGATACTGTTGAACTACTTGTTCTGGTGTATCTCCTAGAAAGACGTAAAAGTCCAGAATTCCACCAATAACTCTGTAAGTTACTATTGGAGTAGGCTGGATGAAAATTTCTACAAAAAAAATTAGAGAAGTATATGTAAGGAGTAAAAATAATTGCAGTGATTCATATTAACCATATATTTTTATGCAGCTTTCTAAATAATTAAGGTAAAATAAGATACTGAAAATAGGAAGAACATAGGAGAAAAATAGAATGCCACCATATACGAGGTTTATGGTAGGATATCCCAGATGTTTCTCTTTACAGGTATTGGCAGAATCTTTCCCTGGATCCCCTGCATGGCAAGGGATCAGTCCTTTTACAACAAAAATATTTTTTTTTCTAAAATTGCATTTCAATTACTTATTGTAATTGAAGATTCTCTAAAAGATCATATTATCACAAGTTAATATCTAAGATAAAAACTATAAAAGTTTTTCTTTTTTTTCTTTTTTTCTTTTTTCCTTAATGTAGACAATAATTGCCTGGATAATCATGTATTGTTCTTGCTGGGACATGGTTCAATTTTGTAGCTTTTTATTATCACTAATTCATCTGTTAAACATTAGTATTGCACTTACAAAATTTAAAAATATATTCTAGGGGAGCCTGGGTGGCTCAGTGGGTTAAAGCCTCTACCTTCGGCTCAGGTCATGATCTCAGTGTCCTGGGATCAAGCCCCACATCAGGCTCTCTGCTCGGCGGGGAGTCTGCTTCCTCTCTCTCTCTGCCTGCCTCTCTGCCTACTTGTAATCTCTCTCTCTTTCTGTCAAATAAATAAAATATTAAAATATATATATATTCTACATTACTTAAATTATGATAAATTAAAAACTTAATCTTCTTTCTTTCTCTCCCTATATGGACCTTTCTCTTTCTTTTTATAGTGGTATATTAACTTATCTTAACAAGTGAGGTTGTGGAAATATGAATAATCCTTTTCGTGGTTGTGTTGCAATGTTGCTCTGAAGGGAAAAGAAAGTGCCTGAATGTCACAACACAGTACACTCTCCCCAAAATAGAAGTACTGATATGCAAAATTCCATTGTCATACCAACTACAAAAGCTGCCTGTATTAATTTCACATACCAAATCATGAACAATAGAGTTTACTCTGATATACAATACCAGTGACTGAAATAAGAGAGCAGCTTGAACATTTCAAGTTAAACCTCATTTAAATATATTATCAGATAAATTACTCTTACCCATTGCATTGCTGTTCATTAAGAAAACACCAAATGACTTTCCAGAATTATCTTCAATGCACATGAAGAATGTTTGATGGCCATATAAATTATTATTATTCTGTTAGACAAAAATTTGAAAATTAATTTTTAAAGTACACTTAAAATAAAAATATATATATATTTAAAAGGGCCTTTATCTATTCCAATTTTTCCGTAATTTACTTCTTATATCTCTATACCAATTTTCTCTACTATATTTAACATGAAATATTGTAGCAGAAAAATTAACTTATTTTGATTAGCAATATGTTAATACATAAAATATATGACATAATATATTAATCAGACTATGAATAGATTACTTTATGTTCTATTGTGATTGAGTGCGTTTTAATAAGCTATTAATGATAAGAAAATGGCATATTTATTCATTATGTCCCATGTATGCCCAAGGCACTTCAGGGAATTAATTCCAAGGTGATGTCCATCCTCATAGAACTTCTGCAATATGTTTGCGAAGAGCTTATGAGTACATGAAATGGTTGAGACCAATTGCAAATACACTTGAAAGGTAAAAGAAAAAAGAGTTCCTGGCTGGATACAGAAGTTCAAAGGAAAGAATATATGGAAAATAGCTATGAAGTTCTCAGCCTACTGTTTATTAAGTATTCATTACAGATAGTGATGTTATAAAAAAGATTGGTAGAATCATTATTAGTACTTTATTAGTACTTTTTCTCCATCAAATGAAGCTCTTTAAAGCAACAATCCACTTATTCATTTTTGGGAATTAACTAGTTAGCACTGGTATTTTAAAAATCATTAAGAATTGACTCAAAGCAATTATGAATCAATAAAAAATAATTGTCTTAATGACAAGGTCTTTGTCCTGAAGAATCTCAAAGTTTAGAAGTTTAAACAAATATTCACACAAATACTAACCTGAGGTGATTGTCATACTAAAGTATCAATAAAGGGTTAGAAAGTAAAGACTAATTCTGCATGGTGAGAGTTTGGCAGAATTTCTTGGGAGGTTAAACTTCAAATCAGCTTTCAGTGACTTATTGTACAAATGATAAAGAACCTCAAGTTTCAGTACTTACGAAGGGAACTGATCCCCTGTGTAAATATTTAAACTTATGTAAGATGATCATATAATATGGAAGAGGAAGAAACAGGCATAGATGTACAATATGATGTCCAATGGATAGGAAGACACCGTATCATACAAAGTGATATACAACACAGTTAGTATTTAGAATGATTCTAGTGCAATGACTAGCTGTGGATAGTTTTTTGTTTGTTTGTTTTTGCTTTTGTTTTTTAAGTAAGTTCCATGCCCAGCATACACCACAACATGGCACTTGAACTCACAACTGTGGGATCAAGAACTGAGCTAAGATCAAGAGTTAGATGCTCAACAGTTCAACTAACTGAATCACCCAGACGCCCTGCCATGGATAAGTTAAAGCGTAAGAATGACTGAAAAGGGAATGGCAAAATATAAAAATCAGAATCGAAAGAAAATATTCATAAATTAGATATACCTATTGAAGCATTCATAAAATACATTGGTTACTTTTTGAATTAATTTAGGACTTTACTATAAATCCTCAGCCCTTAAGCAAACAAGCTTCTGGATTAGGTATCACTGACATCAAATAAATTATGGTTTCAAACAGGTTAAAATTATCATCTGTTCCAATATAGTTTATTTATTAAAAAAAATAGTTCCTTACATCTCCTGGAAGTTGATCACGGGTAAAAATTGGCCATGTTTTCCAGTATAAATCATGACGAAATCTCTTATGAATATGTTCCCCAAAACCATAGATATATTCACTGGGAAGTTTGGTTGAGATCTGTAAATACTGATCAGAGTATACCAGGGGACCAATGCTGGTGTCAAACCTGTACAATAAAATGAATAAATAAATGATCTAGAAGCACAAGTGTCCTACCGAAGAAGAATCTATGTAGTCATCCAGAATATTTCATTTTAAATATGTCAATCTTGAACTGTAATCATTTCTTGGGAATGTATGAATTGCATCATAAACAGAATTTGTTAATTTCATTGACACAATTTGCTACATCATCACCAATATGATTCTTCATACATATTCTTTGTTTGAAGCTTCATTACAAACTTAAAGCATGACTACCATTATCAATTCCATTTTACAAATAATACAATTAGGGAAAATTCATTCATGTTTTCTAAGGTGACAAACTGATAAGAAGTGGAGCCAGATTTTAAACCCAATTATGCCTTGCTCCAGAGTCACAGTTTTAAAATACAGTACCATACTGGCTTTCATACCTCTAACATATATATTAAGATTAAGTTCAAAATGATTTTTCCAAAATGAGAAAGACTGTATATTTGATGCATATCAAACATATTCTACAAAAATGTTAAATGGTATTTGATACTTTCATGATTTAACAAAATGTTAATTGCAAATTCTTAAACTATATTTAAGAAAAGTAATTGCTAAGATTTGATCTTGACAAAACTGCTTAATTAACCATCTTAGAGACATGAGCGCATTTATCTTGAGATTTACTAAATCCCTTGCCACAAATATCCCCCAAAATACATTCATAATGAAGGCATTCAGGCCATATTTAATTTATGTTTTTTCATATAGATATGTACATATATGATATATATATCATATATGTATATATGAAGTCCTTTAATATTAGTATGAGAATTAGCCCCTTTCTGGAGATTGACTATTTGATCCTACAAACTGGCAACAGAATATAGTAAGCAAGGAGGAAAGGACAAAATAGGAGTTCTAGCTTTGTAAAAACATAGGCAAAGCTAAACTTCTATCAGTGATGCTCTTTACCTTTACCTTTGGTTGGCCCTAATTTGTACATTTTCATTCACCTTCTCATACTTTTCATCCACAGGAAATAAAACCCTTTTTCCATTATAATCTTTATAAGTATATATACTTCACCCTCTTTGGGGAGGAAAATTATGTTTTTCTGAAAATGCCTTAAAATTAAGACTTTCCTAATTCTATGATAATAGAATAAAATTTACCAGTTATTTAACCTTGTAGAAATGTAAAATAAGATACTTACAAAACTCTCCTATTGCTTTTTCTAATAACTTTGAGGCTAAATGGATTTTCTGTAACCTGCACCTCATATAATGTATCAGAGGCCGCAGTTCCAGTAAATTCTCCTACAAATTGATGAGGAACTTCGTATCTTCTATTATTTGGATCAGTAATCTGCAAGATATAAAGAAATTAACATTATTTGATTCAAAATCATTATTTCACTTTCCATTTCTGAATTAAATATCAAATGCAAGTTTTGAATAAAAAATATTAAATTTAATAATTTAATAGAGGAGCTATTAATCTAGTTACAAACTTAATTTTAACATTGTTGAATGGTTATATACAGAATTGTATAAATTGTTAAAGAGTATAGAATTGGTTATAAAATATATATAATATAAAGATTTTTATCGATAGATTAAGAAATATACAGAAATTAATGATACTATTACTAAATATTTATTCTTTAATACTATAATTTTGTGAATTTAATTATTCATTGCTTTTCAGTGTTCATCCCTTTAGAAATCCCACGAAGATTTTATATTTTGCTAAAAAAACCTATTAATGCCTGTGAAATTGCTTTAAAAAGTATTATACAAAGGATATGGTGTTGTTTTCACTTCCCAATCCAAAAGACCACACAAGTAAACTACTTGCTTAAAAAATAGCAGGAACTGGTTTCTTTAAAATCATGAATAAAAGTGATACAAGTAAAAAGAACTAGTAAGTAAAAGTCCCATTTATATAGCACAATTAATGTGTTTCTCAAATTTTAAACTAATTCTTCATAGTCTGTTGTTGAAATAATAAAAATTACTTGTTTATTGAATGTGTATTCTTCTAAAGACACTATGTCTAACATTTTACATTGACTATATTATGAAACTCTTCAAAAATAACTGCTGGATGAACTATTCTTATGTCACGCGTCAGTAAATATGCTCAGGGAAATGGAATAGCTAGTCCAATTAGTCCTTTGCTTTGGAATAAATATTTCTTAAGAGGGAAAACGCCTTGGTAAGATAAAAGATGTGCTCATTGCTGCCTTTCATGATTAACTCCTCTTTATAAATGAAAACCAAACCTTAAACCGGAAACGATTGCGTGTCTGATTTTGAGCTGTGAAGAGAACACTAGGAACGTCATTTCCAAATAGCGTGGGTGAAGATATCCTGTTTAATGTGGCTTCAAATCCTTAAAGGAAGAAAAAAGTTGGCATGAGTGATGATTTTATTTATAAAGATTAATAATTATTAATTAGTTTTATAATTATATAGCCCTTATCACAAATAATGACTTCTTTTATTATGTGGAAGATACAGTTATGCAAAAAATAAATCCGTGATATAAGCAATTTAAACATTCTTGTGTACAAACATCCTATTTGATTCTATTAGGATATTTTTCCAAAGAAAATTTTAAAATATATTTTTTGTTTTCCACTTAAAATGTATTATATTGGTTCACCATGATAGAACATTTCTCACCAGTACTTGTTGTTGTCACTTTGTCAACATTATAGCCATGGTTATCTACGAAGAAGCACCAAGGAATACGAGAATCATTCCATGGCTTCCAGCAGCAACCTCGCATGGCACAAACTGCCTGATGAAACATTTATAAAAGGAATCATAGAATTAGTACTGTGATGATGTGTCAGTCGTTATTTTTTAAACATTCATTCACTCCAATAAACGTTTGAATTAAATGTTTGGAAAACAAGATTCTTTGGGGCGCCTGGGTAGCTCAGTTGGTTAAGCAACTGCCTTGGGCTCAGGTCATGACCCCAGAGTCCCAGGATTGAGACCCGCATTGGGCTCCCAACTCCATGGGGAGTTTGCTTCTCCCTCTGACCTTCTCCCCTCTCATGTTCTCTCTCTCTTTCTCTCTCAAATAAATAAATAAAATCTTTAAAAAAAGAAAAAGAAAAACGAGCTTCTTTCTTTAAGAATATAATATGTTAAAAGTATATATATGTTAAAATATCACCTATTCTTTTGTTCCTTTCACTTGGCAGAAATATCAATTGAATTAATTACACTCTACCAGAGACTGACGCTCTGAGTTGTGATTTATCAAATTAACATGCCAATACACATTTTTATAAACTTATGGTTTCTCTGTTTGCATTTAATTTTTTTTAAGATTTTATTTGTTTATTTTTTTTGTTTTTGACACAGAGAGAGAGAGAAAGAGAGCACAAGCAGGGGGAGCAGCAGACAGAAGGAGAGAGAGAAGCAGGCTCCTGCTGAGCAGGGAGCTGGAGGTGGGACTCCATCCCAGGATCCCAGGATCATGACCTGGGTCCAAGCTTAACAGACTGAGTTACCTAGGTGCCCCACCTTTAATTTTTTTTAATATATTACTCAAAGCAATTTACAACTTAAATGCCATTCATTTCAAAATACCAACATTTTTCACAGATCCAGAACAAATAATAATATAATTTGTATGGAATCACAAAGGACTTGGAGAAGCCAAAGCAATCTTGAGAAATAAGAACAAAGGTGAAGATATCACAGATTTCAAGATATTCATAATTTTTTAAAAGTTCCTGCCCTGGGTGCTGGGTGGCTCAGCTGGTAAAAATAGGACTCCTGATTTCAGCTCAGGTCATGATAACTGGGTTGTGGATCAGGCTCTGATTAATATATTATATTAATATATTAACAATATATATAACTATATATTACATTAACATATTAATATATTGTACTGATTAATATACTTACATTATATAAATACCACAATGTTATAGACTGCATACAATATATAGATATTATAAAATGTGAACATACACATTCACACACACATACTCTCATGGACCTTTATTTCCATGTAGGGTATGAAAACCAAGGAAGACTCAACTTAGGGTTACATGAAGCTATTAAGTTACCCTTAATTTTCTCCATTTGAGCTTCCTCTCCAAAACTACCAAATTAACTAAAAAATAATAATTTTCCAAAGTATGAGTATTACTTTAATTTCCAGATACTTCTTAATGCCATCATTATAAATACTTTTATGGAGCATTCATACTGTCTCTCAAATGTTCTATACGGTCAAAGGCTATATTTTTTTAAGAAGTAGATTTGCAAGGATAGAATTTCATAAAGATTTTTAAATTAACACTAGCTTATTAAGCATGGAAAATGTTAACTTGTTAATTTACAGATAAATACAGAAAAGCAAGCTCATCAACTTCAATTATCTCTCATTTCTTTATATGGAGCTATAAAAAAAGATTAAGTGCAGCCTAATTGATGATTAGATCTTTAAAAATATGGAATTGATCCAATACTGAGCAATTATCTTAATTATTAGTAGATATATGTATTTATGTATTTATTTATATATATTTCTATACATGTATATATAATATATACATTTATGTTTGTATTTATACATATATATATACATAATAATATTAAAGTCTTTTGTGGCAGACCTGTGTTGGAAATTGTTCTGGAATGCAGTTTATTCTTTCATTGATAGGATCATTTAGCTCACTTGGACATTTGGCATCAGTTGGATACACAGTTGTACGAGTGGTAGGTGGAATTGAAGTAGAATTACTAATTGCTAGGAAAGAAAGAGGTTAATAAAATAAAACATGATGTTAAATTATTTTTTCAGATTTTTGGGGTAATAAATACGTTACACTGAAAGAACAAATGAATTTATACATATAATAAAAATAAAAATAGATTTTACACTAATAAATGACCCACAAATTCAAGTCCTAGTCACCAAAGGAGAATATCCAAATGATATTTAAAAATTGACTGTGCAGAGCCCTATTGACTGTTTCTGCAGAAAAACAAAATATTTTCACAGAAGGTCTTGGAGTAGATTCAAAAGAAAGCAAAATGTTCATTCCACCACATTTATAAAAAAATGTGTTTTATAGATGAAGAAAAAGATGGAAATATATGGATGGGAAAGGAATATGGAGAAGGAGACAAGAATCAGAACAGAAAAGAGAAAAATAGGAAAACAATACTCTGAAGTGAAAAGAAGAGGAAGCAAGGAACTGCAAAGAAAAACAAATTCCAATTCTATATAATAATTTTCCAGCAATCAGATATGGGTAAGATAAAATGATCATGTCACAATGTAGTGAGCTTTTAGTTTACTAGGAGTGGGTAAAACAAATAATAGCAGTAGAAAATTATTGTTAGATTAGAAGGTAATTTGTAACAGCCTTTCTAATTCTGATTTGGTCAAGAAAGAACGATGAAAAAAAGAGAAGGTTAGGTGGATCAAAATAGTATGCATTTACTCTAAATTAGGATAGAAATATTCAGGAAAAAAAGATAAACACTTGAAGCTTTGTTTCACCTTCCCTCTACCTGTTTTTGTTATACATCCTCTCTCTCACTTAAAAAAAAAAAAATTGAGACTAAAATAAAGAAGGTATTCCTCCAGATTTTTCACTCTGCACCCCCATACTTTTGTAAGTATCTGAAGGCCAGAGCAGAAACTCAGGTCTTCCCATTAATTAGAAGAACCTCACTAAAAACAGATGATTATTCCATTTTCCATTAACACCGTGATCCCTTTGCCTCTTCACAATTTCTCAAACAACACAATGTGGGGAAGGTCATTAATGTTAAAGCACATAGATTGCTTAATTACAACAACTCTTCATTGAAATAACTGTAATATAATGGATAGAAAAACTTGTATTAATTATGTAACTTACTTGAAATCTTCCTCACATTTTTCATGTCATGTAGATTACTTTTAAAAATCCATAACTATTATGAGGTAACTTTTATTTAACTTCACTATAATGTGCAGGTATTTTTAACATAACTTACCTTCAACAGCAGGTGTCTTCGTTGCTAAAACAGCAACTAGGGCAATAGCTATGATAGTAACTATAGCAAAAAGGACAATCAGAGAGATTTCTAATCCAGTAAATTTTTTCTTTGCCATCTAAAGAAAGAAAAGAAATATATATTTAAAATGTAAAATATATGACTACAGTAAGCCACCATTATTATCATAAGAGTATATACATTCCTCTTTGTATTTGTGTTTACTAAGTAAACACAAGCAGGGCTTAGACAGTTGTTTATAATCTAAAACAATAAACATTGGAAAAATGCAAATAACACATGTAATTTTTAATAAATAGAATGAGTTGAATTGATGATACACATTATTGTAGTAACTAAGATGAAAAATAAAGGGAAGAAAAGATCTCTAAGAAGATGTGCTTTGCTCTCTCATCTTAGAGCCTTTCTCAAGTGAAAGAAATCTGACACTCATCCTGTGTCCCCTAATTCTCACTATTTTTTGAAAGAGATGATGCTATCCACATTTTGCTCATTAGAAACTTCAACCTTAGAGAAAAAAAGCTATTTTCTCAAAGTCAAAAATTCTAGTTCTTCCTACTTTAAATTCTGTTCCTCGAATTCCAACACTGCTTTCTTATAATAATATTGTGGAAAAGAATATAAATATATATGAATACAAATAAAAATAATGTGAAAAATGATATAAGTATATAGTATATACTTGGGAGTTGTCACTTCAAAAAAAGGTTTGAATTAAATCATCTGCAAGTTCCTCCTTCAAAATATAAGTATGATATACTAAACTCTCATATCAAACATATGTATTTTCTGATAACATTATGTGAGTTAGCATACAGAGGATACCTAAATGTAGATTAGGAAGATATTTCTTCCAGTAATTATCTTAAATTTTATTTGCTTTAGTTTTGAGCGTACATCTCTCATCTCTCATACTCTTCAAGTTTTCCCGACTTTTGTGTGTTCTATGATTTTTATACAAATCTTAATTCAATAGCATATACCCAGATAGGAATTTAGAGTTTCAATAGTAAATGCTTTTTTTTTAAAAAAAAGATTTTATTTATTTTACAGAGAGAGATCACAAGTAAGCAGAGGCAGGCAGAGAGGAGGGAGAAGCAGGCTCCCTTCTGAGCAGAGAGCCCGATATGGGGCCCAATCCCAGGACTCTTGAGATCATGACCCGAGCCGAAGGCAGAGGCTTTAACTTACTGAGCTACCCTGGCGCCCCTCAATAGTAGATGCTTTAATAAATTGTTCATTTTTTTGAGTTTTTATTAAAATTCTAGTTAACATATAGTATAATATTAGTTTCAGGTGTACTATATAATGATTATAAATTGCTGATCTTAAAATACTTTTTTTGGCCTCTCACATTAACCCCTTCTCCTTGTAATTATGTAGGATAGTTCACATATACAGTTGCCCCAACCTAAAAACTTATTTTCCCCCTTTTGTATCTTTCTACAATATTCAATCATTCAAAAGACCTGTTGGTTCTATTTCCAAAATATTTTCAGAAATATACCTTTATCCTATCTCCACCACTGCAACATCTTTCTTGGGTATCATGTCTTCTTAAGTATATGTTATGTAATCTTTCTTGAATCCTTCCACATTTGCTCTTCTAGGATAGTCCTAATTTATGCCCAGTTCAAATACCATGTCCTTGGTGAGTCCTTTCCTACTACTCTTAGAGGCAGAGTTAATCAATCCTTTTTCCAGTTCACCACACCACATAGCATATCTATTGCCCTTATTAATATATATGTTAATTTCCTTAGATTGTTATATTCTATTTTTATTAAATATATAAATATTTATTTATTTATTGAAAAAGAGAATGGGAAGGAGGGGCAGAGGTAGTGGGAGAGAGAGCCTTAAGCACTCTACGCTGAGCTCAGAGCCCCATGAGGGGCTTGATTTCACAACTCTGAGATCACAACCTGAGCCAAAACCAAGAGTCTGACACAACCAACTGTGCATTCCAGGATTTTTATATTCTTAATAGCAATAATCATGGAAGTTTCAGAGCCTGAGAAGTAAGCAGAAGCTCACTTTTTAAAAAAATATACCTTATGAATAAAAGTTTAAAGACTAGCTTTCAATTTTAGTATATGATTTCCTATTACACATACATAAACTGTTTATGCATCTGTAATCTTCAAAGAACCCAAATGTAAACTAGACCTAATCAAAGTGACAGGGGATATATGAAGTCGTTAAGAAAATGAAACTGAATTGCTCAATGTTACGTGAGGAAGAACACAGTTGCATTTAATGTTTAACTTTAAACAAGTTTGTCTCAAAGTAATATCTTACTTTGGTATCAAGAAGTCAATAAGGATTGTGCCTTTATATTTTTAAGAAAAGTCTAAAAATGAAAATGGATATTGTTATGAAGCAAACCTTTTATCTTGAAGAATTAGAACAAAATTAATGTATTAAAATTAACTCATGTGAGTACTCATAAACAATCAGTACTAAAATTGTTCATATGCTGTAGGTGGTAATTTCAGTGATCACATTTTGGACCATAGTAACTTCAAGCAAAACATTTTGGGGAAATTATATATTGATGTCCTTTTTAAGTATATATATTTTCAAAATAAGTAATACTTTATTAGATGGTTACTTGATGACATATCTTTAAAATATTTACTAGAAAAGATTAATTTTTTAATTTCTTTTTATTATTATTTTTATTAACATGTAATGTATTATTTGCCCCAGGGTACATGTCTGTGAATTGTCAGGTTTACACATTTCACAGAATATTAAATTTTTTATAACTGTTGTATTCTATTCTGCCTATATATATTTCCTTAAATAAAATACACTAACTCATGCTTAATTAGAGTATTTGTACATTTCAAAATATTTTTGAATATTTTCTCTATATGAAGTGATTAAATAAACATGCTTTGAGTCAACTTAGTCTGACAAAAATTATAGTGAAGAGATGAGCAAAGAAAATATTCTCATATCTTAAAAAAATTAAAAATGTTTTCTTTTTAGTACAAGAGACATATATTTAAATTGGTAAATGAAAGTATGATATCTTTTTTATTTTTAACAAATGCCAATAGACTAGAATATTACTAATATGGATTAAAGGAATAAATAATTATTTGGAAACATGAAAGAAATGAAGAAATATGTTCAATTAACTTACCTTATTTCATAGTCTGTTCTGTTTGCTATGTCGTACAACAGTTGGGTAAGGCTGCCAAAGTAGTGATCAAGAAAATTGCTCAGCTATATACTGAGCTACTCATAAAGTTTTATTGCATCTTCACCAGCCTGTCAGTATTTAATAAACTTCTGTTAAATATGCAGTGGAAAAAGACTTAGCTCTGAAAATAGTTGCATAAATATTTCTGTTTAGGAATCTAAGTTAATTAATAATTCTGCCTTCAGACAGTCTTTGATTTCTGGACGTTATGAACTAGTCCAAGAGCATAAAAGTATTTATTTATACTGTTTTTTTCTCCAAAATTTTATTTCTTTCATTATTTAGATATTGTTTGAAAACTGTTTTACCCAATTATGTGAAACTTAAACTATCACTAAAAAGTAGAAATATTGGTAAGCTAGAATCTAAAAAACATTTGCAGGAATTAACAATTAGAAGATAATATTTAATAGAAGATATATAAGATAGATATAAAATATATAATAATATAAAAAGTAGTGACTAAATAAAAGTTACCTCCTGTGTCTCATTATTAACCTAAAGGATGAAGAACTGAGCAAATCCATTAGAATAAACTATAAAAGTAGAGATATATAAATAAGTAATCCAGAAATAAAATTAACATTTTATTTATATTTATTTAGAACACAAATTTAATTATTAAAAATCATAATAAACACCATTTCATACAGTAAAAATTATAGTATCAATTGCATTACTCTCTCTCTCTCTCTCTCTCTCTATATATATATATATATAGTGTTTAAGATCAAAGAACTTGATAGAAGAAACCTGGTACAAATGCCAGCTGTACTACATATTCCTAAGAAACTGGGGGCAAATTTGTCAATATTTTTAAGACTAAGTCTCTTTACAGAGAGGAAATAAAAATACCTACCAATGGAGTAATTATGAGATCAACCCTAAAACTGAGGTTAGTTGTCTTCCCTGCAATTTAAGTTTTCAAAATAAAGTAGCTAATTTGCAATTTGTCCACCTTTTTTTCTCTTTTAAGAGTGAGATCAAACATCCCAGTTTCTCACCTCTTTGAACTAAAACTGTAAATCTGTCAAGTTTTAATTAGTCATCTTTTAGATTTTTTATGTGTAGAAACATTTTAAGTAATAGTGTTTGTCCTCTCGATTTAAAAAGCTTTACATGATTTGAAATTTTCGTACCTTCCATTTCATATTAAGGTTTCCATATCTGGTGCTGTGAGCTGGCCTTTGCTTTGAACAGTTTTCTTGGTGACCTTTGTCCATACTCCTCCCACCTTAACTCTGGTTCCACTCATTAACTTTAAGACCAGGGAAGTAATGCTCTCAGGAATTACGTAAGAGATAAATTCAGACAAAACTACAATATAAAGTTATTCAATTATAGACATAACAAACTTATATTTGGTAATGAAAAAATGTGTTTTAAAACATTGTTTTTAAGTAAAAGTAATAGTGAGTTTTAAAATTTTTTACTTATTAATGTAAAAGAAGGGCCACATGTACCCCAATGTTCATAGCAGCAATGGCCACAATCACCAAACTGTGGAAAGAACCAAGATGCCCTTCAACAGATGAATGGATAAAGAAGATATGGTTCACATACACAATGGAATATTATGCCTCCATCAGAAAGGATGAATACCCAACTTTTGTATCAACATGGATGCGACTGGAAGAGATTATGCGGAGTGAAATAAGTCAAGTGGAGAAAGTCAATTATCTAATGGTCTCACTTACGTGTGGAGCGTAAGGCAATACATTGTGAGAAGGAAAGTAAGGGTGAATTGGGGGAAATCAGAGAAGATGAACCATGAGAAACTGTGGACTCTGAGCAACAAACTGAGGGTTTTGGAGGGGAGTGGGGGGGGGTTGGGTGAGACTGGTGGTGGGTATTGAGGAGGGCACATATTGCATGGAGCACTCGGTGTGGTGCATGAACAATTAATT